>CM033477.1:154634584-155092171 GCA_019447015.1 Hymenochirus boettgeri
ACACATGTTCAAAACTGTTGAGTCTCGTTCCGTTTCTATTGGAACTCACATTACATGTCTAATGTTAATACAGATATGTAGAGATTTGTACTGTATAATATCTTACATGAAGTATAACATTGATAGTATCCTCTGAACTGAGTACAGTATATATAGAACATGTGTGTGTGTGTTCTAGCCATGTGCATGTATATGTAAGGTTATGTTTAATTCTAAAACAGGGAGATTCAATAAAAGTTCTTATCGATTAAAATGGTGCTAATTTTGCCCCAACCAATCAGAACTTATGTAACATTTGTAAGCTACATCTGATTGGTTGGGGCAAAATTAGCACCATTTTAACCGATACGAACTTTATTTAATAACCTGAATGTGTTTGGAACCATACTGTACACACACACTGTACAGTACTCTAGACATATATGCATGGGGCACACGTACTCACCCGCCACACTCAATGGTCTGGCACACATACTCACCCTGTCCACACTCAATGGTCTGGCACACATACTCACCCTGCCCACCTCATGGTCGCACACATACTCACCCTGTCCACACTAATGGTCTGGCACACATACTCACCCTGCCCACACTCAATGGTCTGGCACACATACTCACCCTGCCCACACTCAATGGTCTGGCACACATACTCACCCTGCCCACACTCAATGGTCTGGCACACATACTCACCCTGCCCACACACAATGGTCTGGCACACATACTCACCCTGCCCACACTCAATGGTCTGGCACACATACTACCCTGCACACACCAATGGTCTGGCACACATACTCACCTGCCCACACTCAATGGTCTGGCACACATACTCACCCTGCCCACACTCAATGGTCTGGCAACATACTCACCCTGCCCACCACACCAATGGTCTGGCACACATGCTCACCCTGCCCACACTCAATGGTCTGGCACACATACTCACCCTGCCCACCACACATGGTCTGGCACACATACTCACCTGCCCACACACAATGGTCTGGCACAAATCTCACCCGCCCACACACAATGGTCTGGCAACATACTCACCCTGCCACACACAATGGTCTGGCACACATACTCACCCTGCCACACCAATGGTCTGGACACATACTCACCCTGCCCACACACAATGGTCTGGCACACATACTCACCCTGCCCACACACAATGGTCTGGCACACATACTCACCCTGCCCACACTCAATGGTCTGGCACACATACTCACCCTGCCCACACACAATGGTCTGCACACATACTCACCCTGCCCACACACAATGTGTCTGGCACACATACTCACCTGCCCACACTCAATGGTCTGGCACACATACTCACCCTGCCCACACTCAATGGCCGGCACACATACTCACCCTGCACACACTCAATGGTCTGGCACACATACTCACCCTGCGCCACACTCAATGGTCTGGCACACATGCCACCCTGCCCACACTCAATGGTCTGGCACACATACTCACCCTCCCACACTCAATGGTCTGGTCTCTCACACATCTGCTTAAAGTTCAAAAATCATATCAGCACACAGATTTGCCTAAGACAATTTATAATTCGACGTTTGCAGTCCGATTGTGGTGCGGTACAGTATTAATACACAATGTGCACACAAATTATCTAGAAACACACACTTACGCACAGTGTGATTCCCATGAAATCTGGTGTAAACGAAGTGGGCACTACCCAGAAATCAATGGGAAATTGGGTCTGGTTGATTTCTATGTATTTGCAGAAAGAAAATTTATATATTTATTCCCGTTGAAATGATCAGTGTTTTCTCCATTCATGTGATAATTGTCCAGCATTGTGGGGTTTCCCTTGTGTCTGTTACCCACCCCTCACCTCTCTACTGAATATGGTCAGTTCCTGCCTGGTTACTATTCTTTGCACAAGGAGTGAGAGGTGGAGGTGGTCAGTGTACAGGGGGGGGTGGGGGAGTGAATGTCGTAGCCAAGTTATGTCACATATCAAGGGAGGCAGCTGTCAGTGCCACTTTTGGAGAAGTAGGGAGGGGGCATTAGAAAACCTGGGGGCTAATTTGAGAGCTCAGCGGTCAACTGTGTTCTTTTGCAGGAGAGAGACTGAAGGGAGAAGGAGAAGACCAAGACCTGGGGGATGTTTGAGGTCTTACCATCTCAGACCCAACCAAGAAGTGAAGTCACCTGGACAGCGGTTTGGAGACCCAGAGGAACTTTATAGCACCTGGTGCATGGTAAGAGTTTGCTGCCACCTGGAACTGATAATGCCCCATGGCATCTTGTTAGAACACATAGAAAGGGGAAGTGGCCCGTCCTCCATTATCCGTTCCCCAGTCTGATTTATTGGGTCACATTCCTCCTCACTGGAAAGACAAAGGACAAACTTATCTTTAGCTACTATAACCCAGATCCCGCCGGTCTGACCATCTCCATTCGCCATGTACGCGCTGACGTTAGGAAGAATATCCAGGAATCAAGAAGAACCCCAAAGCTTTAGGGCTGTGGCAAACCACCAAGTCCAGGCATACCCCCCAAACGTCCCAAGGTAATGTCTGATCCTGGAGAGCCCTCTCCCCCTCGTTTGTCCGGAAGCGAAGAACGCTGCCATAGGCACAGGCTGCGACATCTTCCTAAAGGTAGCAGCTTCGGGGGCCCACAGCAACCTTAATCTGGTACAAGAACCAGGAACCTATGGAACCTGGCGGAGAGGAATATGGAACACTATGTATCAGGGACAGCAAGATGGAGGAGCGGGAGTGTACACTTGTGTGGCGAAGAACCCATGGAGGGCAAAGACTTCCGCTGTGCTGGCAATTATCGAATTAGAAGGTAAATCATTGTGCGTGGATATAGAGCAGACATGATTTTTTACAGTGTTATCCGGTTCTAACCTGCAACAACACAATTGTGCTGAACTACAGTTCCCAGAATGCTTAGCCAAAATGCTGGCTATTAAGATGGGGTAGAAAGAAGGGTGAATGTTGATGTTGGTAGATGGCAAGCAAACTGTAAATTTCCAGCTATTGTGCGCAGATCACAGAAAACTAAGTTACTGTTATTATTCATTTATTTAGATTATTGGGGATCATTGCATGCCAGATATCAAGTCGTCCAATCAGAAATGAAGGTTCTGTGTGGCAAATGAAAAGTGCTGTGTTGTGCAAGTGGTCAGTTCCTCGATTGGCGTGTTAAGGACACACCTCTTGCTGTAGTAAGGTCCATAGGCAGGAGAAGCACAAGGCTCCCTAAGGTTTTATATGGACGGAATGTTTGGTTGTTTTAATTCCAAGTCAGAAGGAAACTTGACAGAAACATCTGCAATCTTATCTGCACCCGATAGGAATTTACAGAGCAAGAGCTCGGTCCTGTCAGTTTAATAAGCGAGGAGCTCTGGTTTAATCCTGATTTGGTCTTACCACCTGCGTGACTTTAATGATAGGTATAGTGACAATAAAAGTGCCGTAATCACAATATTAAGTAGCTTGTGGGTGACTTTAAAATGGGAGCAGAGAGCCTCCAGTTCTGGGTAAATCTCCCAGTTATAGTAGCAGGTCCTCTACGAGATTCAACAGTGTCCTTAATAGAATAATTTGTTGTGAACAACAATTTACAACATCATCAGACAGCCTTAAAGGACATGTTCACCCCTCAAATGAAAAAATATATTTAGCTAACCACAATATGTTCTCCCTACCCCCCTCTCTCTGCAAGGTTTTGCCTCCTCTCCAAGGTATTTCACAGGCTCAAATAGGCAACTAGGGGAATGCATTAATGATTGGCTGTGATGTCATTGATTGACAGTTGCTAACTGGAAAGACCAGGAAGCAGAACCAGGGGCAGCAGGACATGTGCAGAATTCAGGTTAGACTTCATCTTTTAGATTTTTTAACTATTGCAGCTATGTTTGGCAATTTTTCATTTGAGGGTTGGACTTTATGTACGAACATCTGCTCACAGACATTTACACAATGATGTCGCCCAGGTACACGGAGCCCTAATAATCCCATTTGTGCCTATCCAGAAACTCTGTATATTGTCGGATGTTGCAGTAACGCAAGAAACAGTGAACTGAATAAAAAGGAGCCATTTTGCTTTTCTGGAAAGAGTTAATAGCATTTGCTGTAGGACAAATGGTATAGAAAGTATAGCAATTACCCAGAAGCCTCTCCTACCTTTATTTGCGTGTTAAAATGGGGACATAGGTAGATTGTTGCAGAGACAAGATAAATGTTATAACACTAGGGCCTCATTACCCAGACTGCTGGGCAAATATATGGTAAAGTCCATGATTTACCCACATTCTCAAATGCGATATTACCCAGAGCGATAGCGGCTCTGGTTAAATGAGCCTGTATGTTTTACTGGGGTTAATAAGACACCTGGCTGAGTACATTCAGGTCCTATTGGAATCCCGACGTAGATGGCTAATACAGACATTTGTCAGGGTGTATTGCATTTCAAAGGCTACAGTATACAGCCTTAGAGAACCCAACTCTCTCCTAGAATTCAGTATTTTGTTACCTTCGGTCTCTACCACCCACGGTGACTAGCAATGTCCTATTCACAGTTTCTTACAGGTGATAGATCTATTTATAAATTATCAAAGGTTAAAAATTTGCTGTTTAAACCATTTATGACCTTGACACTCTGAAGAACCATATTTAGGCTAAAGTTCCATGGGTTATATTTGGGGAATTGGGAGTTTCCATATGTTACTTCTCACCCCTTCAAGGAAAATTATTCTTGCATGTAAATGTTCTACTTAGCTTAAGTTACCTTCATTGGTCCAATGGACTTCCGCCTCTTTATCAGTCCAGGACCTGCCAATGAGAAGATGCCTCTTTCTAAGTGGTCTTCTCACTGGGTCCGGTCACCAACATATCATTTGATTTTGTTTGTTCTGCCTATTATGGGTAGTGGCGTAATGTTGCTGGCCACCTACTGTTGGTTAGTGCTTGTGGTTGGTTATCTGCCCTACTGCAGATTTAGATATGCTTATCAGTACAGTGGTAGGAAACTGGCATTCCTGTTATTTTTGAGTTAAGTGACATAAGAGACAACGATGAGAAGATGAAGAGCACTTTCAGGGTTAATTTTTACCATGTGATGTGCCAGGGGGTAATAAAGACCAATGAATGCCATGTTTGTAGCACCTGGCAAACAGATATGCGGCTGGTGATGGTGCTTAAGTACAAAGGCATCCTTTGCTGGTGTTAAATCCACCTTTATTTGGGTCCTCTTGTTGTTACATCAGCCACATTGTAGGGCTGCCATAGTTGAAATAGCAGCAGTGTTAATAATAATAACCAGAGTCGATGACAGTAGGTGGATCTAGCAGACCATGTGTTTCATGTTGGACACCTTTTAACGCTCTCCAGTGATCCCATTGGACAGATGATCGTCAATACTGAATATCTAATTTTTCATGTTTTCCCTTTGGCTAAATGCTACAATCCAATCCTTTTCTACCATCCAATCACTGAGCCTCATCGCACCCGCTCTTCATTCATTGGCCTCAGACAGACAATCAGATATATTATTTTCCCCAAATGAATGGAAAGAGCAGGAAATTCACCAATAAGAAACTAACAAGACCCAATGCAACAACCTACTGCAAATTAGACATTAGTGGTAATGAAACATTTGGAGTGCCACTGCTAGTGGAACCATACAGGCCCATGTGTGTCTCCTGACAACTTGTGTTCATTCAGTGTGAGTGATTGTGGTGATCCTCTAGGATTTGTATCATTTCCCATTGTATGTTTGGGGCTGGTTAATCCTTCTATAAGCAGGGGTGCCCCTGCCATGAAGCAAACTGAAACATTTGCTCAGGGCGTGCCCCTGCAGAACACTTAAAAGCAGCAAAATAATGCATTTCAGCACCAGTCCACCAATCAAGGTTTAGTCAGAGCCTCAGTCCACCAATCAGGGTTAAGTCAGCTCCAGTCCACCAGTCAGTGTAGAGCACCCCACCACTTCCACTATTTTCTCATGACGCCACGCCCACTTATCATGCCGCACTCGTCTGCCAATAGCCGGCATTTAAAAGTGTTTCAGGTGTCAAAAATCCTAGGAACACCCCTGTCTATAAGCTAAGGGATCCTAACTCACCTCTGTTCAGGATGGAGAATTCTTTTAAAGGGCATGTCAACCCCCAATGAATTAGCCATCTGATTCCAGGGATTCGATAACCCCAAAACATCAATATAAAGGAGAAATTGCACTCAAGTCTTTCTTACCCCCCTGGGGTTGGGGTGGACATGGTCTTTAATAAGTGATAATGTACTTCAATAAGATATAATACATAAGTATCCAGAATTGCAGTAGAAGCTGTTTAACGACGTGCCCAGTGTTATAAGGGGTGAGCGCCTTTGCCAGAACAGAATGAAATTAAACTGCATTGCGGGTTTTAGGAACGCTTTTAAGGTGATACGTACTGTATATACAGTTCATTAAGCCCAAGGCGACTCATATTCTCATATTACAAATACATTTTGTTTAGCTGTTTGTTACTTTTGTTTACCGTCGCCCTTTGGCGGTGTTGTGGTTTTGCAGTTTATATTGTTTTGCTTATTGGGTTATATTATATTTTGTTAGCTTTCTGCAGGGTTATCTTTTTGGAAGTCTCACGTGACCTACCGACGTACCGATAAGTGAACCTTGGATTACAGAGTTCAAAGACGTTAGATAGATGGTTTAGCAATATAACTTCCTGAACAATCATTGTTTTTAGCAGCTTGTAGCCATGTGACCACTATCTGTCTGCATTAATAGTCCCCCCTCTCAACTGTCAACTGTGCAGGTATTTCTGTCATTCCCAGCATTAAGTCTTAAGTGAGCATGCTCTGCCTTGGGGTGGGGGGGAGGAGCAGAGGGCCAGGTGATGTCACTCAAGCTACTAAAAGCAGGAAGCTTGAACTTTCTGTGCACAATAATTTCTCATGGCCGCAGCCAGAGATGTGATCCAGGGCTTATTTCAAAGGAAATACAGCAGGCTTCTATTTAGTACAGCATTATAAAATCCATCCGGGCATCAATATAAAATCCATCCGGCATGCACAGTTTGTTTGTATCCCTCTGGCTAACTGGGGGGAATATGAAGGTGAACGCTGTGCAGTAATACACTCTATTAATCATAATTCAGATTTTACAATTCCTGTTTTTTTACTGTGGTCTATGCTGTATCTTATACTGTATGAACGGGAAGCAGTAGAGTACAGTTTGCAGGCAAATTAGATCTATATGATTTATAACCAACCCAGGTCTTGTAGTAAACAAGCAACACGGCCCGAGGCATTGAAACATCTCGGGGGTCTCCTACAGAGTGAAAAATATGCATTTTTACACCTCCTGCTATTAAACGGCTTCAATGAGCGACAAATGAGTCATTTACGGAGGGGTTTTCAGCTTCTTACACAACAGAGGGCCAAATAGCCGGGCGAGGGGCCAAACCATGACATATCTGGCAAAAGACCGCGTCTGGAGGTCAGAAAAAAGGCTGTGATCTTTAATTAGATTACCGGTGTGTTTGTCTCTAAGGAGGGCTTTACATTTGAAGGACTTTACGGTTGGCATTGCCCCAGCTGCTGATTCTAATGGACGGACAGATTTGTTATATTATTTATTAGGTTTCGGTATCTAAGTATCTACACTACACTATTGTCAGTAGTTGCTAATCAGATTTTATGGAATAGTCCAGTGAAAAAGTGAACTCTTCCTTTAAGGCATTGATTGAAGAATCGAGGTAAAGGAGCGTTGCCTACCTCCCGTTCTTCAATCAATTTTACAGGAGCCAGGAAGGAAATTAAGAAAAATTCACTGCGCTTCCACTGCGGCTCCACTGCCTGGTCCCTGGATCGCATCTGGCTCACTTTAAATATAGTGCGCTTGCAAGCTAATCTCCGCTATGGTAAAAGTGAAACCAGGACTTGTCAGTGGAGCCGGCAGTGGATCGAGTGCAAGGTAAATTACTTAATTTCGTTCCAGGCTCTGTACAATTGATTGCAGAACAGGTAGGTAAGGCAAAGCTCCTTTACCACCCGTACTTCAATCAGTGCATTAAAAGAATAGTTCACTTTTCAGTAAGGATCATTGTTGTCCCCATTCTGGCAATGATTGTCTGCTGTTTTAACTCTGCCCCCTGAGCACATGGTCGATGCACAAGTCATTGAGCACAGGGAAGAGGCGGATAAAAAGGCCCTGTTCCAGATGCACAGCCTGGAGGTAGGTACTCGGCATTATCAACCTCACCAAGGATCCTGTTTACAGAAAAAGGTTTTAAAAAATGGTTCTTGAATTCCTAGAATTAATACAGCTGTAAGCTCAGGTTGTACAGAAGTCATCTGTGATTCCGCAGGCATCTGGGTTTTCCTACATTTCCATCCTCATAGTGAATAATAATAATTCATTTTGACAGCACAGTTTGTTTAGAGAGAGTGCACAAGCAGGTCATCCAGTAGCTATATGACAACGCTGGTGGAAATAGGGGGAGGGGCTAGAAAGAATCTGTGCATGCGTAAATAGGTATTGAAGTTCATGGCCCATTTTGTAAAAGCCAGAAACACTGGATAATTTGGCTGCGGCACAGGTTCACACGTGTAAAATGCGCAGGTTATGCGAAGGTTATGCGAAGGTTATATATATATATATATATAAAACGATCCTACAATCCCAATATTCTACCATCGATTCTATCAAATTAAAAATTGCCAGACTATCTAATAAAGAAAAAAAAAATCGGACTGATTTTACGACAAACGTATTTTTTAAATGATCGTAGTCGGAGATGATAACGTGATAATGGAGCTGTGAACAGGCCCTTATGGGTTTTCTTTCTGTCGCCTTTATGCCTTTATTTTACATACCATGTCTCTTGTTTACATGGTAAACCTCTTGCCCTCCCTCTGATTCGCTAATCTTGCCCTGCAGGGTTGCTATTGATGTTATCAAGACACAAACTGGAAGACGCATTAGCAAAATGCAGAGACAGAGATGGTGCAATTAATTTATATAACCCTTAGCACCTGGTTAAAAGATGTTCGGAAATCAAATAAAGAGGCGGCGATAACGGAAATCCATAAGTTCAGCCATTGGAAGGGAGAATTTCTTAATATGCGTATTCATAATCATTAAATATTAAATAGGCATGATCCTCTATAATGATGGCTATTCAGTGAAATGAATGTGGATATTTTTTGATATTGCACTAGTAAACATAGGGAGGCTGTAGACAGACAGATACGGGGAATATTGTAACCATGTGCACACTTACAACATTCACACAAGGGCAATTGTACTCTTCCCACCCACCCCCCTAATAAAAGTCAGATCCCTGTACTGTAGTATGGGGAGTCAGCCAAGATTGTTAGGTGTGTGACAATCACCTTATATCTTACAGATGACGTATATCTCGAGTATAAGGGTGGCTATACATATATTTGATTTTACTTACCCGGCCGAGCTCTACCGCGACATTCGAAAGGGAAGAGGCGATATATATATCTGATTAAAGTACCTTTAAGTTACAAATAGGTCCCGTGTTACGGAGTGGCATTTTTTTTGGCACATTTGCCAACCATGTATGGCTACTCATCCTCAATTTATTTTCATTCATTTTCAAGCTAAATAATTGACCACACAAACCGTATTTGCATTGGTTTCATTGTGTTGCATGTATTGCATTTTTGTAGAAGCAGAACACTTTTGATCAGGGCAAAACATTGGCCACACCGGAAGCATGGGTTTTGCACTGTTCTTGTGAAACGCCCATATCGCTTTGCCATTTCCTTAAATCCTGTAAGGACGTGCAAAAGGAAATATTTATTCTACTGCAAGGCAGTGTGAAAGAATCATTCAGATTTGCAATGCAGAAAACAACAGTTTTAATAAAGTTTTAAAAAACTCTCTAGGAAAGGAGAGAGTTGCAGTTTAGCTACAATGAGGATGAACCCTTCTAGGTATATAGCAACGAATGATCTCGATAATAGAACAGGAATCACTGGGCCCCCCAGCAAATCTATGGAAAAATTAGAAGGTGGCCCCCCTTGGCTCCTGGGCCCCCCTGCTCCCTGGTAATTTCACCCCTGATTAGAATTTCTGCTTTTTCTACACAAAATAGAGGACCCAGACACACTCCCTTCCCCCGTACAATAGCAGCCGGGATGGAGGTCCCGAGTATAAATAAAGCGAAAGGCCTGGATTTTGCCGTGCTGGTGACACCTGTCTCATCTGTGGAATGCAGTGGCTATTCCTTTCCCAGGGGTTCCTAGGGCTAATATCAGTTTACTGAAATTCTATAAAGCTCCCGGAAACGGGGCAGGTCACACTGTCCCTTCCCCCATTACAGTAATGATCAGGTTATTATCACGTTATTATAATAGCCTACATTAAAACTGCTGCTCATTCACAGTCATACAATGGGAAACCAGTGGTTATTGTTCTCTCCCTAGTACTGGGTCCATGTGTAGTAGCCGCACCCACATAGTCCCTTTAAATGTCGGCCCTGATGCATTTTGGGCCTAATTAGTGCGAAACCCATGTGACCCTGTATATTTTCGGGTTAGCGTGTGTGTTTTGCACCTAATTTCGCGAGTCATTTTTTAGAAATAGCGGCATAGCCTATTCAAATATTGGCTAAATGAACTTTGTGCTACAAGGTGAAACTAATGCCTTTTGAATGGAGGCGTAAACAGGAAGTCGTATCGGACCATAAGTCTGTTTGAAGCTATGCAGGGTCTCGATCAGGTTTTTCTGCATCGGCACTGTAGTCTATAAACAATTTATCTGCCTGTAATACTCATGCATTAAGGAGGATACACACAGGGCTACTATTTGTCCCGACCGAGGTTCGCTGGAGACGGCAATAGTGGCCCGTTCGTCCATTTTGGACATACCAAGCCATCAGATATTTTGACCGACCGGCACTATGGGTCGGTGGGCCGGAAATACTGATGGTGTGTACCCAGCCTAAGAGATCTTAATAGGAGGGAGATGGTAGTAATATACAGGGTTATTCAATACAAGTTCTTATCGTTTAAAATGGTGCTAATTGCCCCAACCAATCAGATCTTATTTAACATTTGTAAGCTAACATCTGATTGGTTGGGGCAAAATAGCACCATTTTAAAGGATAAGAACTTTTATTGAATAACCTTGATAGTACGGTCCCTATATACTACGGGATTTGCTGTGAACACGACTTTGCCTTTAGTATTTTGGGGTAAGTAAATGATCCGCAGTCTATTTGATTGAGTCCTCAGGGCGATATTTCCTGATTTCGTTTTTCTATTGTTCTACTGCCGCATTGTTGGATTAGCGATCAGCAGAAGTGTTAGAGAGCAAGCGTGGTCAGCCATGAAATGATTGCAACCGGCCCTGCAGGAAAATTCACGGGGGGCTCATTGTATTTGCCACATCGTACCAATTCTAGGTGGGATACGGAAAGGCATTTTCTGCAATATGCCAAGCCTACAATTTCTAAACAGCACAGAGAAACGTTACTTCTTACATTGTACAATAAAGGTAGGTCTCTGCACCCTAACGGGATCCGCCAATAGGTCGCCCCGAAAGTCTTTTTCCGGGTGCCATTTCTAAAGGCCAGATGAGGGAACGCTGGCCTTTGTTTGGTATTGTCATCGAGCATTCTCTAGTTCACCATCGATTTCACTTCAGGAACAAAGAGATTTTAATGGAATCAATAAAATTGAATAAGTCATAAATTTATCAAACACACCGTGGGAGAAAGAACGTCTAAAATAGCCGTTAAGAATGAGGGGAAAGGATTTGCAGTATAAGGCAGAATATAATAAGGTTTCCCCTGCTGGTAATCTGCAGCAACCAATCAGTTTTAGCTTTTTACGGTGGTACTGCAGTTTGATAACATTTGATTGGTTACTGCAGATTAATAGCAACTTTTACCTCTAACATGAATCGCCCCATTGTACTGTGCGATACGAGACATCCAGCTACAGTTAATGTATCTAATGTATCTGTGCCAACATATCCCATAACTATCCTATTTAGATAGGAACTACACTTTATATAGACAGAACTCCTCACACATCCCTAGTAGTGATTGCTATACTGTTGGTGAGGAGGCATCTGTCAATACACTGTGTCATGGTAAGGCTATTTATTTACAGTTGTCAGTCACAAGTAATGGCGTTATATGTCTTGTGAGGTCACGTGCACAAATCGAGTAGAGAGCACTATCTGGTCTTGGTCCCCTTGGTCATGTAAGGTTTAGAGTTAAGTAGCCGTACAAAGCCAGATGTTTTCCGTTCGGATTCCGATCGAGTGCAATGAACGAAAATCGATCAGAAGAATTGCTTGAGGTGGAGCCCCACCTTGGGGCTTCGATCGTTCTGCAGACTTCCAGTTTTTCCCATAACCACTCGAACGGTTGATTGGAAAAACGAATACATGGGATCAGTATCTTGAGCAATCTGATCGAATTGATCATTTATTGTATTCACAATATATCCATGATAGAACCCGGAAGATGAAACGCCACTTTCTGTCTCCAGTAGTTCTTTCTCTTGCTCTTTCAGTGTCCGCTCTCAGTGAACGAGTGACCCATTGCTGTCTCCACTTTCCGCCCAGTTATTTTTCGATCTGGAATGTGTCAGTCCCTCAGATTCTGACAGGGACAACAAAGTTTTATGTTACTAACTACCTCCCCCCTCTCCACAAGCACACATTCTAAATATAGGAACTTGCTTCAGACCTTACTTATCTGCGAAGGGTCCAGGGAACATTTCTTTGCCTCCACTCAACACTCAAGACCAGGTTACCAAGACTCTACTGAAAAGTCATGGATGGGTTAATGGAAACTCACATTAAACCAACGGCATCCAAGCAAACGACCCTTTAATAGAATAATCAGATAAATACATAGTAGGAAAGAGATCCTGGGGACTTGTTAGTCCTTAAAGCTGTTACGGGGCCCTTGGAATTTTAAATTTAAAGGGCCACCTCTCTTAAATTATGGTTCTGAACCTCATATCTTTTCTCAAGGTTAAATAAAAGCTGCAGTCTTGCCTTTAAATGAGCCCTGGATCACATCTCTGGGTGTAGCAGGCAGAGTCTGAACTGCAGGCAGGTAAGACGGTTAGACCACTGGTGCCCAATACGCAGCCCAATCAAATATGAATAAACAGCCCTTGTGCAGGTGAGTGGTGGTGGGGTCAGAGTGGGGTTGGGTGTATATTAGGGAGTATTGGGTGCGAGCTTCAAGGGTGGCACGGTCTCCAGTAAAAGTGCTGCTGTTGTAGCAGGGACCCAGGTGGTGAGTTCGGAATCCCTGCACTAGAGCAATACAGGATCCATAGACATTGCTTCATCAGCATTATATTCAACAGGGAGACTATCGCTTTCAGGTTCATTATTATTCACCAATGTATAAAGCGATAGCGAGATCTCAGCGCAATCCCGTCTTAACCTTGCTGGCATTAAGAATGTTAAAAAAGTTGCGATATTACTTCGTTACATCGGTTTGCAGTGACTTTCGCGGCTAAGCTTTGCAAAAACCTAAACAGATGGCCACTAAAACTGGTTTTAAAGTCAACGTAACATTTATTACATTGGTTAGCTTGACATTTAAAGGGCATGTCCCCCCGTTAAAACAAAAAAAAAAATCACAATGTTGGTTACCCCCACCCCATAGATATATTCAGCACATTATTACCTGTATTACTAACCAGATATTTAAGGATAATATGTCCCCCATTCTGACGAGTAAGCTGGCCCTTCCCTCCATGCAGTCAATCAAGGCTGTGACTGCTGACATCACAACCAATGATTGACTGGGTGTTCACACTGCTACCTCCACTGCACATGCTCAAGGTTATAAAAAGCTCATTGAGCAGAGGGGGGGCGGATACCTTTGCCAGAAGGGAATAGAACTCATCATTAAATTGGTTACAAATACATGTAAAAAAAATGGTAGCAGTTGGGGGGCAGATAAGACAGGTCAAAAGTTTTTTGATTTAAGGGTAAACATAGCCCTTTAAGACTATCTTTGTGCCTGTAAGAATATTGTATATATAAAATCCCAGAACTGATTATGAGATTCGTGTGTTTGTGTCACTGCAGTTCCTAAGGACTCACCACTAAAGAGAGTTCCCTGCAGTTTTCAATTGAATCACCACTAGAGGGAGATTCCCTGCACTTTCAATTGATTCACACTAGAGGGAGAAACGTAAGAAACACAAATGGTGGCATGGAGACCAACAGAGATAAGCAGATAAGGTAGATTACTTGTGGTACTTTGGCTCTGCACAGGGGGGACTCTGGGCTTCAGCGGCCGTAATGTAACAAGGCTTAATTTCTAGTCTTATATAAAAACTGAGTTCATACAAGAGGGAAATGTTACCTTCCTGTACTGCTGTTGTATTTACACAATCATATTCTGTCTCGTTTTCAGATAACGTAAGCGATGTGACCCATCTATGTAAATAATTGTAAAACATCCTATAATAACTAATGATGTCAATGTTTGCTGCTGTTCCTTGTGAGTGTGAGAATATTTTGTTTGAAACGCCCTCAGTTTTCCTTTGTGTAATGTACTACAGCAGTGCGTGAAAAAGTAAAACCCTCGAAAGCTTGTCAACTAAATAAACTGTTACAGGCTCATTTACCAGAGCCGCTATCGCTCTGGGTAAAAATCAGATTAATCCCGATAAGGGATTTACCCACTGCGGGATTTTAACCCAGCTGGCGTAAAATCGTTGCTGAAACCAGATGCAAACGCGATATTCCAATCACGAGCGTCGGATGCCGAAGTGATTTGCGTAACCCGCATATCGACGCTGATATGGAGATAAAGTCGAGCTAACCAGGTCGCTAACGGTTTAGCACCATATATTTGCCTAGCGAGTCTGTTAAATATCGTCCCGTTAGGGCACGGCCGCATTGCAATGCAGTGTAAGTTTTGTTTTATGAGTGGGTATTACGCAATAAGAGCGCTCTATCTCCATGGTGTAGTTGGTCTAGATTTCTCCAATTATCTTACCAATTGGGACTTTCAGGGTACATAATGCCACAGTTCGTTGTTCCAAAGCCATCAGAATTGAGAAAGCCAGTCCGGATGACTACGAACAGTCTTCAAGAACTAAACCATGAACCTGGATAGGATGGAAAAAAATATTACAGATATACCATACCAGGATGGGATGAATATTACGATATACCATAACTGGATGGATGAATATAACAGATATAACCATGCTGGATGATGATTTACGATATGCCATGACCTGATGCAATGAATATTAACAGATATACCAGTACACTGGATGATGAATTTCCAGAATATACCATGACCTGGATGAATATATACAGATATACCCTGAACTCGGGATGAATGCATATTACAGATATACCATGACCTGAGTGGAATATTATAGCATACCGGACCTGGATGAATGATATTACAATAGTAACCGTGACCTGGAGGATGAATACACAGAGTATACCATGACCGGATCGAATGATATTACAGACTATATACCATACCTGGATGAATGAATATTACAGATATACCTGACCTTTGGATGAATGAATTTACAGATATACATGACCCTGGTATGAATGAATAGTTACAGATATACCATGTAAACCTGGAGAATGAATATCTTACAGATATACCATGACCTGGAGAATGAATAGTTACAGATTATACCATACCTGGATGAATGACTATTCCAGATATACCATGACCTGATGGCTATGGAATATTACAGATATACAATGACATGGATTCAGAAATTCTATATTACCAGATTGATACCATATTCCGTAGACTGGTAATGAATATTGACGATCTACCATGACCTGTGATGAATGAATGATTACAGATATACCATGACCTTGATGAATGAATATTACAGAATTACCATGACCTGGATGAATGAGATATTACAGATAAATGATGCTGATAACAGACAGACCTGGATGAATGAATATTCAAGATACTACATGACCGGGATGATACCAGACTGTGAATAAATTACAGATATACCGAACCTGGATTGATGAATATTAGAGATATGACCTGACCTGGATGGTGAATATTACAGATATACGTGACTTGATGATATTTCGATTATAGGCCGGAGGTGAATATTACAGATATACCGTGATCTGGATGGATGATATTACAGATTTATACCATGATCGGGATGGATGATATACAGATAACATGACCGGATGGTGAATATTACAGATATACATGACAATGATGGATGAATATTTACGATATACCGTGACCTGGATGGATGAATTACAATATACCATGACCTGGATGAATGAATATTACATGATCTACCATGAACCTGGATGAATGAATATTACAGATAATCACGTGACCTGCGATGGATGAATATTAACAGATATACCATAACGATGGATGAATATTACAGATATACCATGACCGGATGGATTAATATTACAGATTAATACCGTGACCTGTGGAGAATGAATATTACGATATAACCGTGACCTGGATGGCTTTATATTAAGATATACCAGACCTGGAAGATGACTATTACAGATATAGCCGTGACCTGGATGGATGATACTTAAGAATACCTTAGACCTGGTTGGTGAATTACCGATGACCATACAGGATAATACACAGTTCAGACCTGGATGAATGAATATTACAGATTACAATGACCATGGATGAATAAGATATAGTACGAAACTGCAATATCCAATACCGTGAACCTGGATGGATGAATATTACAATAATACCGTGAACCTGGATGAATGAATATTACACTATACCGTGACCTGGATGAATAATATTACCGACTATACCAGCTGACCGATAATAGATAATGCCTGTATGAATATTACCAATAACCGTGACCTGGATGAATGAATATTACGATAGAGTGACCGGATGCGGAACGGACCTGGATGAATGATATTATTCAGATATACCATGACCGGATGGATGAATATACAGTTACCATGACCTGGATGATTGAATATTACAGATTATACCGTGCCTGGATGAAGATTATATACAGATATACTGTTACCCTGGTATGAATGAATATTACAGATATACTGTTACTGGATGAATAAATCTTGAATATAGTACCGGAGCATGAATATTACAGCTATACATGACCTGGAATGAGATGATATTACGATCTACCATGACCCTGGATGAATGAACTATTTTACAGATATCACCATACTGGATGATGACTTGACAGATATACCATGACCTGGATGATGATATTACAGATATACTCAGTGACCTGGATGGATCGAATATACCGCTGAGAGAATTTGCAATTACCGTGACCTGGATGGATGAATATTACAGATATACCGTGACCTGGATGAATGAATATTACAGTATAACTGTTTACCTGGATGACAATGAATATTACAGATATACCGTGGACCTGGAGAATGAATGTTACAGATTACGTGACCTGGAGATGAATAATATTACAGCTATCCCGTACCTGAATGGTAATGACTATTACAGATATTACCGTACCTGGATGACATGAATATTACGATATACCGTTGACCTGGATGAATGAATTTTATTACAGATGATACAGTGACCTGGAATGGATGAATATTAACAATATACCACATGAACTAGATGAATAATATACAGATATACCATGACCTGATGGATGAATATTCAGATATACCATGACCTGGATGGATGCTATTACAATATACATACCTGGATGAATGATATAAGATATACCATGACCTGGAGGAGAATATTACAGATATACACATGACCTAAATGAATGCCAGAATTACAAGTATTACCATGCTGGATGAATGAATATGATCAAATATACCATGACCTGATGGAGACAATTACAGATACTACCCATAAACCTGATAATGAATATTACAGATTATACCATGGAATGGACTTGATGATAATATTACAGAATACAGGTGACCTTGATGGATGAATATGCAGATA
Organism: Hymenochirus boettgeri; assembly: GCA_019447015.1. Taxonomy (NCBI): domain Eukaryota; kingdom Metazoa; phylum Chordata; class Amphibia; order Anura; family Pipidae; genus Hymenochirus; species Hymenochirus boettgeri. Next base: position 154,652,541 of record CM033477.1, read on the forward strand.
TCCATGACCTGGATGGATGAATAATACACATTGATACCGTGACCTGGATGGATGAATATTACAGATATAACCATGACCCTGGATAAATGAATATTACAAATATACATGACCTGGAATGGGATGAATATTACAGATATACCATAACCTGGATACAAATATTACAGATATACCTGACCTGGAATGAATGAATATTACAGATATACAGTGACCTGGATTGGATGAATATTTAAAGATACCATGACCTGATGGAGAATAATAACACATAGTACGGACTGGATGAGCAATATTACAATATAACATGCCTGGAAAATGAATATTCAGATATACCATGACCTGCTTGATGAATGAATATTACAGATCTATACAGTGACCTGGATGGTGAAATGACAGTATATGACCATGACCCTGGAATAAATGGATATAATATAATGACGCATAACAATACATGATATCCTGACCATGGATTAAGAAACATGAATGAATGATATAACAGATATCAACCCGAGAATATTAGGAAACAGACTGATGGTATTATTCATCCATGACCGGAGGTAATTACGATGGACCTGGATGGATGAATATTAGTAAACAGTCCGATGTATACTCACGTGACCTGGATGAATGAATATTACAGATATAACATTGACCTGGATGATATTATTACTCAGATATCACCCCCCGTGACTGGAGGAATGAATATTACAGTATACCATGACCTGGATGATAAGTATTTACAGATATACATGACCTGGATGATATGAATATTACAGATATACCTGACTGGATGGATGAATATTACAGTATTGACCGTGCCTGATGGCTACATGAATTTACAGATATACCTAACCTTGATGAATGAATATTACAGATATACATGACCTGTGAAATGATATTACAATATACCATGACCTGAAGAATGAATATTACAGATATACCGTGACCGGTGATGAATAGTACAGATATACCAATGACCTGGATAAATGAATATTACCAGATATACCATACCCTGATGAATGAAGATTCAGATGACAGTGCCCTGGATGGATTATATATTTACAGATTCCATTACACGAGATGAAATTACAGAATGTGACCTGGATGACTGAATATTACAGATTATACCATGACCTGGATGAATAACTATTACAATATACCATGAACCTGGATGAAGAATATTACAGATATACTGACCTGGATGGATAATATACAGATATACAGTGACCCTGGATGGATATATTACAAGACCGGACTAGGATGAATCATATCCATGACCTGGAGATGATTAGATTCGATTGGATGATATTACATATATGACCTGGAGATGAATCTGGATATCCGTGACCTGGATGGATGAATATTACAGATATACCCGAACCTGGATGAGATGAATATTACATATACCGTACTGGATGAATGAATATTACAGATATGACAAAACTGGTGAATATACCGTTACCTGAACTGGAATAATAATATCTACAGATATACCATGACCTGGGAGGATGACATTACAGAATCAACTGGATGGCATATTAGATCCATGATCTGGTAATGAATATTACAGATATACCATGACACTGTGATATGAATATTACAGATATACAGTGACCGGATGGATGAATATACGCATATCACGCATGACCTGGATGGGATGAAATTAACAGATATACCATGACCTGATGATGAATATTACAGATATACCTGTGACCTGGATGAATGAATATTCAGCATATACCAATGACCTGGATGATGACTATTACGATATACCATGACTGGATGATAAATGTACATACAGACTACCACCGAACCAGTGACCTGATGGATTATATTACAGATATACCATGAACTGTAATGAAACAGTATACGACTGATGATGTACAATATATACAGACGGAATGACTATAATATACCGATGAGCTGATACGTGATAAGACCGATAACTGATTAATATCTACCGGAGAATACAGAACATGACCTGAATGATTTCGTATACCTGCTGATATGAATTAGTATATAGGGACCTAGCTATTATTACGTATCGACTGAGGATGGAATTAGTAGGCTGGTGGTAAACAGTCCGGAGATATGATTAGATGGCTCGCTTACAAACATCACCACCCAATGGCGGACAGTCCATACCTTTGCAGAGCATATATGAGTGCACTCTGCTTCCTGCGCGGGGCTTCCGGCGGGGTGATCTGCGAATTTAATTCCACCCCTTCGGAAGGCTCCATTTACTTCCTGGTTGAAGGACATGATCACGGCCACGCGACAGGCCATAAGTACAAGCCTCCAAGGCTGCTGGTTGTGAACGTAAGGCAAGTTAGCACAGCAGTGGAGACGGAGGAAAGCGCGGTTGATCGCGGTTATTTATAATTTCTCACTCTAGGAGCGTATTTAAGTCAAAAGTTTTGGGGGTTATGAATAATATTACATTTAAAGTAATAAACTCAGCATGGAGCGTGGCGGTCAGGTAAAGTCGTACTTATGGGGGTATAATAAGGCTAATAGTCTTTACTGATTTTTTGTTTTTTTCATTTATGGTGTAAATGTAAGTTGCAAGGTCAGTCCAGTGAAGGTGGCAGCAATCCCCCGATATGCCGGTTTACGGAGTTGCTCTTGGGATTTCACACACTATAACTACGGACGATTACATTGCTAAGCAACCCTTCGCTCACATTACTCTTGTACGTTTTTGTGTAAAATGGATGAAGATGAAGCCCTATGGTGAAATAAGAAGGTTTCACTACTCGTGAATGCCTAATTGCCGCTGTATAATTATTCAGCTGGTGGGGGGTTATTATTGACGTGCTTACGTGTGTATAATTAGTTTGAGTGTCATTTACAGGACACTGGCACCAGAAACAGCCTCGTGTTAATTACGCATGTTCAAAACTGTTGAGTCTCGTTCCGTTTCTATTGGAACTCACATTACATGTCTAATGTTAATACAGATGTAGGGATTTGTACTGTATAATATCTTACATGAAGTATAACATTGATAGTATACACTCAATGGTCTGGCACACATACTCACCCTGCCCACACTCAATGGCCTGGCACACATACTCACCCTGCACACACTCAATGGTCTGGCACACATCTCACCCTGCCCACAAACATGGTCTGGCCACACTCTCACCCTGCCCACACTCAATGGTCTGGCACACATACTCACCTGCCCCACACAATGGTCTGGCACACATACTCACCCTGCCCACACACAATGGTCTGGCACACATACTCACCCTGCCCACACACAATGGTCTGGCACACATACTCACCCTGCCCACACTCAATGGTCTGGCACACATACTCACCCTGCCCAACACCAAGGTCTGGCACACATACTCACCCTGCCACACACAATGGTCTGGCACACATACTCACCCTGCCCCACACATGGTCTGCACACTACTCACCCTGCCCACACTCTGGTCTGCACACATACTCACCCTGCCCACACACAAGGTCTGGCACACATACTCACCCTGCCCACACAATGGTCTGGCACACATACTCACCCTGCCCACACTCAATGGTCCTGGCCACATACTCACCCTGCCCACACCTCAATGGTCTGGCACACATGCTCACCCTGCCCACACTCAATGGTCTGGCACACATACTCACCCTGCCCACACTCAATGGTCTGGTCTCTCACACATCCTGCTTAAAGTTCCAAAAATCATATGCAGCAACACAGATTTTGCCTAGAGAACATTTTATAGCATTCAGACGTTTGCAGTCCGATTGTGGTGCGGTACAGTATTAATACACAATGCTGCACACACATTATCTAGAAACACACACTTACGCACAGTGTGATTCCCATGAAATCTGGTGTAAACGAAGTGGGCACCTACCCAGAAATCAATGGGAAATTGGGTCTGGTTGATTTCTATGTATTTTGCAGAAAGAAAACTTTATATAGTTTATTCCCGTTGAAATGATCAGTGTTTTCTCCATTCATGTGATAATTGTCCAGCATTGTGGGGTTTCCCTTGTGTCTGTTACCCACCCCTCACCCTCTCTACTGAATATGGTCAGTTCCTGCCTGGTTACTATTCTTTGCACAAGGAGCTGAGAGCTGGAGGTGGTCAGTGTACAGGGGGGGAGTGAAATGTCGTAGCCAAGTTATGTCACATATCAAGAGGGAGGCAGCTGTCAGTGCCACTTTTGGAGAAGTAGGGAGGGGGCATTAGAAACACTGGGGGCTAATTTGAGAGCTCAGCAGGTCAACTGTGTCTCTTTTGCAGGAGAGCGACTGAAGGGGAGAAGGAGAAGACCAAGACCTGGGGGATGTTTGAGGTCTTTTACCATCTCAGACCCAACCAAGAAGTGAAGTCACCTGGACAGCGGTTTGGAGACCCAGAGGAAACTTTATAGCACCTGGTGCATGGTAAGAGTTTGCTGCCACCTGGAACACTGATAATGCCCCATGGCATCTTGTTAGAACACATAGAAAGGGGAAGTGGCCCGTCCTCCATTATCCGTTCCCCAGTCTGATTTATTGGGTCACATTCCTCCTCACTGGAAAGACAAAGGACAAACTCATCTTTAGCTACTATAACCCCAGATCCCGCAGGTCTGACCATCTCCATTCGCCATGTACCGCGCTGACGTTAGGAAGAATTTATCCAGGAATCAAGAAGAACCCCAAAGCTTTAGGGCTGTGGCAACACCACCAAGTCCAGGCATACCCCCCAAACGTCCCAAGGTAATGTCTGATCCTGGAGAGCCCTCTCCCCCTCTGTTTGTCCGGAAGCTGAAGAACGCTGCCATAGGCACAGGCTGCGACATCTTCCTAAAGGTAGCAGCTTCGGGGAGCCCACAGCCAACCTTAATCTGGTACAAGAACCAGGAACCTATGGAACCTGGCGGAGAGGAATATGGAACACTATGTATCAGGGACAGCAAGATGGAGGACGCGGGAGTGTACACTTGTGTGGCGAAGAACCCCCATGGAGAGGCAAAGACTTCCGCTGTGCTGGCAATTATCGAATTAGAAGGTAAATCATTGTGCGTGGTATATAGAGCAGACATTGCTTTTACAGTGTTATCCGGTCTAACCTGCAACAACACAATTGTGCTGAACTACAGTTCCCAGAATGCTTAGCCAAAATGCTGGCTATTAAGCATGGGTAGAAAGAAGGGTGAATGTTGATGTTGGTAGATGGCAAGCAAACTGTAAAATTTCCAGCTATTGTGCGCAGATCACAGAAAACTAAGTTACTGTTATTATTCATTTATTTAGATTATTGGGGATCATTGCATGCCAGATATCAAGTCGTCCAATCAGAATGAAGGATTCTGTGTGGCAAATGAAAAGTGCTGTGTGTGCACGTGGTCAGTTCCTCGATTGGCGTGTTAAGGACACACCTCTTGCTGTAGTAAGGTCCATAGGCCAGGAGAAGCACAAGGCTCCCTAAGGTTTTATATGGACGGAATGTTTGGTTGTTTTAATTCCAAGTCAGAAGGAAACTTTGACAGAACATCCTGCAATCTTATCTGACACCCGATAGGAGATTTACAGAGCAAGAGCTCGGCTCCTGTCAGTTTAATACAGCGATGCAGCTCTGGTTTAATCCTGATTTGGTCTTACCACCTGCGTGACTTTAATGATAGGTATAGTGACAATAAAAGTGCCGTAATCACAATATTAAGTAGCTTGTGGGTGACTTTAAAATGGGAGCAGAGAGCCTCCAGTTCTGGGTAAATCTCCCAGTTATAGTAGCAGGTCCTCTACGAGATTCAACAGTGTCCTTAATAGAATAATTTGTTGCTGAACTACAATTTACAACATCATCAGACAGCCTTAAAGGACATGTTCACCCCTCAAATGAAAAAATATATTTAGCTTAACCACAATAATGTTCTCCCTACCCCCCTCTCTCTGCAAGGTTTTTGCCTCCTCTCCAAGGTATTTCACAGGCTCAAATAGGCAACTAGGGGAATAGCATTTAATGATTGGCTGTGATGTCATCTGATTGACAGTTGCTAACTGGAAGAACCAGGAAGCAGAACCAGGGGCAGCAGGACATTGTGCAGAATTTCAGGTTAGACTTACATCTTTTAGATTTTTTAACTATTGCAGCTATGTTTGGCAATTTTTCATTTGAGGGTTGGACTTTAATGTACGAACATCTGCTCACAGACTTTACACAATGATGTCGCCCAGGTACACGGAGCCCTAATAATCCCATTTGTGCCTATCCAGAAACTCTGTATATTGTCGGATGTGCAGTAACGCAAGAAACAGTGAACTGAATAAAAAGGAGCCATTTTGCTTTTCTGGAAAGAGTTAATAGCATTTGCTGTAGGACAAATGGTATAGAAAGTATAGCAATTACCCAGAAGCCTCTCCTACCTTTATTTGCGTGTTAAAATGGTGACATAGGTAGATCTGTTGCAGAGACAAGATATAATGTTATAACACTATGGGCCTCATTTACCCAGACTTGCTGGGCAAATATATGGTAAAGTCCCATGATTTACCCACATTCTCAAATGCGATATTACCCAGAGCGATAGCGGCTCTGGTTAAATGAGCCTGTATGATTTACTGGGGGTTAATAAGACACCTGGCTGAGTACATTCAGGTCCTATTGGAATCCCGACGTAGATGGCTAATACAGACATTTGTCAGGGTGTATTGCATTTCTAAAGGCTACAGTATACAGCACTTAGAGAACCCAACTCTCTCCTAGAATTCAGTATTTTGTTACCTTCGGTCTCTACCACCCACGGTGACTAGCAATGTCCTATTCACAGTTTCTTACAGGTGATAGATCTATTTATAAATTATCAAAGGTTAAAAATTTGCTGTTTAAACCATTTATGACCTTTGACACTCTGAAGAACCATATTTAGGCTAAAGTTCCATGGGTTATATTTGGGGAATTGGGAGTTTCCATATGTTACTTCTCACCCCTTCAAGGAAAATTATTCTTGCATGTAAATGTTCTACTTAGCTTAAGTTACCTTCATTGGTCCAATGGACTTCCGCCTCCTTTATCAGTCCAGGACCTGGCCAATGAGAAGATGCCTCTTTCTAAGTGAGTCTTCTCACTGGTCCGGTCACCAACATATCATTTGATTTTGTTTGTTCTGCCTTATTATGGGTAGTGGCGTAATCGTTGCTGGGCCACCTACTGTTGGTTAGTGCTTGTGGTTGGTTATCTGCCCTACTGCAGATTTAGATATGCTTATCAGTACAGTGGTAGGAAACTGGCATTCCTGTTATTTTTGAGTTAAGTGACATAAGAGACAACGATGAGCAGATGAAGAGCACTTTCAGGGTTAATTTTTACCATGTGATGTGCCAGGTGGGTAATAAAGACCAATGAATGCCATTGTTTGTAGCACCTGGCAAACAGATATGCGGCTGTGATTGGTGCTTAAGTACAAAGGCATCCTTTTGCTGGTGTTAATCCACCTTTATTTGGGTCCTCTTGTTGTTACATCAGCCACATGGTAGGGCTGCCATAGTTGAAATAGCAGCTAGTTGTTAATAATAATAACCAGAGTCGATGACAGTAGGTGGATCTAGCAGACCATTGTTTCATGTTGGACACCTTTTAACGCTCTCCAGTGATCCCATTGGACAGATGATCTGTCAATACTGAATATCTAATCTTTTCATGTTCTTCCCTTTGGCTACAATGCTACAATCCAATCTCCTTTCTACCATCCAATCACTGAGCCTCATCGCACCCGCTCTTCATTCATTGGCCTCAGACAGACAATCAGATATATTATTTTCCCCAAATGAATGGAAAGAGCAGGAACTTCACCAATAAGAAACTAACAAGACCCAATGCAACAACCTACTGCAAATTAGACATTAGTGGTAATGAAACATTTGGAGGTCCCACTGCTAGTCGGAACCATACAGGCCCATGTGTGTCTCCTGATCAACTGTGTTTCATTCAGTGTGAGTGATCTGTGGTGATCCTCTAGGATTTGTATCATTTCCCATTGTATGTTTGGGGCTGGTTAATCCTTCTATAAGCAGGGGTGCCCCTGCCATGAAGCAAACTGAAACATTTGCTCAGGGCGTGCCCCTGCAGAACACTTAAAAGCAGCAAAATACTGCATTTCAGCACCAGTCCACCAATCAAGGTTTAGTCAGCCCTTCAGTCCACCAATCAGGGTTAAGTCAGCCCTCCAGTCCACCAGTCAGTGTTAGTCAGCCCACCACACCCACTTCCACTATTTTCCCTCATGACGCCACGCCCACTTATCATGCCGCCACTCGTCTGCCAATAGCGGCATTTAAAAGTTGTTTCAGGTGTCAAAAATCCTAGGAACACCCCTGTCTATAAGCTAAGGGAATCCTAACTCACCTCTGTTCAGGATGGAGAATTCTTTAAAGGGCATGTCAACCCCCAATGAATTAGCCCATCTGATTCCAGGGATTCGATAACCCCAAAACATCAATATAAAGGAGAAATTGCACTCAAGTCTTTCTTACCCCCCTGGTGTTGGGGTGGACATGTTCTTTAATAAGTGATAATGTACTTTCAATAAGATATAATACATAAGTATCCAGAATTGCAGTAGAAGCTGTTTATACGACGTGCCCAGTGTTATACAAGGGGTGAGCGCCTATTGCCAGAACAGAATGAAATTAAACTGCATTGCGGGTTTTAGGAATGCTTTTAAAGGTGATACGTACTGTATATACAGTTCATTAAGCCCAAGGCGACTCATATTCTCATATTACAAATACATTTTGTTTAGCTGTTTGTTTACTTTTGTTACCGTCGCCCTTTGGCGGTGTTGTGGTTTTGCAGTTTATATTGTTTTGCTATATTGGGTTATATTATTATTTTGTTAGCTTTCTGCAGGGTTATTCTTTTTGGAAGTCCTCACGTGACCTACCGACGTACCGATAAAGTGAACCTTGGATTACAGAGTTCAAAGACGTTAGATAGATGGTTTAGCAATATAACTTCCTGAACAATCATTGTTTTTAGCAGCTTGTAGCCATGTGACCACTATCTGTCTGCATTAATAGTCCCCCCTCTCAACTGTCAACTGTGCAGGTATTTCTGTCATTCCCAGCATTAAGTCTTAAGTGAGCATGCTCTGCCCTTGGGGTGGAGGGGAGGAGCAGAGGGCCAGGTGATGTCACTCAAGCTACTAAAAGCAGGAAGCTTGAACTTTCTGTGCACAATAATTTCTCACTGGCCGCAGCCAGAGATGTGATCCAGGGCTTATTTCAAAGGAAATACAGCAGGCTTCTATTTAGTACAGCATTATAAAATCCATCCGGGCATCAATATAAAATCCATCCGGCATGCACAGTTTGTTTGTATCCCTCTGGGCTAACATGGGGGGGAATATGAAGGTGAACGCTGTGCAGTAATACACTCTATTAATCATAATTCAGATTTTACAATTCCTGTTTTTTTTACTTGTGGTCTATTGCTGTATCTTATACTGTATGAACGGGAAGCAGTAGAGTACAGTTTGCAGCGCAAATTAGATCTATATGATTTATAACCAACCCAGGTCTTGTAGTAAACAAGCAACACGGCCCGAGGCATTGAAACATCTCGGGCGTCTCCTACAGAGTGAAAAATATGCATTTTTACACCTCCTGCTACTTAACGGCTCTCAATGAGCGACAAATGAGTCATTTACGGAGGGGTTTTCAGCTTCTTACACAACCAGAGGGCAAAATATGCCGGGCGAGGGGCCAAACCATGACATATCTGGCAAAAGACCGCGTCTGGAGGCTCAGAATAAAAGGCTGTGATCTTTAATTAGATACCGTGTGTTTGGTCTCTAAGGAGGGCTTTACATTTGAAGGACTTTACGGTTGGCATTGCCCCAGCTGCTGATTCTAATGGACGGACAGATTTGTTATATTATTTATTAGGTTTCGGTATCTAAGTATCTACACTACACTATTGTCATGTAGTTGCTAATCAGATTTTTAATGGAATAGTCCAGTGAAAAAGTGAACTCTTCCTTTAAGGCATTGATTGAAGAATTCGAGGTAAAGGAGCTTTGCCTTACCTCCCGTTCTTCAATCAATTTTACAGGAGCCAGGAAGGAAATTAAGAAAAATTCAACTCGCGTGCTCCACTGCCGGCTCCACTGCCTGGTCCCTGGATCGCATCTGGCTTCACTTTAAATATAGTGCGCTTGCACGCTAATCTCCGCTATGGTAAAAGTGAAACCAGGACTTGTCAGTGGAGCCGGCAGTGGATCGAGTGCAAGGTAAATTTACTTAATTTCGTTCCAGGCTCCTGTACAATTGATTGCAGAACAGGAGGTAAGGCAAAGCTCCTTTACCACCCGTACTTCAATCAGTGCATTAAAAGAATAGTTCACTTTTTCAGTAAGGATCATTGTTGTCCCCATTCTGGCAATGATTGTCTGCTGTTTAACCTGCTGCCCCCTGAGCACATGGTCGATTGCACAAGCTCATTGAGCACAGGGAAGAGGCGGATAAAAAGGCCCTGTTCCAGATGCACAGCCTGGAGGTAGGTACTCGGCATTATCAACCTCACCAAGGATCCCGTTTACAGAAAAAGGTTTTAAAAAATGGTTCTTGAATTCCTAGAATTAATACAGCTGTAAGCTCAGGTCTGTACAGAAGTCATCTGTGATTCCGCAGGAATCTGGGTTTTCCTACATTTCCATCCCTCATAGTGAATAATAATAATTCATTTTCTGACAGCACAGTCTTGTTTAGAGAGAGTGCACAAGCAGGTCATCCAGTAGCTATATGACAACGCTGGTGGAAATAGGGGGAGGGGCTAAAGAAATCACTGTGCATGCGTAAATAGGTATTGAAGTTCATGGCCCATTTTGTAAAAGCCAGAAACCTGGATAATTTGGCTGCGGCCACGGTTCACACGTGTAAAATGCGCAGGTTATGCGAAGGTTATGCGAAGGTTATATATATATATATATATAAAACGATCCTACAATCCCAATATTCTACCATCGATTTCTATCAAATTAAAAATTGCCAGACTATCTAATAAAGAAAAAAAAAATCGGACTGATTTTCTACCGACAAACCTATTTTTTAAATGATCGTAGTCGGAGATGATAACGTGATAATGGAGCTGTGAACAGGCCCTTATGGGTTTTCTTTCTGTCGCCTTTATGCCTTTATTTTACATACCATGTCTCTTGTTTACATGGTAAACCTCTTGCCCTCCCTCTGATTCGCTAATCTTGCCCTGCAGGGTTGCTCATTGATGTTATCAAGACACAAACTGGAAGACGCATTAGCAAAATGCAGAGACAGAGATGGTGCATATTAATTTATATTAACCCTTAGCACCTGGTAAAAGATGTTCGGGAAATCAAATAAAGAGGCGGCGATAACGGAAATCCATAGTTCAGCCATTGGAAGGGAGAATTTCTTAATATGCGATATTTCATAATCATTAAATATTAAATAGGCATGATCCCTCTATTAATGATGGCTATTCAGTGAAATGAATGTGGATATTTTTTGATATTGCACTTAGTAAACCTATGGGAGGCTGTAGACAGACAGATACGGGGAATATTGTAACCCATGTGCACACTTACAACTATTCACACAAGGGCAATTGTACTCTTCCCACCCACCCCCTACTAATAAAAGTCAGATCCCTGTACTGTAGTATGGGGAGTCAGCCAAGATTGTTAGGTGTGTGACAATCACCTTATATCTTACAGATGACGTATATACTCGAGTATAAGGGTGGCTATACATATATTTGATTTTACTTACCCGGCCGAGCTCTACCGCGACATTCGAAAGGGAAGAGGCGATTATATATATCTGCATTAAAGTTACCTTTAAGTTACAATTATAGGTCCCTGTGTTACGGAGTGGACATTTTTTTTGGCACATTTGCCAACCATGTATGGCTACTCATCCTCAATTTATTTTTCATTCATTTTCAAGCTAAATAATTGACCCAAACCGTATTGCATTGTGTTGCATTGTGTTGCATGTATTGCATTTTTGTAGAAGCAGAACACTTTTGATCAGGGCAAAACATTGGCCACACCAGGAAGCATGGGTTTTGCACTGATTCTTGTGAAACGCCATATCGCTTTGCCATTTCCTTAAATCCTGTAAGGACGTGCAAAAGGAAATATTTAATTCTACTGCAAGTCAGTGTGAAAGAATCATTCAGATTTGCAATGCAGAAAACAACAGTTTTAAATAAAGTTTTAAAAAACTCTCTAGGAAAGGCAGAGAGTTGCAGTTTAGCTACACTGAGGATGAACCCTTCTAGGTATATAGCAACGAATGATCTCGATAATTAGAACAGGAATCACTGGGCCCCCCAGCAAATCTATGGAAAAATTAGAAGGTGGCCCCCCTTGGCTCCTGGGCCCCCCTGCTCCCTGGTAATTTCACCCCTGAATTAGAATTTCTGCTTTTTCTACAACAATAGAGACCCCAGACACACTCCCTTCCCCCCGTACATAGCAGCCGGGATGGAGGTCCAGATATAAATAAAGCGAAAGGCCTGGATTTTGCCGTGCTGGTGACACCTGTCTATCTGTGGAATGCAGTGGCTATTCCTTTCCCAGGGGTTCCTAGGGCTAATATCAGTTTTACTGAATTTCTATAAAGCTCCCGGAAACTGGGGCAGGTCACACTGTCCCTTCCCCCATTACAGTAATGATCAGGTTATTATCACGTTATTATAATAGCCTACATTAAAACTGCTGCTCATTCACAGTCATACAAATGGGAAACCAGTGGTTATTGTTCTCTCCCTAGTACTGGTTCCATGTGTAGTAGCCGCACCCACATATGTCCCTTTAAATGTCGGCCTGATGCATTTTGGGCCTAATTAGTGCGAAACCCATGTGACCCTGTATATTTTCGGGTTAGCGTGTGTTTTGCACTAATTCCGCGAGTCATTTTTTAGAAATAGCGCGGCATAGCCTATTCAAATATTGGCTAAATGAACTTTTGTGCTACAAGGTGAAACTTAATGCCTTTTGAATGGAGGCGTAAACAGGAAGTCGTATCGGACCATAAGTCTCTGTTTGAAGCTATGCAGGGTCTCGATCAGGTTGTTTCTGCATCGGCACTGTATGTCTATAACAATTTATCTGCCTGTAATACTCATGCATTAAGGATGGATACACACAGGGCTACTATTTGTCCCGACCGAGCGTTCGCTGAGAGCGGCAATAGTGGCCCGTTCGTCCATTTTGGACCATACCACGCCATCAGATATTTCTGACCGACCGGCACTATGGGTCGGTGGGCCGGAAATACCTGATGGTGTGTACCCAGCCTAAGAGATCTTATATAGGAGGGAGATGGTAGTAAATATACAGGGTTATTCAATACAAGTTCTTATCGTTTAAAATGGTGCTAATTTTGCCCCAACCAATCAGATCTTATTTAACATTTGTAAGCTAACATCTGATTGGTTGGGGCAAAATTAGCACCATTTTAAAGGATAAGAACTTTTATTGAATAACCTTGATAGTACGGTCCCTATATACTACGGGATTTGCCTGTGAACACGACTTTGCCTTTAGTATGTTTGGGGTAAGTAAATGATCCGCAGTCTATTTGATTGAGTCCTCAGGGCGAATATTCCTGATTTCGTTTTTCTATTTGTTCTACTGCCGCATTGTTGGATTAGCGATCAGCAGAATGTTTAGAGAGCAAGCGTGGTCAGCCAATGAAATGATTGCAACCGTCCCCTGCAGGAAAATTCACGGGGGGCTCATTTGTCATTTGCCACATCGTACCAATTCTAGGTGGGATACGGAAAGGTCATTTTCCTGCAATATGCCAAGCCTACATCTTTCTAAACAGCACAGAGAAACGTTATCTTCTTACATTGTACAAATAAAGGTAGGTCTCTGCACCCTAACGGGATCCGCCAATAGGTCGCCCCGAAAAGTCTTTTTCCGGGTGCCATTTCTAAAGGCCAGATGAGGGAACGCTGGCCTTTGTTTTGGTATTTGTCATCGAGCATTCTCTAGTTCACCATCGATTTCCACTTCAGGAACAAAGGAGATTTTAATGGAATCAATAACATTGAATAAGTCATAAATTTATCAACACAACCGTGGGAGAAAGAACGTCTAAAATAGCCGTTAAGAATGAGGGGAAAGGATTTGCAGTATAAGGCAGAATATAATAAGGTTTCCCCTGCTGGTAATCTGCAGCAACCAATCAGTTTTTAGCTTTTTACTGGTTTACTGCAGTTTGATAACATTTGATTGGTTACTGCAGATTAATAGCAACATTTTTACCTCTAACTGAATCCGCCCCATTGTACTGTGCGATACGAGACATCCAGCTACAGTTAATGTATCTAATGTATCTGTGCCAACATATCCCATAACTATCCTTATTTAGATAGGAACTACATTTATATAGACAGAACTCCTCACACATCCCATAGTAGTGATTGCTATACTGTTGGTGAGAGGCATCTGTCAATACACTTGTTCATGGTAAGGCATATTTATTTACAGGTTGTCAGTCACAAGTTAATGGCGTTATATGTCTTGTGAGGTCACGTGCAAATACGAGTAGAGAGCACTATCTGGTCTTGGTCCCCTTGGTCATGTAAGGTTTAGAGTTAAGTTAGCCGTACAAAGCCAGATGTTTTCCGTTCGGATTTCCGATCGAGTGCAATGAACGAAAATCCGATCAGAAGAATTGCTTGAGGTGGAGCCCCACCTTGGGGCTTCGATCGTTCTGCAGACTTCCAGTTTTTCCCATAAACCACTCGAACGGTTGATTGGAAAAACGACATACATGGGATCGATATCTTGAGCAATCTGATCGAATTGATCATTTATTGTATTCACAATATATCCATGATAGAACCCTGGAAGATGAAACGCCACTTTCTGTCTCCAGTAGTTCTTTCTCTTGCTCTTTTCAGTGTCCGCTCTCCAGTGAACGAGTGACCCATTGCTCGTCTCCACTTTCTCGCCCAGTTTATTTTTCGATCTGGAATGTGTCAGTCCCTCAGATTCTGACAGGGCAACAAAGTTTTATGTTACTAACTACCCTCCCCCCCTTTCCACAAGCACACATTCTAAATATAGAACTTGCTTACAGACCTTACTTATCTGCGAAGGGTCCAGGGAACATTTCTTTGCCTCCACTCAACACTCAAGACCAGGTTACCAAGACTCTACTGAAAAGTCATGGATGGGTTAATGGAAACTCACATTAAACCAACGGCAATCCAAGCAACGACCCTTTAATAGAATAATCAGATAAATACATAGTAGGAAAGAGATCCCTGGGGACTGGTTTAGTCCTTAAAGCTGTTACGGGGCCCTTGGAATTTTAAATTTAAAGGGCCACTCCTCTCTTAAATTATGGTTCTGAACCTCATATCTTTTCTCAAAGGTTAAATAAAAGCCTGCAGTCTTGCCTTTAAAATGAGCCCTGGATCACATCTCTGGGTGTAGCAGGCAGAGCTCTGAACTGCAGGCAGGTAAAGACGGTAGACCACTGGTGCCCAATACGCAGCCCAATCAAATATGAATAAACAGCCCTCTGTGCCAGGTGAGTGGGTGGGGTCAGAGTGGGTTGGGTGTATATTAGGGAGTATTGGGTGCAGAGCTTCAAGGGTGGCACGGTCTCCAGTAAAAGTGCTGCTAGTGTAGCCGGGACCCCAGGTGAGTTCGGAATCCCTGCACTAGAGCAATACAGGATCCATAGACATTGCTTCATCAGCATTATATTCAACAGGGAGACTCTCGCTTTCAGGTTCATTATTATTCACAATGTAATAAAGCGATAGCGAGATCTCAGCGCAATCCCGTCTTAACCTTGCTGGCATTAAGAAATGTTTAAAAAGTTGTCGATATTACTTCGTTACATCGGTTGCAGTGACTTTCGCGCTAAGCTTTGCAAAACCTAAACAGATGCCACTAAACTGGTTTTAAAGTCACGCTAACCTTTATTACATTGGTTAGCTTGACATTTAAAGGGCATGTCCACCCTTAAAACAAAAAAAATCACATGTTGGTTACCCCCAACCCCAATAGATATATTCAGCACATTATTACCTGTATTACTAACCAGATATTTAAGGATAATTATTGTCCCCATTCTGACAGAGTAAGCTGGCCCCTCCCTCCATGCAGTCAATCAAGGCTGTGACTGCTGACATCACAACCAATGATTGACTGGTGTTTCACATGCTACCTCCACTGCACATGCTCAAGCTTATAAAAAGCTCATTGAGCAGAGGGAGGAGGCGGATACCTTTGCCAGAATGGAATAGAACTCATCATTAAATCTGGTTACAAATACATGTAAAAAAAATGGTAGCAGTTGGGGGGCAGATAACTGACAGGTCAAAAGTTTTTTGATTTAAGGGTAAACATTAGCCCTTTAAGACTAATCTTTGTGCCTGTAAGAATCTGTATATATAAAATCCCAGAACTGATTATGAGATTCCGTGTGTTTGTGTCACTGCAGTTCCTAAGGACTCACCACTAAAGAGAGATTCCCTGCAGTTTCAATTGAATCACCACTAGAGGGAGATTCCCTGCACTTTCAATTGATTCACCACTAGAGGGAGAAACGTAAGAAACACAAATGGTGGCATGGAGACCAACAGTAGATAAGCAGATAAGGTAGATTACTTTGGTACTTTGGCTCTGCCACAGGGGGAGACTCTGGGCTTCTAGCGCCCGTTAATGTAACAGGCTTAATTTCTAGTCTTATATAAAAACTGATGTTCCATTACAAAGAGGATAATGTTACCTTTCCTTGTACTGCTGTTGTATTTTACACAATCATATTCTGTCTCGTTTATCAGATAACGTAAGCGATGTGCCACCCATCTATGTAAATAATTGTAAACATCCTATAATAACTAATGATGTCAATGTTTGCTGCTGTTCCTTGTGATGTGAGAATATTTTTGTTTGAAACGCACTCAGTTTTCCTTTGTGTAATGTACTACAAGCAGTGCGTGAAAAAGTAAAACCCTCGAAAGCTTGTCAACTAAATAAACTGTTACAGGCTCATTTACCCAGAGCCGCTATCGCTCTGGGTAAAATTCAGATTTAATCCCGATAAGGGATTTACCCACTGCGGGATTTTAACCCCAGCTGGCGTTAAAATCCTGTGCTGAAACCAGTGCAAACGCGATATTCAATCACGAGCGTCGGATGCGCAAGTGATTTTTGCGTAACCCGCATATCCGACGCTGATATGGAGATAAAGTCGAGCTAACCAGTTCGCTAACGGTTTAGCACCATATATTTGCCTAGCGAGTCTGGTTAAATATCGTCCCGTTAAGGGCACGGCCGCATTGCAATGCAAGTGTAAGTTTTTGTTTTATGAGTGTGTATTCACGCAATAAGAGCGCTCTATCTCCATGGTGTAGTATGGTCTAGATTTTCCAATATCTTACCAATTGGGACTTTCCAGGGTACATAATTGCCACAGATTCTTGTTCAAGCCATTCTGAATTGAGAAAGCCAGTCGGATGACTAGCGAAACGTCTTCAAGAACTAAACCATGACCTGGATGGATGAATATTACAGATATACCATGACCTGGATGGATGAATATTACAGATATACCATAACCTGGATGGATGAATATTACAGATATACCATGACCTGGATGGATGAATATTACAGATATGCCATGACCTGGATGAATGAATATTACAGATATACCATGACCTGGATGAATGAATATTACAGATATACCATGACCTGGATGAATGAATATTACAGATATACCATGACCTGGATGAATGAATATTACAGATATACCATGACCTGGATGAATGAATATTACAGATATACCATGACCTGGATGGATGAATATTACAGTTTACATGACCGGATGATGAATATTACAGATATACCATGACCTGGATGGATGAATATTACAGATATACCATGACCTGGATAGATGAATATTACAGATATACCATGACCTGGATGAATGAATATTACAGATAATTAACCATGACCTGGATGAATGAATATTACAGATATACCATGACCTGGATGAATTGAATATTACAGATAACCATGACCTGGATGGATGAATATTACGATATACCATACCTGGATGAAATGAATATTACAGATATACCATGACCTGGATGAATGAATATTACAGTATACCGTGACCTGATGGTGAATATACGATATACCTGACCTGGATGATATATTAACAGATAATAACCTGACCTGGATGGATGAATATTTACAGATATACCTGACTGGTGATGAATATTCAATATACCATGACTGGATGGATGAATATTACAGATATACCATGACCTGATGAAGAATATTACAGATATACATGACCTGGATGGATGATATTACAGATATACCAGTGAACACCTGGATGGAAGATGAATATTACAGATATACCATGACCTGGATGAATGAATATTACAGATATACCATGACCTTGATGAATGAATATTACGATATACCGATGACCTGGATGGATGAATATTACAGATCCATACCAACCTGGAGTGATGAATTCTACAGATATACCATGACCTGGATGGATGAATATTACAGATATACCGTTACCTGGTTGAATGAATATTACAGATATACCGTGACCTGGATGAATGATATATTACAGATATACCATGACCTGGATGGATGAATATTACGATATACCGTGACCTGGATGGATGAATTTACAGATTACCATGTGACCTGGTTGGATGAATTTACAGATATACCTACCTGGATATGAATATTACAGATTATCCATGACCTGGATATAGATATGAAAATTACAGATAGTGTACATCCTGGATGAATGCAAAATATTACAGATATACCTTACCTGGATGGAATGAATATTACAGATATAATACCAGTGACCTGGATGAATGAATATTACAGATATACCGTGACCTGGATGAATGAATATTACAGATTCATGACCTGGATAATGAATATTACGATATATACCGTGACCTGGATGATGAATATTACAGAATCCGTGAAATGGATGGATGATATTACAGATATACCGTGACCTGGATGAATGAATATTACAGAATACCATGACCTGGATGGATATATTACAGATATACATGACCTGGATGGATGAATATTACAGATATACCGTGACCTGGATGATGAATATTACAGATATACTGTACCTGGATGATGAATATTACAGATATACACTGTACCTGGATGAATGAATATTACAGATATACCGTGACCTGGTGAATGAAATTACAGATATACCTGACCTGGATGGATGAATATTACAGATATCCCATGACCTGGATGAATGTATTACATATATACCATGACCTGGATGGATGAATATTACAGATATACCATGACCTGGATGAAATGAGATATTACAGATATACCGTGACCTGGATGGATGAATATTACAGATATACCTGTGACCTGGATGATGAATATTACAGATATACCGTGACCTGATGAATGAATATTACAGATATCTGTTACCTGGATGAATAAATATTACGATATACCGTGACCTGGATGAATGAATATACAGATATACCGTGACCTGGATGAATGATATTACAGATATCCCGGACCTGAATGAATGATATTACAGTATACCGTGACCTGGATGAATGAATATTACAGATAACCGTGACCTGGATAAATGAATATTCAGATATCCAGTACCTGGATGATGAATATTACAGATATACCTGACTAGATGATGAATATTACAGATATACATACCTGGATGAATGAATATTACAGATATACCATGACCTGGATGGATGATATTACAGATATACCTGACCTGGATGAATAATATTACAGATTTACCATGACCTGGATGATGATATTACAGATATACCATGACCTGGATAATGAATATTACGATATACCATGACCTGGATGAATGAATATTACAGATATAACATGACCTGGATGGATGAATTTACGATATACCATACCTGGATAATGAATATTACAGATATACCATGACCTGGATGAATGAATTTACAGATATACATGACCTGGATGATGAATATTACAGATATACCATGACCTGATGATGAATAATACACATACCGTGACCTGATGGATAATACAGATATACCATGACCTGGGTGAATATTACAAATATACCATGACCTGGATGGATGAATATTACAGATATACCATAACCTGGATAAATGAATATTACAGATATACCATGACCTGGATGAATGAATATTACAGATATACAGTGACCTGGATGGATGAATATTACAGATATACCATGACCTGATGGATGAATAATACACAATACCGTGACCTGGATGGATGAATTATTACAGATAACCATGACCTGGATAAATGAATATTACAGATATACCATGACCTTGATGAATGAATATTACAGATATACAGTGACCTGGATGGATGAATATTACAGATATACCATGACCTGGATAAATGAATATTACAGATATACCATGACCTGGATGAATGAATATTACAGATATACAGTGACCTGGATGGATTATTATTACAGATATACCATGACCTGGATGGATCTACAGATATACCATGACCTGGATGAATGAATATTACAGATTACAGTGACCTGGATGGATTATTATTACAGATAACATGACCTGGATGGATGAATATTACAGATATACCATGACCTGGATGAATGAATGTGACAGATATAAACATACGTGACCTGGATGGATGAATATTACAGATATACCGTGACCTGGATGGATGAATATTACAGATATCAGTGACCTGGATGGATGAATATTACGATATACCGTGACTGGATGAATGAATATTACAGATATACCATGACCTGGATGAATGAATTTACAGATATACCTGACCTGGATGAATGAATATTACAGATATACCGTGACCTGGATGATGAATATTACAGATATACCATGACCTGGATGAAATGAATATTACAGATTACCATGACCTGATGAATGAATATTACAGATATACCATGACCTGTGGATGAATATTACAGATATACCATGACCTGGATAATGAATATTACAGATATACCGTGACCTGGTGAATGAATATTACAGATATACCATGACCTGGATGATGATAAATATTACAGATATACCATGACCTGATGAATGAATATTACAGATATACAGGCCCTGGATGGGATTATTATTACAGATATACCATGACCTGGATGGATGAATATACAGATATACCGTGACCTGGATGATGAATATTACAGATTACCATGCCTGGATGAATGAATATTACAGATATACCGTGACTGTGATGAAATATTACAGATTACAGTGACTGGATGGATGAATATTACAGATATACCATGACCGGATGGATGAATATTACAGATATACCGTGACCTGGATGGATGAATATTCAGATATAACCATGACCTGGTAGATGAATTATATTACAGATATACCAATGACTGGATGAATGAATATACAGATATACAGTGACCTGATGGATGAATTTACAGATATACCGTGAACCTGTGGAATGAATATTACAGATATACAGTGACCTGGATGGATGAATATTCAGATATACCGTGACCTGGATGAATGAATATTACAGATATACCATGACCTGGATGAATGAATTTACAGATATACCATGACCTGGATGAATGAATATTACAGATATACCCGGACCTGGATGGATGAATATTACAGATATACCATGACCTGGATAAATGAATATTACAGATATACCATACCTTGATGAATGAATATTACAGATTACAGTGACCTGGATGAATGAATATTACAGATATACATGACCTGATGGATGAATTTATTACAGATATACCATGACCTGGATAAATGATATACAGATATACCGTGACCTGGATGAATGAATATTACAGATATACCATGACCTGGATGAATGAATATTACAGATATACCATGACTGGATGAATGAATATTACAGATATACAGTGACCTGGATGATTATTATTGACAGATATACCATGACCTGGATGGATGAATATTACAGATATACCGTGACCTGGATGGATGAATATTACAGATATACCGTGACCTGGATGAATGAATATTACAGACATGGGCGTGACAGTTACAACACCACCAATGGCTGACAGTCCATACCTTGCAGAGCCGTATATGAGTGCACTCTGCTCCTGCGCAGGGCTTCCGGCGAGGGATCTGCTGAAGTTAATGTCCACCCCTTCGAAGGCTCCATTTTACTTCCTGGTAAGGCCATGAGTCACGGCCAACGTCTGAAGGCCATTATCGTACAAGCCTCCAAGGCTGCTGCTTGTGAACGTAAAAGGCAAGTAGCAGCAGCAGTGGAGACGGAGGAAGCGGCGGTTGATCGCGGTTATTATAATTTCTCACTCTAGGAGCGTATTTAAAGCAAAAGGTTTTGGGGGTTCCTGCATAACATATTACATTTAAAGTAAGTAAATCTCAGCATGGGAGCGTCGGATCAAGGTAAAGTCTACTTATGGGGGGTAATAAGGCTAAGTAGCTTTACTTGATTTTTTTTTTCATTTATGGTGTAAATTGTAATTGCAAGTCATGTCCAGGAGGTGGCAGCGCAATCCCCCCGATATGCGGTTACGGAGTTGCTTCTGGGATTTCACACCTATTAAACTACGGAGATTACATTGCTAAGCAACCCTATCGCTCATCATTACTCATTGTACGTTTTTGTAAATGATGAAAGATGAAGCCCTATGGTGAATAAGAAAGGTTTCCCTACTCCGATGAATTCCCTATTATTTGCCTCTGTATAATTATTCAGCCTGCGTGGGTTATTTATTAGACGTTCATACGTTTGCTATTATTATTTTGAGGGTTCATCTCAGTTTCCATGGCGCCCCCTTAACTTCGCGTCTAATTATCAAAGAGAAATTAAAAACGATCCAATTGTTGTTTAACCGCCACTCACACGTCAATAACCCAAACAGATCCTGAATTTGGAACATTCCGAGTGGGCGATCAAGATGTAGAATGAGGCTCACCCAGAGCAGGATTATCCATAAGGCAACCCTAGGGCCCAGGAAACTTTGGACGCTCAGTTCCCTCTAGGACGGGATTTCAGCCCTGACTATGGAACTCAGGATTTTATCCCTGCAGTCGGGACAATCCCGTCCAAATCTGGACACCCTGACTGGGACCCTTCTGGTTGCCCGGGTTGTGATGCCTAAAAACAGCTCCATACGAGAACATTGAGGATAATATATGATTATTAAATAAGAATGCAATATTTTATGTGGTCCATATATTTACCATTTATTATTATTAGTGAGGTTATTTAAAGGGCACGTTCACCTTCACAAACCAAATTTTAACCCTAGGCTTAATACCCCCCCAAACCCTTTTTACAAAATAGATACCTTTCTCCCCACGTGCCCCTGGGGGGGTATTAAACCCTCTCATACCACCCCTGCTCAGTTAGTACTACCCAGGGTGAGGACCTTAACCATGTGCTACTCACCCCTGGGTCTTACCTTGTCACTAAGGGGCATATTTATAAAAAATCGAAAATAGCACAAAAAAATTACCGCAGCACATCGCGGCCGCGAAAATAGCGATATCGCCGTATTTATAACGGCGAGCACCATTGCCGCGATGTGTTGCGGTAATTTTAAGTCCCTTCGCGGCGATACTATACAGTATCGCCGCGAAGGGACTTAAAATCCCTTCCCGACGCCTCTGCTAAGGGGGCGGGGCATAAAATTCGGATTTGTTTGGGAGGTTAATGTGGCCTTTAAAATAGTAACTAATGTAACAATATGAAGTCTAACACCGAGAATATCAAGGACGGAGAACATTAGATAATGGTGGTAGACGATGCGGAGAAGGCGAATGTACTAATCCAGTTTATTTCCCCCCTGTATACGCTATAGAGCAGTGATATCGAACCTTGGCCCTCCAGATGTTTGGAAACCACAACTACCAACATGCCTTGGTATCAGAAAGCATGCTGGGTGTTGTAGTTACCAGACAGATGGAGTGCTAAAGTTCAACCCTGAATCGATAACGATTATCGAATATTCAATACTGATAATTCGATATTCGCTATCGAACTTTTCACATTCGATACAGATTAATGATTATTTGATGCCGATTACCGGAATCTTGTCAAACCAACTTGTTCTTAACGAGGAAATGAGAAAAACAATTGTATATGGGAATTTGTGCTGTACCATAACCAGCATGGCAGCTCCCTTTCCTACAAACTTTAAAGGCTGAGGCTCCGTGAGCCAGCTTGTTTTGCAGAACATTCTCAGACAATGTAATCATTATTTATAATCTGATCTCTAGTTATTTTCCTTTGGTATCTGCTTTACATTGGACGTTCCTCTTTTTAGCAGCGAATCTGCATTCGCCCAACGTTCGCCTTGAATGCCGCACGCCCCCCTGTAAAATCCCTCGAGTGCAATATCAGACAAACGCAGGGATATTAGGGGATTCCCAGGCAGCAGTCGATCACTGCCTCTTATTTATTTATTTTCCCCCAATCTGACTCCTTTTCAAGGGCACGGATGGTGGGAACAGTTTGGGTTACCATAGCAACTGACAGATGTGTAAGAAGGGGGGATAATGCATTGATGCGCGCGATGAGAAAGAGAACGCAGTTACTGAGTCACGCTGTGCCTCGGGGCTGTCTAATGAGAGAATCTCTCTTTATCGCATTTCACAGCTTGTGTGCAGGCATTACCCCACATAAGACAACCCGGAACCTCCGAGTTCCTCCGGGCGGTGACTTGGTAACATTGTAACAGTAATTCAGTCGAATTCTGGTTACTTTTTAGAGTCCAAATGGAATTAAAGGGAAAGTTAACATCATTCGGACAGGTATTTTGAGCGCACAAGCCTTAGGGAGATAAAAGGCAACTAAACTGATAAAATAACGATAGAAAATGTAGGAACTGCTATTCCTGTCGTCCCTTTAATAAATACGCACTAACCCCCCAGATGTGATAGAATCTTCCTCCCTGTGGGTGTGCCCATACACCAATATGGATTGTACAATCATGGCGTTGTACAATCTGTCCGATACAAATTTCTAATGTGTCCAATGGGGTGTGTGTGTTAAAATTGGTGATTAACCATCCACGGTTCCAATAATAGTACAATGTTGGAATATTCCAATATCTTATGACCGGGATTGGTGCTTACGTGGGAGGAAAAAGTACTGTAATTGTTTTCAATACTGTCCCATTCTACTTACCTTTTCCAAATATGCGGCAAAAGTTACTTACAGAACCCGATCGTTTGCAGCGACTGTCTCCTGCAGCTTCCAGGTAAAAGCTGTCAGTCAAAGCCATGATGTTGACATTACAGCCAATTACCAAAGCTGCCTACTCTGCTGTGCAAGCTCGAAACCAGTTAACAACAGCATTGGAAGAGGTGTGACTCCCTTCAAGGGATCGGGGAAATTGTATTAAATTAAGGCAAATAAAGTCAGCCATGTGCAAAATAAAATAACGTGGTAGAATAGGAGCAAACTGGGGAGAGATTAAAAAAACAGGTGGATGGGCTATTGAGATGATTCAAGTTTATTTATTTATCAGCGCAGATTTGACGGGCCTTGAAAAACTATAATGGGCCTTTAAAAAGCCACACAAAAGAGTTGTGTGTGAGTTACTTTCCCAAAACCCTGGCAGACGACACAATTCCTGCCTTAAAGTTACAATACCCCATTAATCTCCTGTACGGTGTGTTACTGCTTTACCAGGGAGCGTCTGGTCATTGTCGAACTATTGGTGTTGGAATTTGCACAGAAGGGGAACTGTGGTCTCCAAACAAGATGATTTTAAACAAAAGGACATTTTAACCTTTAAAATGAGCCATCAACCACCTCTCTACGGCTGCACAGCCCAAGATATAAAGAAATCACTGATCAAAAAGGGGGTGTGAGGTTCTGAATCTGCGGTCACAAATTCTAGTTCCTCCTTCTAATCTGTGGTTTGCACAGGCTCAGTGCAGGAGAAAGCAGAAGAAACCGTGAAGAGTTTGAGCTACATTGACTGGGAGGGGCCACAGAGGGTTGCAAGGGGAGGGACCGTGGAGCCCACAAGGAGGAGGAGACACAGGGAAGAGGAACTGTCACGTGGTTTCAGAGCAGGAAGCACAGCGGATCTGGTGATGCTGTTAACATATCACAAATAAAAATGTAAATATCTTCAAAACTATGTAAAAAAAATAATGAAAGTAAATTGCATAAATACTCAGAAAAGCAATTCCCATCAATTTACCTAAAGTCATTTTTGGATCACAGTTCCCCTTTAACTATAACAATTCAACCCTAAATAACTAAGTAACCGTTAGCGGTACTGAGGTGTAGGAAGGAAAACTCTGGTGCTGGTGATAAGGAGCAACAGCACATGGTTCCTCTAGCCAAGAACGTTAACATGGAAGTAGATGACTAGGAAAATGTTCTCAGGGTGTTTTGTGGTTTGGCGGATAAAGGGAGAAGAATCCACAGATATTCGGAGAGAAGCCTCAGAACAGAACACGATGAAGATACATCGGAGTTAAAAATATCTCCAACCGAACAATTTAAATGTAGGATTACTGCCAAGTCTATAACTGGTTCACTCTAACCATATGCCAACCTCCACTCATGTATTAATGAGGTCCATCTCCTTCCCTTACACAAAGGCAGAAGGGAATAGGTCTAAAGCTGGCCATACGCGCACCGCAGTCATATGATCTGGGGATTGTACAATCTTTGGCCTGTGTATGGGCGATCGGCTGACAATGGTGCAATTTCTTTCCAGTTTGGATTTTTTTTCCCTTGTAAGCCAATAGGATTGAATGATCCCCCGATCATACTGCCACATTGTTTCGTTTGTGGTAACAATCAGTCTATAGAGATGGCAGAAACTTCCCGGGGTAATTAGATCATTTTAACCGAGAGAATGAATATTAAAGGGATGAATAGGAGAGGAGGAAGTGAATGTGCTGAGAAGGAATAATGACAAGTCCCAGAGAACAGGCAGAAAACGAAGAATGACGGAGAAGGATTCGCAGGGGGAGTGAGATGGAATGGACAGGGGCAGCTGGGAATGACGTACGATGCATGCTCTTTCCCAGAGTCAGCGTTACATTTAAAAGCACAAACCTCGAGCCCTGTTGCATCTTGCTGACGTATTTCTTAATGTGCAGAGAATTTATAATAAGAATAGAGGTTACACTGGCAATCATATGGGCTGGGAGAGTACAGGGCAGACAATAAAATAAAGATCCAATGAATAACAAAACAATAACAATGAATAAGTCTTTACACAACAATTCAGGAATTTTGGCAGGTTCAGCAGTATGGCAGCTCCCTAGACAAATTAAAGCTTGATACTGTATTACAGTGTGAGTTCAATGTGTTTATTTTATATTACAGACCTTGTAATGTACGTTACAGTCTGTGTTTATTATGGGATGGAACTGTTATAGAGTAGCATGGTGGATAATTAGACAGAGCCAATTCAACATTCACACAGAATGTTGGGGTGTGGGCGGGGCTTAAACAGTTGTAGGCGTGTCATATTTGTAGGTTTCACACCTGAGATCACTACTTAGTTTACCAGGAGCAGCAGCCATAATAATTGCTGCAAAGCAACACCAACCCTTGACATTTTCTATTTCGGATTAGTTATAATTGAATTTGTGTTGTTATTATATATTATATTATATATATATTTCCTAACTTATAGCTTCCACCCATATTATTATAACCAGTGACTCGAGGTTTTGTGCGTCTCTACGGCCATTAATAATGGTAACAGCTAAAGCAACTGTCGCCCTGTATGAGAACATTGCACACATCATAGGACGTACCATATACGCCTGGGGGGGATGCATTAAAGGGCATCTATACCGAGAAATAGGTTATTTTAAATTGACCATATCTGGAAACTATAATTCTTCCCAACCACCACTGTATCATTTTTTTTTGTTGAGCTGTCCCCTATTTCTTTAGATATCCAATCTAAAACGTTTTATATTTCAGCTGTCAATCAAGTTCCTTGCTCTCAAAAACTATTCTTCTGTGAGTAGTTTTACTGTAGCTGGAATGGTGACAGAGTTTTGACAGTTGGAATGCTGTGTGCAGGGAAAAAAGTCAGGTCGGATGGAAGTGGGAGTGGTTAAAAGAGGGAGGGGGGGATACTGCTCCTAAACAAAATGTGTGCTGGATTGAAGGCATGCAGCAACACACACAAATCAGAGTAAGTGCTACTTACATGTATTCAATTATAGATTAAGATGAGGCAAAGTCATTTTTTCAGTATAGTGTCCCTTTAAATATTACATGAAAGGCGGACAGATTGCACTTGCAGAACGGCATAGAGACCCTACAGAATCTGCTCGGTAGCATCTTGCGTCACTGTTATCCAAGTGGTTGGCAGACAGAGAGTGGGCGATTCCATGTGTGTGTGTGTGATTGAATGTTAAATATAAATTTTATAATGAAACAATGTAAAATATGTCATGGATATCGTTATTATTAAATATAAACACGGGGCTTTAACAATGTAACAGTAACGATGTAAAGGGGCACTAAACAGTGAAAATAAACATAGAAGGAATACTTTCAGGGAGGTTGGAGACACACCTCCTCCCTCCTGTTCTTATTGATGAGATCGCCTTTCCCCCGTCCGACACAGCCACACGCCCCCTATTTCTGACACAGGTGCGCATGTGCCCTTTTTTTTGAAGTTTAAGGACGGGCAGGTGAGCTGCTATCTTTGAAGGGAGGGATTGCATCACTTAAGTCAGATGCTACATTTCTTAAAGTTTCCCCTTTATGGTGTAATGTACCTGTCTCCCACGGTGATGAGCATCAGTTGGCTGAATGGTCGGTGAGGGGGCTGGTTACACGGTGTATAAATAGACGGTTTGGCAGGACACACTGTGTGTGTGGATCTCTTCTCCTCCACTCTGCTGTTGTGATTTGGCAGTAACTTACATGCAACAATACCAGTAGCACCGTCCCGTCTACAACGGTCTTATGGGGGGGGGATATATTGACGATTGTTGTGTGTATGGTCCACAAGTTTGTCTCTGACCAGTGAACAGAAGTTTAGAATAGAGTAAACAAAAAGGGGAACTAAAGTTAAAAACACCCCACTACTCATGGTGAGCTCCCCGAAACACCAGGCCCTTGTCCCTGTGCAGGATCCAACGTTCTGCTTCTGTATTCCCTCCTACAACACCTCCCATGGGCAGAAGATCCATCACCTATGGGCGGACGTGCTCCTTACTAAGTGCATCTTCCATAAGTTGGCCTACCTGCCTAGTAAATGAGGGGTTCCCAGTTTGAATGGGGGG
The DNA here is from genome assembly GCA_019447015.1 of Hymenochirus boettgeri. NCBI lineage: Eukaryota > Metazoa > Chordata > Amphibia > Anura > Pipidae > Hymenochirus > Hymenochirus boettgeri. The sequence goes on from CM033477.1 coordinate 154,681,832, forward strand.
AAGCAGGACTGTCAGAATGTGTCAAGCACAATCTTATGTACTAAAAGGGCAAGCCCATCAATTAAAATGTAAAGTTCCCCCCACATCCAAAGACCTTTGTACCTGCAGCCAGACTCAGTGGCTAAACTAGGAATCCCTGGGCCCCCTGCAGAACTATGATGGGGCCCCTATCTGTACTTCATCCACAGTTTTCTGGGAGGAGGCTATATCTGTCATAGGAAAAATAAGAAGACAAGGCCCCCTTGGTTCCCTGGCCACCATGCTGTTGCTCCCCTGATAGTTACGCTCCTGATGCCAGTCTTTCCTGTGCTGGTGTCCTCCTTTCTGGTAGTAGCCCACCTCCTCTGCAGCAAGCTCAGCTCTTAAAGAGCTCATTGTTGTTGCAGATATGGTGAAAACCTGTGCTGGCAGAGATTAAGAGAATAACTTGCTTAAGGGGCTGCAGGAACAAAAGTATTATGGAGGGTTCTTTACCATAATTAGGTGGTTTACATGCGGTTACCATTAAATCAATATGGCCTTTATTTTGGTGAAAGCCCTAAATAAGTGTCTTTTATAGTGTTACAGGTTGGACTCCAATGATATAAAGAGAGTTAGCACTAGAAAATATCTGGCAATAAAATATTTTTTGTACTTTTCATATTTAATCTTTGTGACAAACAGAAACATGTCTTTAATTGACCGAATTTCTAGTGGCATCCAAGCTGTGGCACTACAAGGGGGACTTAACTGACCCCCATATGAGTATGTTGTTACTGTATTGTTACAGAATGTTACTGACTAGAGGCCGATTGAGCCACTTTCTTGGACTGGGTTGGTTGTGAATATATACTGTATGAATATATCTATATATCTGGGGGCTGGGGGTGTTCTTAGGTGTTACGAACATTCCTGCAGAGTAAGCCGGGACAAGTAAGATGCTGACTGCGGTGCTAATTAATGATCGGACAGCAGGAGTTTTTTGCTTGATCTGTTTACTTGACACCCGAGGGACTGGAAATCAATGGACAGATTGACAGCTGTGCTTGATAGATAAGAATGAGAAGAAGAGCCCAGTGTTAGGGGAATTTAAAGGAGAGCGAAACCCAAAATGGAAACTTTTAGGAAGAAATGTCAGCAATCCAAAACTGGGGAACCCTCCCCCATAAATTACAATTTTAAAAGATTCTAAAGCGATTCGGTAAATTTGATTGAATCAACCTTTTGAAAACTATTTCAGTTTTTTTGCTCAACCGCTTAACGAAGATCAGACAACGCCATCTTCAAGTCTTCATCTCCCCCTGAAATCTTAGGAAAGGTTGGCAGCTCATATTTTTCCTATGACGGATATAGCTTCCCATATCATAGTTTTGCAGGGGGGGGGGAGCCCTATTTACGCCACTGCATCCATCATGGTCATGATTGACTTCTGCACCAGGAGGAGCCTATAAAACCTGCAATAAGACAGGCAAACTCTGGACTGAATATCTTTATTCATGAACGTTGGAGATTTAAGTTAATATTACGGTCTTGGGGTTTTTTAGGACTGGGGAATGTCAGTATTAATTTTCATGTGGGGTGGACCTGCCCTTTCAAAACAGTGGTTAAGTGGTTAGCACTGATGCCTGAGTTCGATTCCACCCTTGGACACATCTGCAAGGAGATTGTATGTTCTCCCCGTGCTTGCGTGGGTTTCCTCCGGGCACTCCAGTTTCCCCCACAATCATAAAGACATACTGATAGGTTGTATGTGTCAAATAAATCTGCTTAGATTGTAAGCTCTTCGGGGCAGGGCCTGATGTGAATGTATACATGTAATTGTAATGTGCTACGGAAGATGTTGGCGCTATATAAATCCACAATAATAATAATAACTTTGGGAGAAATAAGGCATGGATCCTGGGTGCTAGATTGCTGTTTTGCCTTTTCTAATATTAAAGATTTCTGGTTTATTTCTCCTTTAATGTTCGTCATGAGCAAAGGATTAGGGACACAAGTCAGGCTAGGAGAAATGACTCCTACCTTCCAATTTTATATGCAAGCCCCGTATTGATATTTTCCCCTATATTTAACATAGACATGCATGCACACCTAGGCTAGCTTGAGATGGGAATGAGGTACTGTATCGGAGGGAGGAGCTATTAGAGCTGTGGGTTGATTTTTACTTATCAAATAGGGAGCTTGGAAGAACAATGGAGAGGTAGGATCAATTACTCCGACCTCCCTAAGAATTGTATTGACTCTAAATAATGTTTTAAAATCAGCTTAGCCTTTAAAACGCAAGCCGACAGCTATTTGTTATATTAAAATAAGGAAGCAAGCAATTTCCCTTTCGTTCTGCGTCTCCTGGTAAGGAATCCCACACTTGACTGAGCAAGTCACCGGGATTGAGGAAAGCAGGTGAACATATCCGTACGACCATTAAAATAGCAGAAGCAATATCATGTATCTGAAGCTCACTGAACACGCAGGACGGCTGGCATGAAGCGCGTCTGGTTGCTAGCGTGTTACAGAGAATTCTGAAGAAAACCATGACATTTTTTTTTACTTTGTATGAGCGTTTGATGTAAATGAACTTTAACTGGCCGGCAGGTCTCAGCCAATTACGTCTGTATCGACTTGCTTAGCAGTGCGTCAATAAAAATGAAACATAAGCAAAATGAATGTGTAGCAGTCGGAAGTCGTACAGCGTGAATATAAAGGGGAAGGCTATACTAAAACACATTTCCCCCTGACTTATACCACAATCAATTACTATGTAATTATTGTGTAATTGTTTTTGAAATCAATAAAATCTTTCACTACACTTACTTTCCCTTTACTCCCCTCCCCCTTCAGCACTGGGAGATACCAAGGGGGCCACTATTCTGCTAAATTAGTATAAAAGCCATGCTACCCAATATACACAGTCGGGTTAGCGTGCGATTTAATTCTGCGGTGGCAGCGCCATTTCCGAACTAATAAATAAAGCTGCAAAGCCAATGCAAGTTGCGCTTTAACATTTACCACGAAACTTAACGCCATTTTAACGGAGGAGTAAACTGCACGTGTTACCTGACCGGGATCCCACGATGCAAAGGGATTTACAGCATTTTGGGATCAGGGTCAGGTACCGGTACGTTACAGCAGAAAATGTATGACATCGTCTTGAAAGTGTCTGGTTGGAGAATTCCTCTCTCTCTTCCTGTATGAACCAAACTGAGCATGTCTAAGATCACTGAGCTAGGGGAGGGGGCAGCAACAGCAAAGATATCTGTACACATGCTAAGTTAACATGCAAAATCCTCCATTTTATCCCAAATATTACAAAATCACAATGTGTAAAGGTCCATTCTTCACAAAAAATGTTATATTTACCTCCCCACCCCAAAACTCCGACCTCACAATGGCGACTTACCTCTTCTTCGCCAGTTGTTGCCGTCTCCTTAAAGCTGTACATGCAAATTAGTTTGGACTTAGTTGGACCTTCCCACTATCCAGGCTTTATTACGAGCCCAACCATGCGCACTGGACCCTGTTTAAGCTTGTAAATGAGCTTGATTAGGAGCTGGAAAGCATGTCCGTGAAACTTCTCCTAGAGAATCATTAACTTGCTATGTGTGTAACCCAACAATTACTTCCCATACAGAGTACAAGATATCATTGCCATGATGGATTGACTCTGCAGTATGTCGTATGATTACGAGAACCTGTAACTGGCGTGCCATGCGATGTGATCCAGTTTCGGAGCGCATACCATCATCATTTTTTCCGCAGATCGCATGCAATCCGATTGCGGACTATTGCGTGGATCGCAGCACAAACGTACGGTAGCGTGCTTTGCCGTCTGTCACAGTGTGGCCTCAGCCTAAAGCCTCATTCACCCATATGAGCGCCGCACGCAGCCTTTTTGCCCAATAATCGTGCCCTTTATGGGCAGTTTGTCGGCCGAAATGGGCATTCGGTTGGGGCTGGTTGATGTCGGTTTCGGTTATCATGCGTGTCTATGCACCTTAAGTCTTATCGTTTATAAAACCAGCACTGGGGTATTTACCATGCACAGCATCACCATTGACTATTATTGTATTAACTACACCCATTATTTGCTACTAACCCTGAGTACACAGAGACGGGGTAAAGGGAGCTGCTAGTTCCCCTTTACACCCCCCAGGAGGTTTTTAATAAGCAGTGCAATAGACATTTAGACCTTCCAGACAATATTCCAAACCTGTGCCTCTCATAAATTATTCTTATTAAAACCAAGCGACCGCCCATCTCCGACTAGTGCAAAATTCTCTTCCTAGAATAAACTTTTGATGTTTTTATAGTTTGGTTAAAATGTTGCAATTTGTTAAATATTAAATCCTGGTAGATGGAGGTACACAGGGCTGGTATGGGAGAGACGTTAATATAGACCTGAGTATCCTTTATGGGGGATAAAGGTCCATCCTCACCAGGTGACCTGTCCATACAGAGGACCAGCAGTTCTCATCCTGTTGTTATAACAACGGCAGATTTGCACTTTGTGAGACCATCGCTGGGAGGATGTGAACTGACTTGGCAGTGAAGATGTAATTGCAGAAAGGAGATTAAGGGCTGCCCGGAACGTCTACAGAAACTGTTCTTGATAGTGCAATGAAATGTAATGCAAACAGACAATCCAATATCTGAGCCACAGGCTTGTTGCAATCTCTCCTCCCTCTCGCTTACTCCCTCCCCTTCGCTCTACATCCCCCCATCCCTCCCCCTGGCTCTCTAAGCATTGTATTCCTGACTTGGCTGAGGCTTTGGGAGCGGCAGGAACACAATTAGTGGCTACTGAGATTTCATATCTTTGCCAACGATCGCTTGGAAACCAAAGCCTTTTCCTCCTCTTTATCCTTATGTTTCTGGACCAAGCAGAGGATAAAGACCCTCTGCATTAGGAGCCAAGGAGGTCCAGCTAAGCCCTGGCCGGAGGGCTCCTCGCTGCCCTTCTCCCCCATTCCAAGACATGAAGAAGAGTTGGATGAAAAGACGCTCCCAGGTGAGAAAGGAGGAGAGAGATGGAAGGGAGGGGGGGTACCGATAGAGGAAGGGACTGAGAGAGAAAGACTATACCTGGCATGGGAATGCAGGGCACTGCCTGGCCGTATCAATTCACAATGTGTCAAGCACCGGCTGGACGTGGGCACGAGAAGGGTTTCCATGTGCGATGCTTGCTAAAGAACTTCTATGCCATAAACGCAGTTGATCAGTCCCACCCCCACACGCACATTGTACATAATAAAACCAAGTCACACTTGTGAGTAGAACCAAATTACCTTACAGCATTGCACCTTCACGTAGCACACACTGACAGACATACACACAATATCAATACGTGCATGCTGGGTAATGAGTGTGCACTCCCCCCTGTAGAGTCAACTCCCCATTGATAATATGAGTCTCCATGACTAACAGAGCATCTAGCGATATACCATTTAAATTTCCTTATAACCTACCCCTGTAGTGGATTTCTATTGAAGGAACTGTAAGATTATAGCCTTATAATCTTACAGTTCCAGGAGGAGAAGGAAACCAGAAGCCACAAAGGGGTAGGTTATAATAAATAATGCACCCCCAACTGTAAATTATAAGGATATTAGAAGTAACCTTGGAGTTCCGTGCCCTGTATAAAAGGTACGCGGCCTGCGGCCTCGTGCTTTTATATGGTCACGGAACTCCTCTGTGACTTCTAATATCCTTATAATTTACAGTTGGGGGTGCATTATCCACTATATAATGTCCTAATAATAAACAGAATCACCCAAGTTGACTCTTTGCCAGACAAATAATCCTATTGTCACTTCGCAGAATCCAAAGATGTTCATTTTCTAAATTCCTTATTGATTTTACATAGAGATATCGATGGAAGATTAAGTAGTGAACTAACCTTGCACTCCTCTGCTATATTCCACTTTTTTTTGTAAAGTAACCGATGCTCTGGGCCAACACTTATCTTCTAATCCAAGGATCGATTTATGATGATAATTCACTGACCCCCCCCACCCCTCGTTTCTATAACAATATCCAGACTATAATGAGCTTAGTATTTATTTTGGGAAGTTACTGTCTATGTTGCTTTGCTAACTTAAGAAAGAAGCTTTGTTGGAGAAGAAGACATGGGTGTAGGGTGAGTTGGAATCTTGTATTCAGAGAAGGTTGGAGTAATGTTAATTTCGATCTACTGTTAGGTAATAAAACGTTCATTGATTGGCAGTAGAAATGTAGTTTAACTAACTAGAAATATTTCTGCTTTCTACCAGAGGTGAAGGACACATTTCAAAACAGTTTTGACACCCTAGAGCTTGACTGAGGGTCTTCCTCCAATGATTTGATTACACAAACATGACTCGTATGATACAAAAGGAAATGTGACTATAATAAGAACACAAGGAGACATGTAGGATAAATCATTTGTGTTGTATGTATGTATTTTATTTCTTATATAGCGCTACATATTCCACAGCGCTTTACAATTATTTACTCAATTCACATCATGCCCTGCCCCGAAGAGCTTACAATCTAATCACATTTATTTGACACATACAACCTATCAGTATGTCTTTATGATTGTGGGGGAAACCGGAGTGCCCGGAGGAAACCCACGCAAGCACGGGGAGAACATACAAACTCCTTGAAAATGTGTCCAAGGGTGGAATCGAACTCAGGACCTCAGCGCTGCAAGGCATCAGTGCTAACCACTGAACCACCGTGTCTGTGTTATTGGCTGGTTTCAGTATGATCTGGTCAACTGTAATTTGTATTCTCAGGTACATTACTGTATATTATTGCTATATTGTTACCCTTGATGTGGATTGTATCAAAATTCATGGGGAAGGTGATATGATAATGTGAGATAACATAATTTATGAGACTGCCTGTGTGAAGGAATGAAGGATAGAACAGAAATGTAGTTTTCCACTATATGCTGTATACAGTATAGGACATATCCAGGTGCTTAATACTACAATATATTATAGAAGTTCTCATATTGTAAACTCTCAAGCTGGATCGTTATAGACCAAACCTTGAGTGAAGAAGACTATCCTCCCTCTCACAATATCTAAATACCATCCTACTTACAATCTACAATCTTATTTAGATTCTTTTTAGGTTTAATGAGTATATGTTGGAAATTATGAGTCTTGTGTAGATTGAGCTCTGCATTGGTATGTTCATCTAATGCAGATATATCTGGTAAGGGCTCTACATAGGACAACTCTCCAAATTGACAACTAGCACCTTGGAATTCTGGGCTCTAGAGATGACAACTCCCCAAATTAGCAATTAGCTCCTGGATGTCCTTAGTTCTGTATAGGACGACTCTCCAAATTGGCAATTAGCTCCTGGATTTTTTTGGCAGGACACACTGTGTGTGTGGGATCTCTTCTCCTCCACTCTGCTGTTGTGATTTGGCAGTAACTTACATGCAACAATACCAGTAGCACCGTCCCGTTACAACGGTCTTATGGGGGGGGGGATATATTGACGATTGTTGTGTGTATGGTCCCACAAGTTTGTCTCTGACCAGTGACAGAAGTTTAGAATAGAGTAAACAAAAAGGGGAACTAAAGTTAAAAACACCCCACTACTCATGGTGGCTCCCCGAAACACCAGGCCCTTGTCCCTTGTGCAGGATCCAACGTTCTGCTTCTGTATTCCCTCCTACAACACCTCCCATGGGCAGAAGATCCATCACCTATGGGCGACGTGCTCCTTACTGTGCATCTTCCATAAGTTGGCCTACCTGCCTAGTAAATGAGGGGTTCCCAGTTTGAATGGGGGGAAGCAGACTGTCAGAATGTGTCAAGCACAATCTTATGCTTAAAGGGCAAGCCCATCAATTAAAATGTAAAGTTCCCCCCACACTCCAAGACCTTTGTACCTGCAGCCAGACTCATGGCTAAACTAGGAATCCCTGGGCCCCCGCAGAAACTATGATGGGGCCCCTATCTGTACTTCATCCACAGTTTCTGGGAGGAGGCTATATCTGTCATAGGAAAATAAGAAGACAAGGCCCCCTTGGTTCCCTGGCCACCCTGTGTTGCTCCCCTGATAGTTACGCCCTGATGCCAGTCTTTCCTGTGCTGGTGTCCTCCTTTCTGGTAGTAGCCCACCTCCTCTGCAGCAAGCTCAGCTCTTAAAGAGCATTGTGTTGTTGCAGATATGGTGAAAACTGTGCTGGCAGAGATTAAGAGAATAACTTGCTAAGGGGCTGCAGGAACAAAAGTATTATGGAGGGGTCTTTACCATAATTAGGTGGTTTACATGCGGTTACCATTAAATCAATGATATAAGAGAGGTAGCACTGAAAATAATGCATGTGAATAAAATATTTTTTGTACTTTTATATTTAATCTTTGTGACAACAGAAACATGTCTTTAATTGACCGAATTTCTAGTGGCATCCAAGCTGTGGCACTACAAGGGGGACTTAACTGACCCCCATATGAGTATGTTGTTACTGTATTGTTACAGATGTTACTGACTAGAGGCCGATTGAGCCACTTTCTGGACTGGTTGGTTGTGAATATATACTGTATGAATATATCTATATATCTGGGGGCTGGGGGTGTTCTTAGGTGTTACGAACATTCCTGCAGAGTAGCCGGGACAAGTAAGATGCTGACTGCGGTGCTAATAATGATCGGACGCAGGAGTTTTTTGCTTGATCTGTTTACTTGACACCCGAGGGACTGGAAATAATGGACAGATTGACAGCTGTGCTTGATAGATAAGAATGAGAAGAAGAGCCCAGTGTTAGGGGAATTTAAAGGAGAGCGAAACCCAAATGGAAACTTTTAGGAAGAAATGTCAGCAATCCAAAACTGGGGAACCCTCCCCCATAAATTACAATTTAAAAGATTCTAAGCGATTCGGTAAATTTGATTGAATCAACCTTTTGAAAACTATTTCAGTTTTTTTGCTCAACCGCTTAACGAAGATCAGACAACGCATCTTCAGTCTTCATCTCCCCTGAAATCTTAGGAAAGGTTGGCAGCTCATATTTTTCCTATGACGGATATAGCTTCCCATATCATAGTTTTGCAGGGGGGGGGGAGCCCTATTACGCCACGCATCCATCATGGTCATGATTGACTTCTGCACCAGGAGGAGCCTATAAACACCTGCAATAAGACGGCAAACTCGGACTGAATATCTTTATTCATGAACGTTGGAGATTTAAGTTAATATTACGGTCTTGGGGTTTTTAGGACTGGGGAATGTCAGTATTAATTTTCATGTGGGGTGGACCTGCCCTTTAAAACAGTGGTTAAGTGTTAGCACTGATGCTGAGTTCGATTCCACCCTTGGACACATCTGCAAGGAGATTGTATGTTCTCCCCGTGCTTGCGTGGGTTTCTCCGGGCACTCCAGTTTCCCCCACAATCATAAAGACATACTGATAGGTTGTATGTGTCAAATAAATCTGCTTAGATTGTAAGCTCTTCGGGGCAGGGCCTGATGTGAATGTATACATGTAATTGTAATGTGCTACGGAAGATGTTGGCGCTATATAAATCCACAATAATAATAATAACTTGGGAGAATAAGGCATGGATCCTGGGTGCTAGATTGCTGTTTTGCCTTTTCTAATATTAAAGATTTCTGTTTTATTCTCCTTAATGTTCGTCATGAGCAAAGGATTAGGGACACAAGTCAGGCTAGGAGAAATGACTCCTACCTTCAATTTTATATGCAAGCCCCGTATTGATATTTTCCCCATATTTAACATAGACATGCATGCACACCTAGGCTAGCTTGAGATGGGAAGAGGTACTGTATCGGAGGGAGGAGCTATTAGAGCTGTGGGTTGGTTGATTTTACTTATCAAATAGGGAGCTTGGAAGAACAATGGAGAGGTAGGATCAATTACTCCGACCTCCCTAAGAATTGTATTGACTCTAATAATGTTTTAAAATCGCTTAGCCTTTAAAACGCAAGCCGACAGCTATGTTATATTAAAATAAGGAAGCAAGCAATTTCCTTTCGTTCTGCTCTCCTGGTAAGGAATCCCACACTTGACTGAGCAAGTCACCGGGATTGAGGAAAGCAGGTGAACATATCCGTACGACCATTAAAATAGCAGAAGCATATCATGTACTGAAGCTCACCGAACACGCAGGACGGCTGGCATGAAGCGCGTCTGGTTGCTAGGTGTTACAGAGAATTCTGAAGAAAACCATGACATTTTTTTTTACTTTGTATGAGCGTTTGATGTAAATGAACTTTAACTGGCCGGCAGGTCTCAGCCAATTACGTCTGTATCGACTTGCTTAGCAGTGCGTCAATAAAATGAAACATAAGCAAAATGAATGTGTAGCAGTCGGAAGTCGTACAGCGTGAATATAAAGGGGAAGGCTATACTAAACACATTTCCCTGACTTATACCACAATCATTACTATGTAATTATTGTGTAATTGTTTTGAAATCATAAAATCTTTCACTACACTTACTTTCCCTTTACTCCCCTCCCCTTCAGCACTGGGAGATACCAAGGGGCCACTATTCTGCTAAATTAGTATAAAAGCCATGCTACCCAATATACACAGTCGGGTTAGCGTGCGATTTAATTCTGCGGTGGCAGCGCTTTCCGAACTAATAAATAAAGCTGCAAAGCCAATGCAAGTTGCGCTTTAACATTTACCACGAAACTTAACGCCATTTAACGGAGGAGTAAACTGCACGTGTTACCTGACCGGGATCCCACGAGCAAAGGGATTTACAGCATTTTGGGATCAGGGTCAGGTACCGGTACGTTACAGACAGAAAATGTATGACATCGTCTTGAAAGTGTCTGGTTGGAGAATTCCTCTCTCTCTTCTGTATGAACCAAACTGAGCATGTCTAAGATCACTGAGCTAGGGGAGGGGGCAGCAACAGCAGATATCTGTACACATGCTAAGTTAACATGCAAATCCTCCATTTTATCCCAAATATTACAAAATCACAATGTGTAAAGGTCATTCTTCACAAAAAATTTATATTTACCTCCCCACCCCAAAACTCCGACCTCACAATGGCGACTACCTCTTCTTCGCCAGTTGTTGCCGTCTCCTTAAAGCTGTACATGCAATATAGTTTGGACTTGTTGGACTTCCCACTATCCAGGCTTTTATACGAGCCCAACCATGCGCACTGGACCCTGTTTAAGCTTGTAAATGAGCTTGATTAGGAGCTGGAAAGCATGTCCGTGAAACTTCTCTAGAGATCATTAAATTGCTATGTGTGAACTCCAACAATTACTTCCCATCAGAGTACAAGTATCATTGCCATGATGGATTGACTCTGCAGTATGTCGGTATGATTACGAGAACCTGTAAGGCGTGCCATGCGATGTGATCCAGTTTCGGAGCGCATACCATCATCTTTTTCCGCAGATCGCTGCAATCCGATTGCGGCTATTGCGTGGATCGCAGCACAAACGTAGGTAGCGTGCTTTGCCGTCTGTCACAGTGTGGCTCAGCCTAAAGCTCATTCACCCATATGAGCGCCGCACGCAGCCTTTTTGCCCAATAATCGTGCCCTTTATGGGCAGTTTGTCGGCCGAAATGGGCATTCGGTTGGGGCTGCGTTGATGTCGGTTTCGGTTATCATGCGTTTATGCACCTTAAGTCTTATCGTTTAAAACCAGCACTGGGGTATTTACCACACAGCATCACCATTGACTATTATTGTATTAACTACACCCATTATTTGCTAAACCCTGAGTACACAGAGACGGGGTAAAGGGAGCTGCTAGTTCCCCTTTACACCCCCCAGGAGGTTTTAATAAGCAGTGCAATAGACATTTAGACCTTCCAGACAATATTCCAAACCTGTGCCTCTCATAAATTATTCTTATTAAAACCAAGCGAACGCCCATCTCCGACTAGTGCAAAATTCTCTTCCTAGAATAAACTTTTGATGTTTTTATAGTTTGGTTAAAATGTTGCAATTTGTTAAATATTAAATCCTGGTAGATGGAGGTACACAGGGCTGGTATGGGAGAGACGTTAATATAGACCTGAGTATCCTTATGGGGGATAAAGGTCCATCCTCACCAGGTGACCTGTCCATACAGGGACCAGCAGTTCTCATCCTGTTGTTATAACAACGGCAGATTTGCACTTGTGAGACCATCGCTGGGAGGATGTGAACTGACTTGGCAGTGAAGATGTAATTGCAGAAAGGAGATTAAGGGCTGCCCGGAACGTCTACAGAAACTGTTCTTGATAGTGCAATGAAATGTAATGCAAACAGACAATCCAATATCTGAGCCACAGGCTTGTTGCAATCTCTCCTCCCTCTCGCTTACTCCCTCCCCTTCGCTCTACATCCCCCCATCCCTCCCCCTGGCTCTCTAAGCATTGTATTCCTGACTTGTGAGGCTTTGGAGCGGCAGGAACACAATTAGTGGCTACTGAGATTTCATATCTTTGCCAACGATCGCTTGGAAACCAAAGCCTTCCTCCTCTTTATCCTTATGTTTCTGGACCAAGCAGAGGATAAAGACCCTCTGCATTAGGAGCCAAGGAGGTCCAGCTAAGCCCTGGCCGGAGGGGTCCTCGCTGCCCTTCCTCCCCATTCCAAGACATGAAGAAGAGTTGGATGAAAAGACGCTCCCAGGTGAGAAAGGAGGAGAGAGATGGAAGGGAGGGGGGTACCGATAGAGGAAGGGACTGAGAGAGAAAGAACTATACCTGGCATGGGAATGCAGGGCACTGCCTGGCCGTATCAATTCACAATGTGTCAAGCACCGGCTGGACGTGGGCACGAGAAGGGTTTCCATGTGCGATGCTTGCTAAAGAACTTCTTAGCCATAAACGCAGTTGATCAGTCCCACCCCCACACGCACATTGTACATAATAAAACAAGTCACACTTGTGAGTAGAACCAAATTACCTTACAGCATTGCACTTCACGTAGCACACACTGACAGACATAACACAATATCAATACGTGCATGCTGGGTAATGAGTGTGCACCCCCCTGTAGAGTCAACTCCCCATTGATAATATGAGTCTCCATGACTAACAGAGCATCTAGCAGATATACCATTTAAATTTCCTTATAACCTACCCCTGTAGTGGATTTCTATTGAAGGAACTGTAAGATTATAGCCTTATAATCTTACAGTTCCAGGAGGAGAAGGAAACCAGAAGCCACAAGGGGTAGGTTATAATAAATAAGCACCCCCAACTGTAAATTATAAGGATATTAGAAGTAACCTTGGAGTTCCGTGCCCTGTATAAAAGGTACGCGGCCTGCGGCCTCGTGCTTTATATGGTCACGGAACTCCTCTGTGACTTCTAATATCCTTATAATTTACAGTTGGGGGTGCATTATCCACTATATAGTCCTAATAATAAACAGAATCACCCAAGTTGACTCTTGCCAGACAAATAATCCTATTGTCACTTCGCAGAATCCAAAGATGTTCATTTTCTAATTCCTTATTGATTTTACATAGAGATATCGATGGAAGATTAAGTAGTGAACTAACCTTGCACTCCTCTGCTATATTCCATTTTTTTGAAAGTAACCGATGCTCGGCCAACACTTATCTTCTAATCCAAGGATCGATTTAATGATAATTCACTGACCCCCCCCACCCCTCGTTTCTATAACAATATCCAGACTATAATGAGCTTAGTATTTATTTTGGGAAGTTACTGTCTATGTTGCTTTGCTAACTTAAGAAAGAAGCTTTGTTGGAGAAGAAGACATGGGTGTAGGGTGAGTTGGAATCTGTATTCAGAGAAGGTTGGAGTAATGTTAATTTCGATCTACTGTTAGGATAAAACGTTCATTGATTGGCAGTAGAAATGTAGTTTAACTAACTAGAAATATTCTGCTTTCTACCAGAGGTGAAGGAACATTTCAAAACAGTTTTGACACCCTAGAGCTGACTGAGGGTCTTCCTCAATGATTTGATTACACAAACATGACTCGTATGATACAAAAGGAAATGGACTATAATAAGAACACAAGGAGACATGTAGGAAAATCATTTGTGTTGTATGTATGTATTTTATTTCTTATATAGCGCTACATATCCAAGCGCTTTACAATTATTTACTCAATTCACATCATGCCCTGTCCCAACAGCTTACAATCTAAGCACATATATTTGAACATACAACCTATCAGTATGTCTTTATGATTGTGGGGGAAACCGAGTGCCCGGAGGAAACCCACGCAAGCACGGGGAGAACATACAAACTCCTTGAAATGTGTCCAAGGGTGGAATCGAACTCAGGACCTCAGCGCTGCAAGGCATCAGTGCTAACACTGAACCACCGTGTCTGTGTTATTGGCTGGTTTCAGTATGATCTGGTCAACTGTAATTTGTATTCTCAGGTACATTACTGTATATTATTGCTATATTGTTACCCTTGAGTGGATTGTATCAAATTCATGGGGAAGTGATATGATAATGTGAGATAAAATATTATGAGACTGCCTGTGTGAAGGAATGAAGGATAGAACAGAAATGTAGTTTTCCACTATATGCTGTATACGTATAGGACATATCCAGGTGCTTAATCACACATATATTATAGAAGTTTTCATATTGTAAACTCTCAAGCTGGATCGTTATAAGACCAAACCTTGAGTGAAGAAGACTATCCTCCCTCTCACAATATCTAAATACAAATCCTACTTCCAATCTACAATCTTATTTAGATTCTTTTTTTAATGAGTATATGTTGGAAATTATGAGTCTTGTGTAGATTGAGCTCTGCATTGGTATGTTTCATCTATGCAGATATATCTGGTAAGGGCTCTACATAGGACAACTCTCCAATAGCAACTAGCTCCTGGATGTTGGGTCTACATAGGACAACTCCAATTAGCAACTAGCCTGGATGTCTTGGTTCTTACATAGGACAACTCTCTCCAATAGTTGGAATTAGCTCCTGGATGTTCTGGGTTCTACATAGGACAACTCTCCAAATTGACAACTAGCACCTTGGAATTTGGGCTCTAGGATGACAACTCCCAAATAGCAATTAGCTCCTGGATGTCTTGTTCTGTATAGGACACTCTCCAAATTGGCAATTAGCTCCTGGATGTTCGGGTTCTACATAGGACAACTCTCCAAATAGGCAATTAGCTCCTGGATGGTTTGGGTTCTACATAGGAAACTCTCCAATTAGCAACTAGCTCCTGGATGGTCTTGGTTCTACATAGGAACAATCTCCAAATGGCAATTAGCTCCTGGATGTTCTGGGTTCTACATAGGACAACTCTCCAAATTGGCAATTAGCTCCTGGATGTTCTGGGTTCTACTAGGACAACTCTCCAAATTAGCAACTAGCTCCTGGATGTTCTGGTTCTACATAGGAAAATCTCAAATTGGCAATTAGCTAGATGTTCTGTGGTTCTACATAGGACAACTCTCCAAATCGTAATTAGCTCCTGGATGTTCTGGGTTCTACATAGGACAACTCTCCAAATCGGAATTAGCTCCTGGATGTTCTGGGTTCTACATAGGACAACTCTCCAAATGGTAATTAGCTCCTGGATGTTCTGGGTTCTACATAGGACAACTCTCCAAATCGGTAATTAGCTCCTGGATGTTCTGGGTTCTACATAGGACAACTCTCCAAATGGTAATTAGCTCCTGGATGTTCTGGGTTCTACATAGGACAATCTCCAAATTGCAACTAGCTCCTGGATGTCTGGGTTTTACATAGGACAACTCCTCCAATCGTAATTAGCTCCTGGATGTTCTGGGTTCTACATAGGACAACTCTCCAAATTGGCATTAGCTCCTGGATGTTCTGGGTTCTACATAGGACAACTCTCCAATTAGCAATTAGCTCCTGGATGTTCTGGGTTCTACATAGGACAACTCTCCAAATTAGAACTAGCTCCTGGATGTTCTGGGTTCTACATAGGACAACTCTCCAAATTGGCAATTAGCTCGGATGTTCTGGTTCTAATAGGACAAACTCTCCAAATTAGCAATTAGCTCCTGGATGTTTTGGGTTTACATAGGACAACTCTCCAAATTGGCAATTAGCTCCAGGATGTTCTGGGTTCTACATAGACAACTCTCCAAATTAGCAACTAGCTCCTGGATGTTCTGGGTTCTACATGGACAACTCTCAAATTGGCAATTAGCTCCAGGATGTTCTGGGTTCTACATAGGACAACTCTCCAAATTGGCAATTAGCTCCTGGATGTTCTGGGTTCTACATAGGACAACTCTCCAAATTGGCAATTAGCTCCGGATGTTCTGGGTTCTACATAGGACAACTCTCCAAATTAGCAACTAGCTCCTGGATGTTCTGGGTTCTACATAGGACAAACTCTCCAAATTGGCAATTAGCTCCAGGATGTTCTGGGTTCTACATAGGACAAACTCTCCAAATTAGCAACTAGCTCTGGATGTTCTGGGTTCTACATAGGACAACTCTCCAAATTGGAATTAGTCCTGGAGTTCTGGGTTCTACATAGGACAACTCTCCAAATTGGTAATTAGCTCAGGATGTTCTGGTTCTTACATAGGAAAACTCTCCCAAATTGGTAATTAGTCCAGGATGTTCTGGGTTCTACATAGGAAAACTCTCAAATTGGTAATTAGCTCCAGGATTGTTGGGTTATTACTAGAGAAAAACTCCAAATTGGTAATTAGCTCCAGGATGTTCTGGGTTCTACATAGGACAACTCTCCATATTTACAACTAGCACCTTGATTTCCTATCTACTGTATCACCTTTTCTTCTGCCCCCTTAGTGTGAGGGCTTATGGAGACATGAAGTATTTTTCTTATTAGAAGGTTTATTGTGTTTTTACTGTATAATCAAGAATCTTTCTGGTCAGAACTATTATTTTATTTTACAAGGACATCAAGTTTTGACCAAATTCTCAAAATTTCTAAATGTGTTTTCATGGTCCCTCGATCTGTCCTCAGTCTCCGTAGATTTATGGGTACTAACGCTTATTACATTGTGCTAATTCATGTTAAAGAGCCGCAGGAGCGAGACATTAATGATTGATCAGTATTCTGCTTGGGATATGTTTAATTATGTCACTTCATTGGCTGCCTCAGAACAGAATTAACGTCAATTAGAGTTAAAACAAATGGTCCACAGCCTCCCATATTCCAAACATGAACAGTTTTGCCTAGAAAGTTTCTGTAACAGAGAGGGAGTTGTTTGGGGGTAGAATATTTGCCTGTTTGGCTACATAAGGTCATTTAGTGCTATTTCTGGGCCTTCAAACTGATTAACACACACTTGTCATTCTTGTGATCGTATTATAGGGACAGTTTAAGAAAGAAATACTCATAAATGTATATATGACATTACATTAGGCCCTGTCTCAAAAAGCTTACAATCTAAAGGTCCGTAAACACGTCCGACTGGCCCTAAAAATGACACGGGGGATCGTGTACGAGGCGTAAGTGCTAACTAAGTGCTAACTACTGAGCCACTATATTGGATGGTGAAATCTCCCATTGAAAGATGACCAGACTAAAGGGTGGGACAACAACTAAAAGATCCATGATGCATTGCATGATCACATCAAACAAACGTATATGGCAGATGATTGAATGAGGCTGAATTTGTGAATGAATTAATATGGAAGTAGCATCCCTTAAACAACATGTTAAAGTTATGCTCATTGGCTGTAAACAGGCAGCTTAAAGGTAAAAAATCATAAATGTAGAAATAATATATATTGCTGTAATATGATATTAAAGGAAAACTATACTGTAAAAATGTTCTTTTTAAAAATAAAAAGTACCTAGGGCAGGTAGGTGGGATTGATTATTCCCACCTCCCAATATTGATTGGTTGAGCAGCTACAGCACATATAGTTTTCATCTGCCAGGTTAGTGCCCTAGGACACTGCTGAAGCACTTAGGAAGACTGGCAGTAGCAGTTTTATTCGCTGCCACTTCTCATAGAAGTTATATTTGGAGGTAGAACGTACTGATCCTACTTCCCTGCCCCAGGTACTTTTTATTTTAACTGTTTTTCAAAAATCTTGATTTGCACTATAGTTCTCCTTTAATATGATATGAAGCCTAATCTGCAATGTTTTGTTATTATAATTCAATGCAGAAATCTATATTGTGATTGTAAGCCGAGTAGGACAGAGAGGACAAAGTGGAAAAATACCCCAAAGACTTGTTACTGAGCAGTCAAGAGTTAATCGTCTAACGGCCATAAACCCGTGTTCTGGAACATTCTATTCCTTGCAAACTATTAAGCTAGGACGATGGTCTAATGTGTTCAGTGTGTTCCAGTAGAGCAGGTGTAAATGGGCTCTGCTCGGTATTCGCATATAATAAAAGAATAATTCTCTGTCCAGGATGTTTGGCACTTAGCGAAGTAGAGGGAAATCTTAAAGGAGAATGAAAGCTAAAAAAATTAGACTTTTGAGATATATCAGCAATCTGGCACCCTGTATCTCTGTTTTATTTTTCTCTAAAGGCGGCCATAGCCTAGAATCACTGCAACACCTTTCCTTCCCCCAAAACTGTTCTATGAGAGATGCAGAGTGGGACTAAAGGTCCATACAGGTGTGTGATCAGGGGGTCGACTCACGGCACATGATTGTAGGCTGCTTCGTTCGTGTATCGTTTAATGTATGGGTGCTCGGGTTGGCCTCTTTAGTTAATGATCTTCCGCCCATTTCGTCTGACGATCGATAAGTGTATGGGCGATTGGTCGGGCATCTTTGATGGTCTGCCATGTCGGATAATCAACGAAGGCTGACCCAATGGCTGATTCGGCCAACAGAGGGCCCATAAACTTATATAACTGTCGGCCGATATGGCTGTTCACACACTATTGTGCGTCGCGGGTTGGGCCCTGGAAATCACACATGTGTACAGGCCTTAACTGTCCTTTTATTATTGACAGTGACATGGGCTACAGAATCTGGTTTATTGATTGGAAAATATATATCACTGTATCATGGAAAGTGTCGGTAGGACAATATTTGGAATGTTGGTAACTATGTACGGTGACAATGAAACAGCAGCTTTCGGTCTCTGTTCCCCTTGGGAGAAATAGGGAAAGGACCTATATAATACAGTATGTTAAATGCCGTACACAGTGTCCCAGTAGGATCCAATACTCACAGACTTGGTGACTCAGCAGGTAAGGTTATTCCTTAAGATTCTATCCTCCTTCAACGCTCTGTGTCTCAAACACTGACTGCCCCTGGTTCCAGTCTGTAGGAGAGATTCTCAGCCTTGTTCACTGTCTACCTAAAAGCCAATGTATTGGTCTGTGAATCGGGACTGGACATACTCCTCCCTGATGTTACATTAATTCGAACATTGAATCAATAGTTATGTCCTGTCCTGGGTTGTTACCACTTTGCAACTGACATTATGCCAAAGTAATTGGGTTTCCTGGAACATCATGGGAATGTCTTATAGGTGTATAGGCACCTTAAAGGAGTAGTTAAAGGGGAGGTCCACTCTCTAAATAACATTTTCTGTAAAGGTAAACGTTATCGATGATGTCACAGCCAATCACTAGTGGCTGTTCCCAAAGCTGCATACTCTGCTGCTGTGCAAGCTTAAAACCAGCTCGCTACAGCAGCAGAGGGGTGTGTCAGTGCAGAAAAGAAATAATTAGCATCATTCCCCCATTATAGAATGTCCTATGTTAGTCACCCTGGGTTAACCCTAGCTTGGTTGCATTTTCTTAGGAAAGGTGCCTTTGGATTAGCATTACAGGATTGCTGATTTAGTGAGCTGAATTGTTTTCTTTTCCCTAAAGTTTAAGCTTTTTCAGTTTTATTCTCCTTTAATTTAAAACAACAACCCTGAACTGAGCTATTCTTCTTCATCCTCATCTACCGGGTCCTTCTGGGTAGCAGCTGCCAGTCATGCCCATGATGTGGCATCACGTCCAATGATATAAAGCTGCTTCTGATCTGCAGCTGTGCGAGCTCATAAAGATTGCAGAGGAGGCGTGAACCTTCTGAATGGGGGCCAGCTAGGATCAAGAGGAATATCTCATTTTAATGGGGGGGGGGGGGGTTGTGGGGGAGTCTTGCTGCTCTGTGTGAATTGGACTTGGGGACTTGCCCTTTAACTAATTTTTATGTATTTTGACGTCAATGTGAATATTATTTTTTTAAAGTTTAAACTGAGAAAAACTGTTGAGTTTTACCAAAGCAATAGACGTTTCTTTTTCTATTTACCCATAATTAGGGCCCAGTAATCTGACTGTTAAACATAAAGCATCTTTCACTGACATCTTAAATAGAGGTGGATGATGTAAATAATGTATATTGATTACCTGTTTATGATGAGCTGCAGATAGGACGTGTAATTAACTGATGGACACTGGAGGTCATGTCTACCTCTCCCTTTAATTGGTTAATGTGTTTAACCATTTCATACCCTCATACCAGAATATAGTCTAGAATTTGAGATTGAATTTAATTTTCCTAGGAGGAGAATAAATCCATATCCTCCAACATTTACCTTTTCATTGTTCACTTAGTACAGAGCTGCAGGCGGAGGATAATGGAATGAACCTGTTCTTAGCACAGCTCTGTGTAATGTATTTCTCAATAGTGTACCTATTTAAAGGGAGGATGTTGGAGGGTAGGCACTTATAGAAACAACATAGTACAGAGCTGCAGGGGGAGGATAATGAAGTGAATCTGATCTTAGCACAGCTCTGTGTAATGTATTTCTCAATAGTGTACCTAGAACAGCCATGACACTCTAGATGAAATGGAATATTACAGATTACCTGACTGGATGAGATATAAGATATACCATGCCTGGATGATGGACTATTACCAGATTATCCATGACCTGGATGAAGAAATATACAGATATACCATACCTGGATGGTGAATATTAAGATATACCATGACCTGGATGAATGAATATTACAGATATACCATGACCCTGGATGAATGAATATTAAAATATACCATGACCTGGATGATGAATATTACAGAGATCATAACTGGGTAAAGAATATTACAGGATATACCATGACCTGGATGAATGAATTTACAGATATATCAGTGACCTGGATGGATGATATTACAGATATACCATGCCGGATGGATGAATAATACACATATACCGTGACCGGTGTCTGAATATAACAGAATACCAATGACCTGGATAAATGAATATTACAATATACCATGACCTGGGATGATGAATATTACCGATTAACCATAACCTGGTAAATGAATATTACAGATATACCATGACCTGGATGAAGTGAATATTACAGATTTACAGTGACCTGGGGATGGATGAATATTAGCAGATATCCATGACCTGATGGATGATCTAATACACATATACCGTGACCTGGATGGATGAAAATTACCGAATTATTACCATGACCATGGATAATGAATATTAGCAGCATATACCTGACCTTGATGAATGAATATTTACAGATATACAGTGACCTGGATGGATGAATATTACAGATAACTTCCATGAACCTGATAATGGTAATATTAGATATTACCATGACCTGATGAAGGGATATACAGATATACGGTGCGATTGCCTGGATGGATTATTATTACAGATATACCATGACCGATGGATTGATGAATTTACAGACTACCATGACCTGGATGAGATGAATATTACAAACGTATAACAGTGACTGCGATGGATTATTATTACTAGATTACCATGACCTGGATGGGATGAAGATTAAACAGATATTACATGACCTGGATGAATGATATCCAGATACTACAGGCCCGGATGGATGAATATTTTAACCAGATTATACCGTGACTGGATGGTGAATATTACAGATATACAGTGACTGGATGGATGCATATTACGAGAATCGTGACTGGATAAGATAATTACGAACCATGACCTGTGATGAAGTAAATTACAGAATATACCAGTGCCTGGATGAATGAATATTAACAGCATATCACCGTGCTGGATGTGATGAATTTAACAGATATACCATGACCTGGATAAATGAATATTACAGATCATACCATGAACCTTGATGAGGATAATTACAGATATACAGTGACCTGGAGGATGAATATTACAGATATACCATGACTGGCTAATAATTGACTATTACAGATATACCGTGACCCTGATGAATGAATATTAACAGATATACCACGACTGGATGAATAATATTACCGATATCCTGACACTGGATGAATGAATATTACAGATATGAAGTGACTGGATGGACTATTTTACCGAATACCATGACCTGGAATGGATGAAATTACAGATATACCACCGTACCTGGAGGATGAATATTACCGATTACCCATGACCTGATGAAGAATATTATCAGATATACCGTGACTGGATGAATGAATATTAAACGAATCAGTGACCTGATGGATTGATATACAGATATACCATGACCTGTGAATATGTCAGATATGATGATGAGATACAGATATACTCAGCCTGATGGAATGAAATTACAGTATACCATGACCGCTGGATGAATGAATATTACAGATATACCATGACCTGGATGATGTGAATATTACAGTATAACCGTGACCGGATGGATGATATACAGACTTTACCTGACTGGATGATGAATATTACAGATATCAGTACCTGGAGGAATACAGATACCGTGACCTGGATGCATGAATATTAAGCTATACCAATGACACTGGATGAATGAATATTACAGATAACCATGACCTGGATGAAGAATATTACAGATATACCGTGACCTGGACTTGGATGAATATTACAGATATACCATGACCTGGATAAATGAATATTACGATATACCATGACCTTGATGATGATATTACAGATCTACAGTGACCTGGATGAATGAATATTACAGATTATACAATGACATGGATGGATGAATATTACAGATATACCATGACCTGAAATTGATGATAGATATACGTGACTGGATGATCTTACAGATATCCGATGACCTGGATGAATGAATATTAACCAGATATACCATGACCTGGATGAATGAATTTACAGAATATACAGGCACCGGATATGGCTATTACTAGATATACCAGTGACCTTGTGATGGATATTATTACAGATATTAACACGTGACCTGGATGGGCTGAATAAATATACCTGACGATGATGATTAGGACCGTGACCTGGATGAATGAAATACAGACATGGGCGTGACAGTTACAACACCACCAATGCTGACAGTCATACCGTGCAGAGCCGATTATGAGTGCACTCTGCTGCCTGCGCGGGCTTCCGGCGAGGGATCTGCTGAAGTTATGTCCACCCTTCGAAGTGCTCCTTTTACTCCTGGTAAGGCCATGAGTCACGGCCAACGTCTGAAGGCCTTTATTATCGTACAGCCTCCAAGGCTGCTGCTGTGAACGTAAAGGCAAGTAGCAGCAGCAGTGGGAGACGGAGGAAGCGCGGTGTGATAGCGCGTTGTTATAATTTCTCCTTCTAGGGCGTATTTAAAGCAAAGGTTTTGGGGGTTCCTGCATAACATATTACATATTTAAAGTAAGTAATCTCAGCATGGGAGCGTCGGATCAAGGTAAAGTCTACTTATGGGGGGTAATAAGGTAAGTAGCTTTACTTGATTTTTTTTTTTCATTTATGGTGGAATTGTAATTGCATGAGTCATGTCCAGGAGGTGGCAGCGCAATCCCCCGCATATGCGGTACGGAGTGCTTCTGGGATTCACACCTATAAACTACGGAGATTACATTGCTAAGCAACCCTATCGCTCATCAGTTACCATGTACGTTTTGTAAATGATGAAAGATAAGCCCTATGGTGAATAAGAAAGGTTTCCTACCTCCGATGAATTCCCTATTATTTTCGCTCTGTATATAGTCGCCTGACGTGGGTTATTTTATGAGACGTTCATACGTTTGCTATTATATTTTGAGGGTCATCTCAGTTTCCATGGCGCCCCCTTAACTTGCGTCTAATTTATCAAAGAAGAAATTAAAACGATCCAAGTTGTTGTTTAACCGCCACTCAACGTCAATAACTCCAAAACAGTATCTGAATTTGGACATTCCGAGTGCGATCAGATGTAGAATGGGCTCACCCACGAGCATTATATCCAAAGGCACACCCTAGGGGCCCAGGAAACTTTGGACGCTCAGTTCCCTCTAGGACGGGATTTCAGCCCTGATATGGAACTCAGGATTTTATCCTGACAGTCGGGACAATCCGTCCAAATCTGGACACCCTGACTGGGACCCTTCTTGGTTGCCCGGGTTGTGATGCCTAAAAACGCTCCATACGAGACATTGAGGATATATATGATTATTAAATAAGAATGCAATTTTATGTGGTCCATATATTTACCATTTATTATTATTAGTGAGGTTATTAAAGGGCACGTTCACCTTCACAAACCAAATTTTCCCCTAGGCTAATACCCCCCCCCCAAACCCTTTTACAAATAGATACTTTCTCCCCCACGTGCCCCTGGGGGGTATTAAACCTTCATACCACCCCTGCTCAGTTAGTACTACCAGGGTAGGACCTAACCATGTGGCTACTCACCCCTGGGTCTACCTTTACTAAGGGGCATATTTATAAAAATCGAAAATAGCACAAAATTACCGCAGACACATCGCGGCCGCGAAAAGGGATATCGCCGTATTTATAACGCGAGCACCATTGCCGCATGTGTTGCAATTTAAGTCCCTTCGCGGTACTATCCAGTATCGCCGCGAAGGGACTTAAATCCCTTCCCGACGCCTCTGCTAAGGGGGCGGGGCATAAATTCGGATTTGTTTGGAGGTAATGTGGCCTTTAAAATAGTAACTATGTAAAATATGAAGTCTAACACCGAGAATATCAAGGACGGAGAACATTAGATAATGGTGGTAGACGATGCGGAGAAGGCGAATGTACTAATCCAGTTTATTTCCCCCTTATACGCTATAGAGCAGTGAATCGAACCTTGGCCCTCCAGATGTTTGAAGACACACACAACTACCAACATGCCTTGGTATCAGAAACATGCTGGGTGTTGTAGTTACCAGACAGATGAGTGCTAAAGTTCAACCCTGAATCGATAACATTATCGAATATTCAATACTGATAATTCGATATTCGCTATCGACTTTTCACATCGATACAGATTAGATTATTTGATGCCGATTACCGGAATCTTGTCAAACCAACTTGTTCTTAACGAGGAAATGAGAAAACAATTGTATATGGGAATTTTGCCTGTACCATAACCAGCATGGCAGCTCCCTTTCCTACAAACTTTAAAGGCTGAGGCTCCGTGAGCCAGCTTGTTTTGCAGAACATTCTCAGACAATGTAATCATTATTTATATCTGCTCTCTAGTTATTTTCCTTTGGTATCTGCTTTACATTGGACATTCCTCTTTTAGCAAGCGAATCTGCATCCGCCAACGTTCGCCTGAATGCCGCACGCCCCCCCTGTAAAATCCCTCGAGTGCATATCAACAAAACGCAGGGAATTAGGGGATTCCCAGGCAGCAGTCGATCACTGCCTCTTATTTATTTATTTCCCCCATCTGACTCCTTTTCAAGGGCACGGATGGTGGGAACAGTTTTGGGTTACCATAGCAACTGACAGATGTGTAAAGAGGGGGGATAATGCATTGATGCGCGCGATGAGAAAGAGAACGCAGTTACTGAGTCACGCTGTGCCTCTGGGGCTGTCTAATTAGAGAATCTCTCTTTATCGCATTTCACAGCTTGTGTGCAGGCATTACCCCACATAAGACAACCCGGAACCTCCGAGTTCCTCCGGCGTGACGGTACATTGTAACAAATAATCAGTCGAATTCTGGTTACTTTTTAGAGTCCAAATGGAATTAAAGGGAAAGTTAACTCATTCGGAGACAGGTATTTTGAGCGCACAAGCCTTAGGGAGATAAAAGGCAACTAAACTGATAAAATAACGATAGAAAATGTAGGAACGCTCTGCTATTCCTGTCGTCCCTTTAATAATACTCGCCTAACCCCCCAGATGTGATAGAATCTTCCTCCCTGTGGTGTGCCCATACACAATATGGATTGTACAATCATGGCGTTGTACAATCTGTCCGATACAAATTTCTAATGTGTCCATGGGGTGTGTGTGTTAAAATTGGTGATTAACCATCCACGGTTCCAATAATAGTACAATGTTGGAATATTCCAATATCTTATGACCGGATTGGTGCTTACGTGGGAGGAAAAAGTACTGTAATTGTTTTCAATACTGTCCCATTCTACTTACCTTTTCCAAATATGCGGCAAAAGTTACTTACAGAACCCGATCGTTTGCAGCGACTGTCTCCTGCACTTCCAGGTAAAAGCTGTCAGTCAAAGCCATGATGTTGACATTACAGCCAATTACCAAAGCTGCCTACTCGCTGTGCAAGCTCGAAACCAGTTAACAACAGCATTGAAGAGGTGTGACTCCCTTCAAGGATCGGATTGTATTAAATTAAGGCAAATAAAGTCAGCCATGTGCAAATAAAATAACGTGGTAGAATAGGAGCAAACTGGGGAGAGATTAAAAAACAGGTGGATGGGCTATTGAGGATTCAAGTTTATTTATTTATCAGCGCAGATTTGACGGGCCTTGAAAAACTATAATGGGCCTTTAAAAGCCACACAAAAAGGTTGTGTGTGAGTTACTTTCCCAAAACCCTGGCAGACGACACAATTCTGCCTTAAAGTTACAATACCCCATTATCTCCTGACGGTGTGTTACTGCTTTACCAGGGAGCGTCTGGTCATTGTCGAACTATTGGTGTTGGAATTTGCACAGAAGGGGAACTGTGGTCCCAAACAAGATGATTTTAAACAAAAGGACATTTTAACCTTTAAAATGAGCCATCAACCACTCTCTAACGGCTGCACAGCCCAAGATATAAGAAATCACTGATCAAAAGGGGGTGTGAGGTTCTGAATCTGCGGTCACAAATTCTAGTTCCTCCTTCTAATCTGTGGTTTGCACATGCTCAGTGCAGGAGAAAGCAAAGAACCTTGAAGATTTTGAGCTACATTGACTGGGAGGGGCCACAAGGGTTGCAAGGGAGGGACCGTGGAGCCCACAGAGGAGGAGACACAGGGAAGAGGAACTGTCACGTGTTTTCAGACAGCAGGAAGCACAGCGATCTGGTATCTGTTAACATATCACAAATAAAATAATATCTTCAAACTATGTAAAAAAAATAATGAAAGTAAATTGCATAATACTCAGAAAGCAATTCCCATCAATTTACCTAAAGTCATTTTTGGATCACAGTTCCCCTTTAACTATAACAATTCAACCCTAAATAACTAAGTAACCGTTAGCGTACTGAGTGTAGGAAGAAAACTCTGGTGCTGGTGATAAGGAGCAACAGCACATGGTTCCTCTAGCCAAGAACTTAACATGGAAGTAGATGACAGGAAAATGTTCTCAGGGTGTTTTGGTGGTTTGGCGGATAAAGGGAGAAGAATCCACAGATATTCGGAAGAAGCCTCAGAACAGAACACGATGAGATACATCGGAGTTAAAAATATCTCCACCGAACAATTAATGTGGATTACTGCCAAGTCTATAACTGGTTCACTCTAACCATAGCCAACCTCCACTCAGTATTAATGAGTCCATCTCCTTCCCTTACACAAGGCAGAAGGGATAGTCTAAAGCTGGCCATACGCGCACCGCGTCATATGATCTGGGATTGTACAATCTTTGGCCTTGTATGGGCGATCGGACTCTGGGTGTTAATTTCTTTCCAGTTTGGATTTTTTTTTCCTTGTAAGCCAATAGGATTAATGATCCCCCGATCATACTGCCACATGTTTCGTTTGTGTAACAATCATTCTATGAGATGGCAGAACTTCCCGGGTAATTAGAATCATTTAACCGAGAGAATGAATATAAAGGGATGAATAGGAGAGGAGAAGTGAATGTGCTGAGAAGATAATGACAAGTCCCAGAACCAGGAGAAAACGAAGAATGACGGAGAAGGATTCGCGGGGGGAGTGAGATGATGGACAGGGCAGCTGGGAATGACGTACGATGCATGCTCTTTCCCAGAGTCAGCGTTACATTAAAAGCACAAACCTCGAGCCCTGTTGCATCTTGCTGACGTATTTCTTAATGTGCAGAGAATTTAAATAATGAAATAGAGGTTACACTGGCATTCATATGGGCTGGGAGAGTAACGGGCAACAATAAATAAAGATCATGAATTAACAAAACAATAACATGAATAAGTCTTACAACACACATTCAAATTTTGGCAGGTTCAGCGTATGGCAGCTCCCTAGACAAATTAAGCTTGATACTGTATTACAGTGTGAGTTCAATGTGTTTATTTTATATTACAGACCTTGTAATGTACTTACAGTCTGTGTTTTTATGGGATGGAACTGTTATAGAGTAGCATGGTGGATAATTAGACAGAGCCAATTCAACATTCACACAGAATGTTGGGGTGTGGGCGGGGCTTAAACAGTTGTAGGCGTGTCATATTTGTAGGTTTCACACCTGAGATCACTACTGTTTACCAGGAGCAGCAGCCTAATAATTGCTGCAACAACACCAACCCTTGAACTTTTCTATTTCGGATTAGTTATAATTGAATTTTGTGTGTTATTATATATATATTAATATATATTTCCTAACTTATAGCTTCCACCCATATTATTATAACATGACTCGAGGTTTTGTGCGTCTCTACGGCCATTAATAATGGTAACAGCTAAAGCAACTGTCGCCTGTATGAGAACATTGCACCACATCATAGGACGTACCATATACGCCTGGGGGGGATGCATTAAAGGGCATCTATACCGAGAAATAGGTTATTTTAATTGACCATATCTGGAAACTTAATTCTTCCAACCACCACTGTATCATTTTTTTTTTTGTTGAGCTGTCCCCCTATTTCTTAGATATCCAATCTAAAACGTTTATATTTCACAGCTGTCAATCAAGTTCCTTGCTCTCAAAAACTATTCTTCTGTGAGTAGTTTTACTGTAGCTGGAATGGTGACAGAGTTTTGACAGTTGGAATGCTGTGTGCAGGGAAAAAAGTCAGGTCGGATGGAAGTGGGAGTGGTTAAAAGAGGGAGGGGGGGGGATACTGCTCCTAAACAAATGTGTGCTGGATTGAAGCATGCAGCACACACCAACAATCAAAGTAAGTGCTACTTACATGTTGTTTCAATTATAGATTAATGAGGCAAAGTCTTTTTCAGTATAGTGTCTCCTTAAATATTACATGAAAGGCGGACAGATTGCACTTGCAGAACGGCATAGAACCCTACAGAATCTGCTCGGTAGCATCTTGCGTCACTGTTATCCAAGTGGTTGGCAGACAGAGAGTGGGCGATTCCATGGTTGTGTGTGTGATTGAATGTTAAATATAAATTTATAATAAACATTGTAAAATATGTCATGGATATCGTTATTATTAAATAAACACGGGGCTTTAACAATGTAACAGAAACGATGTAAAGGGGCACTAAACAGTGAAAATAAACATAGAGGAATACTTTCAGGGAGGTTGGAGACACACCTCCTCCCTCCTGTTTCTTTATGAGATCGCCTTTCCCCCGTCCGACACGCCACACGCCCCCTATTTCTGACACAGGTGCGCATGTGCCCTTTTTTTTGAAGTTTAAAGGCGGGCGTGAGCTGCTATCTTGAAGGAGGGATGCATCACTTAAGTCAGATGCACTATTTCTTAAGTTTCC
Source organism: Hymenochirus boettgeri (assembly GCA_019447015.1). Taxonomy (NCBI): domain Eukaryota; kingdom Metazoa; phylum Chordata; class Amphibia; order Anura; family Pipidae; genus Hymenochirus; species Hymenochirus boettgeri. Next base: position 154,711,466 of record CM033477.1, read on the forward strand.
CCTTTATGGTGTAATGTACCTGTCTCCCACGGTGGAGCATCAGTTGGCTGAATGGTCGGTGAGGGGGCTGGTTACACGGTGTATAAATAGACGGTTTGCAGGACACACTGTGTGTGTGGATCTCTTCTCCTCACTCTGCTGTTGTGATTTGGCAGTAACTTACATGCAACAATACCAGTAGCACCGTCCCGTCTACAACGGTCTTATGGGGGGGGTATATTGACGATTGTTGTGGTATGGTCCACAAGTTTGTCTCTGACCCAGTGACAGAAGTTTAGAATAGAGTACAAAAAGGGGAACTAAAGTTAAAAACACCCCACTACTCATGGTGAGCTCCCCGAAACACCAGGCCTTGTCCCTGTGCAGGATCCAACGTTCTGCTTTCGTATTCCCTCCTACAACACCTCCCATGGGCAGAAGATCCATCACCTATGGGCGACGTGCTCCTTACTAAGTGCATCTTCCATAAGTTGGCCTACCTGCCTAGTAAATGAGGGGTTCCCAGTTTGAATGGGGGGAAGCAGGACTGTCAGAATGTGCAAGCACAATCTTATGTACTAAAGGGCAAGCCCATCAATTAAAATGTAAAGTTCCCCCCACATCCAAGACCTTTGTACCTGCAGCCAGACTCAGTGGCTAAACTAGGAATCCCTGGGCCCCCTGCAGAACTATGATGGGGCCCCTATCTGTACTTCATCCACAGTTTTCTGGGAGGAGGCTATATCTGTCATAGGAAAAAAAGAAGAAGACAAGGCCCCTTGGTTCCCTGGCCACCTGCTGTTGCTCCCCTGATAGTTACGCTCCTGATGCCAGTCTTTCCTGTGCTGGTGTCCTCTTTCTCTGGTAGTAGCCCACCTCCTCTGCAGCAAGCTCAGCCTTAAAGAGCTCATTGTTGTTGCAGATATGGTGAAAACCTGTGCTGGCAGAGATTGAGAATAACTTGCTTAGGGGCTGCAGGAACAAAGTATTATGGAGGGTTCTTTACCATAATTAGGTGGTTTACATGCGTTACCATTAAATCAATATGGCCTTTATTTTGTGAACCTAAATAAGTGTCTTTTTAGTGTACAGGTTGGACTCCAGGATATAAAGAGAGTTAGCACTAAAATATCTGGCAATAAAATATTTTTTGTACTTTTCATTTTAATCTTTGTACAAACAGAAACATGTCTTTAATTGACCGAATTCTAGTGGCATCCAAGCTGTGGCACTACAGGGGGACTTAACTGACCCCCATATGAGTATGTTGTTACTGTATTGTTACAGAATGTTACTGACTAGAGGCCGATTGAGCCACTTTCTTGACTGGGTTGGTGTGAATATACTGTATGAATATATCTATATATCTGGGGGCTGGGGTGTTCTTAGGTGTTACGAACATTCCTGCAGAGTAGCCGGGACAAGTAAGATGCTGACTGCGGTGCTAATTAATGATCGGACGCAGGAGTTTTTTGCTTGATCTGTTTACTTGACACCCGAGGGACTGGAAATAATGGACAGATTGACAGCTGTGCTTGATAGATAAGAATGAGAAGAAGAGCCCAGTGGTTAGGGAATTTAAAGAGAGCGAAACCCAATGGAAATTTTAGGAAGAAATGTCAGCAATCCAAAACTGGGGAACCCTCCCCCATAAATTACAATTTTAAAAGATTCTAAACGATTCGGTAAATTTGATTGAATCAAACCTTTGAAAACTATTTCAGTTTTTTGCTCAACCGCTTAACGAAGATCAGACAACGCCATCTTCAAGTCTTCATCTCCCCTGAAATCTTAGGAAAGGTTGCAGCTCATATTTTTCCTATGACGGATATAGCTTCCCCATATCATAGTTTTGCAGGGGGGGGGGGAGCCCTATTTACGCACTGCATCCATCATGGTCTGATGACTTCTGCACCAGGAGGAGCCTATAAACCTGCAATAAGACAGGCAAACTCTGGACTGAATATCTTTATTCATGAACGTTGGAGATTTAAGTTAATTTACGGTCTTGGGGTTTTTTAGGACTGGGGAATGTCAGTATTAATTTTCATGTGGGGTGGACCTGCCCTTTCAAACAGTGGTTAATGTTAGCACTGATGCCTGAGTTCGATTCCACCCTTGGACACATCTGCAAGGAGATTGTATGTTCTCCCCGTGCTTGCGTGGGTTTCCTCCGGGCACTCCAGTTTCCCCACAATCATAAAGACATACTGATAGGTTGTATGTGTCAAATAAATCTGCTTAGATTGTAAGCTCTTCGGGGCAGGGCCTGATGTGAATGTATCCATGTAATTGTAATGTGCTACGGAAGATGTTGGCGCTATATAAATCCACAATAATAATAATAACTTGGGAGAAATAAGGCATGGATCCTGGGTGCTAGATTGCTGTTTTGCCTTTCTCAATATTAAAGATTTCTGGTTTATTCTCCTTTATGTTCGTCATGAGCAAAGGATAGGGACACAAGTCAGGCTAGGAGAATGACTCCTATTCCAATTTTATATGCAAGCCCCGTATTATATTTTCCCCTATATTTAACATAGACATGCATGCACACCTAGGCTAGCTTGAGATGGGAAGGAGGTACTGTATCGAGGGAGAGCTATTAGAGCTGTGGGTTATTTTTACTTATCAAATAGGGAGCTTGGAAAACAATGGAGAGGTAGTACAATTACTCCGACCTCCCTAAGAATGTATTGACTCTAAATAATGTTTTAAAATCAGCTTAGCCTTTAAAACGCAAGCCGACAGCTATTTGTTATATTAAAATAAGGAAGCAACAATTCCCTTTCGTTCTGCGTCTCCTGGTAAGGAATCCCACCTTGACTGAGCAAGTCACCGGGATTGAGGAAGGCAGGTGAACATATCCGTACGACCATTAAAATAGCAGAAGCAATTCATGTATCTGAAGCTCACGAACACGCAGGACGGCTGGCATGAAGCGCGTCTGGTTGCTAGCGTGTTACAGAGAATTCTGAAGAAAACCATGACATTTTTTTTTACTTTGTATGAGCGTTTGATGTAAATGAACTTTAACTGGCCGGCAGGTCTCAGCCAATTACGTCTGTATCGACTTGCTTAGAGTGCGTCATAAAAATGAAACATAAGCAAATGAAGTGTAGCAGTCGGAAGTCGTACAGCGTGAATATAAAGGGGAAGGCTATACTAAAACACATTTCCCCTGACTTATACCACAATCAATTACTATGTATTATGTGTAATTGTTTTTGAAATCAATAAAATCTTTCACTACCTTACTTTCCCTTTACTCCCCTCCCCTTCAGCACGGGGAGATACCAAGGGGGCCACTATTCTGCTAAATTAGTATAAAAGCCATGCTACCCAATATACACAGTCGGGTTAGCGTGCGATTAATTCTGCGTGGCAGCGCCATTTCCGAACTATAAATAAAGCTGCAAAGCCAATGCAAGTTCGCTTTAACATTTACCACAGAACTTAACGCCATTTTAACGGAGAGTAACTGAACTGCGTGTACCTGCCGGATCCCACGATGCAAAGGGATTTACAGCATTTTGGGTCAGGTCAGGTACCGTACGTTCCAAGCAGAAAATGTATGACATCGTCTTGAAAGTGTCTGGTTGGAGAATTCCTCTCTCTCTTCCTGTATGAACCAAACGACATGTCTAAGATCACTGAGCTAGGGAGGGGGCAGCAACAGAAAAGATATCTGTACACATGCTAGTTAACATGCAAATCCTCCATTTATCCAAATATTACAAAATCACAATGTGTAAAGGTCCATTCTTCACAAAAATTTTATATTACCTCCCCACCCCCAAAAACTCCGACCTCACAATGGCGACTTACCTCTTCTTCGCCAGTTGTTGCCGCTCTCTTAAAGCTGTACATGCAAATTAGTTTGGACTTAGTTGACCTTCCCACTATCCAGGCTTATTACGAGCCCAACCATGCGCACTGGACCCTGTTTAAGCTTGTAAATGAGCTTGATTGGAGCGGGAAAGCATGTCCGTGAAACTTCTCCTAGAGATCATTAACTTGCTATGTGTGTAACTCAACATTACTTCCCATACAGATACAAGATATCATTGCCATGATGGTTGACTCTGCAGTATGTCGTATGATACGAGAACCTGTAACTGGCGTGCCATGCGATGTGATCCAGTTTCGGAGCGCATACCATCATCATTTTTTCCGCAGTCGCATGCAATCCGATTGCGGACTATTGCGTGGATCGCAGCAACGTACGGTGCGTGCTTTGCCGTCTGTCACAGTGTGGCCTCAGCCTAAGCCTCATTCACCCATATGAGCGCCGCACGCAGCCTTTTTGCCCAATAATCGTGCCCTTTATGGCAGTTTGTCGGCCGAAATGGGCATTCGGTTGGGGCTGGTTGATGTCGGTTTCGGTTTCATGCGTGTCTATGCACCTTAAGTTTCTATCGTTTATAAAACCAGCACTGGGGTATTTACCATGCACAGCATCACCATTGACTATTATTGTATTAACTACACCCTTATTTGCTACTAACCCTGATACACAGAGACGGGGTAAAGGGAGCTGCTAGTTCCCTTTACACCCCCCAGGAGGTTTTTAATAAGCAGTGCAATAGACATTTAGACCTTCCAGACAATATTCCAACCTGTGCCTCTCATAAATTATTCTTATTAAAAACCAAGCGAACCGCCCATCTCCGACTAGTGCAAAATTCTCTTCCTAGAAAACTTTTGATGTTTTTATAGTTTGGTTAAAATGTTGCAATTTGTTAATATTAAATCCTGGTGATGGAGGTACACAGGGCTGTATGGAGAGACGTTAATATAGACCTGAGTATCCTTTATGGGGGATAAGGTCCATCCTCACCAGGTGACCTGTCCATACAGAGGACCAGCAGTTCTCATCCTGTTGTTATAACAACGGCAGATTTGCACTTTGTGAGACCATCGCTGGGAGGATTTGAACTACTTGGCATTGAAGATGTAATTGCAGAAAGGAGATTAAGGGCTCCGGACGTCTACAGAAACTGTTCTTGATAGTGCAATGAAATGTAATGCAAACAGACAATCCAATATCTGACCACAGGCTTGTTGCAATCTCTCCTCCCTCTCGCTTACTCACCCTCCCCTTCGCTCTACAATCCCCCCATCCCCTCCCCTGGCTCTCTAAGCATTGTATTCCCTGACTTGTGCTGAGGCTTTGGGAGCGGCAGGAACACAATTAGTGGCTACTGAGATTTCATATCTTTGCCAACGATCGCTTGGAAACCAAAGCCTTTTCCTCTCTTTATCCTTATTTTTGACCAAGCAGAGATAAAGACCCCTGCATTAGGAGCCAAGGAGGTCCAGCTAACCCTGGCCGGAGGGCTCCTCGCTGCCCTTCTCCCCCATTCCAAGACATGAGAAGAGTTGATGAAAAGACGCTCCCAGGGAGAAAGGAGGAGAGAGATGGAAGGGAGGGGGGTACCGATAGAGGAAGGGACTGAAGAGAAAGACTATACCTGGCATGGGAATGCAGGCACTGCCTGGCCGTATCAATTCACAATGTGTCAAGCACCGCTGGACGTGGGACGAGAAGGGTTTCCATGTGCGATGCTTGCTAAAGAACTTCTATGCCATAAACGCAGTTGATCAGTCCCACCCCCACACGCACATTGTACATAATAAAACCAAGTCACACTTGTGAGTAGAACAAATTACCTACAGCATTGCACCTTCACGTAGCACACACTGACGACATACACCAATATCAATACGTGCATGCTGGGTAATGAGTGTGCACTCCCCCCTGTAGAGTCACTCCCCATTGATAATATAGTCTCCATGACTACAGACATCTAGCGATATACCATTTAAATTTCCTTATAACCTACCCTGTAGTGGATTTCTATTGAAGGAACTGTAAGATTAAGCCTTATAATCTTACAGTTCCAGGAGGAGAAGGAAACCAGAAGCCACAAAGGGGTAGGTTATAATATAATGCACCCCCAACTGTAAATTATAAGGATTAGAAGTAACCTTGGAGTTCCGTGCCCTGTATAAAAGGTACGCGGCCTGCGGCCTCGTGCTTTTATGGTCACGGAACTCCTCTGTGACTTCTAATCTCCTTATAATTACAGTTGGGTGCATTATCCACTATATAATGTCCTAATAATAAACAGAATCACCCAAGTTGACTCTTTGCCAGACAATAATCCTATTGTTCACTTCGCAGAATCCAAAGATGTTTCATTTTCTAAATTCCTTATTGATTTTACATAGAGATATCGATGGAAGATTAAGTAGTGAACTAACCTTGCACTCCTCTGCTATATTCCACTTTTTTTGTAAAGTAACCGATGCTCTGGGCCAACATTATCTTCTAATCCAAGGATCGATTTATGATGATAATTCCTGACCCCCCCCCACCCCTCGTTTCTATAACAATATCCAGACATAATGAGCTTAGTATTTATTTTGGGAAGTTACTGTCTATGTTGCTTTGCTAACTTAAGAAAGAAGCTTTGTTGGAGAAGAAGACATGGGTGTAGGGTGAGTTGGAATCTTGTATTCAGAGAAGGTTGGAGTAATGTTAATTTCGATCTACTGTGGTTAATAAAACGTTCATTGATTGCAGTAGAAATGTAGTTTAACTAACTAGAAATATTCTGCTTTCTACCAGAGGTGAGGACACATTTCAAAACAGTTTTGACACCCTAGAGCTTGACTGGGGTCTTTCCTCCAATGATTTGATTACACAAACATGACTCGTATGATACAAAAGGAAATGTGACTATAATAAGAACACAAGGAGACATGTAGGATAAATCATTTGTGTTGTATGTATGTATTTTATTTCTATATAGCGCTACATATCCACAGCGCTTTACAATTATTTACTCAATTCACATCATGCCCTGCCCGAGCTTACAATCTAATCACATTATTTGACAACATACACCTTCAGTATGTCTTTATGATTGTGGGGGAAACCGAGTGCCGGAGGAACCCACGCAAGCACGGGAGAACAACAAACTCCTTGAAAATGTGTCCAAGGGTGGAATCGAACTCAGGACCTCAGCGCTGCAAGGCATCAGTGCTAACCCTGAACCACCGTGTCTGTGTTATTGGCTGGTTTCAGTATGATCTGTCAACTGTAATTTGTATTCTCAGGTACATTACTGTATATTATTGCTATATTGTTACCCTTGATGTGGATTGTATCAAAATTCATGGGGAAGGTGATATGATAATGTGAGATAACATAATTATGAGACTGCCTGTGTAAGGAATGAAGGATAGAACAGAAATGTAGTTTTCCACTAATGCTGTATACGTATGACATATCCAGGTGCTTAATACTACAATATATTATAGAAGTTTCATATTGTAAACTCTCAAGCTGGATCGTTATAGACCAAACCTTGAGTGAAGAAGACTATCCTCCCCTCTCACAATATCTAAATACCATCCTACTTACAATCTACAATCTTATTTAGATTCTTTTTAGGTTTAATGAGTATATGTTGGAAATTATGATTCTTGTGTAGATTGAGCTCTGCATTGGTATGTTTCATCTAATGCATTATATCTGGTAAGGGCTCTACATAGGACAACTCTCCAAATGACAACTAGCACCTTGGAATTCTGGGCTCTAGAGTGACAACTCCCCAAATTAGCAATTAGCTCCTGGATGTCCTTAGTTCTGTATAGGACGACTCTCCAAATTGCAATTAGCTCCTTTTTCTGGGTTCTACATAGGACAACTTTCCAAATTGGCACTAGCTCCTGGATGTTCTGGGTTCACATAGGACAACTCTCCAAATTGGCAATTAGCCCTGGATGTTCTGGGTTCTTACATAGGACAACTCTCCAATTAGCAACTAGCTCCTGGATGGTCTTCTCCAAATAGGCAATTAGCTCCTGGATGGTTTGGGTTCTACATAGGACAACTCTCCAAATTAGCAACAGCTCCTGGATGTCTTGGTTCTACATAGGACAACTCTCCAATAGGCAATTAGCTCCTGGATGGTTTGGGTTCTACATAGGACAACTCTCCAAATTACAACTAGCTCCTGGATGGTCTTGGGTTCTACATAGGACAACTCTCCAAATTGCATTAGCTCCTGGATGTTCTGGGTTCTACATGGACACTCTCCAATAGAACTGCTCCTGATGTCTGGTTCTACATAGGACAACTCTCCAAATTGGTACTTAGCTCCTGGATGTTCTGGGTTCTACATAGGACAACTCTCCAAATTAGCAATAGCTCCTGGATGGTCTTGGTTCTACATGACAACTCTCCAATAGGCAATTAGCTCCTGGATGTTTGGGTTTACATAGGACAACTCTCCAAATTAGCAACTAGCTCCTGTGGTTTGGTTCTACTAGGACAACTCTCCAAATTGCAATTAGCTCCTGAATGTTCTGGGTTCTACATAGGACAACTCTCCAAATTGGCAATTAGCTCCTGGATGTTCTGGGTTCTACATAGGACAACTCTCCAAATCGGAATAGCTCCTGGATGTTCTGGGTTCTACATAGGACAACTCTCCAAATTAGGCAACTAGCTACTCCTGAGATGTCTGGTTTTTACATAGGACAACTCTCCAAATTAGCACAGCTCCTGGATGTTCTGGGTTCTACATAGGACAACTCTCCAAATTGGAATGCTCCTGGATGTTCTGGTTTCTACATAGGACAACCTCCAATTAGCATTAGCTCCTGGATGTTCTGGGTTCTACATAGGACAACTCTCCAAATTGGCATTAGCTCCAGGATGTTTGGGTTCTACATAGGACAACTCTCCAAATTAGCAACTAGCTCCTGGATGTTCTGGGTTCTACATAGGACAACTCTCCAAATTGGCAATTAGCTCCAGGATGTCTGGGTTCTAATAGGACAACTCTCCAAATTGGCAATTAGCTCCTGGATGTTCTGGGTTCTACATAGGACCAACTCTCCAAATTGGCAATTAGCTCCAGGATGTTCTGGGTTCTACATAGGACAACTCTCCAAATTAGCAACTAGCTCCTGGATGTTCTGGGTTCTACATAGACACTCTCCAAAATGGCATTGCTCCAGGATGTTCTGGGTTCTACATAGGAACACTCTCCAAATTAGCAACTAGCTCCTGGATGTTCTGGGTTCTACATAGGACAACTCTCCAAATTGGCAATTAGCTCTGGAGTTCTGGTTCTACATAGACAACTCTCCAAATTGGTAATTAGCTCCAGGATGTTCTGGGTTCTACATAGGAAACTCTCCAAATTGGTAATTAGCTCCAGGATGTTCTGGTTCTACATAGGAAAACTCTCCAAATTGGTAATTAGCTCCAGGATGTTCTGGGTTCTACATAGGAAAACTCTCCAAATTGGTAATTAGCTCCAGGATGTTCTGGGTTCTACATAGGACAACTCTCCATATTTACAACTAGCACCTTGATTTCCTATCTCTACTGTATCACCTTTCTCTTCGCCCCCTAGTGTGAGGGCTTATGGAGACATGAAGTATTTTTCTTATTAGAAGGTTTATTGTGTTTTTCCTGTATAATCAGAATCTTTCTGGTCAGAACTATATTTTATTTTACAAGGACTCAAGTTTTGACCAAATTCTCAAAATTTCTAAATGGTTTTCATGGTCCCTCGATCTGTCCTCAGTCTCCGTAGATTTATGGGTACAAACGCTTATTACATTGTGCTAATTCATGTTAAAGAGCCGCAGGAGCGAGACATTAATTATGACAGTATTCTGCTGGGATATGTTTAATTATGTCACTTCATTGCTGCCTCAGAACAGAATTAACGTCAATTAGAGTTAAAACAAATGGTCCACAGCCTCCCATATTCCAAACATGAACAGTTTTGCCTAGAAAGTTTCTGTAACAGAGAGGGAGTTGTTTGGGGTTAGAATATTTGCCTGTTTGGCTACATAAGGTCATTTAGTGCTATTTCTGGGCCTTCAAACTGATTACCACACACTGTGTCATTCTTGTGATCGATTATAGGGACAGTTTTAAAAGAAATACTCATAAATGTATATATGGACATTACATTAGGCCCTGTCCAAAAAGCTTACAATCTAAAGGTCCGTAAACACGTCCGACTGGCCCAAAAAATGCACGGGGATCGTGTACAGGGCGTAAGTGCTAACTAAGTGCTAACTACTGAGCCATATATTGGATGTGAAATCTCCCATTGAAAATGACCAACTAAAGGGTGGGACAACAACTAAAAGATCCATGATGCATTGCATGATCCATCAAACCAACGTATAGGGCAGATGATTGAATGAGGCTGAATTGTGTGAATTAATATGGAAGTAGCATCCCTTAAACAACATGTTAAAGTTATGCTCATTGGCTGTAAACAGGCAGCTTAAAGGTAAAAAATCATAAATGTAGAAATAATATATATTGCTGTAAATGATATTAAGGAAAACTATACTGTAAAATGTTCTTTTTAAAAAATAAAAGTACCTAGGGCAGTAGGTGGATTGATTATTCCCACCTCCCAATATTGATTGGTTGAGCACTACAGCACATATGTTTTCATCTGCCAGGTTAGTGCCCTAGACACTGCTGAAGCACTTAGGAAAGACTGGCAGTAGCAGTTTTATTCGCTGCCACTTCTCATAAAGTTTATTTGGAGGTAAACGTACTGATCCTACTTCCCTGCCCCAGGTACTTTTTTATTTTAACTGTTTTTTCAAAAATCTTGATTTGCACTATAGTTCTCCTTTAATATGATATGAAGCCTAATCTGCAATGTTTTGTTATTATAATTCAATGCAGAAATCTATATTGTGATTGTAAGCCGAGTAGGACGAGAGGGACAAGTGGAAAAATACCCCAAAGACTTGTTACTGAGCATCAAGAGTTAATCGTCTAACGCCATAACCCTGTTCTGGAACATTCTATTCCTTGCAAACTATTAGCTAGGACGATGGTCTAATGTGTTCAGTGTGTTCCAGTGAGCAGGTGTAAATGGGCTCTGCTCGGTATTCGCATATAATAAAAGAATAATTCTCTGTCCAGGATGTTTGGCACTTAGCGAGTAGAGGGAAATCTTAAAGGAGAATGAAAGCTAAAAAAATTAGACTTTGAGATATATCCAATCTGGCACACCCTGTATCTCTGTTTTATTTTTCTCTAAGGCGGCCATAGCCTAGAATCACTGCAACAACCTTTCCTTCCCCCAAACTGTTCTATGAGAGATGCAGAGTGGGACTAAAGGTCCATACAGGTGTGTGATCAGGGGGTCGACTCCGGCACATGATTGTAGGCTGCTTCGTTCGTGTATCGTTTAATGTATGGGTGCTCGGTTGGCCTCTTTAGTTAATGATCTTCCGCCCATTTCGTCTGACGATCGATAAGTGTATGGCGATTGGTCGGGCATCTTTGATGGTCTGCCATGTCGGATAATCAACGAGGCTCCCCAATGGCTGATTCGGCCAACAGAGGGCCCATAAACTTATATAACTGTCGGCCGATATGGCTGTTCACACACTATTGTGCGTCGCGGGTTGGGCCCTGGAAACACACATGTGTACAGGCCTTAACTGTCCTTTTATTATTGACAGTGACATGGGCTACAGAATCTGGTTTATTGATGGAAAATATATATCACTGTATCATGGAAAGTGTTCGGTAGGACAATATTTGGAATGTTGGTAACTATGTACGGGACAATGAACAGCAGCTTTCGGTCTCTGTTCCCCTTGGGAGAAATAGGGAAAGGACCTATATATACAGTATGTTAAATGCCGTACAAGTGTCCCAGTAGATCCAATACTCACAGACTTGTTGACTCAGCAGTAAGGTTATTCCTTAAGATTCTATCCTCCTTCAACGCTCTGTTCTCAAACACTGACTGCCCCTGGTTCCAGTCTGTAGAGAGATTCTCAGCCTTGTTCACTGTCTACCTAAAAGCCATGTATTGGTCTGTGAATCGGGACTGCTACTACTCCTCCCTGATGTTACATTAATTCGAACATTGAATCAATAGTTATGTCCTGTCTGGTTGTTACCACTTTGCAACTGACATTATGCCAAAGTACATGGGTTTCCTGAACATCATGGGAATGTCTTATAGGTGTATGCAAAAAATAAAAAGCACACACTCAAATAACAAAACCAAAATAAACACACAACCCAAACAAAAAAAAAAAAAAAAAACACGTACTGTCAAGAAAAGATCCAAACAAAAAAAAAACCTTAAAAGTCAAAAAAAAAAAAAAAAAAAACCAAAAGTCAAAACCCTAAAACACAAGAAAAAAATAAAAAAATAAATCAAAAAAAAAAAAGAAAGTAAACCTTGAAAAATACCGGTAAGACATGCAAAACAACTCATACCACCTCCCTGTGTACACCCTCCCATCCCCCCGAAAACCCATTCCCGATCACCACACCATAGTAACCGTCCCCCCCTGCCCTGGCCACCACTCTTGCAAACGCGCATCTCCCCCGCCCCCCACAACCAAAATGGTCCTGGAAAAACTCTGAGCTCCACCCTAGTCCCCCACCCCCACCCCCCCGAACCCACCCGCCCCACCGCCTTACTGTTATTACGAGTTAGTTCCCTCTCTAAAATAACATTTTGCTAAGTTTAAACTTATCTGATGATGTCAACGCCAAATACTACGTGGCTGTTCCAAACTGCATACTCTGCTTGTTTGTCAAGCTGTAAAACCGACTCGCCTACAGCAGCAGAGGGGGTTGTGTCAGTGGCAGAAAAGAATATAGCATCATTCCCCACTATAGAAATCCTATGTTAGTCACCCTGGGGTACCCTAGCTTGGTTGCATTTTCTTAGGAAAGGTGCCTTTGGATTAGCATTACAGGATGCTGATTTAGTGAGCTGAATTGTTTCTTTTCCCTAAGTTTAAGCTTTTCAGTTTTATCTCTTAATTTAAACAACAACCTGAACTGAGCTATTCTTTTCATCCTCATCTACAGGGTCCTTCTGGGTAGCAGCTGCCAGTCATGCCCATGATGGGCATCACGTCACAATGATAAAAGCTGGCTTCTGATCTGCAGCTGTGCGAGCTCATAAAGATTGCAGAGAGGCGTGAAACCTTCTGAATGGGGGCCAGCTAGGATCAAGAGGAATATCTCATTTAATGGGGGGGGGGGGTTGTGGGGGAGTCTTGCTGCTCTGTGTGAATTGGACTTGGGGACTTGCCCTTTAACTAATTTTTATGTATTTTGACGTCAATGTGAATATTATTTTTTTGTTTTTTAAAGTTTAAACTGAGAAAAACTGTTGAGTTTTACCAAAGCAATAGACGTTTCTTTTTCTATTTACCCATAATTAGGGCCAGTAATCTGACTGTTAAACATAAAGCATCTTTCACTGACATCTTAATAGAGGTGGATGATGTAAATAATGTATATTGATTACCTGTTTATGATGAGTGCAGATAGGTAGGACTTGTAATTAACTGATGACACTGGAGGTCATGTCTACCTCTCCCTTTATTGGTTATGTGTTTCACCATTTCATCATACCCTCATACCAGAATATAGTCTAGAATTTGAGATTGAATTTAATTTTCCTAGGAGGAGAATAAATCCATATCCTCCAACATTTACCTTTTCATGTTCCACTTAGTACAGAGCTGCAGGCGGAGGAATAATGGATATGACACCTGTTCTTAGCACCAGCCTGTGGTAATGTATTTCGCAGGTGTAAGTTTTGTTTTATGAGTTGTGATTCACGCAAAGAGCGCTCTATCCCATGGTGTAGTATGGTCTAGATTTTCCAATATACCCTTACCAAATTGCGACTTTCCAGGGTACATATAATTGCCACCGATCGTGTTCAAGCCATTCTGAATGAGAAAGCCAGCGGAGGACTAGCGAAACGTCTTTTCCAAGAACTAAACCCATGAACTGGAAGGGATGATATTACAGTTACCATGACTGGCATGGATGTAATATTACAGAGATTACCTACCTGGATGGATGAATTTACAGATATACCATGGACCTGGATGGATGAATATTACAGATATGCCATGACTGGATTGAATGAATATTACAGATATACCATACCTGGATGAATGAAGATTAAGAATACCATGACCTGGATTGAAGGAATATGACAGAGTATACATGACCTGGATGATGAAATTACAGATATACCATGACCTGGATGGATGCATATTCTAGAGATACCGTGACTGATGAATGAATATTAAAGATTATACCGTGACCTGGATGGATGAAATTACAGATTATACCATGACCTGGATGAGATGAATATTTATTACAGATATACCATGACCTGGAGGAATGAATATCAGATTATTACCATGACCTGATGAATGAAATTAAGATATTACCATGACCTGGATGTGACTGATATTACAGGATCTCCCATGACCTGGAATGATTGGAATATTACAGATTATACCATGACCTGGATGAATGAATATTACAGATATACCATGACTGGTGAATGAATATTACCAGATATTACCATGACCTGGAATGGATGAATTTACAGAATATACCATGACATGGATGAAATGAATACTTAACCGATGACCATGACAGGGATGGATGAATATTACAGATATACCATGACCTGGATGAAGTGAATATTACAGATATACCATGACCTGGATGAATGAATATTAAAGAATTATACCATGACCTGGATTGAATGAATATTACCAGATATACCATGGACCTGGATGAATGAATATACAGATATCCCCTGACAGGAGGTATGAATTATTACAGATATTACCATGACCGGATGATGAATGAATATTTACGAATACCATGACCTGGACTGAATGAATATTCAGATATACCGTGACTGGAATTGGATGAAATATCTACAGATATATACCAGTGACCTGGATGGAGAATATTACAGATATACCGTGACATGGAGGATCGAATATTACGATATACGTGATCTGGAGGGATGAATATTACAGATTACCATGCTCTGGATGGATGAATATACAGATATACCTGACCTGGATGGATGAAATATTCAGATATACAGTGACCTGATGGATGAATATACAGATATACCGTGGACCTGGATGGATGAATATTACAGATATACCATGACTGGATGAAGGAATAATGCCAGATATACCAGACCTGGATGAATGAAATATTACAGAATACCGTGACTGGAGGAGTGAATATTAAAGATATACCCATACCTGGGATGGATGAATATTACAGGAGTTTATACCCATGACCTGGATGGATGATATTACAGATATTTACGTGACATGGATGAATGAATATTAAGATTTATACCGTGACTGGATGGATGGATATTACAGATATCCCATGACCTGGAAGGATGAAGATTACAGATATTACCGATGACCTGGATGATGATATTACAGATATACCATGACGGTGGATGGAATATACAGATATACCATAACCGGGATGAATGAATCTACAGAAAATACCATGACCTGGATGATGAATATTACAGATATACCGGACCTGGATGAGTATGAATATTACAGATATACCGTGGACCTGGATGGATGGAATATTACAGAATACCGTGACCTGGATGAATGAATATTACAGATATACCGTGACTGATGAATGAATATTACAGATATACCATACCTGCATGATGAAGATACAAGTCTACAGTGACCTGGATGAAGAATATTACAGATATACCGTGGACCTGGATGGCTGAATATTACAGATTTATACCGTGACCTGGATGAATGAATATTACAGATATACCAGACCTGGAGGATGAATATTACAGATATACCATGAACTGGATGGATGAAGATTACAGATATACCGTGACCGGATGAATGGAATATTACAGATATACTGTTACCTGGATGAATGAATATTACCAGATATACTGTTACCTGGGATGAATAATATTACAGATAACCGTGACCGGATGAATGAAATCAGATATACCATGACGCTGGATGGATGAATATTACAGAATACCATGACCTGGATGAAGGATATTACAAGATCTACCATGACCTGGATGGATGAATATTACAAGAATTTACCAGGACCTGGATGAATGGATTATTACGATATCTACCGTGCAGGAGGATGGAATATTAAGACTAACCTGGACCTGGATGGATGAATATTACAGATTATACCGTGACCTGGTATGAATGAATATTACAGATATACTGTTAGGGATGAATGAATATTACAGATATACCGGGACCTGATGAAATGGAATATTACAGATTATAACGTTGACCGGATGAATGACTCTTACAGGATATCCGTGACCTGAATGAATGAATATTACAGATTTATACCGTGACCTGGGATGAATGAATATTTACAGATTATACCGTGACCGGATGAATGAATATTACGTATACAGTGACCTGGAGGGATGAATATACAGATATACCATGAACTAGATAAATGGAAATATACAGATATACCATGACTGGATGGAGATATACAGATATACCATGCCTGGATGATGGACTATTACCAGATTATACCATGACCTGGATGAATGAAGATTACAGATATACCATGACCTGGATGGATGAATATTAAGGATATACCATGACCTGGATGATGAATATACAGATATACCATGACCTGGATGATGAATATTAAAATATACCATGACCTGGATGATGAATATTTACAGAGACATAACTGGGTAAAGAATATTACAGGATATACATGACCTGGATGAAGAATTTACAGATATACAGTGACTGGATGGAGATATTACAGATATACCATGACCGGATGGATGAATAATCACATATACCGTGACCTGGATGATTGAATGATTACAGAGATACCATGACTGGATAAATGAATATGACAATATACCATGACCTGGATGATATGAATATTACAGATTACCATAACCTGGCTAAAGAATATTACGATATACCATGCCTGGATGAAGGAATATTACAGATATACAGTGACTGGGGATGGATGATATTACAGGATACCATGACCTGATGGAGAATCATACACATTATACCGTGACCTGGATGGATGAATATTACGATTATTACCATGACCTGGATAAATGAAATTACAGCTATACCCTGACCTTGATGAATGAATATTTACAGATATACAGTGACCTGGATGGATGAATATTACAGATATATACAGTATACCATGACCTGAGTAAATGGAATTTAAATATTACCATGACCTGGATGGAAGGGAATATACAGATATACGTGGACCTGATGGATTATTATTACAGATTATACCATGACCGGGATGGATGATGAATATTACAGATATACCATGACATGGTGAGATGAATATTACAAAGTATAACAGTGACTGCTGGATTATTATTACAGAGATTACCATGACTGATGGGATGAAGAGTACAGATATTACATGACCTGGATGAATGAATATACAGATATACAGGGGCCCTGGATGGATGAATATTACAGATTATACCGTGACTGGATGGATGAATATTACAGATATACAGTGACTGGATGGATTGCATATTACGAAACGTTGACTGGATGAATGAAATTACGATTACCATGACCTGGATTGAAGGAAATTACAGAATATACCAGGCCTGGATGAATGAATATTACAGCATATCCCGTGACTGGATGGATGAATATTAAGATATACCATGACCTGGATAAAATGAATATTACAGATATACCATGGAACCTTGATGAAGGATATTACAGATATACAGTGACCTGAGGATGATATACAGATATACCATGACTGGCTAAATAATTGAATATTACAGATATACCGTGACCTGATGAATGAATATTACAGATATTACCACGACCTGGATGGAATAATATTACCGATAACCTGACATGGATGAATGAATATTTACAGATATGAAGTGACTGATGATTATTATTACAGATATACCATGACCTGGATGGATGAATAATTACAGATATACCGTGACCTGGAGGATGAAATTACAGATATACCCATGACCTGATGAAGAATATTACAGATATTACCGTGACTGGATGAATGAATATTAAAGAATCAGTGACCTGGATGGATTGATATACAGATATACCATGACTGGATGGATGATATACAGATATACGTGAGCGCTGGATGGATGAAATTACAGAGATACCATTGACCGGGATGAATGAATATTCCAGATATACCATGACCTGGATGAATGTGAATATTACAGATATAAAGTGACCGGATGGATGATATTACAGGACTTTATACCGTGACATGGATGATGAATATTACAGATATCAGTGACCTGGATGGATGGAATTTACAGATATACGTGACCTGGATGAATGAATATTACAGCTATACCATGACATGATGAATGAATATTACAAGATATACCATGACCTGGATGAAGAAATTACAGATATACCGTGACGGATGGATGAATATTACAGAATACCATGACCTGGATAAATGAATATTACAGATATACCATGACCTTGGATGATGAATATTACAGATATACAGTGACCTGGATGAATGAAATTACAGATTATACAATGACATGGAGGATGAATATACAGAATACCATGACCTGGATAATAAAGAATGTTACAGATATTACCGTGACCTGGATGAATGAATATTAACCGATATACCATGACCTGGATGAATGAATTTACAGAATATACCAGGACAGGATGAATGAATATACAGATATACGTGACTAGGTTATCCTTATATACGATATGTGAACAGGTCGACACAAGAGATGGGCATAAAATAAGAATCATACGTGACCAACTGGGTTAAGTGATTCTAAAGAGAACCGGACCATCAGGGTATGGAATGATCAGACATGGGCGTGACAGTACAACACCACCAAGGCTGACAGTCAATACCGGCAGAGCCAGATATGAGTGGCATCCTGCTCTGCGCAGGGCTTCCGGCGAGGGATCTGCTGAAGTTAAGTCCCACTCTTTCGAGAGGCTCCGTTTTACTCCTAGGTAAGCCATGAGTCACGGCCAAGCTGAAGGCTTATTATCGTTACAAGCCCCCAAGGCTGATGCGCTGTGAACGTAATCAGGCAAGTAGCAGCGCAGCTGGAGAGGAGGACACGGGCGGTTGATAGCGGTTATTATAATTTTCTCACTTCTGAGGAGAGATTTAAAGCAGAAGGTTTTGGGGGTTCCATGCATAACATATTACCTATTTAAAGTAAGGTAAATCTCAGAATGGGATCGGCAGGCGGATCAAGGTAAAGTCACATTTGGGGGTTATAAGGTAAGTAGCTTACTTGATTTTTTTTTTTCATTGTATTGGTTGGAATTGTCAATTGCAAGTCGTGTCCAGGAGGGTGGCAGAGACAATCCCCCGATATGCGGTTACGAGTGCTTCTGGGAGATTTCCACCTATGAAATACGGAGATCTACATTGCTAAGCCAACCCTATCCGCTCATCATTACTCATTGTACGTTTGTCAATGATGAAAGATATGAAGCCCTATGGTGAATAAGAAAGGTTTCCTACTCCGATGATTCCCCTATTATTCTGTATCGTCTATGATATCAACGCCTGTTTGGCCGCGGCAGTCTATGGGGGTTATTTATGGCAGACGTTCATCACGTTATCCTCCTGAATAGGAGACAGCACATATTATGACGTACTTTTTGAGGGATCCAGTGTACTGGCTAACTTACGCGTATTACATAGAGACAGCTTACAACTGATGCTTGTGTTACCGCACTCTACGGAACAGAGCAATGACAACCCACCAAAAAGACACTCCTGATAGGTGGCTTACGAACTTATTCAGAGTGGCCACGCTATCCACAATACGTCTTGAGTGAATGAGGCCACAGGTGCAGGTTATCCATAAGAGAAAACCCTGGTGCCCAGGAACTATTTGGCGCTACTGATGTGTGACCTCTCGGGACGGGATTGCAGCCCTGATATGGACACTTCCAGGCTTTTATCACTGCAAGTCGGGGACAATTCGGTCCAAATCTGGACACCTGACTGGGACCCTTCTGGGTTGCCCGGGTTGTGATGCCTAAAACAGCTCCCTACGAGAACATTGAGGGTGAATATATGATTATAAATAAGAATGCATATTTTATGTGGTCCTATATTTACCATTTATTATTAGTGAGATTGAGGTATTAAGGGAGATCCACAATTTAACCTAGGCTATCCCCCAACTACAAATGTTCTTCCCACTCCCGGGCCGTATAAACTTCTACCACCCCTCAAACTACCGAGAACCCTAACCAATTGTCACACTGTCTTACGACCCTGTCACTAGGGAACCCTATTTATAAAAATCGAAAATAGCACCTTCACAACGCCGCACACGCGCCGGAAAAAGGTCGCCGTATTTAAGACACATGCCGCGATTTGCGTAATTTTACCACCCATTCGTTCGTAGCTATACAGGCGTCGAGGGACCTTAACCATGGATCCCCCTGTCTCACGCCTCTGATCTAAGGGGGATGAAAAGTTCGGATTTGTTGGGAGGTAATGTGGCCTTTAAAATAGTAACTATGTAACATATGAAGTCTAACACCAGAATATCAAGGACGGAGACCTTTTAGATAATGGTGGTAGACGATGCGGAGAAGGCGAAATGTACTAATCCAGTTTATTTCCCCTGTATACGCTATAGAGCAGTGAATATCGAACCTTGGCCTCCAGATGTTTGGAACCACAACTAACCAACATGCCTTGGTATCAGAAAGCATGCTGGGGGTTGTAGTTACCAGACAGATGGAGTGCTAAAGTTCAAACCCGAATCGATAACGATTATCGAATATTCACATACTGATATTAGATATCGCTATCGATTTTCACATTCGATACGATTAATGATTATTTGATGCCGATACCGGAATCTTGTCAAAACCAACTTGTTCTTAACGAGGAAATGAGAAAAACAATTGTATATGGGAATTTGTGCTGTACCATAACCAGCAATGGCAGCTCCCTTTCTACAACTTAAAGGCTGAGGCTCGTGAGCCAGCTTGTTGCTAGCAGACATTCTCGACAATGTAATCATTATTTATATCAAATTGACTTCTGTATTTTCCTTTGGTATCTGCTTACAGTTGACTTCCTCTTTTTAGCGAGCGAATCTGCATCGCCCCAACGTCGCCTGAATTGCGCCGCGCCCCCTTAAAATCCCTGAGTGCAATCAGACAAACGAAAGGAGGGATATTAGGGATCCCAGGCAGCAGTCGATCACTGCCTCTTATTTATTATTTCCCCAATCTGACTCCTTTTCAAGGGCACGGATGGTGGGAACAGTTGGGTTACCATAGCAACTGGACAGAGATGTGTAAGAAGGGGGGATAATGCATTGATGCGCGCGATGAGAAAGAGAACGCAGTTACGAGTCACGGTGCTCGGGGCTGTCTAATTGAGAGAATCTCTCTTTATCGCATTTCACAGCTTGTGTGCAGGCATTACCCCACATAAGACAACCCGGGAACCCTCCGAGTTCTCCGGGCGGTGTGAACGGTAACAATGACAGTAATCAGTCGAATTCTGGTTACTTTTTAGAGTCCAAATGGAATTAAAGGGAAAGTTAACATCATCGGGACAGTGTTTGAGCGCACAAGCTTAGGGAGATAAGGCAACTAACTGATAAAATAACGATAGAAATTAGAACTGCATTCCTGTCGTCCCTTTAATAATACGCACTAACCCCCCAATTGTGATAGAATCTTCCCTCCTGTGGGTGTGCCCATACACCAATATGGATTGTACAATCATGGCGTTGTACAATCTGTCCGATACAAATTTCTAAGTGTCCAATGGGGGTGTGTGTGTTAAAATTGGTGATTAACCATCCACGGTTCCAATAATAGTACAATGTTGGAATATTCCAATATCTTATGACCGGGATTGGTGCTTACGTGGGAGGAAAAAGTACTGTAATTGTTTTCAATACTGTCCCATTCTACTTACCTTTTCCAAATATGCGGCAAAAGTTACTTACAGAACCCGATCGTTTGCAGCGGACTGTCTCCGCAGCTTCCAGGTAAAAGCTGTCAGTCAAAGCCATGATGTTGACATTAAGCCAATTACCAAAGCTGCCTACTCTGCTGTGCAAGCTCGAAACCAGTAACAACAGCATTGGAAAGAGGTGTGACTCCCTTCAAGGATCGGGAAATTGTATTAAATTAAGGCAAATAAAGTCAGCCATGTGCAAATAAAATAACGTGGTAGAATAGGAGAAACTGGGGAGAGATTAAAAAAACAGGTGGATGGGCTATTGAGATGATTCAGTTTATTATTTATCAGCGCAGATTTGACGGGCCTTGAAAAACTATAATGGGCCTTTAAAAGCCACACAAAAGAGTTGTGTGTGAGTACTTTCCAAAACCCTGGCAGACGACACAATTCTGCCTAAAGTTACAATACCCCATTAATCTCCTGTACGGTGTGTTACTGCTTTACCAGGGAGCGTCTGGTCATTGTCGAACTATTGGTGGTTTGGAATTTGCACAGAAGGGGAACTGTGGTCTCCAAACAAGATGATTTAAACAAAAGGACATTTTAACCTTTAAAATGAGCCATCAACCAACTCTCACGGCTGCACAGCCCAAGATATAAAGAAATCACTGATCAAAAAGGGGGTGTGAGGTTCTGAATCTGCGGTCACCAAATTCTAGTTCCTCCTTCTAATCTGGGTTTGCACAGGCTCAGTGCAGGAGAAAGCAGAAAAGAAACCGTGAGAGTTTGAGCTACATTGACTGGGAGGGGCCACAGAGGGTTGCAAGGGAGGGACCTGGAGCCCACAAGAGGAGGGAGACACGGAAGAGGAACTGTCACGTGTTTCAGAGCCAGGAAGCACAGGGATCTGGTGATGCTGTTAACATATCACAAAAAAATGTAAATATCTTCAAAACTATGTAAAAAATAAATGAAAGTAAATTGCATAATACTCAGAAAGCAATTCCCATCAATTTACCTAAAGTCATTTTTGGATCACAGTTCCCTTAACTATAACAATTCAACCCTAAATAACTAAGTAACCGTTAGCGTACTGAGGTGTAGGAGGAAAAACTCTGGTGCTGGTGATAAGGAGCAACAGCACATGGTTCCTCTAGCAAGAACGTTAACATGGAAGTAGAGACTAGGAAAATGTTCTCAGGGTGTTTTGTGGTTTGGCGGATAAAGGGAGAAGAATCCACAGATATTCGGAGAGAGCCTCAGAACAGAACACGTGAAGATACATCGGAGTTAAAAATATCTCCAACCGAACAATTTAAATGTAGGATTACTGCCAAGTCTATAACTGGTTCACTCTAACCATATGCCAACCTCCACTCATGTATTAATGAGTTCCATCTCCTTCCCTTACACAAGGCAGAAGGGAATAGGTCTAAAGCTGGCCATACGCGCACCGCAGTCATATGATCTGGGGATTGTACAATCTTTGGCCGTGTTGGGCGATCGGCTGACAATGGTGCAATTTCTTTCCAGTTGGATTTTTTTTCCCTTGTAAGCCAATAGGATTGAATGATCCCCCGATCATACGCCACATTGTTTCGTTTGTGTAACAATCAGTCTATAGAGATGGCAGAAACTTCCCGGGTAATTAGATTATTTTAACCGAGAGAATGAATATTAAAGGGATGAATAGGAGAGGAGGAAGTGAATGTGCTGAGAAGGAATAATGACAAGTCCCAGAGAACAGGAGAAAAACGAAGAATGACGGAGAAGGATTCGCGGGGGGAGTGAGATGGAAGGACAGGGGCAGCTGGGAATGACGTACGATGCATGCCTTTCCCAGAGTCAGCGTTACATTTAAAAGCACACAACCTCGAGCCCTGTTGCATCTTGCTGCGTATTTCTTAATGTGCAGAGAATTTATAATAAGAATAGAGGTTACACTGGCAATCATATGGGCTGGGAGAGTACAGGGCAGACAATAAATAAAGATCCAATGAATAAAAAACAATAACAATGAATAAGTCTTTACACAACAATTCAGGAATTTTGGCAGGTTCAGCAGTATGGCAGCTCCCTAGACAATTAAAGCTTGATACTGTATTACAGTGTGAGTTCAATGTGTTTATTTTATATTACAGACCTTGTAATGTACGTTACAGTCTGTGTTTTTATGGGATGGAAGTTATAGAGTAGCATGGTGGATAATTAGACAGAGCCAATTCAACATTCACACAGAATGTGGGGTGTGGGCGGGGCTAAACAGTTGTAGGCGTGTCATATTTGTAGGTTTCACACCTGAGATACACTACTTAGTTTACCAGGAGCAGCAGCCATAATAATTGCTGCAAAGCAACACCAACCCTTGAATTTTCTATTTCGGATTAGTATAATTGAATTTGTGTTGGTTATTATATATTATATTATATATATAATTTCCTAACTTATAGCTTCCACCATATTATTATACAGTGACTCGGGTTTTGTGCGTCTCTATCTACGGCCATTAATAATGTAACAGCTTAAAGCAACTGTCGCCTGTATGAGAACATTGCACACATCATAGGACGTACCATATACGCCTGGGGGGGATGCATTAAAGGGCATCTATACCGAGAAATAGGTTATTTTAATTGACCATATCTGGAAACTATAATTCTTCCCAACCACCACTGATCATTTTTTTTTGTTGAGCTGTCCCCTATTTCTTAGATATCCATCTAAACGTTTATATTTCAGTGTGCAATCAAGTTCCTTGCTCTCAAAAACTATTCTTCTGTGAGTAGTTTTACTGTAGCTGGAATGGTGACAGGTTTTGACAGTTGGAATGCTGTGTGCAGGGAAAAAAGTCAGGTCGAGGAGGAAGTGGGAGTGGTTAAAAGGGGAGGGGGGGATACTGCTCTACAAAAAGTGTGTGCTGGATTGAAGGCATGCGCACACACCACAAATCAGAGTAAGTGCTACTTACATGTTTCAATTATAGTAAGATGAGGCAAAGCTTTTTTCAGTATGTGTCCTTTAATATTACATGAAAGGCGGACAGATTCCACTTGCGACAGAACGGCATAGAGACCCTACAGAATCTGCTCGGTAGCATCTTGCGTCACTGTTATCCAAGTGGTTGCAGAACAGAGAGTGGGCGATTCCATGTGTGTGTGTGTGATTGAATGTTAAATATAAATTTATAATGAAAAACAATGTAAAATATGTCATGGATATCGTTATTATTAAATAAACACGGGGCTTTAACAATGTAACAGTAACGATGTAAAGGGGCACTAACAGTGAAAATAAAACATAGAAGGATACTTTCAGGGAGGTTGGAGACACACCTCCTCCCCTTGTTTCTATTGATGAGATCGCCTTTCCCCCGTCCGACACAGCCACACGCCCCCTATTTCTGACACAGGTGCGCATGTGCTTTTTTTTGAAGTACGGTAGTATTGTGAGGTGTGCTTTGAAGCGAGCAGTTGAGCAGTAGCTGTATCTTTGAAGGGAGGGATTGCATCACTTAAGTCAGATGCTACATTTCTTAAGTTTCCCCTTTATGGTGTTGTACCTGTCTCCCACGGTGTGAGATCAGTTGGCTGAATGGTCGGTGAGGGGGCTGGTTACACGGTGTATAAATAGACGGTTTTTGCAGGACACACTGTGTGTGGGATCTCTTCCCTCCACTTGCTGTTGTGATTTGGCAGTAACTTACATGCAACAATACCAGTAGCACCGTCCCGTCTACAACGGTCTTATGGGGGGGATATATTGACGATTGTTGTGGTATGGTCCACAAGTTTGTCTCTGACCAGTGACAGAAGTTTAGAATAGAGTAAACAAAAAGGGGAACTAAAGTTAAAAACACCCCACTACATGGTGAGCTCCCCGAAACACCAGGCCCTGTCCCTGTTGCAGGATCCAACGTTCTGCTTCTGTATTCCCTCCTACAACACCTCCATGGGCAGAAGATCCATCACTATGGGCGGACGTGTCCTTACTAAGTGCATCTTCCATAAGTTGGCCTACCTGCTAGTAAATGAGGGGTTCCCGTTTGAATGGGGGGAAGCAGGACTGTCAGAATGTGTCAAGCACAATCTTATGTACTAAAAGGGCAAGCCCATCATAAAATGTAAGTTCCCCCACATCCAAAGACCTTTGTACCTGCAGCCAGACTCAGTGGCTAAACTAGGAATCCCTGGGCCCCCTGCAGAACTATGATGGGGCCCCTATCTGTACTTCATCCACAGTTTTCTGGGAGGGAGGCTATATCTGTCATAGGAAAAATAAGAAGACAAGGCCCCCTTGGTTCCCTGGCCACCATGCTGTTGCTCCCCTGATAGTTACGCTCCGATGCCAGTTCTTCCTGTGCTGGTGTCCTCCTTTCTGGTAGTAGCCCACCTCTCTGCAGCAAGCTAGCTCTTAAAGAGTCTCATTGTTGTTGCAGATATGGTGAAAACCTGTGCTGGCAGAGATTAAGAGAATAACTTGCTTAAGGGGCTGCAGGAACAAAAGTATTATGGAGGGTTCTTTACCATAATTAGGTGGTTTACATGCGGTTACCATTAAATCAATATGGCCTTTATTTGGTGAAGCCCTAATAAGTGTCTTTTATAGTGTACAGGTTGGACTCCAGATATAAAGGAGTTAGCACTAGAAATATCTGGCATAAAATATTTTTGTACTTTTCTATTTAATCTTTGTGACAAACAGAAACATGTCTTTAATTGACCGAATTTCTAGTGGCATCCAAGCTGTGGCACTACAAGGGGACTTAACTGACCCCCATATGAGTATGTTTTTACTGTATTGTTACAGAATGTTACGACTAGAGGCCGATTGAGCCACTTTCTTGGACTGGGTTGGTGTGGAATATATACTGTATGAATATATCTAATATCTGGGGGCTGGGGGTGTTTTAGGTGTTACGAACATTCCTGCAGAGAGCCGGGACAAGTAAGATGCTGACTGCGGTGCTAATTAATGATCGGACAGCAGGAGTTTTTTGCTTGATCTGTTTACTTGACACCCGAGGGACTGGAAATCAATGGAGATTGACAGTGTGCTTGATAGATAAGAATGAGAAGAAGAGCCCAGTGTTAGGGGAATTAAAGGAGAGCGAAACCCAAATGGAAACTTTTAGGAGAAATGTCAGCAATCCAAAACTGGGGAACCCTCCCCCATAAATTACAATTTTAAAAGATTCTAAAGCGATTCGGTAAATTTGATTGAATCAACCTTTTGAAAACTATTTCAGTTTTTTTGCTCAACCGCTTAACGAAGATCAGACAACGCCATCTTCAAGTCTTTCATCTCCCCTGAAATCTTAGGAAAGGTTGGCAGCTCATATTTTTCCTATGACGGATATAGCTTCCATATCATAGTTTTGCAGGGGGGGGAGCCCTATTACGCCACTGCATCCATCATGGTCATGATTGACTTCTGCAAGGAGGAGCCTATAAAACCTGCAATAAGACAGGCAAACTCTGGACTGAATATCTTTATTCATGAACTTGGAGATTTAAGTTAATATTACGGTCTTGGGGTTTTTTAGGACTGGGGAATGTCAGTATTAATTTCATGTGGGGTGGACCTTGCCCTTTCAAACAGTGGTTAAGTGTTAGCACTGATGCCTGAGTTCGATTCCACCCTTGGACACATCTGCAAGGAGATTGTATGTTCTCCCGTGCTTGCGGGGTTTCCTCCGGGACTCCAGTTTCCCCACAATCATAAAGACATACTGATAGGTTGTATGTGTCAAATAAATCTGCTTAGATTGTAAGCTCTCGGGGCAGGGCCTGATGTGAATGTATACATGTAATTGTAATGTGTACGGAAGATGTTGGCGCTATATAAATCCACAATAATAATAATAACTTGGGAGAAATAAGGCATGGATCCTGGGTGCTAGATTGCTGTTTGCCTTTTCTAATATTAAAGATTTCTGGTTTATTTCTCCTTAATGTCGTCATGAGCAAAGGATAGGGACACAAGTCAGGCTAGGAGAAATGACCCTACCTTCAATTTTATATGCAAGCCCCGTATTGATATTTTCCCCTATATTTAACATAGACTGCATGCACACCTAGGCTAGCTTGAGATGGGAATGAGGTACTGTATCGGAGGGAGGAGCTATTAGAGCTGTGGGTTGATTTTTACTTATCAAATAGGGAGCTTGGAAGAACATGGAGAGGTAGGATCAATTACTTCCGACTCCCTAAGTTGTATTGACTCTAATAATGTTTTAAAATCAGTTAGCCTTTAAAACGCAAGCGACAGCTATTTGTTATATTAAAATAAGGAAGCAAGCAATTTCCCTTTCGTTCTGCGTCTCCTGGTAAGGAATCCCACACTTGACTGAGCAAGTCACCGGGATTGAGGAAGCAGGTGAGTGACATATCCGTAGACCATTAAAATAGCAGAAGCAATATCATGTATCTGAAGCTCATGAACACGCAGGACGGCTGGCATGAAGCGCGTCTGGTTGCTAGCGTGTTACAGAGAATTCTGAAGAAAACCATGACATTTTTTTTACTTTGTATGAGCGTTTGATGTAAATGAACTTTAACTGGCGGCAGGTCTCAGCCAATTACGTCTGTATCGACTTGCTTAGCAGTGCGTCAATAAAAATGAAACATAAGCAAATGAATGTGTAGCAGTCGGAAGTCGTACAGCGTGAATTAAAGGGGAAGGCTATACTAAAACACATTTCCCCTGACTTATACCACAATCAATTACTATGTATTATGTGTAATGTTTTTGAAATCAATAAAATCTTTCACTACACTTACTTTCCTTTACTCCCCTCCCCCTTCAGCACTGGGAGATACCAAGGGGGCCACTATTCTGCTAAATTAGTATAAAAGCCATGCTACCCAATATACACAGTCGGGTTAGCGTGCGATTTAATTCTGGGTGGCAGCGCCATTTCCGAACTAATAAATAAAGCTGCAAAGCCAATGCAAGTTGCGCTTTAACATTTACCAGAAACTTAACGCCATTTTAACGGAGGAGTAAACTGCACGTGTTACCTGACCGGGATCCCACGATGCAAAGGATTTACAGCATTTTGGGATCAGGGTCAGGTACGGTACGTTACAGCAGAAAATGTTATGACAATCGTCTGAAAGTGTCTGGTTGGAGAATTCCTCTCTCTCTTCCTGTATGAACCAAACGAGCATGTCTAAGATCACTGAGCTAGGGGAGGGGGCAGCAACAGAAAAGATATCTGTACACATGCTAGTTAACATGCAAAAATCCTCCATTTATCCAAATATTACAAAATCACAATGTGTAAAGGTCCATTCTTCACAAAAATTTTATATTACCTCCCCACCCCCAAAAACTCCGACCTCACAATGGCGACTTACCTCTTCTTCGCAGTTGTTGCCGTCTCCTTAAAGCTGTACATGCAAATTGTTTGGACTTAGTTGGACCTTCCACTATCCAGGCTTATTTACGAGCCCAACCATGCGACTGGACCCTGTTTAAGCTTGTAAATGAGCTTGATTAGGAGCTGGAAAGCATGTCCGTGAAACTTCTCCTAGAGAATCATTAACTTGCTATGTGATGTACTCAACAATTCTTCCCATACAGGTACAAGATTCATTGCCATGATGATTGACTCTGCAGTATGTCGTATGATTACGAGAACCTGTAACTGGCGTGCCATGCGATGTGATCCAGTTTCGGAGGCATACCTCATCATTTTTTCGAGTGCATGCAATCCGATTGCGGCTATTGCGTGGATCGCAGCAAAACGTACGGTAGCGTGCTTTGCCGTCTGTCACAGTGTGGCTCAGCCTAAGCCTCATTCACCCATATGAGCGCCGCACCGCCTTTTTGCCCAATAATCGTGCCCTTTATGGGCAGTTTGTCGGCCGAAATGGGCATTCGGTTGGGGCTGTTGATGTCGGTTTCGGTTATCATGCGTGTCTATGCCCTTAAGTCTTATCGTTTATAAAACCAGCACTGGGGTATTTACCATCACAGCATCACCATTGACTATTATTGTATTAACTACACCCATTATTTGCTACTAACCCTGAGTACACAGAGACGGGGTAAAGGGAGCTGCTAGTTCCCTTTACACCCCCCAGGAGGTTTTAATAAGCAGTGCAATAGACATTTAGACCTTCAGACAATATCCAAACCTGTGCCTCTCATAATTATTCTTATTAAAACCAAGCGACCGCCCATCTCCGACTAGTGCAAAATTCTCTTCCTAGAATAAACTTTTGATGTTTTTATAGTTGGTTAAAATGTTGCAATTTGTTAAATATTAAATCCTGGTAGATGGAGGTACACAGGGCTGGTAGGGAGAGACGTTATATAGACCTGAGTATCCTTTATGGGGGATAAAGGTCCATCCTCACCAGGTGACCTGTCCATACAGAGACCAGAGTTCTCATCCTGTTGTTATAACAACGGAGATTTGCACTTTGTGAGACCATCGCTGGGAGGATGTGAACTGACTTGGCAGTGAAGATGTAATTGCAGAAAGGAGATTAAGGGCCGCCGGAACGTCTACAGAAACTGTTTCTGATAGTGCAATGAAAGTAATGCAAACAGAATCCAATATCTGCCACAGGCTTGTTGCAATCTCTCTCCTCCTCGCTTACTCCCTCCCCTTCCCTCTACATCCCCCATCCCTCCCCCTGGCTCTCTAAGCATTGTATTCCTGACTTGGCTGAGGCTTTGGGAGCGGCAGGAACACAATTAGTGGCTACTGAGATTTCATATCTTTGCCAACGATCGCTTGGAAACCAAAGCCTTTTCCTCTCTTTATCCTTATGTTTCTGGACCAAGCAGAGGATAAAGACCCTCTGCATTAGGAGCCAAGGAGGTCCAGCTAAGCCCTGGCCGGAGGGCTCCTCGCTGCCCTTCTCCCCCATCCAAGACATGAGAAAGAGTTGATGAAAAGACGCTCCCAGGTGAGAAAGGAGGAGAGAGATGGAAGGGAGGGGGGTACCGATAGAGGAAGGACTGAGAGAGAAAGACTATACCTGGCATGGGAATGCAGGGCACTGCCTGGCCGTATCAATTCACAATGTGTCAAGCACCGGCTGGACGTGGCACGAGAAGGGTTTCCATGTGCGATGCTTGCTAAAGAACTTCTATGCCATAAACGCAGTTGATCAGTCCCACCCCCACACGCACATTGTACATAATAAAACCAGTCACACTTGTGAGTAGAACCAAATTACCTACAGCATTGCACCTTCACGTAGCACACACTGACAGACATACACACATATCAATACGTGCATGCTGGGTAATGAGTGTGCACTCCCCCTGTAGAGTCAACTCCCCATTGATAATATGAGTCTCCATGACTAACAGAGCATCTAGCGATATACCATTTAAATTTCCTTATAACCTACCCCTGTAGTGGATTTCATTGAAGGAACTGTAAGATTATAGCCTTATAATCTTACAGTTCCAGGAGGAGAAGGAAACCAGAAGCCACAAGGGGTAGGTTATAATAAATATGACCCCCCAACTGTAAATTATAAGGATATTAGAAGTAACCTTGGAGTTCCGTGCCCGTATAAAAGGTACCGGCCTGCGGCCTCGTGCTTTATATGGTCACGGAACTCCTCTGTGACTTCAATATCCTTAAATTTACAGTGGGGGTGCATTATCCACTATATAAGTCCTAATAATAAACAGAACACCCAAGTTGACTCTTTGCCAGACAAATAATCCTATTGTCACTTCGCAGAATCCAAAGATGTTCATTTTCTAAATTCCTTATTGATTTTACATAGAGATATCGATGGAAGATTAAGTAGTGAACTAACCTTGCACTCCTCTTGCTATATTCCACTTTTTTTGTAAAGTAACCGATGCTCTGGGCCAACACTTATCTTCTAATCCAAGGATCGATTTATGATGATAATTCACTGACCCCCCCCCACCCCTCGTTTCATAACAATATCCAGACTATAATGAGCTTAGTATTTATTTTGGGAAGTTACTGTCTATGTTGCTTTGCAACTTAAGAAAGAAGCTTTGTTGGAGAAGAAGACATGGGTGTAGGGTGAGTTGGAATCTGTATTCAGAGAAGGTTGGAGTAATGTTAATTTCGATCTACTGTTAGGTAATAAAACGTTCATTGATTGGCAGTAGAAATGTAGTTTAACTAACTAGAAATATTCTGCTTTCTACCAGAGGTGAAGGACCATTTCAAAACAGTTTTGAAACCCTAGAGCTGACTGAGGGTCTTCCTCCAATGATTTGATTACACAAACATGACTCGTATGAACAAAAGGAAATGTGACTATAATAAGAAACACAAGGGACATGTAGGATAAATCATTTGTTGTATGTATGTATTTTATTTCTTATATAGCGCTACATATTCCACAGCGCTTTACAATTATTTACTCAATTCACATCATGCCTGCCCGAAAGCTTACAATCTAATCACATTTATTTGACACATACAACCTATCAGTATGTCTTTATGATTGGGGGGAAACCGGCAGTGCCCGGAGGAAAACCACGCAAGCACGGGGAGAACATACAAACTCCTTGAAAATGTGTCCAAGGGTGGAATCGAACTCAGGACCTCAGCGCTGCAAGGCATCAGTGCTAACAAGAACCACCGTGTCTGTGTTATTGGCTGGTTTCAGTATGATCTGGTCAACTGTAATTTGTATTCTCAGGTACATTAGTATATTATTGCATATTGTTACCCTTGATGTGGATTGTATCAAATTCATGGGGAAGGTGATATGATAATGTGAGATAACATAATTATGAGACTGCCTGTGTGAAGGAATGAAGGATAGAACAGAAATGAGTTTTCCACTATGCGTATACGTATAGGACATATCCAGGTGCTTAATATACAATATATTATAGAGTTCTCATATTGTAAACTCTCAAGCTGGATCGTTAAGACCAAACCTTGAGTGAAGAGACTATCCTCCCTCTCACAATATCTAAATACCATCTCCTTACAATCTACAATCTTATTTAGATTCTTTTAGGTTTAATGAGTATATGTTGGAAATATGAGTTTGTGTAGATTGAGCTCTGCATTGGTATGTTCATCTAATGCAGATATATCTGGTAAGGGCTACATAGGACAACTCTCAAATGACAAAAGCACCTTGGAATCTGGGCTCTAGAGATGACAACTCCCCAAATTAGCAATTAGCTCCTGGATGTCCTAGTTCTGTATAGGACGACTCTCCAAATTGCAATTAGCTCCTGGATTTTTCTGGGTTCTACATAGGACAACTTTCCAAATTAGAACTAGCTCCTGGATGTTCTGGGTTTACATAGGACAACTCTCCAAATTGGCAATTAGCTCTGGATGTTTCTGGGTTCTACATAGGACAACTCTCCAAATTAGCAACTAGCTCCTGGATGGTCTTGGTTCTACATAGGACAACTCTCCAAATAGGCAATTAGCTCCTGGATGGTTTGGGTTCTACATAGGACAACTCTCCAAATTAGCAACTAGCTCCTGGATGGTCTTGGTTCTACATAGGACAACTCTCCAAATAGGCAATTAGCTCCTGGATGGTTGGGTTCTACAAGGACAACTCTCAAATTAGCAACTAGCTCCTGGATGGTCTTGGTGTCTACATAGGACAACTCTCCAAATTGGCAATTAGCTCCTGGATGTTCTGGGTTCTACATAGGACAACTCTCCAATTAGCAAACTAGCTCCTGATGGTTTGGTTCTACATAGACAACTCTCCAAATGGTAATTAGCTCCTGGATGTTCTGGGTTCTACATAGGACAACTCTCCAAATTAGCAATAGCTCCTGGATGGTCTTGGTTCTACATAGGAAACTCTCCAAATAGGCAATTAGCTCCTGGATGGTTTGGGTTCTACATAGGACAACTCTCCAAATTAGCAACTAGCTCCTGGATGGTCTTGGTTCTACATAGGACAACTCTCCAAATTGGCAATTAGCTCCTGGATGTTCTGGGTTCTACATAGGACAACTCTCCAAATTGGCAATTAGCTCCTGATGTTCTGGGTTCTACATAGGACAACTCTCCAAATCGGTAATTAGCTCGGATGTTCTGGGTTCTACATGGACAATCTCCAAATTAGAACTAGCTCCTGGATGTACTGGGTTTACATAGGACAACTCTCCAAATTAGCAACTAGCTCCTGGATGTTCTGGGTTCTACATAGGACAACTCTCCAAATTGGAAGTAGCTCCTGGATGTTCTGGGTTCTACCATAGGACAACTCTCCAAATTAGCAATTAGCCTGGATGTTTTGGGTTCTACATAGGACAACTTCCAAATTGGCAATTAGCTCCAGGATGTTCTGGGTTCTACATAGGACAACTCTCCAATTAGCAACTAGCTCCTGGGTGTTCTGGTTTCTAATAGGACAACTCTCCCAATTGGCAATTAGCTCCAGGATGTTCTGGGTTCTACATAGGAAACTCTCCAAATTGGCAATTAGCTCCTGGTGTTCTGGGTTCTACATAGGACAACTCTCCAAATTGGAATTAGCTCCAGGATGTTCTGGGTTCTACATAGGACAACTCTCCAAATTAGCAACTAGCTCCTGGATGTTCTGGGTTCTACATAGGACAACTCTCCAAATTGGCATTAGCTCCAGGATGTTCTGGGTTCTACATAGGACACTCTCCAAATTAGCAACTAGCTCCTGGATGTTCTGGGTTCTACATGGACAAAACTCTCCAAATTGGCAATTAGCTCCTGGATGTTCTGGGTTCTACATAGGACAAACTCTCCAAATTGGTAATTGCTCCAGGATGTTCTGGGTTCTACATAGGAAAACTCTCAAATTGGTAATTAGCTCCAGGATGTTCTGGGTTCTACATAGAAAACTCTCCAAATGGTAATTAGCTCCAGGATGTTCTGGGTTCTACATAGGAAAACTCTCCAAATTGGTAATTAGCTCCAGGATGTTCTGGGTTCTACATAGGAACTCTCCATATTTTAAACTGCACCTTGATTTCCTATCTACTGTATCACCTTTTCTTCTGCCCCCTTAGTGTGAGGGCTTATGGAGACATGAAGTATTTTTCTTATTAGAAGGTTTATTGTGTTTTACTGTTAATCAGAATCTTTCTGGTCAGAACTATATTTTATTTTACAAGGACATCAAGTTTTGACCAAATTCTCAAAATTTCTAAGTGTTTCATGGTCCCTCGATCTGTCCTCAGTCTCCGTAGATTTATGGGTACTAACGCTTTTACATTGTGCTAATTCATGTTAAAGAGCCGCAGGAGCGAGACATTAATGATTGATCAGTATTCTGCTGGGATATGTTTAATTATGTCACTTCATTGGCTGCCTCAGAACAGAATTAACGTCAATTAGAGTTAAAACAAATGGTCCACAGCCTCCCATATTCCAAACATGACAAGTTTTGCCTAGAAAGTTTCTGTAACAGAGAGGGAGTTGTTTGGGGGTAGAATATTTGCCTGTTTGGCTACATAAGGTCATTTAGTGCTATTTCTGGGCCTTCAAACTGATTAACACACACTTGTCATTCTTGTGATGTATTATAGGGACAGTTTAAGAAAGAAAATACTCATAAATGTATATATGACATACATTAGGCCCTGTTCTCAAAAAGCTTACAATTAAAGGTCCGTAAACACGTCCGATGGCCCTAAATGACACGGGGGATCGTGTACGAGGCGGTAAGTGCTAACTAAGTGCTAACTACTGAGCCACTATATTGGATGGTGAAATCTCCCATTGAAAGATGACCAGACTAAAGGGTGGACAACAACTAAAAGATCCATGATGCATTGCATGATACATCAAACAAAACGTATATGGCAGATGATTGAATGAGGCTGATTTGTGATGATTAATATGGAAGTGCATCCCTTAAACAACATGTTAAAGTTATGCTCATTGGCTGTAAACAGGCAGCTTAAAGGTAAAAAATCATAAATGTAGAAATAATATATATTGCTGTATATGATATTAAGGAAAACTATACTGTAAAATGTTCTTTTTAAAATAAAAAGTACCTAGGGCAGGTAGGTGGGATTGATTTTCCCACCTCCCAATATTATAGGTTGAGCAGCTACAGCACATATAGTTTCATCTGCCAGGTTAGTGCCCTAGGACACTGCTGAAGCACTTAGGAAAGACTGGCAGTAGCAGTTTTATTCGCTGCCACTTCTCATAGAAGTTATATTTGGAGGTAGAACGTACTGATCCTACTTCCCTGCCCCAGGTACTTTTTTATTTAACTGTTTTTCAAAAATCTTGATTTGCACATAGTTCTCCTTTAATATGATATGAAGCTAATCTGCAATGTTTTGTTATTATAATTCAATGCAGAAATCTATATTGTGATTGTAAGCCGAGTAGGACAGAGAGGACAAAGTGGAAAATACCCCAAAGACTTGTTATGAGCAGTCAAGAGTTAATCGTCTAACGGCCATAAACCGTGTTCTGGAACATTCTATTCCTTGCAAACTATTAGCTGGACGATGGTCTAATGTGTTCCGTGTGTTCCAGTAGAGCAGGTGTAAATGGGCTCTGCTCGGTATTCGCATATAATAAAAGAATAATTCTCTGTCCAGGATTGTTGGCACTTAGCGAAGTAGAGGGAAATCTTAAAGGAGAATGAAAGCTAAAAAAATTAGACTTTGAGAATATCAGCAATCTGGCACACCCTGTATCTCTGTTTTATTTTTCTCTAAAGGCGGCCATAGCTAGAATCCACTGCAACAACCTTTCCTTCCCCCAAAACTGTTCTATGAGAGATGCAGAGTGGGACTAAAGGTCCATACAGGTGTGTGATCAGGGGGTCGATCACGGCACATGATTGTGGCTGCTTCGTTCGTGTTCGTTTAATGTATGGGTGCTCGGTTGGCCTCTTTAGTTAATGATCTTCGCCCATTTCGTCTGACGATCGATAAGTGTTATGGCGATTGGTCGGGCATCTTTGATGGTCTGCCATGTCGGATAATCAACGAGGCTGACCCAATGGCTGATTCGGCCAACAGAGGGCCCATAAACTTATATAACTGTCGCCGATATGGCTGTTCACCACAATTGTGCGTCGCGGGTTGGGCCCTGGAAATCACACATGTGTACAGGCCTTAACTGTCCTTTTTTATTGACAGTGACTGGCTACAGAATCTGGTTTATTGATTGGAAAATATATATCACTGTATCATGAAAGTGTCGGTAGGACAATATTTGGAATGTTGGTAACTATGTACGGTGACAATGAACAGCAGCTTTCGGTCTCTGTTCCCCTTGGGAGAAATAGGGAAAGGACCTATATAATACAGTATGTTAAATGCCGTACACAGTGTCCCAGTAGGATCCAATACTCACAGACTTGGTGACTCAGCAGGTAAGGTTATTCCTTAAGATTCTATCCTCCTTAACGCTCTGGTTCTCAAACACTGACTGCCCCGGTTCCGTCTGTAGAGAGATTCTCAGCCTTGTTCACTGTCTACCTAAAAGCCAATGTATTGGTCTGTGAATCGGGACTGGACATATCCTCCCTGATGTTACATTAATTCGAACATTGAATACAATAGTTATGTCCTGTCCTGGGTGTGTTACCACTTTGCAACTGACATTTGCCAAAGTAATTGGGTTTCCTGGAACATCATGGGAATGTCTTATAGGTGTATAGGACCTTAAGGAGTAGTTAAGGGAGAGGTCCACTCTCTAAAAACATTTCTGAAGGTAAACGTTATCGATGATGTCAAGCCAATCACTAGTGCTGTTCCAAAGCTGCATACTCTGCTGTTGCAAGCTTAAAACCGCTCGCTCTACAGCAGCAAGAGGGGGGTGTGTCAGTGCAGAAAAGAAAATATAGCATCATTCCCCCATTATAGAATGTCCTATGTTAGTCACCCTGGGTAACCCTAGCTTGGTTGCATTTTCTTAGGAAAGGTGCCTTTGGATTAGCATTACAGGATTGCTGATTTAGTGAGCTGAATTGTTTCTTTTCCCTAAAGTTTAAGCTTTTCAGTTTTATTCTCCTTTAATTTAAAACAACAACCCTGAACTGAGCTATTCTTCTTCATCCTCATCTTACCGGGTCCTTCTGGGTAGCAGCTGCCAGTCATGCCCATGATGGGCATCACGTCCAATGATATAAAGCTGCTTCTGATCTGCAGCTGTGCGAGCTATAAAGATTGCAGGGAAGCGTGAACCTTCTGAATGGGGGCCAGCTAGGATCAAGAGGAATATTCATTTAATGGGGGGGGGGGGTGTGGGGGAGTCTTGCTGCTCTGTGTGAATTGGACTTGGGACTTGCCCTTTAACTAATTTTTATGTATTTTGACGTCATGTGAATATTATTTTTTAAAGTTTAAACTGAGAAAAACTGTTGAGTTTTACCAAAGCAATAGACGTTTCTTTTTCTATTTACCCATAATTAGGGCCCAGTATCTGATGTTAAACATAAAGCATCTTTCACTGACATCTTAAATAGAGGTGGATGATGTAAATAATGTAATTGATTACCTGTTTATGATTGAGCTGCAGATAGGACGTGTAATTAACTGAGACACTGGAGGTCATGTCTACCTCTCCCTTTAATTGGTTAATGTGTTAACCATTTCCTACCCTCATAACCAGAATTAGTCTAGAATTTGAGATTGAATTTAATTTTCCTAGGAGGGATAAATCCATATCCTCCAACATTTACCTTTCATGTTCACTTGTACAGAGCTGCAGGCGGAGGATAATGGAATGAACCTGTTCTTAGCACAGCTCTGTGTATGATATTTCTCAATAGTGTACCTATTTAAAGGGAGGATGTGGAGGGTAGGCACTATAGAAACAACATAGTGACAGAGCTGCAGGGGGAGGATAATGAAGTGAATCTGATCTTTAGCCAGCTTGTGTATGTATTTCTCAATAGTGTACCTATAAGGGGAATGTTGGAGGTAGGTACTTATAGAAAACAACATAGTACAAGATGCGGTGGGTAGGATAATGACAGTGAAACCTGATTCTAGCACAGCTCTGTGTAATGTATTTCTCAATAGTGTACCTATTTAAAGGGGAATGTTGGAGGATAGGTACTTATAGAAACAACATAGTACAGAGCTGTAGGGGGAAGATAATGAAGTGAACCTGATCTTAGCACAGCTCTGTGTAATGTATTTCGTGCAATAGTGTACCTATTTAAAGGGGAATGTTGGAGGGTATGTAAATCCCTGTGCTATAAGATCTTAAAAGAAGATAAGAGCTTTCCAGCACTTTAAACCTCTGACTTTTATATCTCTATCATCTAATTATAATTACAGACATCCCACCCTGCCAAATCTGGCTTCCGGGCAGGGTGGAGAGCAGGGGGGCGTGACAGAGTGATATGACGTCTCTGACGTCACCAAAGGGGCGGGGCAGGGGCAGAGTTAGGGGAGGAACGCACTATGTGATGTAAATTACTATGTGATGCAAGAAAAAAAGAGGCGTTCCAGAGGTGGGCTGTAGGTTCGGGTCGTGGGAGTTTGGGGTGGTCTTGCGGAGACTCCTGAGACTCCCGGGAGGGGTGGGATACCTGTAATTATATCACTAAAGGTGCCCATACACCTTGATGATATATTGGATCTGACAGGATTTGCAGGGTATGAGCAAGTATCAACAACACAGATAAACGTCTGCTGTTGGCATCACTGAACCGAAAATCTTTATTGATTGGTATTGGCTTCCTCTGCTACAGTAGAGGGAGTTAGTACGATCGGCCATGGTGTTGGGCCTGTGTATGTGGTTACCACCACGTGTACTGAGAGATACCAATGGGATATGCCAGTACACATATGATCGTAAACGCATGCGTATGGGCACCTTGAAGCTAGCCGTACACACATTGATTGATGCCAGATAATGCACCTGATTGATTCTTCAATCCCAACCAAATTTAATATCTGATGCAATAAAAGTTTTCCTGTGCTATAAATTTGCTGCAATTAATCAACCAATCAGTTCGCTTTTTACTGGGATACTGCTGTACGAATTCATCTGATTGGTTGCTGCAGATAAGGATCTGTGACCCCAACACCGGTAACGTAACTATGCTGCAGCAGCCCCTGCCATCACGGGGTGCCCGTCATCAGCTGTTTTTTAAACAGCTGATCACGCATCCTCAGTAAAGATATATGCAATAATTTATCCATCGTCTGACTGACCAGAGCTGTGCAAATGTGCCTTACCTTGCCCATTAATCCTACCCTGTAATACAGCGTTTTGGCCTCCATTATAGAATTAAGACAAATTTAAAGGCCCAATCGAGACATCGATTAGAGCCAAATGGCATGAAAATTCTATATACCGAGGGCTAATGGGCTTATAAACTGCATACGCTCCCCGTATACAGATGTCTTTAGCATTGATCTAGAGCCTGCTGGCGGCATTAATAGAATCCATGGTAGAGGTGACTTCCAAAGCACAGAGAATTAGTCAGAGTCCCGACCTATAGATCATAAACACGGAACAGGGAAAGTTTTATTCCCCTTCATTAACGCCGTGTCAGGAAGGTTCCTCTGGGACACCAGAACGACTGGGTAATGATACGAAATCACAATGCGTGTTTATTAAAGGGACGTTGATTTAAACCATCAGGCAGGGTAATGATCTGATTCCCTTGTTTCCAGACAGAGACAGACAGAAAGCTGGTTATGATGATCCATCATTGTTTGGGGTCACAGCGCGGTAAAGGACCCTCCTTAACCATCC
Organism: Hymenochirus boettgeri; assembly: GCA_019447015.1. Classification (NCBI taxonomy): domain Eukaryota; kingdom Metazoa; phylum Chordata; class Amphibia; order Anura; family Pipidae; genus Hymenochirus; species Hymenochirus boettgeri. Next base: position 154,751,974 of record CM033477.1, read on the forward strand.
CCCCGCCCTTACGGACTATTATTACCTTGGGACTGCACACGATCTGATCGTTATCAATAAATTATCATCTATACTAACAAACAACGACATTAGATAATCCGGCAGAGATAATACATTGCCCTAGCGTGACATAGAAATGTCCCTAATGTTTCTCATGCACTTACCGTCACGTTTTGGGTGAGGGATCCATGCCATGCACATGGGTGGACACATTGTGTGATCTGTGTTTTGGAGCACATGCGATCACTTCATCTGACGTGGAATTTAGACGTACTGTATCTACCAGCTGTCCCTGTCGTTACATACAATACATGTATATGAATAGGAGTGTTACATATAATACATATATATGAATAGGCGTGTTACATATAAGACATAGATGAATAGGCGTGTTGCTATCAAATATACATAATATGAATAGGCAGTGTTAATAGTTAATACATATATTGAATAATAGGAGTGTTACATATAATTATATGAAGAGGTGGGTTAAATATAATACAATATATGAATATGAGTGTTTACATATATACATATATTGAATAGGAGGATATATATATAATACATATATATGAATAGGCGTGTTACATATTATACATATATATGAATAAGGAGTGTATACATATATGATAGTATATTGAATAGGCGTGTTACATTAATACATATATATGAATAGGAGTGTTACAATATAATACAATATATGAATAGGAGTGTTACATAATACATATATATGAATAGGAGTGTTACATATAACATATATATGAATAGGCTGTTACATATAATACATAATATGAATAGGAGTGTTAAATCGAAACATACTATATGAATAGGCGTGTTACATATAATACATATATATGAATAGGAGTGTTAATTACATAATATGAATAATATATATGAATATGAGTGTTACATATAATACATATATATGAATAGGCGTGTTACATATAATACATATATATGAATAGGAGTGTTACATATAGATATATATGAATAGCGTGTTACATATAATACATATATATGAATAGGAGTGTTACATATAATACATATATATGAATAGGAGTGTTACATATAATACATATATATGAATAGGAGTGTTACATATAATACATATATATGAATAGGCGTGTTACATATAATACATATATATGAATAGGAGTGTTACATGTACATATATATGAATAGGCGTGTTACATATAATACATATATATGAATAGGCGTGTTACATATAATACATATATATGAATAGGCGTGTTCTTAATACCTATATATGATAGGGTGTTACAATATAATACATATATATGAATAGAGTGTTACATGTACATATTATGAATAGGGTGGTTACATATAATACATATATATGATAGGTGTTACATATAATTACATAAATATATATAGCGTGTTACATATAATACATATATATGAATAATAGGAGTGTTTACATATCATACATATATGAATAGGTGTGTTACATATAATACATATATATGATAATGAAGTGTTACATATAATCATATATATGAATAGGCGTGTTACATAATACATATATATGATAGGAGTGTTACCTATAATATTATATGAATAGCGTGTACATATAATACATATATATGAATAGGAGTGTTACATTAATACATATATATGAATAGGTGTACATATAATACATATATATGAATAGGAGTGTTACATATAATACATATAATAATAGGGTTACATACTACATATAATAATAGAGTGTTTACATTTACATTATATAATAGGCATGTTACTATTAATACTATATATGAATAGGCGTGTTTTACATATAATAACATATATATGAACTAGGCAGTGTTTACATATATACATACTAAATATAGGGGTGTTACAATATAATACATATATATGAATAGGGATGTTACATGTAACATATATATGAATAGGCATGTTACATATAATACATATATATATAGTGTGTTACTATAATACATATATATGAATAGTGTTTTACATATAATACATATATATGATAGGCGTGTTACTATATACATAATATGAATAGCGTGTTATCATTATAATTATCTATGAATAGGGTATCTGAATGGACGTTTACTCGATCTGTTATGACCTGATACAATTGTTCAGGATAACTGAAGTAAAATGAAAATTAATCTGAATGGATCCTGTAATGCTAGAATTCATTAAGAGATAGAAATATAGTGCATATAAAGTTTTTTTAAAACAGTTAAAATGAAATACCAGGGGCTGGATGTGAGGATTGTACTTTCTACGTCCCCATATACTGTATACCCATGAGAGCGTAGACGAAGCATTCTGGCCGTCTTTCTTAATACTTCAGCACTATCTTTAAAAGAAGGCCCAGGGCACTAACCTGGCAAATGAAACTTTACGTGCTGTAGTTTCCTCAAGAAAATAAAATTGGAGGTAAGAATAATCAATCCTACTCCCTGCCCCAGGTACTCTTATATTTTTAAAAGTACATTTTAACAATATGGCAACGAAACAGGCATTTACACACAAACACCTATATAAATGGAGCCACAAGGCTGTATTGGTTCCTCCTTAGCATTAACCCTTGGATTGCAGAGTCCCAGCAGAGCTATGGGCTGTCTCACTGGATTTGATTATTAAATGACTGGTAATGCCATTAGAAATGATTCCGATCATGCCCTGTAGAGCCCCGTGTAGGTTCCAGAATGACATTACACTTATAACATGTGATAATTTCACATGTAAACTCCCTCCCCCTGAGGTTTACAAAAGAGCATTGTGTTTACTTAGTGTATCTACAGTTGAATATATTACGCAGTGTTTTATGGTCTTTATTATTATTTTTTATGGAGACCACCCAACTAGGGTTTTTTTTTACATTTATTTTCACCAAATAGCTGTAGTTGTCCTTTGAAATTCCTTGTGCCACCTGGCAGGTACAATGAGCACAATGTTAGAAGCTCTTGCAATAGCTAAATAGAAAAAATGTCTTCCCCCTCCCTCTTGAGAATTTGGTCAAAAACTGAAATTCTGTAAACCAACGCTGATTCCAGCGGACGCTGGTTATTAGGTTGGCGCTACATCGCGTAGCCCACGGGGATTAACAAAGAAGAACCGTGTAGCTGCCTCCTGACCAACAGTCCGGAAGAATCGCAATATGACAGCATTTTCTTTCTACTGACACCCGTCAAATCCCAGACCAGGAGAAATGGACGTTGTCAATGTATTGAGCGACCGGCTGCAGATCATTGGACGTTGTCTTACTGTCGTATTATGCTTCTGTTGTACATGCTAAAAATAATTGAGTTGATGGCCATTATCAGAAACACCGTGCTTGGATTGGATCACGCAGGGAAATCACGCCAGGTTCACACTTCTTATAGTGATTAATTAAGACGTCCCTCCGCTTGCACCGTCCGCATGTACTGTACACATTCTCACTGTCTGATAATTAAATAGGTGACACATTGGAGGGGGCAAAGGTTACCAGCCCTATGACTCTACAACACCAATTAGATGTTAGCTTTATAATGAGTGGCTGCGTTACTATTTGGTTAATAGCATTGGCAATATATTCTGTGAAGGTTCTCATTCACTACTGAAACATACCGGTCATCGGTATATCTATCATCAGGTCACATATCTATATACATTCATCCAGGTCATGGTCTATACTGTAATATTCATTCATCCAGGTTCACGGTATATCTCTGTAATATTCATTCATCCAGGTCACGGTCAATCTGTAATAGTCATTTTCATCCAGGTCATGGTATATCTGTAATATTCATTCATCCAGGTCACGGTATATCTGTAATATTCATCCATCCAGGTCATGGTATATCTGTAATATTCATTCATCCAGGTCATGGGCAGGTGTAAGTTTTGTTTTATGAGTTGTGATTCACGCAAAGAGCGCTCTATCCCATGGTGTAGTATGGTCTAGATTTTCCAATATACCCTTACCAAATTGCGACTTTCCAGGGTACATATAATTGCCACCGATCGTGTTCAAGCCATTCTGAATGAGAAAGCCAGCGGAGGACTAGCGAAACGTCTTTTCCAAGAACTAAACCCATGAACTGGAAGGGATGATATTACAGTTACCATGACTGGCATGGATGTAATATTACAGAGATTACCTACCTGGATGGATGAATTTACAGATATACCATGGACCTGGATGGATGAATATTACAGATATGCCATGACTGGATTGAATGAATATTACAGATATACCATACCTGGATGAATGAAGATTAAGAATACCATGACCTGGATTGAAGGAATATGACAGAGTATACATGACCTGGATGATGAAATTACAGATATACCATGACCTGGATGGATGCATATTCTAGAGATACCGTGACTGATGAATGAATATTAAAGATTATACCGTGACCTGGATGGATGAAATTACAGATTATACCATGACCTGGATGAGATGAATATTTATTACAGATATACCATGACCTGGAGGAATGAATATCAGATTATTACCATGACCTGATGAATGAAATTAAGATATTACCATGACCTGGATGTGACTGATATTACAGGATCTCCCATGACCTGGAATGATTGGAATATTACAGATTATACCATGACCTGGATGAATGAATATTACAGATATACCATGACTGGTGAATGAATATTACCAGATATTACCATGACCTGGAATGGATGAATTTACAGAATATACCATGACATGGATGAAATGAATACTTAACCGATGACCATGACAGGGATGGATGAATATTACAGATATACCATGACCTGGATGAAGTGAATATTACAGATATACCATGACCTGGATGAATGAATATTAAAGAATTATACCATGACCTGGATTGAATGAATATTACCAGATATACCATGGACCTGGATGAATGAATATACAGATATCCCCTGACAGGAGGTATGAATTATTACAGATATTACCATGACCGGATGATGAATGAATATTTACGAATACCATGACCTGGACTGAATGAATATTCAGATATACCGTGACTGGAATTGGATGAAATATCTACAGATATATACCAGTGACCTGGATGGAGAATATTACAGATATACCGTGACATGGAGGATCGAATATTACGATATACGTGATCTGGAGGGATGAATATTACAGATTACCATGCTCTGGATGGATGAATATACAGATATACCTGACCTGGATGGATGAAATATTCAGATATACAGTGACCTGATGGATGAATATACAGATATACCGTGGACCTGGATGGATGAATATTACAGATATACCATGACTGGATGAAGGAATAATGCCAGATATACCAGACCTGGATGAATGAAATATTACAGAATACCGTGACTGGAGGAGTGAATATTAAAGATATACCCATACCTGGGATGGATGAATATTACAGGAGTTTATACCCATGACCTGGATGGATGATATTACAGATATTTACGTGACATGGATGAATGAATATTAAGATTTATACCGTGACTGGATGGATGGATATTACAGATATCCCATGACCTGGAAGGATGAAGATTACAGATATTACCGATGACCTGGATGATGATATTACAGATATACCATGACGGTGGATGGAATATACAGATATACCATAACCGGGATGAATGAATCTACAGAAAATACCATGACCTGGATGATGAATATTACAGATATACCGGACCTGGATGAGTATGAATATTACAGATATACCGTGGACCTGGATGGATGGAATATTACAGAATACCGTGACCTGGATGAATGAATATTACAGATATACCGTGACTGATGAATGAATATTACAGATATACCATACCTGCATGATGAAGATACAAGTCTACAGTGACCTGGATGAAGAATATTACAGATATACCGTGGACCTGGATGGCTGAATATTACAGATTTATACCGTGACCTGGATGAATGAATATTACAGATATACCAGACCTGGAGGATGAATATTACAGATATACCATGAACTGGATGGATGAAGATTACAGATATACCGTGACCGGATGAATGGAATATTACAGATATACTGTTACCTGGATGAATGAATATTACCAGATATACTGTTACCTGGGATGAATAATATTACAGATAACCGTGACCGGATGAATGAAATCAGATATACCATGACGCTGGATGGATGAATATTACAGAATACCATGACCTGGATGAAGGATATTACAAGATCTACCATGACCTGGATGGATGAATATTACAAGAATTTACCAGGACCTGGATGAATGGATTATTACGATATCTACCGTGCAGGAGGATGGAATATTAAGACTAACCTGGACCTGGATGGATGAATATTACAGATTATACCGTGACCTGGTATGAATGAATATTACAGATATACTGTTAGGGATGAATGAATATTACAGATATACCGGGACCTGATGAAATGGAATATTACAGATTATAACGTTGACCGGATGAATGACTCTTACAGGATATCCGTGACCTGAATGAATGAATATTACAGATTTATACCGTGACCTGGGATGAATGAATATTTACAGATTATACCGTGACCGGATGAATGAATATTACGTATACAGTGACCTGGAGGGATGAATATACAGATATACCATGAACTAGATAAATGGAAATATACAGATATACCATGACTGGATGGAGATATACAGATATACCATGCCTGGATGATGGACTATTACCAGATTATACCATGACCTGGATGAATGAAGATTACAGATATACCATGACCTGGATGGATGAATATTAAGGATATACCATGACCTGGATGATGAATATACAGATATACCATGACCTGGATGATGAATATTAAAATATACCATGACCTGGATGATGAATATTTACAGAGACATAACTGGGTAAAGAATATTACAGGATATACATGACCTGGATGAAGAATTTACAGATATACAGTGACTGGATGGAGATATTACAGATATACCATGACCGGATGGATGAATAATCACATATACCGTGACCTGGATGATTGAATGATTACAGAGATACCATGACTGGATAAATGAATATGACAATATACCATGACCTGGATGATATGAATATTACAGATTACCATAACCTGGCTAAAGAATATTACGATATACCATGCCTGGATGAAGGAATATTACAGATATACAGTGACTGGGGATGGATGATATTACAGGATACCATGACCTGATGGAGAATCATACACATTATACCGTGACCTGGATGGATGAATATTACGATTATTACCATGACCTGGATAAATGAAATTACAGCTATACCCTGACCTTGATGAATGAATATTTACAGATATACAGTGACCTGGATGGATGAATATTACAGATATATACAGTATACCATGACCTGAGTAAATGGAATTTAAATATTACCATGACCTGGATGGAAGGGAATATACAGATATACGTGGACCTGATGGATTATTATTACAGATTATACCATGACCGGGATGGATGATGAATATTACAGATATACCATGACATGGTGAGATGAATATTACAAAGTATAACAGTGACTGCTGGATTATTATTACAGAGATTACCATGACTGATGGGATGAAGAGTACAGATATTACATGACCTGGATGAATGAATATACAGATATACAGGGGCCCTGGATGGATGAATATTACAGATTATACCGTGACTGGATGGATGAATATTACAGATATACAGTGACTGGATGGATTGCATATTACGAAACGTTGACTGGATGAATGAAATTACGATTACCATGACCTGGATTGAAGGAAATTACAGAATATACCAGGCCTGGATGAATGAATATTACAGCATATCCCGTGACTGGATGGATGAATATTAAGATATACCATGACCTGGATAAAATGAATATTACAGATATACCATGGAACCTTGATGAAGGATATTACAGATATACAGTGACCTGAGGATGATATACAGATATACCATGACTGGCTAAATAATTGAATATTACAGATATACCGTGACCTGATGAATGAATATTACAGATATTACCACGACCTGGATGGAATAATATTACCGATAACCTGACATGGATGAATGAATATTTACAGATATGAAGTGACTGATGATTATTATTACAGATATACCATGACCTGGATGGATGAATAATTACAGATATACCGTGACCTGGAGGATGAAATTACAGATATACCCATGACCTGATGAAGAATATTACAGATATTACCGTGACTGGATGAATGAATATTAAAGAATCAGTGACCTGGATGGATTGATATACAGATATACCATGACTGGATGGATGATATACAGATATACGTGAGCGCTGGATGGATGAAATTACAGAGATACCATTGACCGGGATGAATGAATATTCCAGATATACCATGACCTGGATGAATGTGAATATTACAGATATAAAGTGACCGGATGGATGATATTACAGGACTTTATACCGTGACATGGATGATGAATATTACAGATATCAGTGACCTGGATGGATGGAATTTACAGATATACGTGACCTGGATGAATGAATATTACAGCTATACCATGACATGATGAATGAATATTACAAGATATACCATGACCTGGATGAAGAAATTACAGATATACCGTGACGGATGGATGAATATTACAGAATACCATGACCTGGATAAATGAATATTACAGATATACCATGACCTTGGATGATGAATATTACAGATATACAGTGACCTGGATGAATGAAATTACAGATTATACAATGACATGGAGGATGAATATACAGAATACCATGACCTGGATAATAAAGAATGTTACAGATATTACCGTGACCTGGATGAATGAATATTAACCGATATACCATGACCTGGATGAATGAATTTACAGAATATACCAGGACAGGATGAATGAATATTACAGATATACAGTGACCTGGATGGATTATTTATTACAGATATTAACATGACCTGGATGGGCATGAAATTAAGATATACCGTGACCTGGGATGGATGAATTTAAAGAGTATCCGTGACCTGGATGAATGAAATACAGACATGGGCTGACAGTTACAACACCACCAAGGCTGACAGTCCATACCGGCAGAGCCAGATATGAGTGGCACCTGCTCTGGCGGGGCTTCGGCGAGGGATCTGCTGAAGTAATGTCCCACCCTTCGAGAGGCTCCATGTTTTACGTCCTGGTAAGGCCATATGAGTCACGGCCAAGTCTGAAGGCCTTATCGTTACAAGCCCGCCAAGGCTTGCCTGTGAACGTAACAGGGCAAAGTAGCAGCAGCAGCTGGGACGGAGGAAGCGGGCGGGTGTGATAGCGGTTATTATAATTTTCTCACTTCTAGGAGCGTATTTAAAGCGAAGGTTTGGGGGTTCATGCATAACATATTACATTTAAAGTAAGTAAATCTCAGAATGGGAGAGGCGGATCAAGGTAAAGTCAATTATGGGGGGTACTAAGGTAAGTAGCTTACTTGATTTTTTTTTTTTTCATTGTATGGTTGGAAATTGTAATTGCAAGTCATGTCCAGGACGGCGGTGGCAGCGCAATCCCCCCGATATGCGGTTACGAGTGCTTCTGGGAATTTCCACCTATAAAATACGGAGATTACATTGCTAAGCAACCCTATCGCTCATCATTACTCATTGTACGTTTGTAAATGATGAAAGATATGAAGCCCTATGTTGAATAAGAAAGGTTTCCCTACTCACGATGAATTCCTATTATTTGCCTATGTATAATGATTCAGCATGCGTGGGTTATTTATGAGACGTTCATACGTTTTTTGATATTATGATTTTGAGGGTTCATCTCAGTTTACATGGCGCCCCTTAACTTCGCGTTCTAATTATCAAAGAAATTAAAAACGATCCAATTGTTGTTAACCGCACTCACACGTCAATAACCCAAAAAAGATCCTGACTGGGGAACATTCCGAGTGGGCGATCAAGATGTCGAATGAGGCCACCCAGAGCAGGTTATCCATAAGGCAAACCCTAGGGCCCAGGAAATTTGGACGCTCAGTTCCCTCGAGGACGGGATTGCAGCCCCTGATATGGAAAACTCAGGATTTTATCACTGCAAGCGGGACAATTCCCGTCCAAATCTGGGACACCCTGACTGGGACCCTTCTGGGTGTGCCCGGGTTGTGATGCCTAAAACAGGCTCCCTACGAGAACATTGAGGGGGGAAATATATGATTATAAATAAGAATGCAATTATTTTATGTGGTCCATATATTTACCATTTATTATTAGTAGTGAGGTTATTGAAAGGGCACGTTCACCTTCACAAACCAAATTTTAACCCCTAGGCTTAATTACCCCCCCCAAACCCTTTTTACAAATAGATTACTTTCTCCCCACGTGTTCCCCGGGGGGCCGGTATTAAACAATTCATACCACCCTGCTCAGTTAGTACTACCAGGGTGAGGAACCCTAACCATGTGCGACTCACCCCTGGGTCTTTACATGGTCACTAAGGGGAATATTTATAAAAATCGAAAATAGCACCCCACATTACCGCCCGCACATCGCGGCCGCGAAAAATAGCGATTATCGCCGTATTTATAACGGCGAGCACATTGCCGCGATGTGTTGCGGTAATTTTAAGTCCCTTCGCGGGTACTATACAGTATCGCCGCGAAGGGACTTAAAATCCCTTCCCGACGCCTCTGCTAAAGGGGGCGGGGCATAAAATTCGGATTTGGTTGGGAAGTGTAATGTGGCCTTTAAAATAGTAACTAATGTAAAACAATATGAAGTCTAACACCGAGAATATCAAGGACGGAGACCTTAGATAATGGTGGTAGACGATGCGGAGAAGGCGAACATGTACTAATCCCAGTTTATTTCCACCTGTATCGCTATAGAGCAGTGAAATCGAACCTTGGCCTTCCAGATGTTTGGAACCACAACTACCAACATGCCTTGGTACAGAAGCATGCTGGGGGTTGTAGTTACCAGACAATGGAGTGCTAAAGCTTCAAACCCTGATCGATAACGATTATCGAATATTCACATTACGATTTATTAGATATTCGCTATCGAAATTTTCACATTCGATACGATTAATGATTATTTGATGCCGATTACCGGAATCCTTGTTCAAAACCAAACTTGTTCTTAACGAGGAAATGAGAAAAACAATTGTATATGGGAATTTGTGCTGTACATAAACCAGAATGGCAGCTCCCTGTTCTACAACTTAAGCTGAAGGCTCAGTGACCAGCTTGTTGGCAGCACATTCTCGACAATGTAATCATTATTATAAAATCTGATCTTCTCGTATTTTCCTTTGGTATCTGCTTACAGTTGACGTTCCTCTTTAGCAGCGGCAATCTGCATGCCCCAACGGTCGCCTTGAATTGCCGCCCGCCCCCTGTAAAATCCCTCGAGTGCATATCAGACAAGAAAGGGGGATATTAGGGATCCCAGGCAGCAGTCGATCACTGCCTCTTATTTAGTTATTTCCCCAATCTGACTCCTTTTCAAAGGGCACGGATGGTGGGAAAGTTGGGTTACCTAGCACACTGGACAGAAAGATGTGTAAGAAGGGGGGATAATGCATTGATTGCGCGCGATTGAGAAAGAGAACGCAGTTACGAGTCACGTGTGCCTCGGGGCCTGTCTAATTGAGAGAATCTCTCTTATCGCATTCACAGCTTGTGTGCAGGCCATTACCCCACCTAAGACAACCCGGGAACCTCCGAGTCTCGGGCGGGGAACTTGGTAACATATTTGAACAGTAATCAGTGAATTCTGGTTACTTTTTAGAGTCCAAATGGAATTAAAGGGAAAGTTACATCATGCGCGACAGGTAGTTTGAGCGCAAGCATTAGGGAGATAACGGCAACTCAACTGATAAAATAACGATAGAACATGTAGGACCTGCATTCCTGTCGTCCTTTAATAATTACGCACTAACACCCCCCAGATTGTGATAAAGAATCTTCCTCCTGTGGTGTGTGCCCATACACCCAATATGGATTGTACAATCTGGCGTTGTACAATCTGTCCGATACAAATTTCTAAGTGTCCAATGGGGGTGTGTGTGTTAAAATTGGTGATTAACCATCCACGGTTCCAATAATAGTACAATGTTGGAATATTCCCAATTATCTTATGACCGGGATTGGTGCTTACGTGGGAGGAAAAAGTACTGTAATTGTTTTCATTACTGTCCCATTCTACTTACCTTTTTTTTCTCCAAAATATGGGCCAAAAAGTTACTTACAAAGAACCCGATCGTTTGCAGCGGGACTGTCTCCGCAGCTTCCAGGTAAAAGCTGTCAGTCAAAAGCATGATGTTGAATTAAGCCAATTACCAAAGCTGCTACTCTGCTGTGCAAGATCGAAACCAGTGAAACAACAGCATTGGAAAGAGGTGTGACTCCCTTCAAGGATCGGGGAAAGAAATTGTGGAAATTGTATAAATTAAGGCAAATAAGTCAGCCATGGCAAATAAAAATAACGTGGTAGAATAGGAGGAAACTGGGTGAGAGATCTTAAAAAAACAGGGATGGGCTATTGAGATGATTCAGTTTATTGATTTATCAGCGCAGATTTGACGGGCTGAAAAACTAGTAATGGGCCTTTATAAAAAGCCACACAAAAGAGTTGTGTGTGAGTACTTTCAAAAACCCGTGGCAGACGACACAATTCTGCCTAAAGTTTACAATACCCCAATTAATCTCCTGTACGGTGGTGTTACTGCTGTACAGGGAGCGTCTGGTCATGTCGACCTATTGGTGGTGGAATGTTGGAATTTGCACATAAGGGGAACTGTGGTCTCCCAAAACAAGATGATTGTAAACAAAAGGGGACATTTTTTTTTTTGTTTAACCTTTCAAAATGAGCCATCAACCAACTATCACGGCTGCCACAGCCCAAGATATAAAGAAATCATGATCAAAAAGGGGGGTCGAGGTTCTGAATCTGCGGTCACCAAATCTAGTTCCTTCCTCCATCTGGGGTGCACAGGCCTCAGTGCAGGAGAAAGCAGAAAAGAAACCGTGAAGGTTGAGCACATTGACTGGGAGGGGCCACAGATGTTGCAAGGGAGGGACCGTGAGCCCACAATGAGGGGGAGCACGGAAGAGGAAGCCTGTCACGCTGTTTCAGATCGGCATACCCCAAGGATCTGGTGATGCTGTTAACATATCCAAAAAAATGTAATTCTCAAAACTAGTAAAAAATTAATGAAAAAAAGTAAATTGCATAAATACTCTCAGAAAACAATTCCCATCAATTTACCTAAAGTCATTTTTGATCACAGTTCCCCTATTAACTTAAACAATTCAAACCCTAAACTAACTAAGAACCGTTAGCGGTATGAGGTGTAGGAAAGAAACTCCTGGTCTTGTGATAAGGAAGCAAGCAGCAATGTGTCCTCTAAAAACAGAACGTTAACATGGAAGTGAGACTAGGAATGTCTTCAGTGGTGTTTTGTGGTTTGGCGGATAAAGGGAGAAGATACCACCAGAATTCGTCAGAGAGCTCAAACACGAACCGGAAGTACATCGGAGTTAAAATATCTCCACCGAACAATTTAAATGTACGGATTACTGCCAAGTCTATAAACTGTTCACTCTAACCATATTCACCTCCACTCTGTATTAATGAGTTCCATCTCCTTCCCTACACAAAGAGCAGAGGGAATGGAGTCCTAACAGCTGGCCATACGCCACCGCCAGTCATATGATATGGGATTGTACCAATCTTTGGCCTGTGTCTGGTGCGATCGGCCTGACAATGGTGCAATTTTTCCAGGTGTGGATTTTTTTTTTCTTCCCTTGTAAGCCAATACGGATTGAATGATCCCCTATCATCTGCCATTTGTTTCGTTTTGTGGTAACAATCAGTCTAACGAATGGCAGAAACCTCCCGGGTTAATTAGTGTATTTTAACCACCGAGAGACATGATATTAAGGGATGATATTAGGAGTAAGGAAGTGAATGTGCTGAGAAGGAATAATGACAAGTCCCAGAGAACAAGCCTAAAACGAGAAGAATGACGGAGAAGGATTCGCGGGGTAGTGAGATGGAGGACAGGGGCAGCTGGGAATGAGTCTACGATGCATGCCTTTCCCCAGAGTCAGCGTTTACATTTAAAAGCATGCGACACCTCGGCCCTGTTGCATCTTTGCTGATATTTCTTAATGTGCAGAGAAATTTATAATAAGAATAGAGGTTACACTGGCAATCATATTGGCTGGGAGTACAGGGCAGACAATAAATAAAGATCCAATGATAAAAAACAATAACAATGAATAAGTCTTTACACAACAATTCAGGAATTTTGCAGGTTCAGCAGTATGGCAGCTCCCTAGACAATTAAAGCTTGATACTGTATTACATGTGAGTTCAATGTGTTTATTTTATATTACAGACCTTGTAATGTTACGTTACAGTCTGTGTTTTTATGGGATGAACGTTATTAGAGTAGCATGGTGGATATTAGACAGAGCCAATTTCAACATTCAACAGAATGTGGGGTGTGGGCGGGGCTCAACAGTTGTAGGCGTGTCATATTTGTAGGTTTCACACCTGAGATAACTACTTAGTTTACCAGGAGGCAGCAGCCATAATAATTGCTGCAAAGCAACACCAACCCTTGAATTTTCTATTTCGGATTAGTATAATTGAATTTGTGTTGGTTATTATATATTATATTATTATATAATGTTCCTAACTTATGCTTCCACCCATATTATTATACCCAGTGACTCAGGTTTTGTGCGCTCTACTTACGGCCATTATAATGGTAACAGCTTAAGCAACTGCGCCTGTATGAGAACATTGCACACATCATAGACGTACCATATACGCCTGGGGGGGATGCATTAAAGGGCATCTATATACCGAGAAATAGGTTACTTTTAATTGACCATATCTGGAAACTATAATTCTTCCAACCACACTGTATCATTTTTTTTTGTTAGCTGTCCCCTATTTCTTTAGATATCCATCTAAACGTTTTTATTTCAGCTGTGCAATCAAGTCCTTGCTCTCAAAACTATTCTTCTGTGAGTAGTTTTACTGTAGCTGGAATGGTGACAGGTTTTGACAGTTGGAATGCTGTGTGCAGGGAAAAAGTCAGGTCGAGGAGGAAGTGGGAGTGGTTAAAAGGGAGGGGGGATACTGCTCTAACAAAAAAATGTGTGTGGCTGATTGAAGGCATGCGCACACACACACAAATCAAGTAAGTGCTACTTACATGTATTCAATTATGAGTAAGATGAGGCAAAGCATTTTTTCAGTATGTGTCCTTTAATATTACATGAAAGGCGGACGATTCCACTTGCGCAGAACGGCATAGAGACCCTACAGAATCTGCTCGGTAGCATCTTGCGTCACTGTTAATCCAAGTGGTTGCGAAGCAGAGAGTGGGCGATTCCATGTGTGTGTGTGTGATTGAATGTTAAATATAAATTTATTAATGAAAACAATGTAAATATGTCATGGATATCGTTATTATTAAATAAAACACGGGGCTTTAACAATGTAACAGTAACGATGTAAAGGGGCACTCAACAGTGAAAATAAAACATAGAAGGACTACTTTCAGGGAGGTTGGAGGACACCACCTCCTCCCCTTGTTTCTTATTGATGAGATCGCCTTTCCCCCGTCCGACACAGCCACACGCCCCCTATTTCTGACACAGGTGCGCATGTGCCTTTTTTTTGAGTTTGTTGAAGGCTTGAACGGAGCGTTGAGCAGTGAGCTGTATCTTTGAAGGGAGGGATTGCATCACTTAAGTCACGATGCTACATTTCTTAAAGTTTCCCCTTTATGGTGTCTGTACCTGTCTCCCACGGTGATGAGATCAGTTGGCTGAATGGTCGGTGAGGGGGCTGGTTACACGGTGTATAAATAGACGGTTTGCAGGACACACTGTGTTGGGATCTCTTCTCCTCCACTCTGCTGTTGTGATTTGGCAGTACTTACATGCAACAATCCAGTAGCACCGTCCCGTCTACAACGGTCTATGGGGGGGGATATTTGACGATTGTTGTGTGTATGGTCCACAAGTTTGTCTCTGACCAGTGAACAGAATTTAGATAGAGTAAACAAAAAGGGGAACTAAAGTTAAAAACACCCCACTACATGTGAGCTCCCCGAAACACAGGCCCTTGTCCCTGTTGGCAGGATCCAACGTCTGCTTCTGTATTCCCTCCTACAACACCTCCAGAGGCAGAAGATCCATCCACTATGGGCGGACGTGTCCTTACTAAGTGCATCTTCCATAAGTTGGCCTACCTGCTAGTAAATGGGGGTTCCCGTTGAATGGGGGGAAGCAGGACGGTCGAATGTGTCAAGCACAACCTTATGTACTAAAGGGCAAGCCCATCATAAAATGTAAGTTCCCCCACATCCAAAACCTTTGTACTGCAGCCAGACTCAGTGGCTAAACTAGGAATCCCTGGGCCCCCTGCAGGAACTATGATGGGGCCCCTATCTGTACTTCATCCACAGTTTTCTGGGAGGGAGGCTATATCTGTCATAGGAAAAATAAAGAAGACAAGGCCCCCTGGTTCCCTGGCCACCATGCTGTGCTCCCTGATAGTTACGCTCCGGATGCCAGTTCTTTCCTGTGCTGGTGTCCTCCTTTCTGGTAGTAGCCCCCTCTCTGCAGCAGCTCAGCTCTTAAAGAGTCTCATTGTTGTTGCAGATATGCGTTAAAACCTGTGCTGGCAGAGATTAAGAGAATACTTGCTTAAGGGGCTGCAGGAACAAAAGTATTATGATGGTTCTTTACCATAATTAGGTGGTTTACATGCGGTTACCATTAAATCAATATGGCCTTTATTTGGTGAAAGCCCTAATAAGTGTCTTTTATAGTGTACAGTTGGACTCCCAAGGAATTAAAGAGAGTTAAGCACTAGAAATATACTGGCAAAATATTTTTGTACTTTTCTATTTAATCTTTGTGAACAAACAGAAACTGTCTTAATTGACCGAATTTCTAGTGGCATCCAAGCTGTGGCACTACAAGGGGGACTTAAACTGCCCCATATGAGTATGTTGTTACTGTATTGTTACAGAATTTACTGACTAGAGGCCGATTGAGCCACTTTTCTTGGACTGGGTGGTGTGGAATATATACTGTATGAATATATCTAATATCTGGGGGCTGGGGTGTTCTTAGGTTTACGAACATTCCTGCAGAGTAGCCGGACAAGTAAGCAATGCTGACTGCGGTGCTAATTAATGATCGGACAGCAGGAGTTTTTTTGCTTGATCTGTTTACTTGACACCCGAGGGACTGGAAATACAATGGACAATTGACGTGTGCTTGATAGATAAGAATGAGAAAGAAAGAGCCAGTGTTAGGGAATTAAAGGAGAGCGAAACCCAAATGGAAACTTTTAGGAGAAATGTCAGCAATCCAAACTGGGGAACCCTCCCCCATAATTACAATTTTAAAAGATTCTAAAGCGGATTCGGTAAATTTGATTGAATCAACCTTTTGAAACTATTTCAGTTTTTTTTGCTTCAACCGCTTAACGAAGATCAGACAACGCCATCTTCAAGTCTTCATCTCCCCCTGAAATCTTAGGAAAGGTTGGCAGCTCATATTTTTTCCTATACGGATATAGCTTCCATATCATAGTTTTGCAGGGGGGGGAGCCCTATTACGCCACTGCATCCATCATGGTCATGATTGACTTCTGCACCAGGAGGAGCCATAAAACCTGCAATAAGACGGCAAACTCTGGACTGAATATCTTTATTCATGAACTGGAGATTTAAGTTAATATTACGGTCTTGGGGTTTTTTAGGACTGGGGAATGTCAGTATTAATTTCATGTGGGGTGGACCTGCCCTTTCAAACAGTGGTTAAGTGGTTAGCACTGATGCCTGAGTTCGATTCCACCCTTGGACACATCTGCAAGGAGATTGTATGTTCTCCCGTGCGTTGCGGGGGTTTCCTCCGGGCTCCAGTTTCCCCCACAATCATAAAGACATACTGATAGGTTGTATGTGTCAAATAAATCTGCTAGATGTAAGCTCGTCGGGGCAGGGCCTGATGTGATGTATACATGTAATTGTAATGTGCTACGGAAGATGTTGGCGCTATATAAATCCACAATAATAATAATAACTTGGGAGAAATAAGGCATGGATCTGGGTGCTAGATTGCTGTTTTGCCTTTTTTCAATATTAAAGATTTCTGGTTTATTTCTCCTTTAATGTCGTCATGAGCAAAGGATAGGACACAAGTCAGGCTAGGAGAAATGACCCCTACCTTCCATTTTATATGCAAGCCCCGTATTGATATTTTCCCTATATTTAACATAGACTGCATGCCACACCTAGGCTAGCTTGAGAATGGGAATGAGGTACTGTATCGGAGGGGAGGAGCTATTAGAGCTGTGGGTTGATTTTTACTTATCAATAGGGAGCTTGGAAGAACATGGAGAGGTAGGATCAATTACTACTCCGACTCCCCTAGCATTGTATTGACTCTAATAATGTTTTAAAATCAGCTGCCTTTAAAACGCAAGCCGACAGCTATTTGTTATATTAAAATAAGGAAGCAAGCAATTTTCCCTTTCGTTTCTGCGTCTCCTGGTAAGGAATCCCACACTTGACTGAGCAATCACCGGGATTGAGGAACGCAGGTGAGTGACATATCCGTAGACCATTAAAATAGCAGAAGCAATATCATGTATCTGAAGCTCACTGAACCGCAGGACGGCTGGCATGAAGCGCGTCTGGTTGCTAGCGTGTTACGAGAATTCTGAAGAAACCATGACATTTTTTTTACTTTGTATGAGCGTTTTGATGTAAATGAACTTAACGGCGGCAGGTCTCAGCCAATTACGTCTGTATCGACTTGCTAGCAGTGCGTCAATAAAATGAAACATAAGCCAAATGAAGTGTAGCAGTCGGAAGTCGTACAGCGTGAATCTAAAGGGGAAGGCTATACTAAAACACATTTCCCCCTGACTTATACCACAATCAATTACTAGTACTTATTGTGTAATGTTTTTGAATCATAAAATCTTTCACTACCTTACTTTCCTTTCTCCCCTCCCCCTTCAGCACTGGGAGATACCAAGGGGGCCACTATTCTGCTAAATTAGTATAAAAGCCATGCTACCCAATATACACAGTCGGGTTAGCGTGACGATTTAATTCTGCGGTGCAGCGCCATTTCCGAACTAATAAATAAAGCTGCAAAGCCAATGCAAGTTGCGCTTTAACATTTACCAGAAAACTTAACGCCATTTTAACGGAGGAGTAAACTGCACGTGTTACCTGACCGGGATCCCACGATGCAAGGATTTACAGCATTTTGGGATCAGGGTCAGGTACAGCGTACGTACAGCCAGAAAATGTATGACAGCGTCTGAAAGTGTCTGGTTGGAGAATTCCTCTCTCTCTTCCTGTATGAACCAAACGGAGCATGTCTAAGATCACTGAGCTAGGGGAGGGGGCAGCAACAGAAAGATATCTGTACACATCCTAAGTTAACATGCAAAAATCCTCCATTTATCCCAAATATTACAAAATCACAATGTGTAAAGGTCCATTCGTCACAAAAATTTTATATTACCTCCCCACCCCCAAAAACTCCGACCTCACAATGGCGACTTACCTCTTCTTCGCAAGTTGTTTGCCGTCTCCTTAAAGCTGTTACATGCAAATTCGTTTGGACTTAGTTGGACCTTCCACTATCCAGGCTTTTTACGAGCCCACCATGCGCACTGGACCCTGTTTAAGCTTGTAAATGACTTGATTAGGAGCTGGAAGAATTGTCCGTGAAACTTCTCCTAGATCATTAGCTTGCTATGGTTGTAATGTACTCAACAATTACTTCCCATACAGGACAAGATATCATTGCCATGATGATTGACTCTGCAGTATGTCGTATGATTACGAGAACCTGTAACTGGCGTGCCATGCGATGTGATCCAGTTTTCGGAGGCATACCTCATCATTTTTCAGATAGCATGCCAATCCGATTGCGGACTATTGCGTGGATCGCAGCAAAACGTACGGTAGCGTGCTTCCCGTCTGTCACAGTGTGGCTCAGCCTAAGCCTCATTCACCCATATGAGCGCCGCAGCCGCCTTTTTGCCCAATAATCGTGCCCTTTAGGGCAGTTTGTCGGCCGAAATGGCATTCGGTTGGGCTGTTGATGTCGTTTCGGTTATCATGCGTGTCTATGCACCTTAAGTCTTATCGTTTATAAACCAGCACGGGGTATTTACCATGCACAGCATCAACCATTGACTATTATTGTATTAACTACACCCATTATTTGCAACTAACCTGAGTACACAGAGTACGGGTAAGGGAGCTGCTAGTTCACCTTTACACCCCCAGTGAGGTTTTAATAGCGTGCAATAGACATTTAGACCTTCAGACAATATGTCCAAACCTGTGCCTCTCATAATTATTCTTATTAAAACCAAGCGACCGCCCATCTCCGACTAGGTGCAAAATTCTCTTCCTAGAATAAACTTTGATGTTTTTATTGGTTAAAATGTTGCAATTTGTTAAATATAAATCCTGGTAGATGGAGGTACACAGGGCTGGTATGGAGAGACTTTATATAGACCTGAGTATCCTTTATGGGGATAAAGTCCTCCATCCTCACCAGTGACCTGTCCAACAGAGACCAGAGTTTCTCATCCTGTTGTTATAACACGGAGATTGACTTTGTGAGACCATCGCTGGGAGGATGTGAACTGACTTGGCAGTGAATGGTAATGCAGAAAGGAGATTAAGGGCCCGCCGGAACGTCTACAGAAACTGTTCTGATAGTGCAATGAAATGTAATGCAAACAGAAATCCAATATCTGCCACAGGCTTGTGCAATCTCTCTCCTCCTCGCTTACTCCCTCCCCTTCCCTCTACATCCCCCCATCCCTCCCCCTGGCTCTCTAAGCATTGTATTCCTGACTGGCTGAGGCTTTGGGAGCGGCAGGAACACAATTAGTGGCTACTGAGATTTCATATCTTTGCCAACGATCGCTTGAAACCAAACCTTTTCCTCTCTTTTCCTTATGTTTCTGGACCAAGAGAGGATAAAGAACCCTCTGCATTAGGAGCCAGGAGGTCCAGCTAAGCCCTGGCCGGAGGGCTCCTCGCTGCCCTTCTCCCCCATTCCAAGACATGAGAAAGAGTTGATGAAAAGACGCTCCAGGTGAGAAAGGAGGAGAGAGATGGAAGGGAGGGGGGTACCGATAGAGGAAGGGACTGAGAGAGAAAGACTATACCTGGCATGGGAATGCAGGGCACTGCCTGGCCGTATCAATTCACAATGTGTCAAGCACCGGCTGGACGTGGCACAGAAGGGTTTCCATGTGCGAGCTTGCTAAGAACTTCTATGCCATAAACGCAGTTGATCAGTCCCACCCCCCACACGCACATTGTACATAATAAACCAAGTCACACTTGTGAGTAAACCAAATTACCTACAGCATTGCACCTTCACGTAGACACACTGACATACATCCACACATATCAATACGTGCATGCTGGGTAATGAGTGTGCACTCCCCCTGTAGAGTCAACTCCCCATTGATAATATGAGTCTCCATGACTAACAGAGCATCTAGACGATATACCATTTAAATTTCCTTATAACTACCCCTGTAGTGGATTTCCTATTGAAGGACTGTAAGATTATAGCCTTATAATTTACATTCCAGAGGGAGAAGGAAACCAGAAGCCACAAGGGGTAGGTTATAATAAATATGACCCCCCAACGTAAATTATAAGGATATTAGAAGTAACCTTGGAGTTCCGTGCCCGTAAAAAGGTACCGGCCTGCGGCCTCGTGCTTTATATGGTCACGGAACTCCTCTGTGACTTCAATATCCTTAAATTTACAGTGGGGGTGCATTATCCACTATATAAGTTCCTAATAATAAACGAATCACCCAATTGACTCTTTGCCAGACAAATATCTATTGTCACTTCGCAGAATCCAAGATGTTCATTTTCTAAATTCCTTATTGATTTACATAGAGATAGAATCGATGGAAGATTAAGTAGTGAACTAACCTTGCATCTCTTGCTATATTCCACGTTTTTTTGTAAAGTAACCGATGCTCTGGGCCAACACTTATCTTCTAATCCAAGGATCGATTTATGATGATAATTCACTGACCCCCCCCCACCCCTCGTTTCTAAAATATCCACTATAATGAGCTTAGTATTTATTTTGGGAAGTACTGTCTATGTTGCTTTGCAACTTAGAAAGAAGCTTTGTTGGAGAAGAAGACATGGTGTAGGGTGAGTTGGAATCTTGTATTCAGAGAAGGTTGGAGTAATGTTAATTTCGATCTACTGTTAGGTAATAAAACGTTCATTGATTGGCAGTAGAAAATGTAGTTTAACTAACTAGAAATATTCCTGCTTCTACTACCAGAGGTGAAGGACCATTTTCAAAACAGTTTTGAAACCCTAGAGCGTGACTGAGGTCCTTCCTCCAATGATTTGATTACACAACATGACTCGTATGAAAAAGGAAATGTGGGACTATAATAAGAAACACAAGGACCTGTGGATACATCATTTGTTGTATGTATGTATTTTATTTCTTATATAGCGCTACATATTCCACAGCGCTTTACAATTATTTACTCAACTCACATCATGCCTGCCCCGAAAGCTTACAATCTAATCACATTTATTTGACACATACAACCTATCAGTAATGTCTTTATGATTGTGGGGGAAACCGGACTAGTGACCCGGAGGAAAACCAACGCAAGCACGGGGAGAACATACAAACTCCTTGAAAATGTGTCCAAGGTGGGAATCGAAACTCAGGACCTCAGCGCTGCAAGGCATCAGTGCTAAAGAACCACCGTGTCTGTGTTATTGCTGGTTTCAGTATGATCTGGTCACTGTATTTGTATTCTCAGGTACATTAGTATATTATTGCTATATTGTTACCTTGATGTGGATTGTATCAAATTCATGGGGAGGGTGATTGATATGTGAGATAACATAATTTATGAGACTGCCTGTGTGAAGGATGAAGGATAGAACAGAAATGAGTTTTCCACTATGCGTATACGTATAGGACATATCCAGGTGCTTAATAATACAATATATTATAGAAGTTCTCATATTGTAAACTCTCAAGCTGGATCGTTATAGACAAACCTTGAGTGAAGACGGACTATCCTCCCTTCACAATATCTAAATACCATCTCCTTACAATCTACAATCTTATTTAGATTCTTTTAGGTTAATGAGTATATGTTGGAAATTGAGTCTTGTGTAGATTGAGCTCCTGCATTGGTATGTTCATCTCTAATGCAGATATATCTGGTAGGGCTACATAGGACAACTCTCAAATGACAAGCTAGCACCTTGGAATTCTGGGCTCTAGAGATGACAATCCCCAAATTAGCAATTAGCTCCTGGATGTCCTTAGTTCTGTATAGGACGACTCTCCAAAGTGGCAATTAGCTCCTGGATTTTCTGGGTTTCTACATAGACAACTTTCCAAATTGAACTAGCTCCTGGATGTTCTGGGTTCTACATAGGACAACTCTCCAAATTGGCAATTAGCTCCTGGATGTTCTGGTTCTACATAGGACAACTCTCCAACTAGCAACTAGCTCCTGGATGGTCTTGGTTCTACATAGGACAACTCTCCAAAGAGGCATTAGCTCCTGGATGGTTTGGGTTCTACATAGGACAACTCTCCCAAATTAGCAACTAGCTCTGGATGGTCTTGGTTCTACATAGGACAACTCTCCAAATAGGCAATTAGCTCCTGGATGGTTGGGTTCTACATAGGACAACTCTCCAATTAAGCAACTAGCTCCTGGATGGTCTTGGTTCTACTAGGACACTCTCCAAATTGGCAATTAGCTCCGGATGTTTGGGTTCTACATAGGACAACTCTCCAATTAAGCAACTAGCTCACTGGATGGTCTTGGTTCTACATAGACAAACTCTCCAATTGGTAATTAGCTCCTGGATGTTCGGGTTCTAACATAGGACAACTCTCCAAATTAGCAACTAGCTCCTGGATGGTCTTGGTTCTACATAGGACAAACTCTCCAAATAGGCAATTAGCTCCTGGATGGTTTGGGTTCTTCTACATAGGACAACTCTCCAAATTAGCACTAGCTCCTGGATGGTCTTGGTTCTACATAGGACAACTCTCCAAATTGGCAATTATCTCCTGGATGTTCTGGGTTCTACATAGGACAACTCTCCAAATTGGCAATTAGCTCCTGATGTTCTGGGTTTCTACATAGGACAACTCTCCAATCGGTAATTAGCTCGGATGTTCTGGGTTCTACATTGACAATCTCCAAATTAGAACAGCTCCTGGATGTACTGGGTTTTACATAGGACAACTCTCCAATTAGCACTAGCTCCTGGATGTTCTGGGTTTCTACATAGGACAACTCTCCAAATTGGGTAGCTCCTGGATGTTCTGGGTTTCCATAGGACACTCTCAAATTAGCATTAGCTCTGGATGTTCTTGGGTTCTACATAGGACAACTCTCCAATTGGCAATTAGCTCCAGGATGTTCTGGGTTCTACATAGGACAACTCTCCCAATTAGCAACTAGCTCCTGGGTGTTCTGGTTTCTACATAGGACACTCTCCCAAATTGGCAATTAGCTCCAGGATGTTCTGGGTTCTACTGGACAACTCTCCAAATTTGGCAATTAGCTCCTGGCATGTTCTGGGTTCTACATAGGACAACTCTCCAAATTGGCAATTAGCTCCAGGATGTTCTGGGTTCTACATAGACAACTCTCCAAATTAGCAACTAGCTCCTGGATTGTTCTGGGTTCTACATAGGACAACTCTCCAAATTGGCATTAGCTCCAGGATGTTCTGGGTTTCTACAGAGGACAACTCTCCAAATTAGCAACTAGCTCCTGGATGTTCTGGGTTCTACATGGACAAAACTCCTCCACAATTGGAGCAATTAGCTCCGGATGTTCTGGGTTTCTACATAGGACAAACTCTCCAAATTGGTAATTAGCTCCAGGATGTTTCTGGGTTCTACATAGAAACTCTCACAATTGGTAATTGACTCCAGGAATGTTCTGGGTTCTACATAGGAAAACTCTCCAAATTGGTATTAGCTCCAGGATGTTCTGGGTTCTACATAGAAAACTCTCCAATTGGTAATTAGCTCCAGATGTTCTGGTTCTACATGGAACTCTCCATATTTAAACTGCACTGATTTCCTATCTACTGTATCACCTTTCTTCTGCCCCCTTAGTGTGAGGCTTATGGAGACATGATGAAGTATTTTTCTTATAGAAGTTTATTGTGTTTTACTGTATAATCAGAATCTTTCTGGTCAGAACTATATTTTATTTTACAAGGACTCAAGTTTTGACCAATTCTCAAAATTTCTAAGTGTTTCATGGTCCCTCGATCTGTCCTCAGTCTCCGTAGATTTATGGGTACTAACGCTTATTACATTGTGCTAATTCATGTAAAGAGCCGCAGGAGCGAGACATTAATGATTGATCGTATTCTGCTGGGGATCATGTTTAATTATGTCACTTCATTGTCGTGCCTCAGAACAGAATTAACGTCAATTAGAGTTAAAACAAATGGTCCACAGCCTCCCATATTCCAAACATGAAAGTTTTTGCCTAGAAAGTTTCTGTAACAGAGAGGGAGTTGTTTGGGGGTAGAATATTTGCCTGTTTGGCTACATATAGGTCATTTAGTGCTATTTCTGGGCCTTCAAACTGATTAACACACACTTGTCATTCTTGTGATAGTATTATAGGGACAGTTTAAGAAAGAAAATACTCATAAATGTATATATGAGACATACATTAGGCCCTGTCTCTCAAAAAGCTTACATATAAAGGTCCGTAAACAACGTCCGACTGGCCCTAAATGACACGGGGGATCGTGTACGAGGCGGTAAGTGCAACTAAGTGCTAACACTGAGGCCACTATATTGGATGGTGAAATCTCCCATTGAAAGATGACCAACTAAAAGGGTGGACAACAACTAAAAGATCCATGACGCATTGCATGATACATCAAACAAACGTATATGGCAGATGATTGAATGAGGCTGATTTGTGAATGATTAATATGGAAGTGCATCCCTTAAACACATGTTAAAGTTATGCTCATTGGCTGTAAACAGGCAGCTTAAAGGTAAAAATCATAAATGTAGAAATAATATATATTGCTGTATATGATATTAAGGAAAACTATACTGTAAAATGTTCTTTTTTCACACAGCAAGTACCCTAGGGCAGGTAGGTGGGATTGTTCTTCCCACCTCCCATATTAGTGAGCGTTGAGCAGCTACAGCACATATAGTTTCATCTGCCAGGTTAGTGCCCTAGACACTGCTGAAGCACTTAGGAAAGCTGGCAGTAGCAGTTTTATTCGCTGCCACTTCTCATAGAAGTTATATTTTGGAGGTAGAACGTACTGATCCTACTTCCCTGCCCCAGGTACTTTTTTATTTTAACTGTTTTTTCAAAAATCTTGATTTGCACGATAGTTCTCCTTTAATATGATATGAAGCTAATCTGCAATGTTTTGTTATTATAATTCATGCAGAAATCTATATTGTGATTGTAAGCCGAGTAGGACAGAGAGGACAAAGTGGAAAATACCCCAAAGACTTGGTTACTGAGCAGTCAAGAGTTAATCGTCTAACGGCCATAAACCTGTTCTGGAACATTCTATTCCTTGCAAACATTAAGCTAGGACGTGTTGTCTAATGTGTTCAGTGTGTTCCAGTAGAGCAGTGTAAATGGGCTCTGCTCGGTATTCGCATATAATAAAAGAATAATTCTCTGTCCAGATTGTTGGCATTGCGAGTAGTAGGGAAGGAATCTTAAAGGAGAATGAAAGCTAAAAAATTAGACTTTGAGAGATATCAGCAATCTGGCACACCCTGTATCTCTGTTTTATTTTTCTCTAAAGGCGGCCATAGCCTAGAATCCACTGCAACAACCTTTCCTTCCCCCAAACTGTTCTATGAGAGATGCAGAGTGGGACTAAAAGGTCCATACAGGTGTGTGATCAGGGGGTTCGACTCCGCCGCACATGATTGTGGCTGCTTCGTTCGTGTATCGTTTAATGTATGGGTGCTCGGGTTGGCCTCTTTAGTTAATGATCTTCGCCCATTTCGTCTGACGATCGATAAGTGAATGGCGATTGGTCGGGCATCTTTGATGGTCTGCCATGTCGGATAATCAACAGACGGCTGACCCAATGGCGATTCGGCCAACAGAGGGCCATAAATTATATAACTGTCGGCCGATATGGCTGTCACCACAAATTGTGCGTCGCGGGTTGGGCCCTGGAAATCACAATGTGTACAGGCCTTAACTGTCCTTTTATTATTGAACAGTGACTGGCTACAGAATCTGGTTTATTGATTGGAAAATATATATCACTGTATCATGGAAAGTGTCGGTAGGACAATATTTGGAATGTTGGTAACTATGTACGGTGACAATGACAGCAGCTTTCGGTCTCTGTTTCCCCTTGGGAGAAATAGGTGAAAGGACCTATATAATACAGTATGTTAAATGCCTACACAGATGTCCCAGAGATCCAATACTCACAGACTTGGTGACTCAGCAGGTAAGGTTATTCCTTAAGATTCTATCCTCCTTAACGCTCTGTTCTCAAACACTGACTGCCCCTGGTTCCAGTCTGTCAGAGAGATCTCAGCCTTGTTCACTGTCACCTAAAAGCCAAGTATTGGGTCTGTGAATCGGGACTGGACATACTCCTCCCTGATGTTACATTAATTCGAACATTGAATCACAATAGTTATGTCCTGTCCTGGTGTGTTACCAACTTTGCAACTGACATTATGCCAAAGTAATTGGGTTGTCCTGGAACATCATGGAATGTCTTATAGGTGTATAGGCACCTTAAAGGAGTAGTTAAGGGGAGTCTCCACTCTCTAAATAACATTTTGTAAAGGTAAACGTTATCGATGATGTCAAGCAATCACTAGTGGCTGTTCCCAAAGCTGCATACTCTGCTCTGCTGTGCAAGCTTAAACCTCTCGCTCTACAGCAGCAGAGAGGGGGGTGTGTCAGTGCAGAAAAGAAATAATTAGCATCATTCCCCCATTATAGAATGTCCTATGTTAGTCACCCTGGGTTAACCCTAGCTTGGTTGCATTTTCTTAGGAAAGGTGGCCTTTGGATTAGCATTACAGGATGCTGATGTTAGTGAGCTGAATTGTTTTCTTTCCCTAAAGTTTAGCTTTTTCAGTTTTATTCTCCTTTAATTTAAAACAACAACCCTGAACTGAGCTATTCTTCTTCATCCTCATCTACCGGGTCCTTCTGGGTAGCAGCTGCCAGTCATGTCCATGATGTGGCATCACGTCCAATGATATAAAGCGTGCTTCTGATCTGCAGCTGTGCGAAGCTCATAAAGATTGCAGCGGAAGGCGTGAACCTCTGAATGGGGGCCAGCTAGGATCAAGAGGAATATACTATTTAATGGGGGGGGGGGGTGTGGGGGGGTGGGAGTCTTGCTGCTCTGTGTGAATTGGACTTGGGACTTGCCCTTTAACTATTTTTATGTATTTTTGACGTCATGGTGAATATTATTTTTTAAAGTTTAAACTGAGAAAAACTGTGTGAGTTTTACCAAAGCAATAGACGTTTCTTTTTCTATTTACCCATAATTAGGGCCCAGTATCTATGTTAAACATAAAGCATCTTTCACTGACATCTTAATAGAGGTGGATGATGTTAAATAATGTAATTGATTACCTGTTTATGATGATGAGCTGCGATAGGACGTGTTAATTAATGATGACACTGGAGGTCATGTCTACCTCTCCCTTTATTGGTTAATGTGTGTTACCATTTCATACCCTCATAACCAGAATAGTCTAGAATTTGAGATTGAATTTAATTTTCCTAGGAGGGAATAAATCCATATCCTCCAACATTTACCTTTCATGTTCACTTAGTACAGAGCTGCAGCGAGGATAATGGAATGAACCTGTTCTTAGCACAGCTCTGTGTATGATATTTCTCAATAGTGTACCTATTTAAAGGGAGGATGTGGAGGGTAGGCACTTATAGAAACAACATAGACAGAGCTCAGGGGGAGGATAATGAAGTGAATCTGATCTTTAGCCAGCTCTGGTGTAATGTATTTCTCAATAGTGTACCTATTTAAGGGGAATGTTGGAGGGTAGGTACTTATAGAAACAACATAGTACAGAGCTGCAGGGGTAGGATAATGAAGTGAACCTGATCTTAGCACAGCTCTGTGTAATGTATTTATCAATAGTGTACCTATTTAAAGGGAAGTTGAGGGTAGGTACTTATAGAAATAACATAGTACAGAGCGCAGGGGGAGGATAATGAAGTGAACCTGATCTTATCACAGCTCTGTGTAATGTATTTCTCAATAGTGTACCTATTTAAAGGGGATGGGAGATAGTACTTATTAGAAACAAATAGTACGAGCTTAGGGAGGAAGATAATGAAGGAACCTGATCTTAGCACAGCTCTGTGTAATGTATTTCTCATAGTGTACCTATTTAAGGGAATGTTGGAGGGTATGAAAATCCCTGTGCTATAAGATCTTAAAAGAAGTAAGAGCTTTCCAGCACATTTAAACCTCGACTTTATCTATATCATCTAATTATATTACAGCATCCCACCCTGCAAATCTGGCTTCCGGCAGGTGGAGAGCAGGGCGGCGTGACAGAGTGATATGACGTCTCTGACGTCACCAAAGGGGCGGGGCAGGGGCAGAGTTAGGGGAGAACGCACTATGTGAGTAAATTACTAGTGATGCAAGAAAAAAAGAGGGCTTCCAGAGGTGGGCTTGGGTTTCGGTCGTGGGAGTTTGGGGTGGTCTTGCGGAGACTCGAGACTCCCGGGAGGGGTGGGACCTTAATTATATCACTAAAGGTGCCCATTACACCTTGATGATATATTGGATCTGACAGGATTTGCCAGGGTATGAGCAAGTATCAAACACAGATAAACGTCTGCTGTTGGCATCACTGAACCGAAAATCTTTATTGATGGTATTGGCTTCCTCTGCTACAGTAGAGGGAGTTAGTACGATCGGCCATGGTGTGTTGGCCCTGTGTATGTGACCCCCACGTGTACTGAGATACAATGGGATATGCCAGTACACAATGATCGTAAAGCATGCGTATGGGCACCTTGAAGCTAGCCGTACACACATGATTGATGCCAGATATGACCTGATTGATTCTTCAATCCCAACCAAATTTAATATCTGAGCAATAAAAGTGTTCTGTGCTATAAATTTGCTGCAATAATCAACCAATCAGTTCGCTTTTACGGGACTGATGTACGGAATTCATCTGATTGGTTTGCTGCAGTAAGGATCTGTGACCCCAACACGGTAACGTAACTATGCGCAGCAGCCCCCTGCCATCACGGGGTGCCCGTCATCAGCCTGTTTTTAAACGCTGATCACGCATTCCTAGTAACAAGAAATATGCAATAATTTTCCATCGTCTGACTGACCAGAGCTGTGCAAGTGCCTTACCTTGCCTTAATCCTACCCTGAATACAGCGTTTTGGCCTCCATTATAGAATAAGACAATTTAAAGGCCCATCGAACATCGATTAGAGCCAAATGCATGAAAATTCTATATACCGCGGGCTAATGGGCTTATAAACTGCATACGCTCCCCGTATACAGATGTCTTTAGCAGTGATCTAGAGCCTGCTGGCGGCATTAATAGAATCCATGGTAGAGGTGACTTCCAAAGCACAGAGAATTAGTCCAGAGTCCCCGACCTATAGATCATAAACACGGAAAAAGGGAAAGTTTTATTCCCCTTCATTAACGCCGTGTCAGAAGGTTCCTCTGGGACACCAGAAACGTACTGGGTAATGATACGAAATCACAATGCGTGTTTTAAGGGACGTTGATTTAAACCATCAGCAGGGTAATGATCTGATCCCTTGTTTCCAGACAGAGACAGACAGAAAGCTGGTTATGATGATCCTCATTGTTTGGGTACACGCGCGGTAAAGGACCCCTCCTTAACCATCCCCCCCCCTTACGGCTATTATTACCTTGGGACGCACACGATCTGATCGTTATCAATAAATTATTCATCTATACTAACAAACAACGACATTAGAAATCCGGCAGAGATAATACATTGCCTAGGTGACATAGAAATGTCCCTAATTTCTCATGCACTTACCGTCACGTTTTGGGTGAGGGATCCATGCCAGCCAATGGTGGGACACATGTGTGATCGTGTTTTGGAGCACATGCGAATCACTTCATCTGACGTGGAATTTAGACGTACTGTATCCTACCAGCTGTCCCTGTCGTTACATACAATTGACAGTGTATATGAATAGGAGTGTTCATATAAGAATACACTATATATGAATAGGCGTTGTTACCATATAAGAATAGATGAAATAGCGTGTGTTCATATAATACATATACCATATATATGATAGGCGGTTACATATTAATACATATATATGAATAAATAGGAGTGTTACATCATAAAGATAATGAATTTGAATGTTTGTGTTGTCTGTCTTTTATACATTTTGTGTCTTTTGATTTCTGTGTTACATTATAATAAGTATATATAAATATGATGGTTAATATAATTAACATTATATGAATAGCGTGTTACATATACAGAATATAAGAATAGGCGTGGACATTAACATATATAGGATAGCAGGCTGTTACAATAATAATATATATGAATAGGAGTGTTACATATAATACATATATATGAATAGGAGTGTTACTAAATACATATATGAATAGGAAGTGTTACATATAAATACATATATTGAAATAGGAGAGTAGTGTTACATATAATACCATATAATGCATAGAGATTAAGAGAGATGTTACATATAATAAATATATGAATGAATAGGAGTGTTACTAATACATATATATGAATAGGCGTTTTACATATAATACATTATATGGAAATAGGAGTGTACATATAATACATAATATGACATAGGAGTGTTCATATAATACATATATATGAATAGGCGTGTTACACATAATACATATATATGAATAGGAGTGTTAAATCATACATATATATGAATAGGCGTGTTACATATAATACATATATCTGAATAGGTGTTACTATAATCAATAATGAATAGGCGTGTGTACATATTAATACATATATATGAATAGGTGTGTTACATATAATACAATATATGAATAGAGTGTTACATTTACATATATATGAATAGGCGTGTACATATAATACATATATATGAATAGGAGTGTTACATATATCATACATAAAATATGATAGGTGTTACATATAATACATATATAGAAATAATAGGGTTGTTACATGATAATATATATAATAGGTGTACAATAATACATATGAATATGAGTGTTACTATAATACATATATATGAATAGGCGTTGTTTACAATTATAATACATATATACTGAATAGGAGTGTTACATTATAGAGATATATGAATAGCGGTACAATATAATACATATATATAATAGGTTTATAATCAATTGACGGAGTTTTTACATATAATACATATTATGAATAGGAGTGTACTATAATACATATAATATGAAAGGAGTGTTACATATATACAATAATATGACTAGGAGTGTTACATATAACATATATATGATTGAGTGTCATTTACAATAGACATATAATACATATATAGAATAGGCGTGTACATATAATACATAATATGAATAGTGAGTGTTACATAGATACATATAAGTGAAATAGGCGTGTTACATAGTAATATCATATAGTATGGATAGTGCAGTGTTACATGTGAATATATACTGATAGGCATGTTACATATAAACATATATATGAAATAGGTGTGTTACATATACATCTGATCGCTGCAATATAACTATTGAATAGGCGTGTTACATATATACCATATATATGAATGGCGGGTACATATAATACATAATAGGTATTACATATATAATGAATAGGGTATAAATGGACGTTTTATCGATCTGTATGACTGAGACATTGTTCCAGGAGAACTGAAGTAAAATGAAAATTAATCTGAATGGATCCTGGAATGCTGAGACTTCATTTTAAAGGAGAAATATAGTGCATATAAGTTTTTTTAAACAGTTAAAAATTTAAAGTACCGAGGGGCTGGGAGTGAGGATGGGGTACTTTCTACTACGCCCCATTATAAGTATAACCATGAGAGCGTTAGCACGAAGCATTCGCCAGTCTTTCTTAATCTTCAGACACTATCTTTAAGAAAGGAAGCCCCCAGGGCACTAACCCTGGCAAATGAAACTTTAGTGCTGTAGTTCCCCTCAAGAAAATAAAATTTGGAGGTAGAATAATCAATCCTCCCTCCCTGCCCCAGGGTACTCTTGATAGTTTTAAAGTACATTTTAACATATGCAGAAACAGAGCTTACACCAAAAACACCGATATAAACTGGAAGCCACAAGGCTGTATTGGTTCCTCATTAGCATTAACCCTTGGAATGCAGAGTCCGCCCGAGCTATGGGGGGCTCGTGTTTGAGTTAATTTTTTTTCTACCTGTGTATTATTGACAATGCCATTAGAAAATGATTTCGATCATGCCCTGTAAGCCCGTGTAGGTTCCAGAATGACATTAAACTTATGAACTGTGACTAATTTTCAATGTACAACTCCCCCCCTGGAGTTTACAAAAGAGCTATGGTGTTTACTTAGTTGTATCTACATTGAATAGACTATTACGGCAGTGTTTTATGGTCTTATATTATTTTTTTAGGGAGACCACCCAACTACTTTTTTTTTCTTATCTTTATTTTCCACACATTAGCTTGTAGTTGTCCTTTGAAATCTCTTGTGCCACCTGGCAGGTACAATGCAGCCAATGTTAGAAGCTTCTTTGCATAGCTAATAGAAAAAATGTCTTTCCCCCTCCCTCTTGAGAATGTTGGTCAAAACTGAAATCTGTAAACCACCGCTGATTTCCAAGCGGACGTCTGGTTTATTCAGGTTGGCGCTACATCGCGTAAGCCCCGGGCATTAACAAGAAACACGTATGTAGGCTGCCTACTGACAAACAGTCCGGAAGAATCGTCAATTATGACAGCAGTTTTCTTTCTACTGACACCTCAAATCCCAGCCATGCGACAAATTGACGTTGTCAATGTATGTGACGGACCGCTGCAGATCATTGGACGTTGTCTTCTGTCGTATTTATTGCTTCATTTGTGCCAGATGCTACAAAAATAATTGAGTGAATTGGCCATTATCAGAAACACGGCCTTGGATTGTATCACGCAGGGAAATACGCCAGGTTCACACTTCTTATAGGTGAATTAATTTAGAGACGTGCACCCCTCCCTTGCACCGTCCGCATGTACTGTACACATGTCTACTGTCTATAATTAAATAGGTTGACCATTGAGAGGGGCAAAGGTTCCAGCCCTATGACTCCTACAAAACCAATTAGATGTTGCTTATAAATGAGTGGCTGCAGTTACTATTTGGTTAATGCATGTTGGCAAATATATTCTGGTGAAGGTCTCATTCATCACGGTCACGGTATATCTGTATATTCATGGTACATCCAGGTCATGGTATCTGTAATTATTCATCAAGGGCACGGAGATATCTGTAATATTCATTCATCCAGGTCATGGTATATCTGTAATATTCATTCATCCAGGTAATGGTATATCTGTAATATTCATTCATCCAGGTCATGGTATATCTGTAATATTCATCCATCCAGGTCATGGTATATCTGTAATATTCATCCTTCCAGGTCATGGTATATCTGTTATATTCATTCATCCAGGTCATGGTATATCTGTATTATTCATTCATCCAGGTCTTGGTATATCTGTAATATTCATTCATCCAGGTCATGGTATATCTGTAATATTCATTCATCCAGGTCACGGTATATCTGTAATATTCATTCATCCAGGTCATGGTATATCTGTAATATTCATCCATCCAGGTCACGGTATATCTGTAATATTCATTCATCCAGGTCACGGTATATCTGTAATATTCATCCATCCAGGTCACGGTATATCTGTAATATTCATCCATCCAGGTCATGGTATATCTGTAATATTCATTCATCCAGGTCATGGTATATCTGTAATATTCATTCATCCAGGTCATGGTATATCTGTAATATTCATTCATCCAGGTCATGGTATATCTGTAATATTCATCCATCCATTTTTTTTTTTTACTTGGGGACACAGCGCGTACATTATAACAATGCAGATTATACAGTAGGATGTTTATGTTGAGTTATATAGCGCCAATTGGGGGACACAGCGCTGTACATTATAACAATGAGATTATACAGTTATGTATGATTATGTGTATTCTAGCGCCACTGGGGGATGGCAGCGCTGTACATTATAACAATACAGATGAGACAGGTATGTATGTATATGTTATTATATAGAGCCACTTGGGTAGCAGCGCTGTACATTATAACAATACAGATTATAACAGTATGTAGTATGTTGATTTATATAGCGCCACTTGGGTACGCAGCGGCTGTACATTATAACAATACAGATTACACAGTATGTAGTATTAGGTTTATTTATATAGACGCCACTGGGGTACGCAGCGCTGTACTTATAACAATTACAGATACACAGTATGTATGTATAGTTTATTATGATAGCGCCCACTTGGGACGCAGCGCTGTCCATTATAACCAATAAGATTATACAGTATTAGGTATATGTTATTTATTTAGCGCCACTGGGTAGCAGCGCCGTAACCTTATAAACAATACAGATTTAACAAGTATGTATGTATATGTTTATTTGATATAGCGCCACTTGGGGACACAGCCCTGTACATGATAACACTCCAGATGATACCGTATGTATGTATATGTTTATTTATTTATAGCGCTCTTGGGTACACGGCGCGGTACATTCATAACAATAACAGATTATACAGTATGTATGTATATGTTTATTTATATAGCGCCAACCTTGGGGACACAGCGCTTACATATAACAATAAGATTATAACTATGGATGTATATGTATTTATACAGCGCCACTTGGGTACACAACGCCTGTACATCTTATAAACATACAGATATACAGTATGTATGTATATGTTATTTATACAGGCCCTTGGGGACACAGCGCTGTAACATTAAACATACAGATTATACAGATGTATGTATATGTTATTTTATATATAGCGCCACTTGGGGGGATTGCAGGCTGTACATTCTAACAATTACAGATTATTACAGTATGTATGTATATTGTTTATTTATATAGCGCCAACTTGGGATGCGGCGCTGTGACATTATAACAATACCACAGATTTATACAGTATGTATGATAGGTTTATTATTTAGAGCGCACTGGGGATGCGCGCTGTTACATTATAACAATACAGATGATGATACAGTATGTGTCATTAGTTTATTTATATAGCGCCACTTGGGTACACAGTGCTGTACATTTTAATAAAAACAATAAAAGATTTTCTACAGTATGTATGTATATGTTTATTATATAGCGCCACTTGGGGATGCAGCGCTGTACATTATAACAATACAGATTATACAGTATGTATGTATATATTTTATTTATATGAGCGCCACTTGGTACGCAGCGCGGTACATCTAGAACAATACAGATTGCCAGTATGTAAGTATATGTTTATTTACATTAGCGCCCACTTGGGAACCGCGCTGTACATTATAACAATACAGTATACAGTATGTATGTATATGTTGTTATTTATATAGCGCCCACTGGGGAAGCAGCGCTGTAATTTAACAAACAGATTAACAGTATGTCTGTATATGGTTGTTTATCTGCGGCCCACTTGGGGACACAGCGCTGTACATTATCAAATATAGATGTTAGGTTTTTCAATGTTAAATAACCATCTGATTGTTGGGGCAAAATTAGCACATTTTTAAAAAACCTTTAGAACTTTATGAATCTCCCTGTATACAAACAGCCATAACGGATAAATTAAATTTACATATTACAGAGTTAAGAATACACCATCAGATACAACTGGGGACAAGAGATGGGTCACATGACTTTACCTTTAACTGTCCTTAAAAACCTACAGACCCATCCAGGTACCTATGGATGCAGGGGGTAAGGTTAAGCGTAGGCACAGGCCGTAAAACCCCGCGGGACATACGCACCTTGGCTCACCTCTGAAGAGAGGGACCACGTGTTTTAAACCCCCCAGGGATCGAGCCAGTTGGCCCAATTTGACTTGTCGAGATGACCAAACTACCCCAGGAAAAAAACAACAGAAACACGGCTGTTCACCCCACATGGGACGATCCTGTTGAAATTGGACATAGGCAATGTATAGAGGATGGGAGATGGGTACACAAATGCATACTGCTCCCCTGTGATCAACGGTATGACATGCATAAGGACCACAAGCCAGGCTCCTTAATAACACAAGGACAGAACTCTCTGCAGAGCCTTCTCAATCTTTTAGATTGGACTGGTTCCCACACCTCCAAATACTCCCCCGTAGAACCTGTGAACATAAAATAAAAACACCTTACAAACAGGATTGCTTCACTATGAGCCAGATCACACACATGCCAAGTGGCTTATGTAACATTGAAAGCTAACTCTGATGGGTTGGGGCAACATTAGCCATTTTAATGATAAGACTTTTATTGAAAACCCCAATTGTTATTAAACTTTACATGCGGTTTGCCACGTACGTAGGTAGCAAACGTCTCTGTAATTTATTAGTCTGAGTTTACCCTGGGATTTTAATTTAAATGAATTTTACCTATATTGTCTATGTTGGATGTAAGATAACCAAGCAGATCTTCTCTGTATATGATATTACACCCCAAAGTTTTAATGTAATATTATCGCTTATAAAAAGGACAATGCTGTTCAGTTAACAATAAAGGGGACCTCTTTATGTTGTGGCTCAGTGGTTAGCACTGAAGTCGAGTTTATTCCCCCTTGGGAACATTCAAGGAGTTTGTATGTTCTCTCTGTGCTTGCGTTTGTTTTCCTCCGGGCACTCCGGTTTTCCCCCACAATATAAAAAACAGACGGATTGTAATGTGTAAATATATGTGCTTAGATTGTATATTGCAGTTACATTGTAATTGTAAAGCGCTGCGGATTGTTAGGCGCTATATAATCAATAATAAATTAATTCAATCAGTTATGTTCACTGCAATTTGTAAACTCCTCCCAATCCACTTGTAGGTGAACTCGGACATGCCCAATATGATTACCAGGGAGAGAGAGGGGGGATGGTCCATCAAATTCTTGATTCTCCCGTACTAAAGGAAGGGAGTGAGAACTTTGAAGATTGCTTTACCTTTACAACAGGTAATCATTGGAATTACTAACGGACATTGATACATGTTTGATTAACACATCCTGTGCTTTTATGCTGTAGACTAAAATCTATTACATTAGATGTCTTGGCAAGCCCTTAAATGTTCTTACAAGGTTTCTTTTTGTTATAACACTAGAACTTACCCTTGAATGTTTCATGGAACACTGTCCTTGGGGGCCACAGCCTTCACGTTTCAGAACGACCCTCTCCTCCACTGCACTAACATCCTCGTAAAGGGACCTCGGGCCTCTGGATCTCCGGAGAACAAAATAGCGAGAGTCAACACCATAACATGGGGGTAAAATGAGCCCAGAGGTTTCTCGCAAAAGAGAAAGGAGAAAAGAAGCCAGAATTATGTTTAGCAATTGGAATTAAGGGGACATACATATCAGGAATACTCCCCCACCAAGTCGAAGATCTTTGCGGCTGGTTCCCGAATGTGTAGCAAGTCCCGGAGGCCCTTGGTGATCACTGCGCATCCTCTCGCCTTACGTTCCAGCAGAGCGTTCGTTGCTACAGTCGTCCCCATGCGGATCCATTCGATCATTCTTCGATGTCTAGTGATGATCCGGGGATAAGTGGATCCCGTTTCTCCTACAGAGATTACAGAGATTCCCAATAGATCCTTGTGTCAATATGATGAGGGTTCCCCTCTTAACCTATCGTCTCTGTAGTACGGAGCCCATCATATATAGGAGGTCAGTCAGGAAACGTATCATTTATTTAATAATCAGGTGCTGTGCTGGGAACTCCCATGATTCCCCATGTAGGGCCACACTAACGGGTTTTTCACGCGTTTGGGGCGTGCGATTTTAAAAGTCGCAGGAGAAAGGAACGAAAAAAATTACTGGGATTTTCCGAAGCACATGCGTCTCTGTTTGCGTGCACCATTTTTTGCGCAAATGCGTTTCACAACGCACCCGGAAATAGATACGCACTGTGCATTGTAGTGTTGGCTTCAGCCTTAAGGTTTGTCACAATAGCTAAATCCACTCAACTATGGAACAGTGCAAGTCCAGGGGGGAAGTTTCTAGAGAAATGGGGGGTATAGGAGAACAATGACATAAGCACCGGGCCAGGACATAGGATAAGTAAAGATAAGGCGCCTATCTGTAGTAGAAGCCTCTGTTCACCCATGGACACATAGGAACCATTCATTATAATCTGACCCTGCAAGATACACCTGATGATTTATATAAGAATATTATGGACTAGTACCTACTCTAAGATCCGCCGGCTCCCCTCAGTGGGGGCATTCTTGTAGTTACCTGGGGTCTTCAGGACAGCAGCTTCAGACATGAACACTTCCCTCATGGACATCTTGCAAGATATCCGTGAATGTCCCCCTCCTGTCTATCGCAAGGAACTTTCCTGGGTGGACATGTCCTAGATACGTCACCACAGTAGAGGGCGATAGATTAGAGAGAAGATTGAATACAATGAGGGCCAACATTCTATAAACACAAACATGGATACAATCGCGCCAGGAAAGGCTCTCTAAATTGTCAGATTGCGGTCCCTCCAATCATCACGCGGATAAAATCAGGAGTAACCAAGACCAGTGTGGGGGTGGAGAGTAATGGGCTGGAAGATACATTTTCATTATTAGGGGGACCAAGAATACAACATGTCGTGACTACTGAAAGCAGAGCATGATCCAATCCATTTGAAGACTGGGGGGGTATTTTTTTTTTCCAAAAATAAACAAGCCCAAACACACCTGCAACTGACCACTGCCTGCCTAATGGAAAAATGGGGGGTAAAGTGCTGGGACTGACCCAAGCATGTTCCAGAACTAAACCATATGACACCCTGTTGGACATTCCAAAAACCAGAAGGTTAGAAGAGTGCGAGGGTCTCTAACTGTCACCAGCTCCATGATACGTCATAGGAATGAATAGGGATGCCCAGTGGCTACCCGTGAAGCTCGTTAGTGAACTCCATGTCCAGGAGCGGAAAATACATGCTGGAAAATAATGGTGGACACACAAAATAATTGACACTTAAATGGAGAATGAAACCCCAAAAAAATCAGTTCCTGTTCTAGCCTCATTTCATTCTGTTTGTTCCACAAAGCGGAAGTTGACATTTTCCCTTCCTGCCAGGTAATTTTATTCATTACAATTCGGTGATGTCCACTCCAACTTTAACCCCTGTGATCTGGATGTAGGATTATATTACATCATCAAGATTCAAATGGTGGTGCAGCTGATTAACACTTTCCTAGTAGCAGGGGTTAGTGTAGTCATTAGTGGGAAAAGTACCTTCTTAAAGGGGAATGTGGGAGGTTGAAGAGTGGTTTTGTTAATGCTTGATTATGGAAACCACTGGTGCAGAAATCTAGGGGGGAGGATGAGGATAATGATATGGAAACACTGATCTTAGCACAGCCTGTGTAATGTTATTTCTCAATAGTCACACTTAAGGGGAATAGTTACACTATAGAAACAACATAGTACAGAGCTGCAGGGGGAGGATAATGAGAGTGAACCTGATCTAGCACAGCGTCTGTACAATGTGATTATCATATACAAATGTTAATAGTTAACTTATAGAAATAACATAGTACAGAGCTGCAGGGGAGGATAATGAGAGTGAACCTTGATCTTAGACAACAGCTCTGTGTAATGTATTTTAAATAGTACCATTAATGTAGATAGGTTACTATAGAAATAACATAGTACAGAGCTGCAGGGGGAAGATAATGAAGTTAACTGATCTTAGACCCCACGTCAACCCCTAAAATACCCCCACTATTCCCTCTATGTCCACCTCCG
This sequence comes from Hymenochirus boettgeri, assembly GCA_019447015.1. Classification (NCBI taxonomy): domain Eukaryota; kingdom Metazoa; phylum Chordata; class Amphibia; order Anura; family Pipidae; genus Hymenochirus; species Hymenochirus boettgeri. The sequence continues at coordinate 154,793,035 of CM033477.1, forward strand.
GACCCTTCCCCTTTTACACCTCAGCCAGTCCCCGCACCAAAACCCTACATTTTTGGTTAAAAATATCGGTACAGCAGTTAATGTGCAGGAGTTCAAAATCTATGTCCCCCATTCACCCACCCTAAAAAAAAATTTTGTTAACTTTTTATGGTAAAGGAGTATGCATACCAAATTTGGTGAAATTCAGACCAACCAGCAGTGCAATGATTTCTGATTAGTTGTCCATTTAATGGCAGGGTGGTTGCTGATGAGTGAAACGTAGGACACTTATTAAGAAAACAACTTGGAACGTCATGGCTGCGGGTTAAGCCCAAATGCTGATGTATTTGCACCTAGAACTTTCCCACGTCTTTTGGTATGTGAGTAAGAGTTGCACGCGACCCTTTTCTCTGTGCTTTCGTGTTCACTGTAAATCCTATCGTCCCCAGGTTCAACCTGACCGGACTGCATTTACATGATCACCTCATTAGACCTAGCCTCCCCTCCCCGAAATCTTCCCTGCTGACCAGTGATATGTCACCAGCCCGTGGCCATCTCGCTTGTGATTGAGCCGCTATGAGACAATGACGATGCAGAGCAGCCACCCCTCTCGTGGCCCAAGGAAGCAACCATTTCAATAGGGAAATGGGGGGGAGAGTTTAATGGCGGGTGGACATGTGCCATGTCTGGAGGGCGGAGCTAAAGCGAGCAGGAGGATAGGCAGCAGTAGACAACCAAGGCAGTGCATCTGAAAAGATATCCACTGCCGTGGTGTGTGGAAGCACGGGCGCGAGACTCTCTCTGACCTGTCACAATGATTGTTGCGGGGGTGGGGTTGGGTTTGTGAGCGGGGCAGAGGCAGAAGGGACCCACAATCATGCAGAGACACCAAGGCCACTCAGGCCACAAACCAGCTTTGCCTTCCTTGACTGACTTGTAAGTATTGACAAGTCTATGGGGGTAAGTTGTGTAAGATCGTGTGGACATGGGCAAGGGGACATATTGTATGTGCCAAGTTTCGTATAGTGGGCTGGGCATTTGGGGCCATAGTCTACCAGCCTTCAAGGATGGGCAAGGGGAAGGTGGTCTCTTGTGTACAGCCTTTTCAAGGGCTGGCAAGGGGGCATTTATGTGTACCAGCCTTTCAAGGCTGGGCAAGGGGGCATATTGTGGAACCCCACCTAAGGCCCCTTTTTTTTTTTTTAAACGGGCCCCTTTGCTGGGCAAGGGGGCATCTTGTGTACCAGCCTGTCACGGCTGGCAAGGGGGCATCTTATGTGTACCAGCCTTCAGGCTGGGGGCATGTAAGGGGGCATCTTATGTTGTACCAGCCTTTCCAGGCTGGGGCAGGGGGCTCTTATTGTTGTACCAGCCTTTCAAGGCGGGGCAAGCGGGCATCTAGTATATCAGCCTTCAAGGTGGGCCAAGGGGGATATCTTATGTGTACCAGCCTTTCAGCGGGAGGCAAAAAAGGGTGGGCATTTGGTGTACCAGGCCTTGCAAGGCTTGGAGGTGGGCAAGGGGAAGGCATATGCTATGTGTACCAGCATTCAAGGCTGGGCAAGGGGGGCAATCTGGTACAGAATTTCAAGATGGGGCAAGGGGGCTTCTTATGTGTACCAGCACTTTCAAGGCTGGGCAGGAGTAGTATTTGTGTACAGCTTCAGGCTGGGCAAGGAGAATCTGTGTGTTATCAGCCTTTGACACAGAGTGGGCAAGGGGGGCTATTTATGTGTACCAGCATTTCAAGGCGGGGCAAGGGGTGGTATTTGTGTACAGCCTTCAAGGTGAGCAAGGAGAGGGAGCCATCTGTGTAATCAGCCTTTCAGGCGGGTAAGGGGGATCTTATGTGTACCAGCCTTTCAAGAGCTGGGAAAGGGGGATCTTGTGTGATAGCCTTTCAAAGAATGGGCAAGGGGGCATCTTAGGTGTACCAGCCTTTCAAGGCTGGGCCAAGGGTTGGTACTTTGTGTACAGCCTTCAAGCTGGGCAACGGGCTCATCTTGTGTTACAGCATCTTACCAGGCTTAGAGCACGGCAAGGGGGTATCTTATGTGTACCCAGCTCTTTAAGGATGGGCAAGAGGGCACTCTTATGTTGTACCAGCCTTTCAAGGCTGGGCAAGAGGGCATCTTATGTGTGAACCAGCTTTCAAGGACTGGCAGAGGGCTCTTATGTGATAACGAGCCTTCTCAACGGGCGAGTCTTTTTTTTTTTTGGCGGTGTGAGGGGAGGGGATGATAGGGGGGGCGAGGGATGCCTCTTATTGTGTACAGCCTTTCAAGGTGCGGGGGCAAAGAGGGCAATCTTAGTGACCAGCCTTTACAATGGCTGGCAGAGGGCATTCTTAGTATTACCGCCTTTCAAGGGTGTGGCAAGGGGGCATTCTTATGGTACCAGCCTTTCTAGGCGGGCAAGTGGGCATTTTGTGTACCCAGCTTTCAAGGCTTGAGGGCTGGGCAAGGGGCATATATGGTACCAGCCTTTTCCAGTCTGGGCAAGGGGCATCTTGTGTTACCAGAATTTCAAGGATTGGGCAAGGAGGGCATCTTTATGGTACCAGCCTTCAAGCGGACAAGGGGCATCTTGTGTAACAGCATTCAAGGCTGGGCAAGGGAGCATCTGTGTGTATCGCCTTCAAGGCTGGCAAGGGGGGGCATCTAGGTGTACCAGCCTTCAGGGCGGCAGGGGCAAGGGGCGGCACTTAATGTGTACCAGCTTTTAAGGCTGGGAAGGGGGTATTTTGATGTTGTCCAGGCCTTCAAGGCTGGGCCGGGCATTCTTATGTGTGCCAGCCTTTCAAGGTGGGCCAAGAGGGCTCTTATGTGTACCAGCCTTTCGGGATGGGCAAGGGCATTATATTACCAGCGTTCAAGGCAAGGGAAAGGGGGCAAACATATGTAAGTGTGTTAAAGGTGGGCACATGGGGCACCATTAAATGTTACCAGTTACATGGGGCATTAATTTAATGTACCAGCCATGCTGTGGGCAGTATAACGAATGTGCCAGTCATACTGTGAGCACATTCATAAATGTACCGTTACACTGTGGGACAACGATGGTCAATGTGCGGCCATTTAATGTACCAGCTTCTCTGTGGGCGCCTGAATATTACCAGGCCACACTAAGGGCACTATTAAATGCTCCGGTCACATGGGGTCACTATTATATGTAACCAGCACACTCACCTGTGCAATTTCAGTCACTAACAATTTTTCTATACCACTGGATTATACCCGTTCCATGGGCATTTATTGAAAATCACATGGCATATAAGTAGTTTCCGTCATTATGTACTAATTGCAGATTACTCCGTTGGGTGATATGAAACATAGCGTGTATATGAGTTCCATGGTATTACATTGGCAATTATGAACGTTCCAGGCAATAATACGGCACGTGGCAGTATATGTACTCCATGTGAACACGTTCAGTGCATTAAACTCCCGTGGGCGATATGAGTAACTGGCAGTATATAGTAACGGTCCGCTGTCGAGTAACTTCAGATGTGGGGTTTTGAAGTAACTCAGTATTAGTAGTCACTCGATTATGTAACGTCAATGTGCGTAGAGACGTTACACTTGGGCATATATATGTAACGTTCACAGCGTGAGTGTGGATTCAAGTGCAGGATATATGTACGTTCACAGCGTGGGCTAGTTTATAGTAACGTTACACTTGGGACAGATTATATGTAACATTCACATGGCGGCAGATAGTATTATGTAAACGTCACACTGTGGGCGCAGTATTATATGTAACGTTACACACTGTGGGCGTGATGATATGTAACGTTCACACTGTGGCAGATTATATGTAACGTTCCACTGTGGGCAGTATTATATGTAAAGTTCACACTGTGGGCAGTATTATATGAAGTTCACATGTGGGCAGTATTATTATGTAACGTTCACGCTGTGGGCCGTAGGTATATGTAACGCTTACGCTGTGGGCATATTATATGTAAGGTCCCACGGTGGGCAGAAGTATATGTACCGTTTCCACTGTGGGCAGTATTATATGTAAGTTCACACTGTGGGCAAGTATTATATCCACGTTCCATCTGGGGCACAGTATTATATGTAACGGTCACACTGGGGTAGTGGTAGTATTATATTACTATTCACCCTGTGGTCCATATTATATTAACGTTTATTTTGTTCACACTGTGGGGCAGTATTATCTGTAACGTTCACACTGTGGGCTAGTTAGTATATGTAACAGTCACGCTGTGGGCCGTATATATGAACGTTAACTTGGGCAAGTATTATATGTAAACGTGCACACTGTGGGCAGTATTATATGTACCGTTCACACTGTGGGCAGTATTTATGGAAACGTTCTCCACTGGGGCAGTATTATATGACAACGTTCACACGTGGGCAGTATTATATGTAACATTCACACTGTGGGCAGTATTAGATGTAACGGTAAACACTGTGGGCAGTCTTTAATGTAACGTTCACATGTGCTGTTGAGGTTCTCATTCATCCAGGTCATGGTATATCTGTTGTATTCAATTAGATCAACTGGACTTGAAGTTTAGTTCTTGAAGACGTTTCGCTAGTCATCCAACTGGATCTCTCAATTCAGAATGACTTGTACAAGAATCTGTGGCAATAAATACCCTGGAATGTGTCCCAATTAGCATATCACAGCCTCATGTTAAGGTCATGAATGGATAGTGGCTAAGAGTTGTTATAGGAACGCCCAGGGTAAGGTATCAAAACAGCATTGTACATGGCAGATGGTTGGTGTCAACCCCCCCATCTCTGTTTAGGCTTGGTTTCTTTATTTTCACATAAATGGCCTCCTTGACACCTCTCTTGAACCAGTCATGTTCCTTTGCCAATATGTTAACATTACAGTCTTCAAAGGTATGTCCTTTATCCTTAAGATGCAGGTACCCGGCTGAGTCCTGACCCGAGGAATTGGCTCTTCTGTGCTGGGCCATACGTTGATGCAGTTGCTGTTTGGTCTCCCCCACATACAAATCAGAGCACTCCTCACTGCACTGCACTGCGTATATGATGTCGCTTTTCTTGTGTTTCGGTATTGGGTCTTTCGGATGTACCAATTGCTGCCTCAGTGTGTTGTTCGGTTTAAAGCAGACAGGGATACGGTGTTTATTGAAAATTCTTCTTAATTTGTACCTCTTCCCTTGTAAATTTGGTTTTGGTCTACATCATTAATATGTTCTGTGAAGGCATGTACTTCCTTCTGGTGGATTTTAACCCAGGTGTCATCCACATATCTGAACCCATGGCTGGGTGCTATGCCCTTAAAGGTATTAAGCTCCTGTTTTTCTACCTCCTCCATGTAAAGGTTGGCCACAATGGGTGAAACTGGAGATCCCATAGCACATCCGTGTTTTTGCTTATAGAACTTTTCCCTGTATTTGAAATAGGTGGTATTCAGGCACAAGTCCAGTAAGGAACACACCTGTTCTGGGTTGAGATCAGTTCTTCTATGTATCTTTGGGATTCCATATATGCATGGATGTGCCTCACCAGGGTAGAGGCGATGATACATTGCTCGATCAATGGCTTTATCCTTTTGAAGCTGTTGTAGTAAGTCTATGACTCTTTTCTTGTAACGGCTGGTGGGATCCCTTGTTAAAGCCTCATATGTGTTGTTATCGGCCAGGAGCATGGTCACCTTCTCATGGTAATCTGAGGTGTTGAGTACCACTGTGCATCTTCCCTTGTCTGCCAGTAGAATGGTGATACTGGAATCTTTCTTGAGGGATATTATGGCTGTTCTTTCCTGTGTGGTCAGGTTAGATGAAGGAGTTTTAGCACTGGCTAAGGCTGCAGATACCTTAAGGCGAAGTTGTTTCCTTCTGGTGGATTTTAACCCAGGTGTCATCCACATATCTGAACCCATGGCTGGGTGCTATGCCCTTAAAGGTATTAAGCTCCTGTTTTTCTACCTCCTCCATGTAAAGGTTGGCCACAATGGGTGAAACTGGAGATCCCATAGCACATCCGTGTTTTTGCTTATAGAACTTTTCCCTGTATTTGAAATAGGTGGTATTCAGGCACAAGTCCAGTAAGGAACACACCTGTTCTGGGTTGAGATCAGTTCTTCTATGTATCTTTGGGATGCGTGGATGTGCCTCACCAGGGTAGAGGCGATGATACATTGCTCGATCAATGGCTTTATCCTTTTGAAGCTGTTGTAGTAAGTCTATGACTCTTTTCTTGTAACGGCTGGTGGGATCCCTTGTTAAAGCCTCATATGTGTTGTTATCGGCCAGGAGCATGGTCACCTTCTCATGGTAATCTGAGGTGTTGAGTACCACTGTGCATCTTCCCTTGTCTGCCAGTAGAATGGTGATACTGGAATCTTTCTTGAGGGATATTAAGGCTGTTCTTTCCTGTGTGGTCAGGTTAGATGAAGGAGTTTTAGCACTGGCTAAGGCTGCAGATACCTTAAGGCGAAGTTGTTCTGCCTCACTCTGTGATACCTTATTATTGTGGATTGAGGCTTCTGTGGCTATTTAAAGGGAAGTTGGAGGTAGGTACTTATAGAAATAACATAGTACAGAGCTGCAGGGGGAGATAAGAAGTGAACCTGATCTTATCACAGCTCTGTGTAATGTATTTCTCAATAGTGTACCTATTTAAAGGGAATGTTGAGGATAGGTACTTATAGAAACAACTAGTACAGAGCTTAGGGGGAAGATAATGAAGTGAACCTGATCTTAGCACAGCTCTGTGTAATGTATTTCTCATAGTGTACCTATTTAAAGGGAATGTTGGAGGGTATGTAAATCCCTGTGCTATAAGATCTTAAAAGAAGATAAGAGCTTTCCAGCACTTTAAACCTCTGACTTTTATTCTCTATCATCTAATTATATTACAGCATCCCACCCTGCCAAATCTGGCTTCCGGGCAGGTGGAGAGCAGGGGGCGTGACAGAGTGAATACGTCTCTGACGTCACCAAAGGGGCGGGGCAGGGGCAGAGTTAGGGGAGGAACGCACTATGTGATGTAAATTACTAGTGATGCAAGAAAAAAAGAGGCGTTCCAGAGGTGGGCTGTGGTTTCGGTCGTGGGAGTTTGGGTGGTCTTGCGGAGACTCTGAGACTCCCGGGAGGGGTGGGATACCTGTAATTATATCACTAAAGGTGCCCATACACCTTGATGATATTGGATCTGACAGGATTTGCAGGGTTATGAGCAAGTATCAACACACAGATAAACGTCTGCTGTTGGCATCACTGAACCGAAAATCTTTATTGATTGGTATTGGCTTCCTCTGCTACAGTAGAGGGAGTTAGTACGATCGGCCATGGTGTTGGCCTGTGTATGTGGTTACCACCACGTGTACTAGAGATACCAATGGGATATGCCAGTACACATATGATCGTAAACGCATGCGTATGGGCACCTTGAAGCTAGCCGTACCCACATTGATTGATGCCAGATAATGCACCTGATTGATTCTTCAATCCCAACCAAATTTAATATCTAAGCAATAAAAGTTTTCCTGTGCTATAAATTTGCTGCAATTAATCAACCAATCAGTTCGCTTTTTACTGGGATACTGCTGTACAATTCATCTGATTGGTTCGCGATAAGGATCTGTGACCCCACACCGGTAACGTAACTATGCTGCAGCAGCCCCTGCCATCACGGGGTGCCCGTCATCAGCTGTTTTTTAAACAGCTGATCACGCATCCTCGTAAAGATATATGCAATAATTTATCCATCGCCTGACTGACCAGAGCTGTGCAAATGTGCCTTACCTTGCCCTTAATCCTACCCTGTATACAGCGTTTTGGCCTCCATTATAGAATTAGACAATTTAAAGGCCCAATCGAGCATCGATTAGAGCCAAATGGCATGAAAATTCTATATACCGAGGGCTAATGGGCTTATAAACTGCATACGCTCCCCGTATACAGATGTCTTTAGCATTGATCTAGAGCCTGCTGGCGGCATTAATAGAATCCATGGTAGAGGTGACTTCCAAAGCACAGAGAATTAGTCAGAGTCCCGACCTATAGATCATAAACACGGAACAGGGAAAGTTTATTCCCCTTCATTAACGCCGTGTCAGGAAGGTTCCTCTGGACACCAGACACTGGGTAATGATACGAAATCACAATGCGTGTTTTTAAGGGACGTTGATTTAACCATCAGCAGGGTAATGATCTGATTCCCTTGTTTCCGACAGAGACAGACAGAAAGCTGGTTATGATGATCCATCATTGTTTGGGTCACAGCGCGGTAAAGGACCCCTCTTAACCATCCCCCCCCCTTACGGACTATTATTACCTTGGGACTCACACGATCTGATCGTTATCAATAAATTATCATCTATACAACAAACAACGACATTAGATAATCCGGCAGAGATAATACATTGCCCTAGCTGACATAGAAATGTCCCTAATGTTTCTCATGCACTTACCGTCACGTTTGGGTGGGGATCCATGCCAGCACATGGTGGCTACACTTGTGTGATCTGTGTTTGGAGCACATGCGATCACTTCATCTGACGTGGAATTTAGACTGACTGTATCCTACCAGCTGTCCCTGTCGTTAATCAATACATGTATATGAATAGGAGTGTTACATTATAATACATATCTATGATATCGTGTTCATATAAGACATAGATGAATAGGCGTGTTTCATAAATACATATACATAATATGAATAGGCGGTGTTCTTAATACATATATATGAATAATAGGAGTGTTACATATAATATATATGAATAGGTGTGTTACATATAATACATATATATAAATATGAGTGTTACATATAATACATATATATGAATAGGCGTGTTACATATAATACATATATATGAATAGGAGTGTTACATATAATATATATATGAATAGCGTGTTACTAATATACATATATATGAATAGGAGTGTTACTATAATACATATCATGAATGAGTGTTACATATAATACATATATAGAATAGGAGTGTTTACATCATAATACATAATAATAATAGGAGTGTTACATAAATACATATAATGAATAGGAGTGTTACATATAATACATATAAATGATATAGGGTGTTACATATAATACATATAATGAATAGGAGTGTTACATATAATACATATATATGAATAGGCTGTTAACTATAATACATTATAATAATAGGAGTGTTACATATAATAACATATATAAATGGGTGTTACATATACAATATTATGAATGGAGTGTTACATTACATATATAAATGTGTTACATTAATACAAATATGAATAGGCGTGTTACATATAATACATATATATGAATAGGGTGTTCAATACTATATATGAATAGGGTGTTACATATAATACATATATATGAAATATGAGTGTTACATTACATATATGAATAGGCGTGGTTACATATAATACATATATATGAATAGGATGTGTTACATATAATTACATATATAATAGCGTGTTACATATATACATTATATATATGAATAATAGGAGTGTTTACTATCATATATATGAATAGGTGTGTTACATATATACATATATATGATATGAAGTGTTACATATAATCATATATATGAATAGGGCTGTTACTATAATACATATATATGCATAGGAGTGTTACTATAATACATATATATGAATAGGTGGTACATATAATACATATATATGAATAGGAGTGTTACATATATACATATATATGAATAGGTGTTTACATATAATACATATATATAATAGGAGTGTTACATATAATACATATAAAATAGGGTGTTACATAATACTATATATGTAATAGAGTGTTTACATTTACATATATATAATAGGCATGTTACATATAATACTATATATGAATAGCGTGTTTTACATATAATAACATATATATGATAGGGTGTTTACATATATATACTAAATATAGGGTGTTACAATATAATACATATATATGAATAGGCGTGTTACATGTAACATATTATGAATAGGCATGTTACATATAATACATATATATATAGTGTGTTACTATAATACATATATATGAATAGCTTGTTTACATATAATACATATATATGATAGGCGGTACATATATACATATATGAATAGCGTGTTACATATAATATTACTATGAATAGGGTCTGAATGGACGTTATGGCGATCTTATGACTGATACATTGTTCAGGAGAACTGAAGCTAAAATGAAAATTAATCTGAATGGATCCTGGAATTGCTAGAATTCATTAAAGGAGAAATATAGTGCATATAAAGTTTTTTTAAAAACAGTTAAAATGAAATACCAGGGGCTGGGAGTGAGGATTGGTACTTTCTACCTCCCCATATACTGTATTACCCTGAGAGCGGTAGACGAAGCATTCTGCCAGTCTTTCTTAATACTTCAGCACTATCTTTAAAAGAAGGCCCAGGGCACTAACCTGGCAAATGAAACTTTACGTGCTGTAGTTCCTCAAGAAAATAAAATTGGAGGTAAGAATAATCAATCCTACTCCCTGCCCCAGGTACTCTTTATATTTGTAAAAGTACATTTTAACAATATGCAAGAAACAGGCATTTACCACAAACACCTATATAAATGGAGCCACAAGGCTGTATTGGTTCCTCATTAGCATTAACCCTTGGATTGCAGAGTCCCAGCAGAGCTATGGCTGTTTCTCACTGGATTTGATTAATAAATGACCTGGTAATGCCATTAGAAATGATTCCGATCATGCCCTGTAGAGCCCCGTGTAGGTTCCAGAATGACATTACACTTACATGTGATAATTTCACATGTAAACTCCCTCCCCATGAGGTTTACAAAAGAGCATTGTGTTTACTTAGTGTATCTACAGTTGAATATATTACGCAGTGTTTTATGGTCTTTATTATTATTTTTTATGGAGACCACCCAACTAGGGGTTTTTTTACATTTATTTTCACCAAATAGCTGTAGTTGTCCTTTGAAATTCCTTGTGCCACCTGGCAGGTACAATGAGCACAATGTTAGAAGCTCTTGCAATAGCTAAATAGAAAAAATGTCTTCCCCCTCCCTCTTGAGAATTTGGTCAAAAACTGAAATTCTGTAAACCAACGCTGATTCCAGCGGACGCTGGTTATTAGGTTGGCGCTACATCGCGTAGCCCACGGGGATTAACAAAGAAAAATCGTGTAGCTGCCTCCTGACCAACAGTCCGGAAGAAATCGGCAATATGACAGCATTTTCTTTCTACTGACACCCGTCAAATCCCAGACCAGGAGAAATGGACGTTGCAATGTATTGAGACGGACGGCTGCAGATCATTGGACGTTGTCTTACTGTCGTATTTATTGCTTCATGTTGTAATGCTAAAAAGAATTGAGTTGATGGCCATTATCAGAAACACCTGCTTGGATTGGATCACGCAGGGAAATCACGCCAGGTTCACACTTCTTATAGTGATTAATTAGAGACGTGCCCTCCTGCTTGCACCGTCCGCATGTACTGTACACATGTCTACTGTCTGATAATTAAATAGGTGACACATTGAGAGGGGCAAAGGTTTACCAGCCCTATGACTCTACAACAACCAATTAGATGTTAGCTTTTAAATGAGTGGCTGCGTTACTATTTGGTTAATAGCATTGGCAAATATATTCTTGTGAAGGTTCTCATTCATCCAGGTCACGGTATATCTGTAATATTCATTCATCCAGGTCATGGTATATCTGTAATATTCATTCATCCGGTCACGGTATATCTGTAATATTCATTCAGTCCAGGTCATGGTCATCAGTCATGGTATATTCTAATTTCATTCATCCAGGTCGGATGATCTGTAATATTCATTCAGCATCACTTATAAGGTCACGGTATATCTGTAATATTCATTCATCCAGGTCATGGTATATCCTGTATATTGCATTCATCAGTCTGGTCTATCTGTATATTCATCCATCCAGGTCATGGATATCTGTAATATTCATCCATCCAGGTCATGGTATATCTGTAATATTCATTCATCCAGATCATGGTATATCTTAATTTCATTCATCCAGTCACGGTATATCTGTAATAATATTCATATTCATCCAGGTCACGGTATATCTGTAATATACATTCATCCAGGTCACGTATATCTGTAATATTACATCATCCAGGTCATGGTATATCTGTATATTCATTCATCCAGGTCATGGTAAATCTGTATATTCATCCATCCAGGTCAATGGTATCCTGTAATATTCATTCACCAGGTCATGGTATATCTGTAATATTCATTCATCCAGGTCACGGTATATCTGTAATCTTCATCATCCAGGTCATGGTATATCTGTAATATTCATTCATCCAGGTCATGGTTATACTGTAATATTCATCCATCCAGGTCAATGGTATATCTGTAATATTCATTCATCCAGTCCGGTATATCTGTAATATTCATTCATCCAGTCACGGTATCTCTGTAATATTCATTCATCCGTTCCCGGTATATCTGTAATATTCATTCATCCAGGTCCTGGTATATCTGTAATATTCATTCTCCAGGTCAACGGTATCTTGTATTAACATTTATCCAGGTCATGGTAATCTGTAATATTCATTCATCCAGGTCACGGTATATCTGTAATTTATTCATTCAATCCAGGTCATGGGTATATCTGAATATCATCCATCCAGGTCACGGTATATCTGTAATATTCATTCATCCAGGTCATGGTATATCTGTTTATTCATTAGATCAACTGGACTTGAAGTTTAGTTCTTGAAGACGTTTTCGCTAGTCTCCAACTGGATCTCTCCATTCGAATGACTTGTACAAGAATCTGTGGCAATAAAATACCCTGGAATCCCAATTGCATATCACAGCCTCATGTTAAGGTCATGTAATGGATAGTGGCTAAAGTTTTGTTATAGGAACGCCAGGGTTAAGGTATCAAAACAGCATGTACATGGCAGATGGTTGGTGTCAACCCCCCCCATCTCTGTTTATGCGTTGGTTTCTTTATTTTCACCTAAATGGCCTCCTTGACACCTCTCTTGAACCAGTCTAGTTCTTTGCATATGTTAACATTACAGTCTTCAAAGGTATGTCCTTTATCCTTAAGATGGACGTACCCTGCTGAGTCCCTGACCCGAGGAATTGGGCTCTTCTTGTGCTGGGCCATACGTTGATGCGTTGCTGTTTGGTCTCCCCCCCATACAAATCAGAGCACTCCTCACTGCCTGCACTGCGTATAATGTCCGCTTTTTTGTGTTTCGGTATGGGGGTCTTTCGGATTACCAATTGCTTGCCTCAGTGTGTTGTTCGGTTTAAAGCAGACAGGGATACGGTGTTTATTGAAAAATTCTCTTCTTAATTTGTACCTCTTCCTTGTAAATTTGGTTTTGGTCTACACATTAATATGTTTCGGGAAGGCATGTACTTCCTTGTTGATTTTAAACCCAGGTGTCATCCACATATCTGAACCCATGGCTGGGTGCTATGCCCTAAAGGTATTAAGCTCCTGTTTTTCTACCTCCCATGTAAAAGGTTGGCCACAATGGTGAAACTGGAGATCCCATAGCACATCCGTGTTTTGCTTATAGAAACTTTCCCTGGTTTTGAAATAGGTGGTATTCAGGCACAAGTCCAGTAGGAACACACCTGTTCGGGTTGAGATCAGTTCTCTATGTATCTTGGGATTCCATATATGCATGGATGTGCCCTCACCAGGGTAGAGCGATGATACATTGCTCTCAATGGCTTTATCCTTTGAAGCTGTTTGTAGTAAGTCTATGACTCTTTCTTGATAACGGCTTGGGATCCCTTGTAAAAGCCTCATATGGTTGTTATCGGCCAGGAGCAGGGTCACCTTCCATGTGTATCTGAGGTGTTGAGTACCACTGTGCCTTCCCTTGTCTGCCAGTAGAATGTGGATACTGGAATCTTTCTTGAGGGATATTAAGGCTGTTCTTCCTGTGTGGTCAGGTGATGAGGAGTTTTAGCACTGGCTAGGCTGCAGATACCTTAGCGAAGTTGTTTTCTGCCTCACTCTGTGATACCTTATATTGTGGATTGAGGCTTCTGTGGCTGCTATAATATCCACCACAGGGATGGCTTTAGGAGTGAGGCAAATTCAAGCCCTTAGCGAGGACTATTTCTGCTGGGTCAGGGTCCTGTTAGACAAGTTTCTCACCCATTCCCCTCCTGTTTGATGAAGTGACATTTCCCTTTTGTATCCAAGTTAGTTGTTCTCCTTGTTGGGGGTGTTTTCTGGGTTGGACAAATAGAGAACTTGTTCTGTTTGCCCTTACAGTGCTGAGAAAGCGTGCTTGTTTGTGAACTCCACTCACTCTTTCCCAGATGGCCACAGATGCTGTGAGGCCAGGTTCTGTTCTATTTGCCTAATGTTGTGCAATAAAGCATCAACTGTGAAATGTGTCTGTCGTACTCATTCATTTAGGCCATTTATGTGAAATAAAGAAACCAAGAGCCTAAATAGAGGTGGGGGGGTCGACACCATCTGTCTGCCATGTACAAATGCTTTTTTTGACAACCTTACTCTGGCGTTCCATTAACCACTCTTAGCCACTATGCGCATCACGCCCTAACACTTGGCGTGATGGCTAATTGGGACACGTTCCAGGGTATTTATTGCCACAGATTCTTGTACAAGTCATTTCTGATTGAGAGATCCAGTCGATGACTAGCAAACGTCTTCAGACTAAACTTCAAGTCCAGTTGATCTAATTGATACAACAGATATTGGCAAATATACCTTGTATAACATGTGTTCCTAACGCGACACGAACAGGGGTGGGCCTAGGGTATTGAGACTTTGAAATACCAGGCGCTTCTCTTTCTCCTCCTTAGAAATCTGGACACTCTCGGAGGGTCTTTGGACGATTACTCATGGTGCGTTCTTAATCAACACCATCTCACTATTTCTCCAGGGGCATAACTCAGGCAATACAAGGGGGCCCTACGGGGGGCGCTATTGGGGGGCACTGGTTGTTACACAAAGTCGATGGTTGGAACCTAACAATGATCTGCCTTTGTGTGTAACGAGTGTTGCAGATGGTATTGTTAATGTTTCCCGACCACAAAAACTGGTCTTGACTAGGGGAAAATGATTTTTGGAAGGGGAGGGCTCCAAATTTAACCCCAGGCCTTGTAGGCTTCTAGTTTACGCTCCATCTTCACCTAACCCCAACCCGACCCATTGTGTATTGTACATTATTATCCGTTAATGGCAGTATGTTGCAGTTACTTAACATGGGAACCTATCCTTATTATATCTGATGCTCTTAAGACTCTGAGAAGCTAACGCAGATTTTGAAACGCGTGATTAGACTGTGAGTCCCCTAGACCCCCGGTAATAGGGCACCCAATTAGTTCTCTAAAGATCAGAAATTTGGACCAGGCTGATTTTTATTAAGCTTGTGTGGCATTTTGAATCTTGGATTGGAGAAATAATCTGAAAAACCAAATTTAGTGCATTTACATTATTTATATTTTTTATATGTATCAGATAACTAAGTATTTTCATTACACAACACCACATATATTTTTTTAAATATGTTTTATGCATATTTATTACGGGGGACACAGGATCACAGAGCCCTAACAGCAATCTACATATTCTGTTTATTATTTCTCACGCGATAAACAGAAAGGTCTGTCGTTCCGGTGTACAACAAACAGTCCAAATGCAAAGTAAACGGCAGGAAACATTCTCCCGAACTAAAAGGAAAACATTCCCTCTCTCATTCACCGTGCATGTATTAATTTGCACACATGTAAAGGGCACATGTCAGTTTACCATTCAACAATCACACTGTTTTTCACAGACCAATGTCCCTATAGACGACGGACTGGGTTTTAGATCTCTATGCCATATAGAGGAGGATATCACAAAGAGCAATTATTACTGAATATTATACAGCAGAGGCGTGTTTATAAGTGTCATGCCTTAAAATAGAACTTGAGAATATCCATCTATAGTGATAGGGCAATGGATTCCGATTGGGGTTTGCCAGTTATCTGCAAGGTGTTGGTGGCTGACAAAACCTCAAATTACCGCCAACGTACCATCATGGTTTGTTGTTTGCAGATGGTAAATCATTGTGTAGTTGTTGCGTACACTTCAATGCAGAGCCTAGTCTTAAAAGCTGATCATAAGGTTTCAAGGACAAGGCAAGTGAAAGAATTTGACCTTCTTACACAGTTTTGGGTGAAATGATGAGAGTTGTAGTTAGATCACAGTTTTTTTCATAACTGGGGCCTTAATAGAACCTCGATTGCCCTATTAATATTAAATAACACATACTGCATTAAAAAACAAGACCATTATTGCCATGGCAACTTCTGGTCAGACGGATTTGTCCACTAACTTTTTTTTGGCATTTCTGAAGTGTAAAGAAAAAACCTAATTTTTTTTGCCATGTTTGTTCTTTTTTTTTTTTTTTGCTTTCCCTCTTGATCAACATGTGACATGAAAAAACTAGTTGGACGTATGTCTTTATACACCTCATACTATGTTCTATGTACTTTATAAAGGAACCATTATGGTAGGGTATTAAGGTTGGACTAGATGGATGTATTCTTTAACAACCTCCAATACATGTTACTATGTAAACTGTATACACCACTTATGGTAGGGTATAAGGTTTGACTGGAGGACGTATGTCTTTATACATTTAACACTCCAAACTATGTTACATGTAACTGTTATACAGACATTATGGGTAGGTATAAAGGTTTGGACTAGATAGTATGTCTTTATACAACACTCCAATACTATGTTAAACTATGTAACTGTTATACCAACATTATGGGTAGGGTTATAAAGGTTTGACTGGATGACGTTATGTCTTATAACAACCTCCAATACTAGGTTACTAACGTAACTGTTATTACAGCATTGTATGTTAGGGTATAAAGGTTGGACTGATGGACGTATGTCTTTATACAACTCCAATACCTATGTTACTATGTAACTGTATACAGAACATTATGGGTAGGGTAAGAAGTGGTGGACTAGATGGATAGTCTTTATACCAACTCCACTCGACTAGTTACTATGTAAACTGTTATACATCATTATGGGTAGGTATAAAGGTTGACTAGAGGACGTAGTCTTTATACAACTTCCAATACTATGTTAATGTAACTTTATACAGGACATATGGGATAGGGTCAAAAGTTGGACTAGAATGGACGTCTTGTCTTTTATCAACTCCAATACTATTTTCTATGTAACTGTTTATACAGACTATGGGTAGGTATAAAGGTTGCACTAGATGGACGTATGTCTTTATACAACCTCATACTATGTTAACTATTGTAACGTTGATCAGACAGTTATGGGTAGGTATACAGGTTGGACTAATGGACGTATGTCTTTATACCAACCTCCAGATATGTTACTATTCAACTGTTATACAGAATTATGGTAGGGTGTTAAGGAGGTTGGGACTCGATGGACGTATGTGCTTTGTTACAACCTCCAATAATATGGTTATATGTAACTGGTATACCAAGAACATATGGGTGAGGGTTATAAAGGTGGAGCCTAGATTGGACGTATTTTTTATACAACTCCATACTATGTTCGTATGAAACTGGTTAAACAGACAATCATGGGTAGGGTTAGTATAAATGTAGGACTAGATGACGTATGTCTTTATACAACCTCCAATACTATGTTACTATATAACTGTTATACAGACATTATGGGGTAGGGTATATAAGTTTGGACTTGCTGAGTAGTCTTTATACAACCTCCAATACTATATTTACTATGTAACTGTTATACAGGAACATATGGGTAAGGCTTAAAAGGTTTGGACTAGATGGACGAGTCTTTATCACAACCGCCAATACTAATGTTTCTAATGTAACTGTTATAAACATACATTATGGGTAGGGTATAAAGGTTGGACAGATGGACGGTATGTTTTATACAACCCTCCATACTACTGTTACTATGTAACTGTATACAGACATTATGGGTAGGGTAAAGTTGCGACTAGATGGACTATGTCTTTATTACAACCTCATCTATGTTACTAATTTAAAACTGTATCACAGACATTATTGGGTAGGGTATAAAGGTTGGAATAGATGGGACGTAATGTCTTTAGAACAACCCCAATACTATGTTACTATGTAACTTTATACAGATATCTAGGGTAGGGTATAAGTTTGGACTAGATGACTATTGTCCTTATACTACCTCCATACTATGTATCCTATGTAAACTGTATACCTATTATGGGTAGGGTAATAAAGGTTGGACTAGATGGACTATGTCTTTTAACAACCTCCAATACTATATTACTATGTAACTGTTAGACACGACAGATGGTTAGGCTAATCAAAGTTTGGACTAGATGAGACGTATGTCTTTATACAACCTCAATTACTATGTTACTATGTAACTGTTATACAGCCATTATGGGTAGGAGTATAAAGTGTTGACTTGATGGAGTACGTATGTTAATACAACCCTCCAATACTATATTACTATGTTAATGTTATACAGAACATTATGGTAGGCATATAAAGGTTTGGACTATAGTGGACGTTATGTCTTTATACAACCTCCAATACTATGTTACCTATGTAACTGTTTACAGACATTATGGTAGGGTATAAAGGTGGTGGACTAGATGGACGTATGTTTTTATATACAACCTCCAATACTAGTTACTATTAACTGTTTAACAGAACTTATGGGTAGGGTATAAGTTGGACTTTTAGTGGACGCATGTCTTTATACCAACCTCTCAATACTATGTTACTATTTAATGTTATACAGACATTATGGGTAGGGTTTGGAAAAAGTGTGACTAGATGGAACGTTGTCTTTACAAACCTCCAAACTATGTTACTATGTATGTTATACAGACATATTATGGGTAGGGGTATAAAGGTTGGAGACTAGATTGGCGTAGTCTTTATATACCCCTCCAATACTATTTTACTATGTAACTGTATACAGACATTATGGGTAAGGGTATAAAGGTTATGGACTAGATGGAGTATGTCTTTATACAACCTCCAATACATGTTTACTATGTAACTGTATATACAGCATATTATGGGTTTAGGGTATAAAGGTTGGACTAGATGGACGTATGGTCTTTATTCAACTCCATTATATACTATATATTGGGCATTCTTGTTGCTGTTCTACCCTTTAAACCTGTCTTTTGTAGTATTCAACCATGCAGTAGATGACAACATGATTTAAAATAAAACATAGTTTTTAAGCTTTAATTAATAAATGAACTGACGAGATCATGCAACCATCATCAATAAGCTTTATTAGGGTAGCGCAGATAGAGTTTTTAAAAAGCAGATTTTTGATTATTGTTAATAAAATTAGAATGCTTCAAATTTTTCTCCTACTTATAGCGCTATCAACCAAATACACATTTTATTTGTAATCTGCTAATTAATAAAGATTCCTATATTAAATGACACAGAGTAACTTGGGGAGGGCCGTTAATGCTGCAGAATATTTTTCCACTGTCGCTTAGGCTGTTATAGGTCCAGCCACATCTCTGGGGTCACATAAACCACTGTAATTTAGGTGTTTACTTTCATGCCTGTTACATGATTGTCCCAGTTCTGTTGCGCAAATAGTACAACGTTTCGCAAACAGGAAATCTCCAGGGAGGTGTTAACGGGACAAGTTCCACCTTAATTAATCTAATGTATATATAGCAAAAAAACAAACAGTGATTGGTTTTATTTTGTTATTCTTGAATTTATTGAGCTTAGTATTTGTTCTGTACCTCAATAGTGTACCTATTTAAAGGGGAATGTTGGAGGGTAGGTACTTATAGAAACAACATAGTACAGAGCTGCAGGGGTAGGATAATGAAGTGAACCTGATCTTAGCACAGCTCTGTGTAATGTATTTATCAATAGTGTACCTATTTAAAGGGGAATGTTGGAGGGTAGGTACTTATAGAAATAACATAGTACAGAGCTGCAGGGGGAGGATAATGAAGTGAACCTGATCTTATCACAGCTCTGTGTAATGTATTTCTCAATAGTGTACCTATTTAAAGGGGAATGTTGGAGGGTATGTAAATCCCTGTGCTAAAGATCTTAAAAGAAGATAAGAGCTTTCCAGCACTTTAAACCTGACTTTTATATCTCTATCATCTAATTATAATTACAGACATCCCACCCTGCCAAATCTGGCTTCGGGCAGGGTAGAGAGGGGGGCGTGACAGAGTGATATGACGTCTTGACGGCACAAAGGGGGGGGCGGGGCAGAGTTAGGGGAGGAACGCACTATGTGATGTAAATTACTATGTGATGCAAGAAAAAAAGAGGCGTTCCAGAGGTGGGCGCTGTAGTTCGGGTGTGGGGAGTTTGGGGTGGTCTGCGGAGACTCTGAGACTCCCGGAGGGGTGGGATACCTGTAATTATATCACTAAAGGTGCCCATACACCTTGATGATTATTGGATCTGACAGGATTTGCAGGGTATGAGCAAGTATCAAAAACACAGATAAACGTCTGCTGTTGGCATTACTGAACCGAAAATCTTTATTGATTGGTATTGGCTTCCCTGCTACAGTAGAGGGAGTAGTACGATCGGCCATGTGTTGGCCTGTGTATGTGGTACCACCACGTGTACTGAGAGATACCAATGGGATATGCCAGTACACATATGATCGTAAACGCATGCGTATGGGCACCTTGAAGCTAGCCGTACACACATTGATTGAGCACGATATATGCACTGATTGATTCTTCAATCCCAACCAAATTTAATATCTGATGCAATAAAAGTTTTCCTGTGCAATAATTATTTGCTTTGAATAATTAACCATCAGTTCGCTTTTTACTGGAACTGCTGTACGAATTCTCTGTTGGTTGCTGAGATAAGGATCTGTGACCCCAACCACGGTAACGTAACTATGCTGCAGCAGCCCCCCTGCCATCCGGGGTGCCCGTCATCAGCTGTTTTTTAAACAGCTGACACGCATCCTCAGTAAAGATAATGCAATAATTTATCCACGTCTCTGACTGACCAGAGCTGTGCAAATGTGCCTACCTTGCCCATTAATCCTACCCTGGATACACGTTTTGGCCTTCATTATAGAATTAAGACAAATTTAAAGGCAATCGAGACATCGATTAGAGCCAATGGCATGAAAATTCTATATACCGAGGGCTAATGGGCTTAAAACTGCATACGCTCCCCGTATACAGATGTCTTTAGCATTGATCTAGAGCCTGCTGGCGGCATTATAGAATCCATGGTAGAGGTGACTTCCCAAGCACAGAGAATAGTCAGAGTCCCGACCCATATGATCATAACACGGAACAGGGAAAGTTTTATTCCCCTTCATTAACCGCCTGTCAGGAAGTTCCTCCGGGACACCGAACGACTGGGTAATGATACGAAATCACAATGCGTGTTTATTAAGGGACGTTGATTTAACCATCAAGCAGGGTAATGATCTGATTCCCTTGTTTCCAGACAGAGACAGAACAGAAAGTGGTTATGATGACTCACCTTGTTTGGGGTCACAGGCGGTAAAGGACCTCTATACCATCCCCCCGCCCCTACGGACTATTATTACCTTGGGACTGACACGATCTTGATCGTTATCAATAAATTTCATCTTACTAACAAACAACGACATTAGATAATCCGGCAGAGATAATACATTGCCCTAGCGTGACATAGAAATGTCCCTAATGTTCTATGCACTTACCGTCACGTTTGGGTGAGGGATCCATGCCATGCACATGGGTGGACACATTGTGGATCTGTGTTTTGGAGCACATGCGATCACTTTCTCACGTGGAATTTAGACGTACTGTATCTACCCGTGTCCCTGTCGTTACATACAATACATGTATATGAATAGGAGTGTTACAATAATATCATATTTGAATAGGCGTGTTACATATAAGACACGATGAATAGGCGTGTTTCATTAATACTATAACTATATATGAATAGGCTCTGTGTTAAATAATACATATATGAATAATAGGTGTGTTACACATATGATATTTCGGAATATAGTGGGATACATATAACTACAATATAAAATAGAGTTCATTATTTTGAATGCGTGTTCATCATAGATACCTTACATATGAAAGGCTTTACTAGAATCAAATCTATTATAGGAGTGTACCATATACAGATATATGAATAGAGCTGTTACATTAATACATATTATGAACAGTGTTATATGATATACATATCTATGATAGGATTTTCATATAATACATATATATGCATAGAAGTGTTACATATAATACATATAATACTGATTATAATAATAGGAGTTGTTACATATAATACATATAATGAATAGGCAGTGTACATATAATATATATGAATAGGAGTGTTACATATATAATAAATTAATACAATATATGAATGGGCGTGTATACAATATATCCACATATATATGAATAGGAGTGTTAATATCATATACACTATATATGAATAGGCGTGTTACATATATATACATATATATGAATAGGAGTGTTAATGTACATATAGAAAAGGTGACTATAATACATTAATGAATAGGCGTGGTTACATATACTAACATATATATGAATAGGAGTGCTGTACAATTACATATCATGACATATATGAATAGGGTGTGTTACATATAATACATATATATGAATGGAGTTTTAGTACATCTATATATTGAATAGCGGCCTCTGGTACATATATACATTATATGACTAGATGTCCGTAATACAAAAATACTGTAGGTGTCACCTACTACAAAATGATATAAGTTCCATATATAGAATGCGTGTGTTACATATAATACATATTATATGAATGTATGAGTGTTTGATATATATACATAGTATTGCGAATAGGCGGTGTTACATATATACATATATATGAATTACAGTTTTTAGACTCTAGTACGGTGTACATATATACATATTATATATGATGTACAACTACTAAGAAGGCGTTCGTTACATATTACATAATATATATGAATCGGAGGTGTACATATATTGACATATATATGATAGGTGTTACATAGTAAGCAGGTGTAAGTTTTGTTTTATGAGTTGTGATTCACGCAAAGAGCGCTCTATCCCATGGTGTAGTATGGTCTAGATTTTCCAATATACCCTTACCAAATTGCGACTTTCCAGGGTACATATAATTGCCACCGATCGTGTTCAAGCCATTCTGAATGAGAAAGCCAGCGGAGGACTAGCGAAACGTCTTTTCCAAGAACTAAACCCATGAACTGGAAGGGATGATATTACAGTTACCATGACTGGCATGGATGTAATATTACAGAGATTACCTACCTGGATGGATGAATTTACAGATATACCATGGACCTGGATGGATGAATATTACAGATATGCCATGACTGGATTGAATGAATATTACAGATATACCATACCTGGATGAATGAAGATTAAGAATACCATGACCTGGATTGAAGGAATATGACAGAGTATACATGACCTGGATGATGAAATTACAGATATACCATGACCTGGATGGATGCATATTCTAGAGATACCGTGACTGATGAATGAATATTAAAGATTATACCGTGACCTGGATGGATGAAATTACAGATTATACCATGACCTGGATGAGATGAATATTTATTACAGATATACCATGACCTGGAGGAATGAATATCAGATTATTACCATGACCTGATGAATGAAATTAAGATATTACCATGACCTGGATGTGACTGATATTACAGGATCTCCCATGACCTGGAATGATTGGAATATTACAGATTATACCATGACCTGGATGAATGAATATTACAGATATACCATGACTGGTGAATGAATATTACCAGATATTACCATGACCTGGAATGGATGAATTTACAGAATATACCATGACATGGATGAAATGAATACTTAACCGATGACCATGACAGGGATGGATGAATATTACAGATATACCATGACCTGGATGAAGTGAATATTACAGATATACCATGACCTGGATGAATGAATATTAAAGAATTATACCATGACCTGGATTGAATGAATATTACCAGATATACCATGGACCTGGATGAATGAATATACAGATATCCCCTGACAGGAGGTATGAATTATTACAGATATTACCATGACCGGATGATGAATGAATATTTACGAATACCATGACCTGGACTGAATGAATATTCAGATATACCGTGACTGGAATTGGATGAAATATCTACAGATATATACCAGTGACCTGGATGGAGAATATTACAGATATACCGTGACATGGAGGATCGAATATTACGATATACGTGATCTGGAGGGATGAATATTACAGATTACCATGCTCTGGATGGATGAATATACAGATATACCTGACCTGGATGGATGAAATATTCAGATATACAGTGACCTGATGGATGAATATACAGATATACCGTGGACCTGGATGGATGAATATTACAGATATACCATGACTGGATGAAGGAATAATGCCAGATATACCAGACCTGGATGAATGAAATATTACAGAATACCGTGACTGGAGGAGTGAATATTAAAGATATACCCATACCTGGGATGGATGAATATTACAGGAGTTTATACCCATGACCTGGATGGATGATATTACAGATATTTACGTGACATGGATGAATGAATATTAAGATTTATACCGTGACTGGATGGATGGATATTACAGATATCCCATGACCTGGAAGGATGAAGATTACAGATATTACCGATGACCTGGATGATGATATTACAGATATACCATGACGGTGGATGGAATATACAGATATACCATAACCGGGATGAATGAATCTACAGAAAATACCATGACCTGGATGATGAATATTACAGATATACCGGACCTGGATGAGTATGAATATTACAGATATACCGTGGACCTGGATGGATGGAATATTACAGAATACCGTGACCTGGATGAATGAATATTACAGATATACCGTGACTGATGAATGAATATTACAGATATACCATACCTGCATGATGAAGATACAAGTCTACAGTGACCTGGATGAAGAATATTACAGATATACCGTGGACCTGGATGGCTGAATATTACAGATTTATACCGTGACCTGGATGAATGAATATTACAGATATACCAGACCTGGAGGATGAATATTACAGATATACCATGAACTGGATGGATGAAGATTACAGATATACCGTGACCGGATGAATGGAATATTACAGATATACTGTTACCTGGATGAATGAATATTACCAGATATACTGTTACCTGGGATGAATAATATTACAGATAACCGTGACCGGATGAATGAAATCAGATATACCATGACGCTGGATGGATGAATATTACAGAATACCATGACCTGGATGAAGGATATTACAAGATCTACCATGACCTGGATGGATGAATATTACAAGAATTTACCAGGACCTGGATGAATGGATTATTACGATATCTACCGTGCAGGAGGATGGAATATTAAGACTAACCTGGACCTGGATGGATGAATATTACAGATTATACCGTGACCTGGTATGAATGAATATTACAGATATACTGTTAGGGATGAATGAATATTACAGATATACCGGGACCTGATGAAATGGAATATTACAGATTATAACGTTGACCGGATGAATGACTCTTACAGGATATCCGTGACCTGAATGAATGAATATTACAGATTTATACCGTGACCTGGGATGAATGAATATTTACAGATTATACCGTGACCGGATGAATGAATATTACGTATACAGTGACCTGGAGGGATGAATATACAGATATACCATGAACTAGATAAATGGAAATATACAGATATACCATGACTGGATGGAGATATACAGATATACCATGCCTGGATGATGGACTATTACCAGATTATACCATGACCTGGATGAATGAAGATTACAGATATACCATGACCTGGATGGATGAATATTAAGGATATACCATGACCTGGATGATGAATATACAGATATACCATGACCTGGATGATGAATATTAAAATATACCATGACCTGGATGATGAATATTTACAGAGACATAACTGGGTAAAGAATATTACAGGATATACATGACCTGGATGAAGAATTTACAGATATACAGTGACTGGATGGAGATATTACAGATATACCATGACCGGATGGATGAATAATCACATATACCGTGACCTGGATGATTGAATGATTACAGAGATACCATGACTGGATAAATGAATATGACAATATACCATGACCTGGATGATATGAATATTACAGATTACCATAACCTGGCTAAAGAATATTACGATATACCATGCCTGGATGAAGGAATATTACAGATATACAGTGACTGGGGATGGATGATATTACAGGATACCATGACCTGATGGAGAATCATACACATTATACCGTGACCTGGATGGATGAATATTACGATTATTACCATGACCTGGATAAATGAAATTACAGCTATACCCTGACCTTGATGAATGAATATTTACAGATATACAGTGACCTGGATGGATGAATATTACAGATATATACAGTATACCATGACCTGAGTAAATGGAATTTAAATATTACCATGACCTGGATGGAAGGGAATATACAGATATACGTGGACCTGATGGATTATTATTACAGATTATACCATGACCGGGATGGATGATGAATATTACAGATATACCATGACATGGTGAGATGAATATTACAAAGTATAACAGTGACTGCTGGATTATTATTACAGAGATTACCATGACTGATGGGATGAAGAGTACAGATATTACATGACCTGGATGAATGAATATACAGATATACAGGGGCCCTGGATGGATGAATATTACAGATTATACCGTGACTGGATGGATGAATATTACAGATATACAGTGACTGGATGGATTGCATATTACGAAACGTTGACTGGATGAATGAAATTACGATTACCATGACCTGGATTGAAGGAAATTACAGAATATACCAGGCCTGGATGAATGAATATTACAGCATATCCCGTGACTGGATGGATGAATATTAAGATATACCATGACCTGGATAAAATGAATATTACAGATATACCATGGAACCTTGATGAAGGATATTACAGATATACAGTGACCTGAGGATGATATACAGATATACCATGACTGGCTAAATAATTGAATATTACAGATATACCGTGACCTGATGAATGAATATTACAGATATTACCACGACCTGGATGGAATAATATTACCGATAACCTGACATGGATGAATGAATATTTACAGATATGAAGTGACTGATGATTATTATTACAGATATACCATGACCTGGATGGATGAATAATTACAGATATACCGTGACCTGGAGGATGAAATTACAGATATACCCATGACCTGATGAAGAATATTACAGATATTACCGTGACTGGATGAATGAATATTAAAGAATCAGTGACCTGGATGGATTGATATACAGATATACCATGACTGGATGGATGATATACAGATATACGTGAGCGCTGGATGGATGAAATTACAGAGATACCATTGACCGGGATGAATGAATATTCCAGATATACCATGACCTGGATGAATGTGAATATTACAGATATAAAGTGACCGGATGGATGATATTACAGGACTTTATACCGTGACATGGATGATGAATATTACAGATATCAGTGACCTGGATGGATGGAATTTACAGATATACGTGACCTGGATGAATGAATATTACAGCTATACCATGACATGATGAATGAATATTACAAGATATACCATGACCTGGATGAAGAAATTACAGATATACCGTGACGGATGGATGAATATTACAGAATACCATGACCTGGATAAATGAATATTACAGATATACCATGACCTTGGATGATGAATATTACAGATATACAGTGACCTGGATGAATGAAATTACAGATTATACAATGACATGGAGGATGAATATACAGAATACCATGACCTGGATAATAAAGAATGTTACAGATATTACCGTGACCTGGATGAATGAATATTAACCGATATACCATGACCTGGATGAATGAATTTACAGAATATACCAGGACAGGATGAATGAATATTACAGATATACAGTGACCTGGATGGATTATTTATTACAGATATTAACATGACCTGGATGGGCATGAAATTAAGATATACCGTGACCTGGGATGGATGAATTTAAAGAGTATCCGTGACCTGGATGAATGAAATACAGACATGGGCTGACAGTTACAACACCACCAAGGCTGACAGTCCATACCGGCAGAGCCAGATATGAGTGGCACCTGCTCTGGCGGGGCTTCGGCGAGGGATCTGCTGAAGTAATGTCCCACCCTTCGAGAGGCTCCATGTTTTACGTCCTGGTAAGGCCATATGAGTCACGGCCAAGTCTGAAGGCCTTATCGTTACAAGCCCGCCAAGGCTTGCCTGTGAACGTAACAGGGCAAAGTAGCAGCAGCAGCTGGGACGGAGGAAGCGGGCGGGTGTGATAGCGGTTATTATAATTTTCTCACTTCTAGGAGCGTATTTAAAGCGAAGGTTTGGGGGTTCATGCATAACATATTACATTTAAAGTAAGTAAATCTCAGAATGGGAGAGGCGGATCAAGGTAAAGTCAATTATGGGGGGTACTAAGGTAAGTAGCTTACTTGATTTTTTTTTTTTTCATTGTATGGTTGGAAATTGTAATTGCAAGTCATGTCCAGGACGGCGGTGGCAGCGCAATCCCCCCGATATGCGGTTACGAGTGCTTCTGGGAATTTCCACCTATAAAATACGGAGATTACATTGCTAAGCAACCCTATCGCTCATCATTACTCATTGTACGTTTGTAAATGATGAAAGATATGAAGCCCTATGTTGAATAAGAAAGGTTTCCCTACTCACGATGAATTCCTATTATTTGCCTATGTATAATGATTCAGCATGCGTGGGTTATTTATGAGACGTTCATACGTTTTTTGATATTATGATTTTGAGGGTTCATCTCAGTTTACATGGCGCCCCTTAACTTCGCGTTCTAATTATCAAAGAAATTAAAAACGATCCAATTGTTGTTAACCGCACTCACACGTCAATAACCCAAAAAAGATCCTGACTGGGGAACATTCCGAGTGGGCGATCAAGATGTCGAATGAGGCCACCCAGAGCAGGTTATCCATAAGGCAAACCCTAGGGCCCAGGAAATTTGGACGCTCAGTTCCCTCGAGGACGGGATTGCAGCCCCTGATATGGAAAACTCAGGATTTTATCACTGCAAGCGGGACAATTCCCGTCCAAATCTGGGACACCCTGACTGGGACCCTTCTGGGTGTGCCCGGGTTGTGATGCCTAAAACAGGCTCCCTACGAGAACATTGAGGGGGGAAATATATGATTATAAATAAGAATGCAATTATTTTATGTGGTCCATATATTTACCATTTATTATTAGTAGTGAGGTTATTGAAAGGGCACGTTCACCTTCACAAACCAAATTTTAACCCCTAGGCTTAATTACCCCCCCCAAACCCTTTTTACAAATAGATTACTTTCTCCCCACGTGTTCCCCGGGGGGCCGGTATTAAACAATTCATACCACCCTGCTCAGTTAGTACTACCAGGGTGAGGAACCCTAACCATGTGCGACTCACCCCTGGGTCTTTACATGGTCACTAAGGGGAATATTTATAAAAATCGAAAATAGCACCCCACATTACCGCCCGCACATCGCGGCCGCGAAAAATAGCGATTATCGCCGTATTTATAACGGCGAGCACATTGCCGCGATGTGTTGCGGTAATTTTAAGTCCCTTCGCGGGTACTATACAGTATCGCCGCGAAGGGACTTAAAATCCCTTCCCGACGCCTCTGCTAAAGGGGGCGGGGCATAAAATTCGGATTTGGTTGGGAAGTGTAATGTGGCCTTTAAAATAGTAACTAATGTAAAACAATATGAAGTCTAACACCGAGAATATCAAGGACGGAGACCTTAGATAATGGTGGTAGACGATGCGGAGAAGGCGAACATGTACTAATCCCAGTTTATTTCCACCTGTATCGCTATAGAGCAGTGAAATCGAACCTTGGCCTTCCAGATGTTTGGAACCACAACTACCAACATGCCTTGGTACAGAAGCATGCTGGGGGTTGTAGTTACCAGACAATGGAGTGCTAAAGCTTCAAACCCTGATCGATAACGATTATCGAATATTCACATTACGATTTATTAGATATTCGCTATCGAAATTTTCACATTCGATACGATTAATGATTATTTGATGCCGATTACCGGAATCCTTGTTCAAAACCAAACTTGTTCTTAACGAGGAAATGAGAAAAACAATTGTATATGGGAATTTGTGCTGTACATAAACCAGAATGGCAGCTCCCTGTTCTACAACTTAAGCTGAAGGCTCAGTGACCAGCTTGTTGGCAGCACATTCTCGACAATGTAATCATTATTATAAAATCTGATCTTCTCGTATTTTCCTTTGGTATCTGCTTACAGTTGACGTTCCTCTTTAGCAGCGGCAATCTGCATGCCCCAACGGTCGCCTTGAATTGCCGCCCGCCCCCTGTAAAATCCCTCGAGTGCATATCAGACAAGAAAGGGGGATATTAGGGATCCCAGGCAGCAGTCGATCACTGCCTCTTATTTAGTTATTTCCCCAATCTGACTCCTTTTCAAAGGGCACGGATGGTGGGAAAGTTGGGTTACCTAGCACACTGGACAGAAAGATGTGTAAGAAGGGGGGATAATGCATTGATTGCGCGCGATTGAGAAAGAGAACGCAGTTACGAGTCACGTGTGCCTCGGGGCCTGTCTAATTGAGAGAATCTCTCTTATCGCATTCACAGCTTGTGTGCAGGCCATTACCCCACCTAAGACAACCCGGGAACCTCCGAGTCTCGGGCGGGGAACTTGGTAACATATTTGAACAGTAATCAGTGAATTCTGGTTACTTTTTAGAGTCCAAATGGAATTAAAGGGAAAGTTACATCATGCGCGACAGGTAGTTTGAGCGCAAGCATTAGGGAGATAACGGCAACTCAACTGATAAAATAACGATAGAACATGTAGGACCTGCATTCCTGTCGTCCTTTAATAATTACGCACTAACACCCCCCAGATTGTGATAAAGAATCTTCCTCCTGTGGTGTGTGCCCATACACCCAATATGGATTGTACAATCTGGCGTTGTACAATCTGTCCGATACAAATTTCTAAGTGTCCAATGGGGGTGTGTGTGTTAAAATTGGTGATTAACCATCCACGGTTCCAATAATAGTACAATGTTGGAATATTCCCAATTATCTTATGACCGGGATTGGTGCTTACGTGGGAGGAAAAAGTACTGTAATTGTTTTCATTACTGTCCCATTCTACTTACCTTTTTTTTCTCCAAAATATGGGCCAAAAAGTTACTTACAAAGAACCCGATCGTTTGCAGCGGGACTGTCTCCGCAGCTTCCAGGTAAAAGCTGTCAGTCAAAAGCATGATGTTGAATTAAGCCAATTACCAAAGCTGCTACTCTGCTGTGCAAGATCGAAACCAGTGAAACAACAGCATTGGAAAGAGGTGTGACTCCCTTCAAGGATCGGGGAAAGAAATTGTGGAAATTGTATAAATTAAGGCAAATAAGTCAGCCATGGCAAATAAAAATAACGTGGTAGAATAGGAGGAAACTGGGTGAGAGATCTTAAAAAAACAGGGATGGGCTATTGAGATGATTCAGTTTATTGATTTATCAGCGCAGATTTGACGGGCTGAAAAACTAGTAATGGGCCTTTATAAAAAGCCACACAAAAGAGTTGTGTGTGAGTACTTTCAAAAACCCGTGGCAGACGACACAATTCTGCCTAAAGTTTACAATACCCCAATTAATCTCCTGTACGGTGGTGTTACTGCTGTACAGGGAGCGTCTGGTCATGTCGACCTATTGGTGGTGGAATGTTGGAATTTGCACATAAGGGGAACTGTGGTCTCCCAAAACAAGATGATTGTAAACAAAAGGGGACATTTTTTTTTTTGTTTAACCTTTCAAAATGAGCCATCAACCAACTATCACGGCTGCCACAGCCCAAGATATAAAGAAATCATGATCAAAAAGGGGGGTCGAGGTTCTGAATCTGCGGTCACCAAATCTAGTTCCTTCCTCCATCTGGGGTGCACAGGCCTCAGTGCAGGAGAAAGCGAAAGAACCGTGCAGGTTGAGCACATTGACTGGAGGGGCCACAGAGGTTGCAAGGGGAGGGACCGGAGCCCACAATGAGAGGGAGAGCACAGGAAGGAGGAACTGTCACGCTGGTTTCAGAGCCAGGCATAGCCCGAGGATCTGGTGATTTTCTGTTAACATATCACAAATAAAATGTACATTCTCAAAACTAGTAAAAAATTGTAATGGAAAAAGTAAATTGCATACATACTCTCAGAAACAATTCCCATCCAATTTACCTAAAGTCATTTTTGATCACAGTTACCCTATAACTTAAAAATTCAAAACCCTAAATACTAAGAACCGTTAGCGGTATGAGGTTAGGAGAAGAAACTCCTGGTCTGTGTGAGAATGAAGCAAGCAGCACATGGTTCCTCTAACAACCAGAACGTTAGACATGGAAGTAGAGCTGGAAAATGTCTTCATGGTGTTTTGGTGGTTTGGCGGACTAAAGGGAGAAAGAATACCACCAGATAGGCGGTCAGAGAGCATCAAAAGAACCGGAAGATACATCGGAGTTAAAATATCTCCACCGAACAATTGTAAATGTAGGATTACTGCCAAGTCTATACTGGTTCACTCTAACCAATGTCAACCTCCACTCATGTATTAATGAGTCCATCTCCTTCCCTACACAAGAGCAGAAGGAATAGGGTCTAACAGCTGGCCATACGCCACCGCAGTCATATGATACTGGGATTGTACATCTTTGGACGTGTCTGGTGACGATCGGCCTGACAATGAGTGCACTTTTTCCAGTGTTGGATTTTTTTTTCTTCCCTTGTAAGCCAATAGGATTGATGATCCCCCATCATGCCACTTGTTTCGTTTGTGGTGGTAACAATCAGTCTAAGAGATGGCAGAACTCTCCCGGGTAATTGATGTATTTAACACCGAGAGACTGATATTAAAGGGATGATATTAGGAGTAGAGGGAAGTGAATGTGCTGAGAAGTGAATAATACAAGTCCCAGAGAACGACTAAAACGAGAAGACATGACGGAGAAGGATTCGCGGGGTGGTAGTGAGATGGAGGAACAGGGGCAGCTGGGAATGAGTACTACATGCATCTCTTTCCCAGCAGTCAGCGTTACATTTAAAAGCATGCAAACCGTCGAGCCCTGTTGCATCTTCTGCGATATTTCTTAATGTGCATGAGGAAATTTATAATAAGAATAGGGTTACACTGGCAATCATATTGGCTGGTGAGTACAGGGCAGACAATAAATAAAGATCCAATGATAAAAAACAATAACAATGAATAAGTCTTTACACAACAATTCAGGAATTTTGCAGGTTCAGCAGTATGGCAGCTCCCTAGACAATTAAAGCTTGATACTGTATTACATGTGAGTTCAATGTGTTTATTTTATATTACAGACCTTGTAATGTTACGTTACAGTCTGTGTTTTTATGGGATGAAGGTTATTAGAGTAGCATGGTGGATATTAGACAGAGCCAATTTCAACATTCAACAGAATGTGGGGTGTGGGCGGGGCTCAACAGTTGTAGGCGTGTCATATTTGTAGGTTTCACACCTGAGATAACTACTTAGTTTACCAGGAGGCAGCAGCCATAATAATTGCTGCAAAGCAACACCAACCCTTGAATTTTCTATTTCGGATTAGTATAATTGAATTTGTGTTGGTTATTATATATTATATTATTATATAATGTTCCTAACTTATGCTTCCACCCATATTATTATACCCAGTGACTCAGGTTTTGTGCGCTCTACTTACGGCCATTATAATGGTAACAGCTTAAGCAACTGCGCCTGTATGAGAACATTGCACACATCATAGACGTACCATATACGCCTGGGGGGGATGCATTAAAGGGCATCTATATACCGAGAAATAGGTTATTTTAATTGACCATATCTGGAAACTATAATTCTTCCAACCACACTGTATCATTTTTTTTTGTTAGCTGTCCCCTATTTCTTTAGATATCCATCTAAACGTTTTTATTTCAGCTGTGCAATCAAGTCCTTGCTCTCAAAACTATTCTTCTGTGAGTAGTTTTACTGTAGCTGGAATGGTGACAGGTTTTGACAGTTGGAATGCTGTGTGCAGGGAAAAAGTCAGGTCGAGGAGGAAGTGGGAGTGGTTAAAAGGGAGGGGGGATACTGCTCTAACAAAAAAATGTGTGTGGCTGATTGAAGGCATGCGCACACACACACAAATCAAGTAAGTGCTACTTACATGTATTCAATTATGAGTAAGATGAGGCAAAGCATTTTTTCAGTATGTGTCCTTTAATATTACATGAAAGGCGGACGATTCCACTTGCGCAGAACGGCATAGAGACCCTACAGAATCTGCTCGGTAGCATCTTGCGTCACTGTTATCCAAGTGGTTGCGAAGCAGAGAGTGGGCGATTCCATGTGTGTGTGTGTGATTGAATGTTAAATATAAATTTATTAATGAAAACAATGTAAATATGTCATGGATATCGTTATTATTAAATAAAACACGGGGCTTTAACAATGTAACAGTAACGATGTAAAGGGGCACTCAACAGTGAAAATAAAACATAGAAGGACTACTTTCAGGGAGGTTGGAGGACACCACCTCCTCCCCTTGTTTCTTATTGATGAGATCGCCTTTCCCCCGTCCGACACAGCCACACGCCCCCTATTTCTGACACAGGTGCGCATGTGCCTTTTTTTTGAGTTTGTTGAAGGCTTGAACGGAGCGTTGAGCAGTGAGCTGTATCTTTGAAGGGAGGGATTGCATCACTTAAGTCACGATGCTACATTTCTTAAAGTTTCCCCTTTATGGTGTCTGTACCTGTCTCCCACGGTGATGAGATCAGTTGGCTGAATGGTCGGTGAGGGGGCTGGTTACACGGTGTATAAATAGACGGTTTGCAGGACACACTGTGTTGGGATCTCTTCTCCTCCACTCTGCTGTTGTGATTTGGCAGTACTTACATGCAACAATCCAGTAGCACCGTCCCGTCTACAACGGTCTATGGGGGGGGATATTTGACGATTGTTGTGTGTATGGTCCACAAGTTTGTCTCTGACCAGTGAACAGAATTTAGATAGAGTAAACAAAAAGGGGAACTAAAGTTAAAAACACCCCACTACATGTGAGCTCCCCGAAACACAGGCCCTTGTCCCTGTTGGCAGGATCCAACGTCTGCTTCTGTATTCCCGTCCTACAACACCTCCAGAGGCAGAAGATCCATCCACTATGGGCGGACGTGTCCTTACTAAGTGCATCTTCCATAAGTTGGCCTACCTGCTAGTAAATGGGGGTTCCCGTTGAATGGGGGGAAGCAGGACGGTCGAATGTGTCAAGCACAACTTATGTACTAAAGGGCAAGCCCATCATAAAATGTAAGTTCCCCCACATCCAAAACCTTTGTACTGCAGCCAGACTCAGTGGCTAAACTAGGAATCCCTGGGCCCCCTGCAGGAACTATGATGGGGCCCCTATCTGTACTTCATCCACAGTTTTCTGGGAGGGAGGCTATATCTGTCATAGGAAAAATAAAGAAGACAAGGCCCCCTGGTTCCCTGGCCACCATGCTGTGCTCCCTGATAGTTACGCTCCGGATGCCAGTTCTTTCCTGTGCTGGTGTCCTCCTTTCTGGTAGTAGCCCCCTCTCTGCAGCAGCTCAGCTCTTAAAGAGTCTCATTGTTGTTGCAGATATGCGTTAAAACCTGTGCTGGCAGAGATTAAGAGAATACTTGCTTAAGGGGCTGCAGGAACAAAAGTATTATGAGGGTTCTTTACCATAATTAGGTGGTTTACATGCGGTTACCATTAAATCAATATGGCCTTTATTTGGTGAAAGCCCTAATAAGTGTCTTTTATAGTGTACAGTTGGACTCCCAAGGAATTAAAGAGAGTTAAGCACTAGAAATATACTGGCAAAATATTTTTGTACTTTTCTATTTAATCTTTGTGAACAAACAGAAACTGTCTTAATTGACCGAATTTCTAGTGGCATCCAAGCTGTGGCACTACAAGGGGGACTTAAACTGCCCCATATGAGTATGTTGTTACTGTATTGTTACAGAATTTACTGACTAGAGGCCGATTGAGCCACTTTTCTTGGACTGGGTGGTGTGGAATATATACTGTATGAATATATCTAATATCTGGGGGCTGGGGTGTTTTTAGGTTTACGAACATTCCTGCAGAGTAGCCGGACAAGTAAGCGATGCTGACTGCGGTGCTAATTAATGATCGGACAGCAGGAGTTTTTTTGCTTGATCTGTTTACTTGACACCCGAGGGACTGGAAATACAATGGACAATTGACGTGTGCTTGATAGATAAGAATGAGAAAGAAAGAGCCAGTGTTATGGGAATTAAAGGAGAGCGAAACCCAAATGGAAACTTTTAGGAGAAATGTCAGCAATCCAAACTGGGGAACCCTCCCCCATAATTACAATTTTAAAAGATTCTAAAGCGGATTCGGTAAATTTGATTGAATCAACCTTTTGAAACTATTTCAGTTTTTTTTGCTTCAACCGCTTAACGAAGATCAGACAACGCCATCTTCAAGTCTTCATCTCCCCCTGAAATCTTAGGAAAGGTTGGCAGCTCATATTTTTTCCTATACGGATATAGCTTCCATATCATAGTTTTGCAGGGGGGGGAGCCCTATTACGCCACTGCATCCATCATGGTCATGATTGACTTCTGCACCAGGAGGAGCCATAAAACCTGCAATAAGACGGCAAACTCTGGACTGAATATCTTTATTCATGAACTGGAGATTTAAGTTAATATTACGGTCTTGGGGTTTTTTAGGACTGGGGAATGTCAGTATTAATTTCATGTGGGGTGGACCTGCCCTTTCAAACAGTGGTTAAGTGGTTAGCACTGATGCCTGAGTTCGATTCCACCCTTGGACACATCTGCAAGGAGATTGTATGTTCTCCCGTGCGTTGCGGGGGTTTCCTCCGGGCACCAGTTTCCCCCACAATCATAAAGACATACTGATAGGTTGTATGTGTCAAATAAATCTGCTAGATGTAAGCTCGTCGGGGCAGGGCCTGATGTGATGTATACATGTAATTGTAATGTGCTACGGAAGATGTTGGCGCTATATAAATCCACAATAATAATAATAACTTGGGAGAAATAAGGCATGGATCTGGGTGCTAGATTGCTGTTTTGCCTTTTTTCAATATTAAAGATTTCTGGTTTATTTCTCCTTTAATGTCGTCATGAGCAAAGGATAGGACACAAGTCAGGCTAGGAGAAATGACCCCTACCTTCCATTTTATATGCAAGCCCCGTATTGATATTTTCCCTATATTTAACATAGACTGCATGCCACACCTAGGCTAGCTTGAGAATGGGAATGAGGTACTGTATCGGAGGGGAGGAGCTATTAGAGCTGTGGGTTGATTTTTACTTATCAATAGGGAGCTTGGAAGAACATGGAGAGGTAGGATCAATTACTACTCCGACTCCCCTAGCATTGTATTGACTCTAATAATGTTTTAAAATCAGCTGCCTTTAAAACGCAAGCCGACAGCTATTTGTTATATTAAAATAAGGAAGCAAGCAATTTTCCCTTTCGCTTCTGCGTCTCCTGGTAAGGAATCCCACACTTGACTGAGCAATCACCGGGATTGAGGAACGCAGGTGAGTGACATATCCGTAGACCATTAAAATAGCAGAAGCAATATCATGTATCTGAAGCTCACTGAACCGCAGGACGGCTGGCATGAAGCGCGTCTGGTTGCTAGCGTGTTACGAGAATTCTGAAGAAACCATGACATTTTTTTTACTTTGTATGAGCGTTTTGATGTAAATGAACTTAACGGCGGCAGGTCTCAGCCAATTACGTCTGTATCGACTTGCTAGCAGTGCGTCAATAAAATGAAACATAAGCCAAATGAAGTGTAGCAGTCGGAAGTCGTACAGCGTGAATCTAAAGGGGAAGGCTATACTAAAACACATTTCCCCCTGACTTATACCACAATCAATTACTAGTACTTATTGTGTAATGTTTTTGAATCATAAAATCTTTCACTACCTTACTTTCCTTTCTCCCCTCCCCCTTCAGCACTGGGAGATACCAAGGGGGCCACTATTCTGCTAAATTAGTATAAAAGCCATGCTACCCAATATACACAGTCGGGTTAGCGTGACGATTTAATTCTGCGGTGCAGCGCCATTTCCGAACTAATAAATAAAGCTGCAAAGCCAATGCAAGTTGCGCTTTAACATTTACCAGAAAACTTAACGCCATTTTAACGGAGGAGTAAACTGCACGTGTTACCTGACCGGGATCCCACGATGCAAGGATTTACAGCATTTTGGGATCAGGGTCAGGTACAGCGTACGTACAGCCAGAAAATGTATGACAGCGTCTGAAAGTGTCTGGTTGGAGAATTCCTCTCTCTCTTCCTGTATGAACCAAACGGAGCATGTCTAAGATCACTGAGCTAGGGGAGGGGGCAGCAACAGAAAGATATCTGTACACATCCTAAGTTAACATGCAAAAATCCTCCATTTATCCCAAATATTACAAAATCACAATGTGTAAAGGTCCATTCTCACAAAAATTTTATATTACCTCCCCACCCCCAAAAACTCCGACCTCACAATGGCGACTTACCTCTTCTTCGCAAGTTGTTTGCCGTCTCCTTAAAGCTGTTACATGCAAATTCGTTTGGACTTAGTTGGACCTTCCACTATCCAGGCTTTTTACGAGCCCACCATGCGCACTGGACCCTGTTTAAGCTTGTAAATGACTTGATTAGGAGCTGGAAGAATTGTCCGTGAAACTTCTCCTAGATCATTACTTGCTATGGTTGTAATGTACTCAACAATTACTTCCCATACAGGTACAAGATATCATTGCCATGATGATTGACTCTGCAGTATGTCGTATGATTACGAGAACCTGTAACTGGCGTGCCATGCGATGTGATCCAGTTTTCGGAGGCATACCTCATCATTTTTCAGATAGCATGCCAATCCGATTGCGGACTATTGCGTGGATCGCAGCAAAACGTACGGTAGCGTGCTTGCCGTCTGTCACAGTGTGGCTCAGCCTAAGCCTCATTCACCCATATGAGCGCCGCAGCCGCCTTTTTGCCCAATAATCGTGCCCTTTAGGGCAGTTTGTCGGCCGAAATGGCATTCGGTTGGGCTGTTGATGTCGTTTCGGTTATCATGCGTGTCTATGCACCTTAAGTCTTATCGTTTATAAACCAGCACTGGGGTATTTACCATGCACAGCATCAACCATTGACTATTATTGTATTAACTACACCCATTATTTGCACTAACCTGAGTACACAGAGTACGGGTAAGGGAGCTGCTAGTTCACCTTTACACCCCCAGTGAGGTTTTAATAGCGTGCAATAGACATTTAGACCTTCCAGACAATATGTCCAAACCTGTGCCTCTCATAATTATTCTTATTAAAACCAAGCGACCGCCCATCTCCGACTAGGTGCAAAATTCTCTTCCTAGAATAAACTTTGATGTTTTTATTGGTTAAAATGTTGCAATTTGTTAAATAGTAAATCCTGGTAGATGGAGGTACACAGGGCTGGTATGGAGAGACTTTATATAGACCTGAGTATCCTTTATGGGGATAAAGTCCTCCATCCTCACCAGTGACCTGTCCATACAGATGACCAGAGTTTCTCATCCTGTTGTTATAACACGGAGATTGACTTTGTGAGACCATCGTGGGAGGATGTGAACTGACTTGGCAGTGAATGGTAATGCAGAAAGGAGATTAAGGGCCCGCCGGAACGTCTACAGAAACTGTTCTGATAGTGCAATGAAATGTAATGCAAACAGAAATCCAATATCTGCCACAGGCTT
This sequence comes from Hymenochirus boettgeri, assembly GCA_019447015.1. Lineage (NCBI taxonomy): Eukaryota > Metazoa > Chordata > Amphibia > Anura > Pipidae > Hymenochirus > Hymenochirus boettgeri. The sequence goes on from CM033477.1 coordinate 154,832,917, forward strand.
GTGCAATCTCTCTCCTCCTCGCTTACTCCCTCCCCTTCCCTCTACATCCCCCCATCCCTCCCCCTGGCTCTCTAAGCATTGTATTCCTGACGTGGCTGAGGCTTTGGGAGCGGCAGGAACACAATTAGTGGCTACTGAGATTTCATATCTTTGCCAACGATCGCTTGAAACCAAACCTTTTCCTCTCTTTTCCTTATGTTTCTGGACCAAGAGAGGATAAAGAACCCTCTGCATTAGGAGCCAGGAGGTCCAGCTAAGCCCTGGCCGGAGGGCTCCTCGCTGCCCTTCTCCCCCATTCCAAGACATGAGAAAGAGTTGATGAAAAGACGCTCCAGGTGAGAAAGGAGGAGAGAGATGGAAGGGAGGGGGGTACCGATAGAGGAAGGGACTGAGAGAGAAAGACTATACCTGGCATGGGAATGCAGGGCACTGCCTGGCCGTATCAATTCACAATGTGTCAAGCACCGGCTGGACGTGGCACAGAAGGGTTTCCATGTGCGAGCTTGCTAAGAACTTCTATGCCATAAACGCAGTTGATCAGTCCCACCCCCCACACGCACATTGTACATAATAAACCAAGTCACACTTGTGAGTAAACCAAATTACCTACAGCATTGCACCTTCACGTAGACACACTGACCAACATCCACACATATCAATACGTGCATGCTGGGTAATGAGTGTGCACTCCCCCTGTAGAGTCAACTCCCCATTGATAATATGAGTCTCCATGACTAACAGAGCATCTAGACGATATACCATTTAAATTTCCTTATAACTACCCCTGTAGTGGATTTCCTATTGAAGGACTGTAAGATTATAGCCTTATAATTTACATTCCAGAGGGAGAAGGAAACCAGAAGCCACAAGGGGTAGGTTATAATAAATATGACCCCCCAACGTAAATTATAAGGATATTAGAAGTAACCTTGGAGTTCCGTGCCCGTAAAAAGGTACCGGCCTGCGGCCTCGTGCTTTATATGGTCACGGAACTCCTCTGTGACTTCAATATCCTTAAATTTACAGTGGGGGTGCATTATCCACTATATAAGTTCCTAATAATAAACGAATCACCCAATTGACTCTTTGCCAGACAAATATCTATTGTCACTTCGCAGAATCCAAGATGTTCATTTTCTAAATTCCTTATTGATTTACATAGAGATAGAAATCGATGGAAGATTAAGTAGTGAACTAACCTTGCATCTCTTGCTATATTCCACGTTTTTTTGTAAAGTAACCGATGCTCTGGGCCAACACTTATCTTCTAATCCAAGGATCGATTTATGATGATAATTCACTGACCCCCCCCCACCCCTCGTTTCTAAAATATCCACTATAATGAGCTTAGTATTTATTTTGGGAAGTACTGTCTATGTTGCTTTGCAACTTAGAAAGAAGCTTTGTTGGAGAAGAAGACATGGTGTAGGGTGAGTTGGAATCTTGTATTCAGAGAAGGTTGGAGTAATGTTAATTTCGATCTACTGTTAGGTAATAAAACGTTCATTGATTGGCAGTAGAAAATGTAGTTTAACTAACTAGAAATATTCCTGCTTCTACTACCAGAGGTGAAGGACCATTTCAAAACAGTTTTGAAACCCTAGAGCGTGACTGAGGTCCTTCCTCCAATGATTTGATTACACAACATGACTCGTATGAAAAAGGAAATGTGGGACTATAATAAGAAACACAAGGACCTGTGGATACATCATTTGTTGTATGTATGTATTTTATTTCTTATATAGCGCTACATATTCCACAGCGCTTTACAATTATTTACTCAATCACATCATGCCTGCCCCGAAAGCTTACAATCTAATCACATTTATTTGACACATACAACCTATCAGTAATGTCTTTATGATTGTGGGGGAAACCGGACTAGTGCCCGGAGGAAAACCAACGCAAGCACGGGGAGAACATACAAACTCCTTGAAAATGTGTCCAAGGTGGGAATCGAAACTCAGGACCTCAGCGCTGCAAGGCATCAGTGCTAAAGAACCACCGTGTCTGTGTTATTGCTGGTTTCAGTATGATCTGGTCACTGTATTTGTATTCTCAGGTACATTAGTATATTATTGCTATATTGTTACCTTGATGTGGATTGTATCAAATTCATGGGGAGGGTGATTGATATGTGAGATAACATAATTTATGAGACTGCCTGTGTGAAGGATGAAGGATAGAACAGAAATGAGTTTTCCACTATGCGTATACGTATAGGACATATCCAGGTGCTTAATAATACAATATATTATAGAAGTTCTCATATTGTAAACTCTCAAGCTGGATCGTTATAGACAAACCTTGAGTGAAGACGGACTATCCTCCCTTCACAATATCTAAATACCATCTCCTTACAATCTACAATCTTATTTAGATTCTTTTAGGTTAATGAGTATATGTTGGAAATTGAGTCTTGTGTAGATTGAGCTCCTGCATTGGTATGTTCATCTCTAATGCAGATATATCTGGTAGGGCTACATAGGACAACTCTCAAATGACAAGCTAGCACCTTGGAATTCTGGGCTCTAGAGATGACAATCCCCAAATTAGCAATTAGCTCCTGGATGTCCTTAGTTCTGTATAGGACGACTCTCCAAATTGGCAATTAGCTCCTGGATTTTCTGGGTTTCTACATAGACAACTTTCCAAATTGAACTAGCTCCTGGATGTTCTGGGTTCTACATAGGACAACTCTCCAAATTGGCAATTAGCTCCTGGATGTTCTGGTTCTACATAGGACAACTCTCCAACTAGCAACTAGCTCCTGGATGGTCTTGGTTCTACATAGGACAACTCTCCAAAGAGGCATTAGCTCCTGGATGGTTTGGGTTCTACATAGGACAACTCTCCCAAATTAGCAACTAGCTCTGGATGGTCTTGGTTCTACATAGGACAACTCTCCAAATAGGCAATTAGCTCCTGGATGGTTGGGTTCTACATAGGACAACTCTCCAATTTAAGCAACTAGCTCCTGGATGGTCTTGGTTCTACTAGGACACTCTCCAAATTGGCAATTAGCTCCGGATGTTTGGGTTCTACATAGGACAACTCTCCAATTAAGCAACTAGCTCACTGGATGGTCTTGGTTCTACATAGACAAACTCTCCAATTGGTAATTAGCTCCTGGATGTTCGGGTTCTAACATAGGACAACTCTCCAAATTAGCAACTAGCTCCTGGATGGTCTTGGTTCTACATAGGACAAACTCTCCAAATAGGCAATTAGCTCCTGGATGGTTTGGGTTCTTCTACATAGGACAACTCTCCAAATTAGCACTAGCTCCTGGATGGTCTTGGTTCTACATAGGACAACTCTCCAAATTGGCAATTATCTCCTGGATGTTCTGGGTTCTACATAGGACAACTCTCCAAATTGGCAATTAGCTCCTGATGTTCTGGGTTTCTACATAGGACAACTCTCCAATCGGTAATTAGCTCGGATGTTCTGGGTTCTACATTGACAATCTCCAAATTAGAACAGCTCCTGGATGTACTGGGTTTTACATAGGACAACTCTCCAATTAGCACTAGCTCCTGGATGTTCTGGGTTTCTACATAGGACAACTCTCCAAATTGGGTAGCTCCTGGATGTTCTGGGTTTCCATAGGACACTCTCAAATTAGCATTAGCTCTGGATGTTCTTGGGTTCTACATAGGACAACTCTCCAATTGGCAATTAGCTCCAGGATGTTCTGGGTTCTACATAGGACAACTCTCCCAATTAGCAACTAGCTCCTGGGTGTTCTGGTTTCTACATAGGACACTCTCCCAAATTGGCAATTAGCTCCAGGATGTTCTGGGTTCTACTGGACAACTCTCCAAATTTGGCAATTAGCTCCTGGCATGTTCTGGGTTCTACATAGGACAACTCTCCAAATTGGCAATTAGCTCCAGGATGTTCTGGGTTCTACATAGACAACTCTCCAAATTAGCAACTAGCTCCTGGATTGTTCTGGGTTCTACATAGGACAACTCTCCAAATTGGCATTAGCTCCAGGATGTTCTGGGTTTCTACAGAGGACAACTCTCCAAATTAGCAACTAGCTCCTGGATGTTCTGGGTTCTACATGGACAAAACTCTCCAGAATTGGACAATTAGCTCCGGATGTTCTGGGTTTCTACATAGGACAAACTCTCCAAATTGGTAATTAGCTCCAGGATGTTTCTGGGTTCTACATAGAAACTCTCAAATTGGTAATTGACTCCAGGAATGTTCTGGGTTCTACATAGGAAAACTCTCCAAATTGGTATTAGCTCCAGGATGTTCTGGGTTCTACATAGAAAACTCTCCAATTGGTAATTAGCTCCAGATGTTCTGGTTCTACATGGAACTCTCCATATTTAAACTGCACTGATTTCCTATCTACTGTATCACCTTTCTTCTGCCCCCTTAGTGTGAGGCTTATGGAGACATGATGAAGTATTTTTCTTATAGAAGTTTATTGTGTTTTACTGTATAATCAGAATCTTTCTGGTCAGAACTATATTTTATTTTACAAGGACTCAAGTTTTGACCAATTCTCAAAATTTCTAAGTGTTTCATGGTCCCTCGATCTGTCCTCAGTCTCCGTAGATTTATGGGTACTAACGCTTATTACATTGTGCTAATTCATGTAAAGAGCCGCAGGAGCGAGACATTAATGATTGATCGTATTCTGCTGGGGATCATGTTTAATTATGTCACTTCATTGTCGTGCCTCAGAACAGAATTAACGTCAATTAGAGTTAAAACAAATGGTCCACAGCCTCCCATATTCCAAACATGAAAGTTTTTGCCTAGAAAGTTTCTGTAACAGAGAGGGAGTTGTTTGGGGGTAGAATATTTGCCTGTTTGGCTACATATAGGTCATTTAGTGCTATTTCTGGGCCTTCAAACTGATTAACACACACTTGTCATTCTTGTGATAGTATTATAGGGACAGTTTAAGAAAGAAAATACTCATAAATGTATATATGAGACATACATTAGGCCCTGTCTCTCAAAAAGCTTACATATAAAGGTCCGTAAACAACGTCCGACTGGCCCTAAATGACACGGGGGATCGTGTACGAGGCGGTAAGTGCAACTAAGTGCTAACACTGACTGCCACTATATTGGATGGTGAAATCTCCCATTGAAAGATGACCAACTAAAAGGGTGGACAACAACTAAAAGATCCATGAGGCATTGCATGATACATCAAACAAACGTATATGGCAGATGATTGAATGAGGCTGATTTGTGAATGATTAATATGGAAGTGCATCCCTTAAACACATGTTAAAGTTATGCTCATTGGCTGTAAACAGGCAGCTTAAAGGTAAAAATCATAAATGTAGAAATAATATATATTGCTGTATATGATATTAAGGAAAACTATACTGTAAAATGTTCTTTTTTCATATTACAAGTACCCTAGGGCAGGTAGGTGGGATTGTTCTTCCCACCTCCCATATTATGAGCGTTGAGCAGCTACAGCACATATAGTTTCATCTGCCAGGTTAGTGCCCTAGACACTGCTGAAGCACTTAGGAAAGCTGGCAGTAGCAGTTTTAGTTCGCTGCCACTTCTCATAGAAGTTATATTTTGGAGGTAGAACGTACTGATCCTACTTCCCTGCCCCAGGTACTTTTTTATTTTAACTGTTTTTTCAAAAATCTTGATTTGCACGATAGTTCTCCTTTAATATGATATGAAGCTAATCTGCAATGTTTTGTTATTATAATTCATGCAGAAATCTATATTGTGATTGTAAGCCGAGTAGGACAGAGAGGACAAAGTGGAAAATACCCCAAAGACTTGGTTATTGAGCAGTCAAGAGTTAATCGTCTAACGGCCATAAACCTGTTCTGGAACATTCTATTCCTTGCAAACATTAAGCTAGGACGTGTTGTCTAATGTGTTCAGTGTGTTCCAGTAGAGCAGTGTAAATGGGCTCTGCTCGGTATTCGCATATAATAAAAGAATAATTCTCTGTCCAGATTGTTGGCATTGCGAGTAGTAGGGAAGGAATCTTAAAGGAGAATGAAAGCTAAAAAATTAGACTTTGAGAGATATCAGCAATCTGGCACACCCTGTATCTCTGTTTTATTTTTCTCTAAAGGCGGCCATAGCCTAGAATCCACTGCAACAACCTTTCCTTCCCCCAAACTGTTCTATGAGAGATGCAGAGTGGGACTAAAAGGTCCATACAGGTGTGTGATCAGGGGGTTCGACTCCGCCGCACATGATTGTGGCTGCTTCGTTCGTGTATCGTTTAATGTATGGGTGCTCGGGTTGGCCTCTTTAGTTAATGATCTTCGCCCATTTCGTCTGACGATCGATAAGTGATGGCGATTGGTCGGGCATCTTTGATGGTCTGCCATGTCGGATAATCAACAGACGGCTGACCCAATGGCGATTCGGCCAACAGAGGGCCATAAATTATATAACTGTCGGCCGATATGGCTGTCACCACAAATTGTGCGTCGCGGGTTGGGCCCTGGAAATCACAATGTGTACAGGCCTTAACTGTCCTTTTATTATTGAACAGTGACTGGCTACAGAATCTGGTTTATTGATTGGAAAATATATATCACTGTATCATGGAAAGTGTCGGTAGGACAATATTTGGAATGTTGGTAACTATGTACGGTGACAATGACAGCAGCTTTCGGTCTCTGTTTCCCCTTGGGAGAAATAGGTGAAAGGACCTATATAATACAGTATGTTAAATGCCTACACAGATGTCCCAGAGATCCAATACTCACAGACTTGGTGACTCAGCAGGTAAGGTTATTCCTTAAGATTCTATCCTCCTTAACGCTCTGTTCTCAAACACTGACTGCCCCTGGTTCCAGTCTGTCAGAGAGATCTCAGCCTTGTTCACTGTCACCTAAAAGCCAAGTATTGGGTCTGTGAATCGGGACTGGACATACTCCTCCCTGATGTTACATTAATTCGAACATTGAATCACAATAGTTATGTCCTGTCCTGGTGTGTTACCGACTTTGCAACTGACATTATGCCAAAGTAATTGGGTTCTCCTGGAACATCATGGAATGTCTTATAGGTGTATAGGCACCTTAAAGGAGTAGTTAAGGGGAGTCTCCACTCTCTAAATAACATTTTGTAAAGGTAAACGTTATCGATGATGTCAAGCAATCACTAGTGGCTGTTCTCAAAGCTGCATACTCTGCTCTGCTGTGCAAGCTTAAACCTCTCGCTCTACAGCAGCAGAGAGGGGGGTGTGTCAGTGCAGAAAAGAAATAATTAGCATCATTCCCCCATTATAGAATGTCCTATGTTAGTCACCCTGGGTAACCCTAGCTTGGTTGCATTTTCTTAGGAAAGGTGGCCTTTGGATTAGCATTACAGGATGCTGATGTTAGTGAGCTGAATTGTTTTCTTTCCCTAAAGTTTAGCTTTTTCAGTTTTATTCTCCTTTAATTTAAAACAACAACCCTGAACTGAGCTATTCTTCTTCATCCTCATCTACCGGGTCCTTCTGGGTAGCAGCTGCCAGTCATGCCATGATGTGGCATCACGTCCAATGATATAAAGCGTGCTTCTGATCTGCAGCTGTGCGTAGCTCATAAAGATTGCAGCGGAAGGCGTGAACCTCTGAATGGGGGCCAGCTAGGATCAAGAGGAATATACTATTTAATGGGGGGGGGGGGTGTGGGGGGGTGGGAGTCTTGCTGCTCTGTGTGAATTGGACTTGGGACTTGCCCTTTAACTATTTTTATGTATTTTGACGTCATGGTGAATATTATTTTTTAAAGTTTAAACTGAGAAAAACTGTGTGAGTTTTACCAAAGCAATAGACGTTTCTTTTTCTATTTACCCATAATTAGGGCCCAGTATCTATGTTAAACATAAAGCATCTTTCACTGACATCTTAATAGAGGTGGATGATGTTAAATAATGTAATTGATTACCTGTTTATGATGTTGAGCTGCGATAGGACGTGTTAATTAATGATGACACTGGAGGTCATGTCTACCTCTCCCTTTATTGGTTAATGTGTGTTACCATTTCATACCCTCATAACCAGAATAGTCTAGAATTTGAGATTGAATTTAATTTTCCTAGGAGGGGAATAAATCCATATCCTCCAACATTTACCTTTCATGTTCACTTAGTACAGAGCTGCAGCGAGGATAATGGAATGAACCTGTTCTTAGCACAGCTCTGTGTATGATATTTCTCAATAGTGTACCTATTTAAAGGGAGGATGTGGAGGGTAGGCACTTATAGAAACAACATAGACAGAGCTCAGGGGGAGGATAATGAAGTGAATCTGATCTTTAGCCAGCTCTGGTGTAATGTATTTCTCAATAGTGTACCTATTTAAGGGGAATGTTGGAGGGTAGGTACTTATAGAAACAACATAGTACAGAGCTGCAGGGGTAGGATAATGAAGTGAACCTGATCTTAGCACAGCTCTGTGTAATGTATTTATCAATAGTGTACCTATTTAAAGGGAAGTTGAGGGTAGGTACTTATAGAAATAACATAGTACAGAGCGCAGGGGGAGGATAATGAAGTGAACCTGATCTTATCACAGCTCTGTGTAATGTATTTCTCAATAGTGTACCTATTTAAAGGGGATGGGAGATAGTACTTATTAGAAACAAATAGTACGAGCTTAGGGAGGAAGATAATGAAGGAACCTGATCTTAGCACAGCTCTGTGTAATGTATTTCTCATAGTGTACCTATTTAAGGGAATGTTGGAGGGTATGAAAATCCCTGTGCTATAAGATCTTAAAAGAAGTAAGAGCTTTCCAGCACATTTAAACCTCGACTTTATCTATATCATCTAATTATATTACAGCATCCCACCCTGCAAATCTGGCTTCCGGCAGGTGGAGAGCAGGGCGGCGTGACAGAGTGATATGACGTCTCTGACGTCACCAAAGGGGCGGGGCAGGGGCAGAGTTAGGGGAGAACGCACTATGTGAGTAAATTACTAGTGATGCAAGAAAAAAAGAGGGTTCCAGAGGTGGGCTTGGGTTTCGGTCGTGGGAGTTTGGGGTGGTCTTGCGGAGACTCGAGACTCCCGGGAGGGGTGGGACCTTAATTATATCACTAAAGGTGCCCATTACACCTTGATGATATATTGGATCTGACAGGATTTGCCAGGGTATGAGCAAGTATCAAACACAGATAAACGTCTGCTGTTGGCATCACTGAACCGAAAATCTTTATTGATGGTATTGGCTTCCTCTGCTACAGTAGAGGGAGTTAGTACGATCGGCCATGGTGTGTTGGCCCTGTGTATGTGACCCCCACGTGTACTGAGATACAATGGGATATGCCAGTACACAATGATCGTAAAGCATGCGTATGGGCACCTTGAAGCTAGCCGTACACACATGATTGATGCCAGATATGACCTGATTGATTCTTCAATCCCAACCAAATTTAATATCTGAGCAATAAAAGTGTTCTGTGCTATAAATTTGCTGCAATAATCAACCAATGCAGTTCGCTTTTACGGGACTGATGTACGGAATTCATCTGATTGGTTTGCTGCAGTAAGGATCTGTGACCCCAACACGGTAACGTAACTATGCGCAGCAGCCCCCTGCCATCACGGGGTGCCCGTCATCAGCTGTTTTTAAACGCTGATCACGCATTCCTAGTAAGAAGAAATATGCAATAATTTTCCATCGTCTGACTGACCAGAGCTGTGCAAGTGCCTTACCTTGCCTTAATCCTACCCTGAATACAGCGTTTTGGCCTCCATTATAGAATAAGACAATTTAAAGGCCCATCGAACATCGATTAGAGCCAAATGCATGAAAATTCTATATACCGCGGGCTAATGGGCTTATAAACTGCATACGCTCCCCGTATACAGATGTCTTTAGCAGTGATCTAGAGCCTGCTGGCGGCATTAATAGAATCCATGGTAGAGGTGACTTCCAAAGCACAGAGAATTAGTCCAGAGTCCCCGACCTATAGATCATAAACACGGAAAAAGGGAAAGTTTTATTCCCCTTCATTAACGCCGTGTCAGAAGGTTCCTCTGGGACACCAGAAACGTACTGGGTAATGATACGAAATCACAATGCGTGTTTTAAGGGACGTTGATTTAAACCATCAGCAGGGTAATGATCTGATCCCTTGTTTCCAGACAGAGACAGACAGAAAGCTGGTTATGATGATCCTCATTGTTTGGGTACACGCGCGGTAAAGGACCCCTCCTTAACCATCCCCCCCCCTTACGGCTATTATTACCTTGGGACGCACACGATCTGATCGTTATCAATAAATTATTCATCTATACTAACAAACAACGACATTAGAAATCCGGCAGAGATAATACATTGCCTAGGTGACATAGAAATGTCCCTAAGTTTCTCATGCACTTACCGTCACGTTTTGGGTGAGGGATCCATGCCAGCCAATGGTGGGACACATGTGTGATCGTGTTTTGGAGCACATGCGAATCACTTCATCTGACGTGGAATTTAGACGTACTGTATGCTACCAGCTGTCCCTGTCGTTACATACAATTGACAGTGTATATGAATAGGAGTGTTCATATAAGAATACATCTATATATGAATAGGCGTTGTTATCATATAAGAATAGATGAAATAGCGTGTGTTCATATAATACATATACCATATATATGATAGGCGGTTACATATTAATACATATATATGAATAAATAGGAGTGTTACATAATAAAGATAATGAATTTGAATCGTTTGTGTTGTCGTGTCTTTTATACATTTTGTGTCTTTTGATTTCTGTGTTACATTATAATAATTATATATAAATATGATGGTTAATATAATTAACATTATATGAATAGCGTGTTACATATACAGAATATAAGAATAGGCGTGGACATTAAATATATAGGATAGCAGGCTGTTACAATAATAATATATATGAATAGGAGTGTTACATATAATACATATATATGAATAGGAGTGTTACTAAATACATATATGAATAGGAAGTGTTACATATAAATACATATATTGAAGATAGGAGAGTAGTGTTACATATAATACCATATAATGCATAGAGATTAAGAGAGATGTTACATATAATAAATATATGAATGAATAGGAGTGTTACTAATACATATATATGAATAGGCGTTTTACATATAATACATTATATGGAAATAGGAGTGTACATATAATACATAATATGACATAGGAGTGTTCATATAATACATATATATGAATAGGCGTGTTACATATAATACATATATATGAATAGGAGTGTTAAATCTACATATATATGAATAGGCGTGTTACATATAATACATATATCTGAATAGGTGTTACTATAATCAATAATGAATAGGCGTGTGTACATATTAATACATATATATGAATAGGTGTGTTACATATAATACAATATATGAATAGAGTGTTACATTTACATATATATGAATAGGCGTGTACATATAATACATATATATGAATAGGAGTGTTACATATATCATACATAAAATATGATAGGTGTTACATATAATACATATATAGAAATAATAGGGTTGTTACATGATAATATATATAATAGGTGTACAATAATACATATGAATATGAGTGTTACTATAATACATATATATGAATAGGCGTTGTTTACAATTATAATACATATATACTGAATAGGAGTGTTACATTATAGAGATATATGAATAGCGGGTCAATATAATCATATTATGAATAAGGTTCAATAATACAAAATGAAAATTTTTACATATAATACATATTATGAATAGGAGTGTACATATAATACATATTATGAATAGGAGTGTTACATATATAATATAATATGAACTAGGCGGTGTTTTACATGTAACATCTATATGAATTAGGCATGTTACAGCTAATACATATATAGAATAGGCGTGTACATATAATACATAATATGAATAGTGAGTGTTACTAAATACATATAAAGAATAGGCGTGTTAATAGTAATAATATAGAATAGTGCAGTGTTACATGTGACATATATATGAATAGGCATGTTACATATAATACATATATATGAAATAGGTGTGTTACATACTAATGACGGCTTTCATGATCACTATGAATAGGCTGTGTTACAATAATACATATATATGAATAGGCGCCGGGACATATAATAATGAATAGCTATTACATTATAATATATGATAGTATGAAATGGACGTTTATCGATCTGTATGACCTGATACATTGTTCAGGAGAACTGAAGCTAAAATGAAAAATTAATCTGAATGGATCCTGGAATGCCTAATTCATAATAAAGGAGAAATATGTGCATAGAAGTTTTTTTAAACAGTTAAAATGTAAAAGTACCAGGGGCTGGGATGTGAGGATGTACTTTTACTCCCCATATAAGTATACCATGAGGCGGTAGCAAGAAGCATTCGCCAGTCTTTCTAATACTTCAGACTATCTTTAAAAAGGAGCCCAGGGCACTAACCTGGCAAATGAAACTTTAGTGCTGTATTCCTCAAGAAAAATAAAATTGGAGGTAGAATAATCAATCCTACTCCCTGCCCAGGTACTCTTTAGTTAAAGTACATTTTAACATATGCAGAACAGTGCATTACACCAAACAACCTATAAACTGGAGCCACAAGGCTGTATTGGTTCCTCTTAGCATTAACCCTTGGAGCAGATCCGCCGAGCTATGGGGGGCGTTTGGTTTTTTTTTTTTTCACTGTTGTATTAATAAATGGTAATGCCATTAGAAAAATGATTTTCGATCATGCCCTGTGAGCCCGTGTAGGTTCCAGAATGACATTAACTTATAACATGTGTAATTTCAATGTAAACGTCCCTCCCCCTGAGGTTTACAAAAGAGCATGTGTTTACTTAGTTGTATCTACATTGAATAATTACGCAGTGTTTTATGGTCTTATATTTTTTTTTAGGGGAGACCACCAACTAGGTTTTTTTTTACATTATTTATTTCCACCAATTAGCTTGTAGTTGTCCTTTGAATGCTTTGTGCCACCTGGCAGGTACAATGCACAATGTTAGAAGCTCTATTGCATAGCTAATAGAAAAAATGTCTTTCCCCCTCCCTCTTGAGAATGTTGGTCAAAAACTGAATATCTGTAAACCACGCTGATTTCCAGCGGACCTGGTTATTAGTTGGCGCTACATCGCTACCCCGGGATTAACAAGAAAACTTGTAGCTGCCTCTGACAACAGTCCGGCAGAATCGCAATATGACAGCAGTTTTCTGTCTACTGACACCTCAATCCCAGCCAGGAAAGACGTTGTCATGTATGACGGACCGCTGCAGATCATTGGACGTTGTCTTACTGTCGTATTTATTGCTTCATGTTGTAATGCTAAAAATTGAGTGATTGCCTTATCAGAAACACGCTTGGATTGGATCACGCAGGGAATACGCCAGTTCACACTTCTTATAGTGATTAATTGAGACGTGCACCTCTTGCACCGTCCGCATGTACTGTACACAGTCTACTGTCATAATTAAATAGGTTGACCATTGGAGGGGCAAAGGTTCCAGCCCTAGACTCTACAAAACCAATTAGATGTTGCTTGTAAATGAGTGGCTGCAGTTACATTTGGTTTGCATTGGCAAATATATTCTGGAAGTCTCATTCATCAGGTCACGGTATATCTGTAATATTCATTCATCCAGGTCATGGTATATCTGTAATATTCATTCATCAAGGGTCACGGAGACTATCTGTAATATTCATTCATCCAGGTCATGGTATACTGTAATTTCATCATCCAGGTCATGGTATATCTGTAATATTCATTCATCAGTCACGTATATCTTAATTCATTCATCAGGTCACGGTATATCTGTAATATTCATTCATCCAGGTCATGGTATATCTGTATTACATTCATCCAGTACTGGTCTATCGTATATCATCATCAGCATGGAATCGTAATATTCATCCATCCAGGTCATGGTATATCTGTAATATTCATTCATCCGATCATGGATAATCTGTATATTCATTATCCAGGTCACGGTATATCTGTAATAATATTCATTCACCAGGTCACGGTATATCTGTATATACATTCATCCAGGTCAACGGTATATCTGTATAATATTCATATCCAGGTCATGGTATATCTGTAATATTCATTCATCCAGGTCATGGTATCTGTTTATATTCATCCATCCGGTATGGTATACCTGTAATATTCATTCATCCAGGTCATGGTATATCTGTAATATCATTCATCCAGGTACGGTATATCTGTAATATTCAGCCATCCAGGTCTGACGATATTCTGTAATATTAATTCATCCAGGTCATGGTTCATACCTGATATTATCATCACCGGTCATGGTATATCTGTAATATTCATTCATCCAGGGTAGGTATATCTTAACTATTCAAATTCATCCAGGCAGGTATCTGTAATATTCATTCATCCAGGTCACGGTATATGTAATATCATTCATCAGTCATGGTAATCTGTAATATTCATTCATCAGGTAACGGTAATCGTAATATACATTTATCCAGTCATGGTAATCTGTATATTGTCAATCCAGGTAGGTATATCTGTATATTATCATCAAGGTCAGGTAATCTGTAATATTCATCCATCCAGGTCACGGTATATCTGTAATATTCATTCATCCAGGTCATGGTATATCTGTTGTATTCATTAGATCAACTGGACTGAAGTTTAGTTCTTGAAGACGTTTCGCTAGTATCCAACTGGATCTCTCATTCAGAATGACTTGTACAAGAATCTGTGGCAATAAATACCCTGGAATGTGTCCCAATTGCATATCACAGCCTCATGTTAAGGTCATGAATGGATAGTGGCTAAGAGTTGTTATAGAACGCCCAGGGTAAGGTATCAAAACAGCATGTACATGGCAGATGGTTGGTGTCAACCCCCCCACATCTCTGTTTATGCTGGTTTCTTTATTTTCACTAAATGGCCCTCCTTGACCACCTCTCTTGAACCAGTCATGTTCTTTGCCAATATGTTTAACATTACAGTCTTCAAAGGTATGTCCTTTATCCTTAAGAGCAGGTACCGGCTGAGTCCGACCCGAGGAATTGGCTTCTTCTGTGCTGGGCCATACGTTGGATGCAGTTGCTGTTTGGTCTCCCCCACATACCAAATCAGAGCACTCCTCACTGCACTGCACTGCTATAGATGTCGCTTTCTGTTGTGTTCGGTTGTATGGGGTCTTTCGGATGTACCAATTGCTGCCTCAGGTGTTGTTTCGGTTTAAAGCAGACAGGGATACGGTGTTTATTGAAAATTCTTCTTAATTTGTACCTCTTCCCTTGTAAATTTGGTTTTGTCTACTCATTAATATGTTCTGGGAAGGCATGTACATTCCTTTGGTGGATTTTAAACCCAGGTGTCATCCACATATCTGAACCCATGGCTGGGTGCTATGCCTCTAAAGGTATTAAGCTCCTGTTTTTCTACATCCTCCATGTAAAAGGTTGGCCACAATGGGTGAAACTGGAGATCCCATAGAGCAATCCGTGTTTTTGCTTATAGAAACTTTTCCCTGTATTTGAAATAGGTGGTATTCAGGCACAAGTCCAGTAAGGAACACACCGTCTGGGTTGAGGATCAGTTCTCTATGTATCTTGGGATTCCATATATGCATGGATGTGCCTCACCAGGTAGAGCGATGATACATTGCGATCAATGGCTTATCCTTTGAAGCTGTTTGTAGTAAGTCTATGACTCTTTTCTGTAACGGATGGTGGGATCCCTTGTTAAAAGCCTCATATGTGTTGTTATCGGCCAGGAGCATGGTCACCTATCATGGTAATCTGAGGTGTTGAGTACCCACTGTGCTCTTCCCTTGTCTGCCAGTGAATGGTGATACTGGAATCTTTCTTGAGGGATATTAAGGAGTGTTCTTCCTGTGTGGTCAGGTTAGATGAAGGAGTTTTAGCACTGGCTAAGGCTGCAGAGACCTTAGCAGTTTTTTCTGCCTCACTCTGTGATACCTTATTATTGTGGATTGAGGCTTCTGTGGCTGCTATAATATCCACCACAGGGATGGCTTTAGGAGTGATGGCAAAATTCAAGCCCTTAGCGAGGACTATTTCTGGCTGGGTCAGGGTCCTGTTAAACAAGTTTCTCACCCATTCCTCCTTGTTTGATGAAGTGACATTTCCCTTTTGTATCCAAGGTAGTTGTTCTCCTTTGGGGGTGTTCTGGGTTGACAGAATAGAGAACTTGTTCTGTTTGCCCTTACAGTGCTGAGAAAGCTGTGCTTGTTTGGTGAACTCCATCACTCTTTCCCAGATGGCCACAGGTAGCTGTGAGGCCAGGTTCTGTTCTAGTTGACTAATGTTGTGCATTAAAGCATCAACTGTGAAATGTGTCTGTCGTACTCATTCATTTAGGCCATTTATGTGAAAATAAAGAAACCAAGCCTAAATAGAGGTGGGGGGGTTCGACACCATCTGTCTGCCATGTACAATGCTGTTTTGACACCTTACTCTGGGCGTTCCTATAACACCTCTTAGCCACTATGCAATCACGCCCTTAACACTTGGCTGTGATATGCTAATTGGGACACGTTCCAGGGTATTTATTGCCACAGATTCTTGTACAAGTCATTCTGAATTGAGAGATCCAGTCGGATGACTAGCAAAACGTCTTCAAGAACTAAACTTCAAGTCCAGTTGATCTAATTGAATACAACAGATATTGGCAAATATACCTTGTATAACATGTGTTCCTAACGCGACACGAACAGGGTGGGCCTAGGGTATTGAGACTTTGAATTAACCAGGCGCTTCTCTTTCTCCTCCTTAGAAATCTGGACACTCTCGGAGGGTCTTTGGACGATTTACTCATGGTGCGTTGCTTTATCAACACCATCTCACTATTTCTCTCAGGGGCATAACTACAGGCAATACAACGGGGGCCCTAAGGGGGGCGCTATTGGGGGGAACTGGTTGTTACACAAAGTGCGATGGTTGGAGACCTAACAATGATCTGCCCTTGTGTGTAACGAGTGTTGCAATGGGATTGTTAATGTTTCCCGACCACAAAAACTGGTCTTGACTAGGGGAAAATGATTTTTGGAATTGGGAGGGCTCCAAATTTAACCCCAGGCCTTGTAGGCTTCTAGTTACGCTCCATTTTCACCTACCCCAACCCGACCCATTGTGTATTGTACATTTTATTATCCCGTAATGGCAAGTATGTTGCAGTTACTTAACATGGGACCAGCCTTATTATATTCTGTGCTCTTGAAATACTCTTGAGAAAGCTAACGCAGATTAGTGAAACGCGTTGATAGACTGTGAGCCCCTAGACCCCGTAATAGGGCACCCATTAGTTCTTAAAGATTCAGAAATTGGACCAGGCTGATTTTTAGCATTTGTGTGCATTTTGAATCTTGGATTGGAGAAATAAATATGAAAAACCAAATGTTAGTGCATTTTACATTTATTTATATTTTTTATATGTATCAGATAACTAAGTACTTTTACTTACACCACATTATTTTTTTAAATATTTTTTTATGATATTTATTACGGGGGACGAGGATCACAGAGCCCTAACAGCAAATCTACATATTCTGTTTATTATTTTCTCACCGCGATAACAGAAAGGTCTGCGTTCCGGTTACAACATTCCAAATGCA
Source organism: Hymenochirus boettgeri (assembly GCA_019447015.1). Classification (NCBI taxonomy): domain Eukaryota; kingdom Metazoa; phylum Chordata; class Amphibia; order Anura; family Pipidae; genus Hymenochirus; species Hymenochirus boettgeri. The sequence goes on from CM033477.1 coordinate 154,850,505, forward strand.
AAGTAACGGCAGGAAACATTCTCCCGAACATAAAGGAAAACTATTCCCTGCTCACTCACCGTGCCATGTTATTCATTTGCACACATGAAAGGGCACATGCAGTTACTCATTCACAATCACCTGTTCACAGACAATGTCCTATAGACGACTGGACTGGGGTTTTAGATCCTCCTATTGCCATATAGAGAGGGAGATAACAAAGAGCAATTATTACTGAATATTATACAGCAGAGGCGTCTGTTATAAGTGTTCATGCCATAAAATAGAACTTGGAGAATATCCATCGTCTAGTGATAGGCAATGGATTCCGATTGGGATTTGGCTAGTATCTGCAAGGTGTGGTGGCTGAAAACCTCAAATTACCGCCAACGTCATCCTGGTTGTTTGTTTCAGATGGTAAATCATTGTGTACGTTGTTGCGTACACTCAAATGCAGCCTAGCTCTTAAAAGTCTGATCATAAGGTTCAGACAAGGCAACGTGAAAGATTTGACCTTCTTACACAGTTTGGGTGAAATGATGAGAGTTGTAGTTAGATCACAGTTTTTTTTCATAACCTGGGGCCTTAATAGAACTAGATTTGCCTATTAATATTAAATAAACAAATACTGGCATTTAAAACAAGACCATACATTTCCATGGCAACTTCTGTCAGACCGAGTTTGTCACTTGTTTTTTTGCATATTCTGAACGTGTAAAGAAAAAAATATATATTTTTGCCATGTTATTCTTTTTTTTTTTTTTTTGCTTTCCTCTGGATCAACATTTTGACAATGGAAACTAGTTGGGACGTATGTTCTTTATACAACCTCCAATACTATGTTTACCTAGTAACTGTTATACAGACAATTAATGGGAGGGTATATAACGGTTGGACTAGATGGATGTCTGTTCATTTATACAACCTCCAATACTATGTTACTATGTACTGGGTTCATACACCTTATGGGTAGGGTTTAAGTTTTGACTGATGGACCGTATGTCTTTTATACAACCTCCAATACTATGTTACATGTAACTGTTATAACGACATTATGGTTAGGGTATAAGGTTGACTAGATGGATGGTACATGTCTTTATACAACCTCCAATACTATGTTACTATGTAACTTTTTACCCACATTATGGGAGGGTAATAAGGTTTGGACTGGATGGACGTATGTCTTTATACAACCTCCCTACTATGTTACTATGTAACTGTTTATAACAACCTTATGGGTAGGTATAAAGGTTGGACTGAGATGGACGTGTCTTTATACAACCTCCAATACATGTTACTATTAACTGTTATACAGACATTATGGGTAGGGTATAAGGTTGGACTAGATGGACTATGTCTTTATACAACCTCCAATACTATGTTACTATGTAACTTTATACGACATTATGGGTAGGTATAAAGGTTGGACTAGATGGACGTATGTCTTTATACAACCCCATACTATGTTACTATGTAACTGTTATCAGACTTATGGGTAGGGTATAAAGGTTGGACTAGATGGACGTATGTCTTTATACAACCTCCAATACTATGTTACTATGTAACTGTTATACAGACATTATGGGTAGGGTATAAAGGTTGACTAGATGGACGTATGTCTTTATACAACCTCCAATACTATGTTACTATGTGTACTGTTATACAGACTTATGGGTAGGGTAAAAGGTTGGACTAATGGCCGTATGTCTTTATACAACCTCCAACTATTTTACTATTTAACTGTTATACAGACATTATGGGTAGGGATAAAGGTTGGACTAGATGGGACGTATGTCTTTTTACAACCTCCATACTATGTTACTATGTAACTGTTATACAGACATTATGGGTAGGTATAAAGGTTGGACTAGATGGACGTATGTCTTTATACAACCTCCAATACTATGTTTAGTAACTGTTATAACGACATATGGGTAGGGTATAAAGTTGGACTAGATGGACGTATGTCTTTATACAACCTCCAATACTATGTTACTATGTAACTGTTAATACGACATTATGGGTAGGGTATAAGTTGGGACTAGATGGACTTATGTCTTTATACAACCTCCAATCTATTTACTATGTAACTGTTATACAGACATTGGGTAGGTATAAAGGTTGGACTAGATGGACGTATGTCTTATACAACCTCCATACTATGTTACTATGTAACTGTTATACAGACATTATGGGTAGGGTATAAGGTGGACTAGATGGACGTATGTTTTATACAACCTCCATACTAGTTTTACTAGGTAACTGTTTACAGACATTATGGGTAGGGTAAAAGGTTGGACTAGATGGACGTATGTCTTTACAACCTCCAATACTATGTTACTATGTAACTGTTATACAGACATTATGGGTAGGGTATAAAGGTTGGACTAGATGGACGTATGTCTTTATACAACCTCCAATACTATGTTTACTATGTAACTGTTTATACAGAATTATGGGTAGGGTATAAAGTTTGGACTAGATGGACGTATGTCTTTAACTACCTCCATACTATGTTCTAATGTACTGTTATACGAATATTATGGGTAGGTTAATAAGGTTTGGACTATGATACGTATGTCTTTATACAACCTCCAATACTATGTTACTATGTAACTGTTATACAGACATTATGGGTAGGTATAAAGTTTGACTAGATGGACGTATGTCTTTATACAACCTCCAATACTATGTTCCTATGTAACTGTTAACAGACATTATGGGTAGGTAATAAAGTTTTGGACTGATGACGTATGTCTTTATACAACCTCCAATACATATTACTATGTAACTGTTATACGACATTATGGGTAGGTATAAGGTTGGACTAGATGGACTATGTCTTTATACACCTCCAATACTATGTACTATGTACTGTTATACAGACATTATGGGTAGGGTATAAAGGTTTGGACTAAGATGGACGTATGTTCTTTATATACAACCTCCAATACTATGTTACTATGTAACTGTTATACAGACATTATGGGTAGGGTATAAAGGTTGGACTAGATGGACGTATGTCTTTATACAACCTCCAATACTATGTTACTATGTAACTGTTATACAGACATTATGGGTAGGGTATAAAGGTTGGACTAGGTGGACGTATGTCTTTATACAACCTCCAATACTATGTTACTATGTAACTGTTATACAGATATTATGGGTAGGGTATAAAGTTTGGACTAGATGGACGTATGTCTTTATTCAACCTCCATTACTATACTATAATATTGGGCACTTCTTATGTTGCTGTTATCCCTTTAAACCTGTTTTTGTAAGTATTAACCATGTAGTAGATGACAAACATGATTTAAAATAAAACATAGTTTTTAAGGCTTTAAATTAATAAATGAATGACGAGTCATTGCAACCAATCATCAATAAGCTTTATTAGGGTAAGCGCAGATAGAGTTTTTAAAGCAGATTTGTGATTATCTGTTAATAAAATAGAATGCTTAGAATTTTTTCTCCTACTTATAGCTCAATTAAACCAAGTACACATTTTATTTGTAATTTGCTAAATTAATAGATTCCTATATTAAATGCACAGTAGACTTGGGAGGGCCGTTAAATGCTGCAGAATATTTTTCCACTGTCGCTAGGCTGTTATAGTCCAGCCACAATCTCTGGGGTCACATAAACACTGTAATTTAGGTGTTAATTTCATGCCTGTTAATGATTGTCCCAGTTCTGTGCGCAAATAGTACACGTTCGCAAACAGAAATCTCAGGGAGGTTTAACGGACAAGTTCACCTTAAATTAAATCTAAAATGTATATATAGCAAAAAAAACAAACAGTGATTGGTTTATTTGTTATTCTTGAATTATTGAGCTTATTATTTTGTTCTGTATCCCAGTTTGTCGATGATTATCTCTCTGTGTCAAAACCAAATAGGATCTGTAATAATATTATTATTACATATAACTGATATTATCATTAATGACTCTGTGGATAAGAGATTATAGTCTTGACGCTAGTAAATGGGGGGGGGGAATAAAATGTCCATTTATAAAAGGATAAGTTAAATTCTACATTAACATTGATTTTCCATTGATGAAGAATTTACCCTTTAAAGTATCCAATATTTGTACCGGTTCTAATTCTATTCTAGTGCAGGGAAATAGCTACCAGCAGGATTTGGTGCAACCAATCTTTAATTGGAGGGGCAAACAGATTTGCGTAGGTTGGCGTGCACCGATTTTAGCCAGAAATGTGACTGGCCTTATACCCTAGAAACGTTCACGTGATTTCTCCGCTCCTGAATGTATTGCAGCAATGATCGCAGAACCTTATTAGTTCTAATCATCTCTGAAAGATGTGAAATGTTAGACACAGGGCACCGCGCTCCTGTTATCGTCATGGATACGCAGCAATAATCTTTATTCTAGCGCGTTCAGTAGGTGCCCCGAACAGTCCAGCCTTTACTTTGCTACATAGCAACTGGCGGTTCTGGTAAAAACCGTATGTGCATTCTAATGCCATTTATTTGGGATTTTAATCAATTGAGTGTACGCTTCCTAATGTCTGGTTTCATATATAGGGGAATAGGCTGGGATGAGAGCAGCCAGGCAATTGGATTGGTGAAAAAAGGGTTAACTCTATGCAAAGTTCCCTATAAATGTATTGAATAGGCTGTAATGTTGGTTCTGAAGCTGGGCTTCCAATAGGCCCTAGGCAAGGAACCAACCAATGCAGATAAAGCCATACAGGGCGACTTTTTTTCCCGGTACGGCAGCGCAATGCATGGGACATATAATGGTGTCACTGGCGTGGCAGCAAAACATGGGTGTGTCACAAAATGAATTAGCCAGATGTGATAGCCGACATCCGCCTTGGCAAACTCCGAGACACATGCCCGGGACCACCTCCCCCAGACCTCCGCTCCCCCCAGCATCCTCTTTACTTTCATATGAGATGCCATTTTGTGCCATATTACGGCATTTTTACACCTTGACCGGCAGTTCCTGGGAGTTTGTAAGGACTTTAGGCCCATGGGGAGTTTATGGGGGTCTTGTTGGTGTGTGAGGGAGACCACCCCATTGGCCAGGAGACTTCTGGAGCTGCCGGGAGGGGTGGGATACCTGTAATGGAAATATAATGAAATATTATACTCTGTGTGATTTTATAATACAGTTCTGGCACTGCCAGGCTTACTCTGAACTAAGTCTTGATACACTGACGCACAGTGACCTGATAAAAACTCTGGATTCTGTACAGTCCTATGAATTATTTAGGATGTGATTAAAAACAATGCATGTTCTGCCCCCTAGAGGCCAAAAACAGTAATGCCATTTTTCCTTTTTCTCCAATTTCTACATTTAACCTTTCCATGGGGGGGCACAGTGCATGCTGCCCCCTAGAGATTTCCATCGCTAAGTGTCAACGTTTTGTGTATTGATGTGAACCAACTCTTGTACTGTTACTAACAGTTTGTGATGTCTCTTTCTCGCTGCCCCTATGGAAGCGAAGTATTCCGCTCCTGCAGGAAACACAGTTACGGTAGGAATTTCCTTTCGGAATCTTCATTTCATTAACCACCATCACCACTGATGTTATTTCATTGCTGCATCTTCATAAAGAGAATTGTTGCTGAGGCCACAATACAACTCCCCAGAATCACGCACGGAATCATGTGCGTTATCGCATGCGATCGTGGGCGCGATTGTTGGGCATTTTGCCATTTTCCGTTACGGAAACACATGTGTTAACGCAAAAAAAAAATGGCGAACGCGTGCGTTACTAAAACGGAAGGGTAACGGAAAATTCACGCAATTTTAATTCTAAACAAAATCGCACGTGCAATCGTGTGCACAAAGGGCAAAAAACATGTTAGTGTGGCCTGGCCCTTTCTGTTGCTTTAAGGAATTGTCAGCAGATTTTACCCCTGGACATGTTCGTCATATTTCATCATGACTGTGCCACTGATGTCACTGTTTCTCTGTTTATAAGATGGAATGATCTCTCTGGTTTACAACAGGCAGCACAGGATATGGTAGACACTGTATATTATTACCCAGAAGTTCAGGAATATGGATATGGAGGGATCCAGGAATTTTTTTGATTGCCATTAAAGTCAGAAAGGTTTCCATATGTTTGGGAGAGAGAAAAACGAATTCCTACCTCCCAAGTACAAGCAGTTAGCGGTCAATGTACCGAGCGTGCCGATCACTTTAGTACGTCTGCTTGACTATCCCTTAATTTTGGAGATACAGGGAGACAGTCACGCAGGGTGCACACTAAAATGATTGGGCAGCCGGCAGCCCATGCAAGAGTGGCACCCTGACAGTTCACCGCTTGTACTGGGGAATACCCGGGATAGTAACATCTGCCATATTCATTCTATGGCATATTGTTGTTTGCACCATAATAATTCCCTCTGTGGTACAATTAAAGGGCATCTCTACACCCTCAAAGTACAATTTGTATTTAGGTGCAGGACCCCAAATCCCAAAAACTTAATATTTACCTTTTCCCCCCAGACAATACTGAAAATAGAAATTCCTCCCAGTCGCTACCAGACCCTATAATATCCTTCCTGGTCCTTCCGGGTAGCAGCTGTTAGTAATGGGCGTGGCAGTGATGTCACAGCTAATGACTTACCCTGCTTCCCATGCCGCCTCCTGTGCAGCTCATAACAAGCTAAGGAGGAGGCGTTAACCTGTCATTTAGTGTGGAGATTGGGAGGAAAACCTTCCTTCAGGGACTTTGGGGAGAAGGTAAGTATTACGGTCTTGGGGTTTGAGGGGTCCTGTACAGAGGGGCTTCTTTAAAGAGATAAGGATCCCTGCAGATCTGCATGTAACTGTGTGATCAGTATATAATGGGGTTCAACGCAGCCATGACTGTCCAATTTTATTATGTGCAACATTGGGTGGCTGCTCGTTAATTGGTGTTCGTTGCCAGGTCCATAGTTACTGGTTAACACTGATAATACTGATAATACTGTTATATCTTATTTAAAAATAATGGCTGATGCAAAAGGTTATCTGTACTATAATTTAGCAACAACCAATCAGAAGTGATCTTTTACTGGGTTACTGCAGTTAGATGGTATCTGATTGGTTGCTGCAGAATAATAGGGAAACATTTACACCATTTATTGCATCAGCCTCTAAAGCATTTCTACTGTCACGGGTTAAACCCTCCAGACAAGATTTTCTAACACCCACTCCCCTTTTCCTTTTAGACTCTGAACCAGGGGAGGAAGATGTCAGCGGACCCCAATTACAGCGCACAATTCGGGCCCCCAATAACACCCCGCTGGGGACCCCTTCAGGTAAGGCTACACTGCCCTCCTTAGCTATGGAAATATGAATGGTCTGTTTGTTGCACATGGAGAATGTTTCACTGAAGCCTGAGTGAGGGGAAGACTAAAGTGGATTATAAATGCTGCATACTGTCCCTTTAAGGAGCTTTCCCAGTACCATAAAACCATTGTAATTAGTCATCTATTGTTTACTCTCTGTATTCAATGTATAACTATATTACTATACTGGGAAATGGGAATTGATAATTAATTGCTGTGGGTTAAAAATCTAATGGTATCTTTGTCCTTTCACTGTATTGAAACGCACAAGGGTCAGAAGATCGGACGACTATCTCTTCATGTATGGACGTTTGGTCAGACGCTGTTAATGATCCGATGCATGTGTTCGGACCTTTCGACTGAGTTTGATTGGTCGGAGCAAAAGTTCGTTGGCCGGGTCGCCAATATTTCTCCATAACTGTACGAGTGGTCCATTGGAGACAGCGTGATCACACGGAGTTTACCAGCCTGTCCGATCAAACTTTTGGCCAATTTGAACAAAAGTTCGACTGACAATTCCTCAAAGCAACTGAAAATTCTAGTTGCATCAGTCGGATATTGGACCGTGCGTTCACACACTTATAGGAATTAGATTAGTTGATCTGTAAAAAAAAAAAAACTTTCCTTTTAATAATGACCCTCAAGGTATAAATGTTTGTCAGAGTCAGGGGGGCCCCTACCATGAAGCAAACTGAAACATTTGCTCAGGGTGACGATAATGTGTGGACAGGGTTTATCTTCTTATTTATCCACTCACTTCAGGCACTGTCCTGAACAGCTTACAATCTATCAATATGTCCTTATGATTATGGGGATCTACATAAACAAAATCTGGGTTCACACTTTAATGGTTAAAGGGCCTATGGAACCTCCCCTAAATTGTTTAAGGGTGTTTAAGTGTTCTTAAGGCCAATGACCGTTCACCGTAATGCTCGGAACTGTCTAAAAATTTCCCTCGCTCACTGTCGGCTACCTGAACTAAAGTATCAGGAGTCGGCCACGGCTGAAGGAAATGTGCATTAATGCTAATTAATCACTGTTATACGGGTACATATTACAAGTAGTAAAATGACATTATAGTTGACATGCTGTTGGCACAATAAAATTAATTGGGGGCAATTGATAAAAACCGTCCAGTGACTGAGAATAGTCTGTTTCTTTTTCTATTGGGCACAAGCACCTGAACTTGAACTAGCGTTTGCTGGAGGGACCGTAAATCCCCAATGACGTCTTTATAGTCAGGCGGAAGCTCGTCTGTCACTTTATAATTGAGAGAACTTTAAATCACTAAAATTCCATTGTCAGATCACAGTCAATTGTGATTAATCTCAACGCGTTTCATTGAATTAGATCGCACAACCATTTTCTATATATAGCGCTGTCCTCCATAGGTCATGGGATTCTACAAATACCCTCTCATTTAGCGTTGGCCCAGATATAAATTGTTCTAAAATGGAAGCATTTAAGTTAACAATTAGATGTAAGAGCTTCCTGGGTTCCAGAAATAGCAGCGGGAGAATCATTCCTTTCAGCTGTCAGACTGTTTATCTCTTGTAATGCCGTGCGGTGACAGAACTTTAAGAAGACTGAAGTCTTGATAGTGAGTCTTCAGCTGTTTTCTGGATTGAGTAACTAACCATCTGAAAATATTGTAGGCAGGGTGCGAACTGATACACGGAGGCTGCAGATTTAAAATCACATTACTTGTCAGTTTTCCAAAACATCAGCTTCCCCCGACTTTACCATTTATTAAATGGAGATCTTCAATCTTAAATACATTTCCCCATGACTTGTAGGCCAGACGTTGCATAAAAAAGGGGAACTAAAAAACCCCCCTCTCATATACCCACCGGGTCCATCCATCTATTAAAAGGAAGATAGGCCAAAGCAGACCAGAGCATACAGGGGGGAGGAAGATATTGGATAACTAGAATTTGCTGACAGGCGTTTACCAGGGGCTATGTGGGACCTAGTCAAATCTTTCACTGCAGAAAGGGAAAATCTTACTGAGCATGTCGGACCTCACTGAGCTAGAGGCGGGGCAGTAACTAAAACATTTCAATGTATATCTTTGCATAGGATCTACTTAGAAACACGTGTGAAATATAACTTCAATCTGTAGCTTCTGTGAAATGTCTTTAGGCTGAAACAATCCTTTAAATGTTAATTAACATTTCTGTATTTGAAAGAATAAAAAAACATTTGCCTATTCCAAGGCCATACAGGAGTCCTAGCAAGTGATACGGTATCTTACCCTAGGAAACAAAATACAACTGAGGGTCGCACTCCAAAGCTTTAACAAATTTTATTGTGAACCACACAACATCACATCACAACGTTTCGGGGGGATAGTTACTATGTAACTATGTAACGACTATGTAACTGTTAGACAGACATTATGGGTAGGGTATAAAGGTTGGGCTAGATGGACGTATGTCTTTATACAACCTCCAATACTATGTTACTATGTAACTGTTATACAGACATTATGGGTAGGGTATAAAGGTTGGACTAGATGGACATATGTCTTTATACAACCTCCAATACTATGTTACTATGTAACTGTTATACAGACATTATGGGTAAGGTATAAAGGTTGGACTAGATGGACGTATGTCTTTATACAACTCCCAATACTATGTTACTATGTAACTGTTATACAGACATTATGGGTACGGTATAAAGGTTGGACTAGATGGACGTATGTCTTTATTCAACCTTAATTACTATGTTACTATGTAGGGCTTTGAATTACAAATTGTGTTTTAAAGGGGAAAGGGAACAATAATGCATCAAATGTCAAACGACTTAGTCTGGGATGAAGATATTTGTCCCAGCTCACCATACGCCTCTAGCAGGCGTTCAGCCAGGACAAAATACTGCCGTCCCCAATCATGCGGCCACATAAGAGACGAAACAATCGTCCGTGATTTACCAGTATACAACATTGGCTGAGCAGCCACACATGTGCAATTGTCGGCTGAATTGGTTGTTTGCTCATTATGTGTTGACAGCAAGTGGACAGTGCAATTATATTTCATACGGGCATTTAGGCAAGACAAATTAAAATTAAAGTCAACCCCCCAAATAATGAAATACCCACCTTACCTCCCTGTACATAAGACCAGACGTATCCACTGTTAAACGTTAAGATTTCAGCCCCTGCTCAACCAGCTCAGTGTAAGCTCAAGTAAGCACCATACCTGAACTTGAGTAGGCACTGGCTTGCATGCTTGGAAAACAGTAGCCAATCCTTGGCCGTGACACAAGCCTACACCATGCAACATCGCAACTTTAATGTTGGAGGGTAGGTAATTGTCCCTGCCATGGGTGACAGCAGGAAGGCTGGGGTGAGAGAACTTTGAACAGCTGGTTTGTTAAAGTTGAGTGCTTTGCTCTTACCTGCAGGGAGGAAACGGTGGGAACCTTTTGGTTTGGGGAGGGGGAGATTTAATTCATTAGGATAATCCATAAGGTTTACTTGCCCTTTTATAAATAAATGTTCCCATATTACAGAACGAACACCCATCACTTCCAACCTATACGGTACCATAGATCCCATCTGTCCATTATAGAACAACTGTAATCGTTATTATGCTACCGGAATAGACTACATCCATCTATATATCACAGAGCAATTATTATCCCATTGAACATAATGCTGCCAGTAGGAACTGGTCGTTCTATAATCCATCAATTCCTCATAAACAGATACAGCGCATCCACATTATTATAACCCCAGAGTTTAACCCCTGTTGCTATCAGTGGGTGCACATAGCAGTGAATAACCTTCGCCGGGAGGAAGAGGAAATTCTACCTATTGAAGAGCTGTAATGGTTTTCCTGCCTAAGGGCACTTACTGCACATTACAGAGAGATAATCACTGGGACCATCTGCTCACTATTAACATCCATCATTCTGCGGAGAGACATCCTCTAACAGCTGCATTTTAATTATCAGAAGGCGCTAAAATGACAGCAACATTTTTTATTGGGTTTTCGTTTTGCTAATAGCGGTTCGTTCTTCTGTTGGCGTTTGAGCCCCCTGACCGAACTGAGGTTTCGTCCGCCAACGTGTGTATGATCCATTAAAACTTTTATTTTTCATATTTGCTGTCCCTCCCTTTATTACAGGGAGATAAAAAAAAGTATCTGATCCTGGAGAATTCCTCTTTCTTCCTGGGATAAACAAACTGAGCGTGTGTGAGCTCACTGAGCTAGTGAGAGGCAGTAACTGCAGAGATGACTATGTTACTTTTTATTGTTGGTTAGAAATTACAAAGAGAGGCAAGTGATAAATCGTTTTAATTTATAATTTATGTGCTATAAGTAAATGAAATCTGTGTTTTGTAATTATTTTTTACTGATTAATGATGTTGTTTCTTGTAGGGGATTCGGATACATTGCTCGCAAGCTCCTTACACACCACCCCCAGTACGCTGACCGGTCTTTCTCAGACGGACGAGCTCTCTGATTGGTCAGGCAGCCAACAGACGGTACTAGAAAGAGACACTAGAAATGCAAGGCAAGGCTTCACTCAGGGTGGAGGGGCTCGCCACCTAGGGGTAGAGCCCCTCATTCCAGCTTCCAGCAACGACTACCCAGGCAGTGTGTGGGGGTCAGAGGTCAGCATTTCTGGGTTGAGCGATCTGTATAGCAGCGCCTTTAGCCTTTACCGAGGCAGATCTTGTGCCATCCGGGTGTAAGTAACACGAGCCATTGGAATGGTAGGAGCCTTGTTTTCCAGCTCTGCCATCCCACATTCCACCTGCCAACCATTTTTGTTTTTGGCTTCTTCTTATTTTGATTTAGGTAGAGATCACAAGCCACCAAGCCCACAATTGCCTGTTTATGGTTCCTACTTTGACTTTAACTAAATTAACTCCGGGTTTCATTAACATGGAAAAGAAAACAGAAATGCAAAGATTCTAATTTAGTTTGCAGTGGATTTTATTAACATAATGAATAACTTCCTGTTTAACTGCCCGTCAGGGGTCCTGTGAACATTGTAAGAAAAGAGACACATGTCCATCACGTTTAACCATTTTACCAAACTTGGACTAATTCGCTTGATTTGTTTCGATCGTTCGTTCATCCGGATCGGACGTGTAAATTCCGATCAATTGTGCGGTTCCCTGTGGGACCGCACGATTGATCGTTCGAAGCGGCTCGCATCTACCGAATTGGACGAGACCGATGGACATTTGTCCTAGCCGAATGCTCACTCATAGCGGTCGGGACAAATAGTCCCTCAGTGTGTTTCCAGCCTTAGATGGGCGGTGTTGGATTTTAAATGGAAGGGTTGATGGATATTTGACTTTTTTTTAAAATACAAAATAACTGAAATCAGGGGGAGTAAGAGGAAAAATAGTGTGACTGTGATCTTCATTTGCTGTAACTAACCATTGTTTAGCTTTTTAACATCTGATTGGTTACTACAGATAACGTCTGATTGGTTACTACTACCAGATTATGTCTGATTGGTTTTCCACAGTTACGATCTGATTGGTTACTACTACACGATAACGTCTGATTGGTTACTACAGCTAACATCCGATTGGTTTACTACAGATAAACGTCCTGACTGGTTACTACAGATAACGTCTGATTGGTTATTACACAGATAACGTCTGATTGGTTACTTACTACAGATAACATCCGATTGGGTTTCTGGTTTTCTTACAAATAACGTCTGTGGTTACTACAGATAAGCTGATTGGTTACTACTACAATAACGTCTGATTGGTTACTACAGATAACGCTCTGATTGGTTACTACAGATCAACGTCTGATTGGTTACTACAGATAACGTCTGATTGTTACTACAGATAACTCTGATTGGTTACCCAGATAACGTCTGATGGGTTCATCAGTAACGTCTGATGTTACTACAGATAACGATTGGTTACTACAGATAACATCCGTTGGTTTCTCACAGATAACCTCTGACTGGTTACTACAGATAACCTCTAATTGGTTTCTACAGATAACTTCTGACTGGTTACTACGATTATCGTCTGATTGGTTTCTACGTACGTCTGACTGGTTGCTAAAGATAAGGTCTGACTTTTACTACAGATAACATCCGATTGGTTACTACAGATAACATCCGATTGGTTTCTACAGATAACGTCTGACTGGTTTACCTACAGATAACGTCTGATTGGTTTACAACCCATAACGTCTGATTGGTTATACTACAGATAACGTCTGATTGGTTACTACAGATAACGTCCAATTGGTTACTACAGATAACTCCGTTGGTTTCTACAGATAACGTCCGATTGGTTACTACAGATAACGTCTGCTGGTTACTAAGATAATGTCTGATGGTTACTCACATACGTCTGATTGGTTACTACAAATAACATCTGATTGGTTACTACAGATAACGTCGTTGATTGGTTTACTACAGATAACATCTGACGTCTACAGATACGTCTGATTGGTTACTACAGATAACGTCTGATAGTTCTACGATACGTCTGATTGGTTACTACAGATACATCCGATTGGTTTCTCACAGATAACGTCTGATTGGTTACTACGCAGATAACGTCTGATTGGTTACTACAGATAACGTCTCGATTGTCTACAATAACTCCGATTGGTTTCTCTACAGATAACGTCTGATTGGTTTCAAAGATAAGTCGACTGGTAACTACAGATAACATCGATTGGTTACTACAGATAACATCCGATTGGTTTCTAACAGATAACGTCTGACTGGTTACTACAGATAACTTCTGATTGGTTACAGACTATACGTCGACTGGTTACTACAGATAACGTCTGAATAGTTACTACTACAGAATACGTCTGGTTACTACATAACATCTGATTGGTTACTACAGATAACGTCTGATTGGTTATACAGATAACATCTGATGTGTACTACAGATACACGTCTGATTGGTTACTACAGATAACGTCTGAATAGTTACTACAGATAACACGTCTGATTGGTTACTACAGATAACATCCTGATTGGTTTCTACAGATAACGTCTGATTGGTTACTACTGCAGATAACGTCTGATTGGTTACTACAGATAACGTCTGATTGGTTACTACAGATAACATCTGATTGGTTACTACAGATAACGTCTGATTGGTTACTACAGATAACGTCTGATTGTTACTACAGATAACGTCTGATTGATTACTACGAACTCTGTTGGTTACTACAGATACGTCTGATTGGTTACTACACAGATAACTCCGATTGGTTTCTACAGATAACGTCTGATTGGTTACTACAGATAAACGTCTGATTGGTTACTACAGTATGTCTGATTGGTTTCCACAGTTAACGTTGATTTGGTTACTACGATAACGTCTGATTGGTTACTACAGATAACATCCGATTGGTTTCTACAGATAACGTCTGATGGTTTACTACAGATAACGTCTGATTGGTTATTACAGATAACGTCTGATTGGTTACTACAGATAACATCCGATTGGTTTCTACAGATAACGTCTGACTGGTTACTACAGATAACGTCTGATTGGTTACTACAGATAACGTCTGATTGGTTACTACAGATAACGTCTGATTGGTTACTACAATAACGTCTGATTGGTTACTACAGATAACGTCTGATTGGTTCTACAGATAACGTCTGATTGGTTACTACTACAGATAACGTCTGATTGGTTTCCACAGTTAACGTCTGATTGGTTACTACAGATAACGTCTGATTGGTTACTACAGATAACATCCGATTGGTTTCTACAGATAACCTCTGACTGGTTACTACAGATAACCTCTGATTGGTTTCTACAGATAACGTCTGAATAGTTACTACAGATAACGTCTGATTGGTTTCTACAGATAACCTCTGACTGGTTACTACAGATAACGTCTGATTGGTTTCTACAGATAACGTCTGATTGGTTCCTACAGATAACTGCTTATTGGTTACTACAGATACGTCTGATTGGTTTCTACAGATAACGTCTGATTGGTTACTACAGATAACGTCTGATTGGTTACTACAGATTACGTCTGATTGGTTTCCACAGTAACAGTCTGATTGTTACTACAGATAACGATTGGTTACTACAGATAACATCCGATTGGTTTCTACAGATAACCTCTAACTGGTTACTACAGATAACCTCTAATTGGTTTCTACAGATAACGTCTGACTGGTTACTACAGATAACGTCTGATTGGTTTCTACAGATAACGTCTGACTGGTTGCTAAAGATAAGGTCTGACTTTACTACAGATAACATCCGATTGGTTACTACAGATAACATCCGATTGGTTTCTACAGATAACGTCTGACTGGTTACTACAGATAACGTCTGATTGGTTACAACATAACTTCTGATTGGTTACTACACAGATAACGTCTGATTGGTTACTACAGATAACGTCCAATTGGTTACTACAGATAACATCGTTGGTTTCTACAGATAACGTCTGATTGGTTACTACAGATAACGTCTGCTGGTTTACTACAGATAATGTCTGATTGGTTACTACACATAACGTCTGATTGGTTACTACAAATAACATCTGATTGGTTACTACAGATAACGTCTGATTGGTTACTACAGATAACATCGTACTGGCTACTACAGATAACGTCTGATTGTTACTACACAGATAACGTCTGATAGTTACTACAGATAACGTCTGATTGGTTACTACAGATAACATCCGATTGGTTTCTCCAGATAACGTCTGATTGGTTACTGCAGATAACGTCTGATTGGTTACTACAGATAACGTCCGATTGGTTACTACAGATAACATCCGATTGGTTTTACAGATAACTCTGATTGGTTTGCAAAGATAAGGTCTGACTGGTAACTACAGATAACATCCGATTGGTTACTACAGATAACATCCGATTGGTTTCTACAGATAACGTCTGACTGGTTACTACAGATAACTTCTGATTGGTTACAACTAACGTCTGACTGGTTACTACAGATAACGTCTGAATAGTTACTACAGAATACGTCTGGTTACTCACATAACATCTGATTGGTTACTACAGATAACGTCTGATTGGTTACTACGATAACATCTGACTGTGCTACTACAGATAACGTCTGATTGGTTACTACAGATAACGTCTGAATAGTTACTACAGATAACGTCTGATTGGTTACTACAGATAACATCCGATTGGTTTCTACAGATAACGTCTGATTGGTTACTATGCAGATAACGTCTGATTGGTTACTACAGATAACGTCTGATTGGTTACTACAGATAACGTCTGATTGGTTACTACAGATAACGTCTGATTGGTTACTACAGATAACGTCTGATTGTTACTACAGATAACATCTGATTGATTACTACAGAAACATCTGATTGGTTACTACAGATAACGTCTGATTGGTTACTACAGATAACATCCGATTGGTTTCTACAGATAACGTCGGATTGGTTACTACAGATAACGTCTGATTGGTTACTACGAGTATGTCTGATTGGTTTCCACAGTTAACGTCTGATTGGTTACTACAGATAACATCCGATTGGTTTCTACAGATAACGTCTGACTGGTTACTACAGATAACGTCTGATTGGTTATTACAGATACTTCTGATTGGTTACTACTAAGATAACATCCGATTGGTTTCTACAGATAACGTCTGACTGGTTACTACAGATAACGTCTGATTGGTTACTACAGTAAACGTCTGATTGGTTTACTACAGATACGTCTGATTGGTTACTACAGTATAACGTCTGATTGGTTACTACAGATAACCTCTGATTGGTTTCTACAGATAACGTCGATTGGTTACTACACGATAACGTCTGATTGGTTTCCACATTACGTTCTGATTGTTACTACAGATAACGTCTGATGGTTACTAACTACAGATAACATCCGATTGGTTTCTACAGATAACCTCTGACTGGTTACTACAGATAACCTCTGATTGGTTTCTACAGATAACGTCTGACTGGTTACTACAGATAACGTCTGAATAGTTACTACAGATAACATTTGATTGGTTACTACAGATAACCTCTGATTGGTTTCTACAGATAACATCCGATTGGTTTCTACAGATAACCTCTGACTGGTTACTACAGATAACATCTGATTGGTTACTACAGATAACGTCTGATTGGTTTCTACAGATAACCTCTGACTGGTTACTACAGATAACCTCTGATTGGTTTCTACAGATAACGTCTGACTGGTTACTACAGATAACGTCTGAATAGTTACTACAGATAACATCTTCTGTAGTAACCAGTCACGTTATCTGTATAAACCAATCAAGGTTATCTGTAGTAACCAGTCAGAGGTTATCTTAAGAAACCAATTGGATATTATCTGTAGAAACGACCAATCAGAGGTTCTCTTTAAGTAACCAATCAGAGTTAATCGTGTGTACCGAATTCAGACGTTATCCTGTAGTAACCATCAAGACGTTATCTGTAGAAACCAATCAGCGTTAGTAGTACTCACTGCTACTATTGTAACACTACATGACACCAGTCAGCGTTCATCTGTAAGAAACCAATCAGACTTCTTCTGTATGTAACCAATCAGATTTTTAGTACTTTCAGCGTAACTGTAACCAGTCTACGTATCGAGAAATGTATCTGTACTAACCATTCGGGTTTATCGAACAATTGATTCTGTAGAAACCAATCCAGAGGTTATCTGTATGTACCATCAGATGTTATCTGTAGTAACTATTCATCCGTTATCTGTAGTAACCAGTCAGACGTTATCTGTAGAAACATCAGAGGTTATCCTGTATAACCAGTCAGAGGTTATCTGTAGAAACCATCAGACGTTATCTTGTATTAACATCAGATGTTTATCTGTAAGAACATAAGGTCTGGCAGTCATAGTTATCTGTAAAGAAACCATCGGCTATGTTATCGGTAAACCAATCAGCGGGTATCTGTAGTAACAACAGTTTCTAACTTCAGACGTTCTGTAACATCGATACTGTAGAAACCAATCAGACGTTAATCTGTATACCAAGTCATGACGTTATCTGTAGAAACCATCAGCTTACGTAGTAACTAGGTTATCGGTAGAAATCTAGTACTGTATACCATCAGAGTACTGAGAACACGGTTTATCTTATACCATAGACTTAGTAACCAATCAGACGTTACTGACCAATCGAGTTACTGTAAACCACTCGACGGCTGTAGTACTATCGTATTGTAGTACCAATCAGACGTTATCATGACATCACCTTATGATCCATCAGAGCGTTATTTAACTAGACGTATAACAAATCCAAGACTTATGTGTTGAACCCAATCAGACGTTATCTGTAACGTACCAATCAGACATTATGTGTTGTAACCAATCAGACGTTATCTGTAGAAACCAATCGGATGTTATCTGTAGTACCCAATCAGATGTTATCTGTATAAACAATCAGATGTTAATGTAGTAACCATCAACATTATCTTAGTAACAAATCAGACGTTATGTGTTGTAACCAATCAAACGTTATCTGTAGTACCAGTCAGACGTTATCTGTAGAAACCAATCGAGTTATCTGTAGTAACCAATCAGATGTTATCTGTAGTAACCCAGTCAGTACCTTATCTTTAGCAACCAGTCAGATGTTATCTGTAAAAACCAATCAGACGTTATCCGTAGTAAACCAGCAGACGTTATCTGTAGAAACCAATCAGACGTTTATCTGTAGTAACCAGTCGACGTTATCTGTAGAAACCAATCGGATGTTATCTGTAGTACCAATCAGACGTTATCTGTATAACCAACCAGACTTAACTGTGGAACCATCAGACGTAATCTTATTCAACCAATCAGACTTTACCTGTATAACCACCAATCAGACGTTATCTGTAATAACCATCAACCGTATCTGATACACATCAGACGTTATGTGTTGTAACCAATCAGACGTTATCTGTAGTAACCAATCAGACATTATGTGTTGTAACCAATCAGAGTTATCTGTAGTAACCAGTCAGACGTTATCGTAGAAAAACCAATCGGATGTTATCTGGTAGTAACCAGTCAAACCTTATTGTAGCAACCAATCAGATTGTTATCTGTAGAAACCAATCAGACATTATCTTAGTAACACAAATCAGAGACGTTATGTGTTTAACCACTACCAATCCGAGGTTATCTGTAGTAACCATCAGACAGCGTATGTGTTTGTAAACCAATCAGACGTTATCTGTATTAACCAGTCACACGTTATCTGTAGAACCAATCGGATGTTATCTGTAGTAACCAATCACATGCTATCTGTAGTAACCAGTCAGACCTTATCTTAGCAACCGTCAGAACGTTAATCTGTAGAAACCATCAGACGTTATCTGTAGTTACCAATCAGATGTTATCTGTAGTAAACTATTTCAGACGTTATGGTAGTAACCGAGTCAGACGTTATCTGTAGAAACCAATCAGAGGTTATCTGTTCTAACCAGTCAAGGTTTTAATCTGAAGAAACCAATTGGATGTTATCTGTAGAACCATCAGAGGTTTATCTGTAGTAACCAATCAGATGGTTTCTGATTAACTATCAGACGTTATCTTAGTAACCATCAACTTTATCTTGTAGAAACCAATCAGAGTTATCTGTATTAACCAGTCAGAGGTTATCTGTAGAAACCAATCAGACGTTATCTGTAGTAACCATCAGATGTTATCTGTTAGTAACCAGTCAGAGTTATCTGTAGAAACCAATCGTTTGGATCTGTTAGAAACCAATCAGATGAGTTATCTGTAGTAACCAATCAGTGTTACTGTAGTAACAATTAGACGTTATCTGTAGTAAACAGTCCCAGACGTTATCTGTAGAAACCAACTCAGAGGTTTATCTGTATAACCAGTCAGAGGTTATCCTGTTGAGAACAATCAGATTATCTGTAGTACTATTCAGACGTTATCGTAGAAACCAATCAGAGGTTACTCTGTGTCACCGTCAGAGGTTATCTGTAGAAACCAATCGTATGTATCTGTAGTACCATCAGACGTTTTATCTGTAGTAACCATCAGACGTTAACTGTGGGAACCAATCAGACGTTATCTGGAGTAACCATCAACGTTGCTTGGTAGTAACCATCAGACGTTATCTGTAGTAACCCATCAGACATTATCTGTAGTAACCAATCAAATACGTTATCTGTAGTAACCAATCAGTACGTTACTCTGAGTAACCAATCAGACGTTATCTGTACGTAACCAGTTCAGACGTTATCTTAGAAACCATGGATGTTATCTGTAGTAAACCAAGCACGTTATCCTTAGTAACCATCAACGTTATCTGTAGTAACCAGTGAGACGTTATCTGTAGAAACTCAATCGTCGATGTTATCTGTAGTAACCATCAGACGTATCTGTAGTAACCAATCAACGTTACCTGTGGAACCAATCAACCATAATCTGTAGTAACCATCAACGTTGCTTGTAGTAACCAATCGACGTTAATCTGTAAAACCCATCGTGTTTATCTTTAGTAACCAATCAGACGTTATCTGTAGTAACCATCAGATGTTACTGTAGTAATCATCAATGTTACTGTTAGTAACAATCATACTTTATCGTATAACCAATCAGACGTTATCTGTAGTAACACATCGTCTTTATAATCAGACTTATCTTAGTAAACCAATCAACGTTATCTGCAGTAACCAATCAGACGTTATCTGCAGTAACCCATCAGATGTTATCTGTAGTAAAACCAATCAAGTATCTGTAGTTATAACCAATCAGACGTTATCTTAGTTACATTCAGAACGTCATCTGTGTACCACTCAGCTATCTGTAGTCGCATCAGTGAGTACGATACCAATCAGAACGTTATCTGTAGTCACCAATCAGTGTTTTATTACAGAGTTATACTTCAGAACCGTATCTTAGTACTTAGTTTCTGTAGTAACCAGTCAGGGACGTTATCTGTTTGAACCAATCAGAATTTTCTGTAGTAACCAGTCAGACGTTATATCCTGTCGAAACTCAACGGATGTTATCTTAGTACCAACTGATGTATCTGTGTTACCAGTCAGGCCCTTATCTTGTACAACCCATAGCAGAGCGTTATCTGTAGAAACCCAAATCATATGTATCTGTAGTAACGCAATCCGGACGTTATCTGCTGTAGAACCAATCAGACGTTACTGCAGTAACCAATCATGACGTTATCTGTAGAAACAATCGGATGTTATCTGTAGTAACCAATCAGACTTATCTGTAGTAACTATTCAGACGTTTATCGTCGTAACCAATCAGACCGTTATCTGTACGTAGCCAGTCATATGTTATCTGTAGTAACCAATACGTTATCTGTAGTAACCAATCAGAGTTTTTTATAACCAATCAGACGTTATCTGTAGTAACCAATCACATATCTGTAGTAACCAGTCATACGGTTATCTTAGTAAACCACTCAGACGTTATCTGTAGAAACCAATCGGATGTTATCTGTTAGTAACCAATCAGACGTTATCTGTGTCCAACCAAGACGTTAACTGTGGAAACCAATCAGACGAATCTGTATTAACCAATCAGAACTTTACCTGTAGTAACCAATCAGACGTTATCTTGTAATAACCAATCAATCAGACGTTATCTGTAATAACAATCAGACGTTATGTTGTTTGTAACCACTCAGATTATCTGTATAACCAATTCAGACTTATGTTTGAACCAATCAGACGTTATCTGTAGCAAACCAGTCAGAGTTATCTGTAGAAACACATCGATGTTATCTGTAGTACCAGTCCAAACCTTATCGTGTAGTCAACAATCAGAATGTTATCTTTAGAAACCAATCAGACGTTATCTGTAGTAACCAATCAGTACGTTATGTGTGTACCACTACCAATCAGACGTTATCTGTAGTAACCAATCAACGTTATGTGTTGTAACCAATCGACGTTATCTGTAGTAACCATTCAGACGTTATCTGTATAGAAACCAATCGGATTTATCTGTAGTAACCAATCACATGTCTATCTGTAGTAACCAGTCAGAAGACCTTATCTTTAGCAACCAAGTCAGACGTTATCTGTAGAAACCAATCAGACGTTATCTGTAGTAACCAATCAGAGTTATCTGTAGTAACTATTCAGACGTTATCGTATAACCAGTCAGACGTTATCTGTAGAACCATCAGAGTTATTTAGTAACCAGTCAGAGTTTCTGAGAAACCAATGGATGTTATCTGTAGAACCAATCAGAGGTTATCTGTAGTAACCAATCAGATGTATCGTAGTAACATTCAGGACGTTATCTGTATACATACCAGTCAAACTTTCTGTAAAACCAATCAGAGGTTATCTGTAGTAACCACAATTACTGAGAACCACAGACGTTATCTGTAGTACCAATCAGTATTTTATCTGTAGTAACCAGTCAGAGGTATCTGTAGAAACACATCGGATGTTATCTGTAGAAACCAATCAGAGGTTATCTGTAGTAACCAATCAACATGTTTCTGTAGTAAACTATTCAGACGTTATCTGTGTAACCAGTCAGACGTATCTGTATACCAATCAGAGGTTATCTGTAGTACCAGTCAGAGTTATCTTGTAGAAAACCAATCAGACGTTTCTGTAGTAACTATTCAGACTTTATCTGTAGAAACCAATCAAGGTATCTGTAGTACCATCAAGGTTATCTGTAGAAACCAATCGGATGTTTCTATGTATACCAATCAGAATCGCGTTATCTGTATTAACCAATCAGTATACGTTAGACTGTGGAAACCAATCAACGTTATCTGTAGTAACCAATCAGACGTTATCTGTAGTAACCAATCAGACGTTATCTGTAGTCAACCACATCAGACCTTTATCTGTAGTACCAATCAGACGTTATCTGTAGTACCCATCAGGCGTTATTTGTAGTAACCAATCAGACGTTATCTGTAATAACCAATCAGACGTTATCTGTAGTAACAACAACTTTATGTTGTAACCAATCGAACGTTATCTGTAGTAACCAATCAGACATTAGTGTTTGTAACAATCAACTTATCTGTAGAAACCAATCGGATGTATTATCTGTAGTAACCAATCAATGTTTATCTGTAGTAACAATCAGTGTTATCTTGTAGTAACCAATCAGACTTATCTGTAGTAACAAATCAGACGTTAGGTTGTTTGTAACCATCAAACGTTCTGTAGTAAACCATCAGACGTTATCTGTAGAAACCAATCGGATGTTTCTGTAGTACCAATCAGATGTTATCTGTAGTACCCAGTCAGACCTTATCTTTAGCAACCAGTCAGATGTTATCTGTAAAAACCATCAGACGTTATCCGTAGTAACCAGTCAGACGTTATCTGTAAAACCAATCAGACGTTATCTGTAGTAACCAGTCAGACGTTATCTGTAGAACAATCGATGTTATCTGTAGTAACCAATCAGACGTATCTGTAGTAACCAACCAGACGTTAACTTTGGAAACATCAAACGTAATCTGTAGAACCATCAACTTTACCTGTAGTAACCAATCAGACGTTATCTGTATAACCATCATACGACGTTACCTGTAATAACAAATCAGAGTGTATGTGTTGTAACCAATCAACGTTATCTGTAGTAACCAATCAGACATTATGTGGTTTGTAACCAATCAGACGTATCTGTAGTAACCGTCAGACGTTATCTGTAGAAACCAATCGGATGTTATCTGTCGTAACCAGTCAAACCTTTCTGTAGCAACCAATCAGATGTTATCTGTAGAAACCAATCAGACTTATCTGTAGTAACAAATCAGACTTATGTGTTGTAACCACTAACCAATCAAGGTTATCTGTAGTAACCAATCAGCACTTATGTGTTGTAACCAATCAGACTTTATCTGTATAACCAGTCAGACGTTATCGTAGAAACCAATCGGATTATTCGTAGTAACCATCACATGCTATCGGTAGTAACAAGTCAGACCTTATCTTAGCACAGTCAGACGTTTATCTTTAGAAACCAATCAGACGTTATCTGTAGTACCAATCAGTGTAATCTGTAGTACTATTCAGGACTTATCTGTAGTAACCAGTCAGACGTTATCTGTAGAAACCAATCAGAGGTTATCTGTAGTAACCAGTCAGAGGTTATCTGAAGAAACCAATTGGATGTTATCTGTAGAAACCAATCAGAGGTTATCTGTAGTAACCAATCAGATGTTATCTGTAGTAACTATTCAGACGTTATCTGTAGTAACCAGTCAGACGTTATTCTGTAGAAACCAATCAGAGGTTATCTGTTATAACCAGTCAGAGGTTATCTGTAGAAACCAATCAACTGTTACAATCAGATACGTAACTCTCGTAGTACCAATCAGATTATCTGTAGTAACCAGTCAGAGGTTATCTGTAGAAACCAATCGGATGTTATCTGTAGAAACCAATCAGAGGTATCTGTAGTAAACCAATCAGATGTTATCTGTAGTAACTATTCAGACGTTATCTGTAGTAACCAGTCAGACGTTATCTGTAGAAACCAATCAGAGGTTATCTGTAGTAACCAGTCAGAGGTTATCTGTAGAAACCAATCAGACGTTATCTGTAGTAACTATTCAGACGTTATCTGTAGAAACCAATCAGGTTTCTGTAGTAACCAGTCAGAGGTTATCTGTAGAAACCAATGGATGTTTCTGTAGTAACCTCAGACGTTATCTGTAGTAACCAATCAACGTTAACTGTGAACCAATCAGACGTTTCTGTAGACCAATCACAGACGTTATCTGTAGTAACCAATCAGACTTATCTGTTAACCAATCAGCACTTATCTGTAGTAACCATCAGACGTTTCTGTAGTAACCAATCAGACGTTATCTGTAGTAACCATCAGACGTTTCTCTGTAGTAACCAGTCAGACTTATCTGTAGAAAACCATCGGATGTTATCTGTAGTAACCAATCAGACGTTATCTGTAATACCAATCAGACGTTATCTGTAGTACCAGTGAGCGTTATCTGTAAAACCAATCGGATGTTATCTTAGTAACCAATCAGACGTTATCTGTAGTAACCAATCAGACGTAACTGTGGAAAACATCAGACATAATCTGTAGTAACCAATCAAGACGTTATCTGAGTAAATCCATCAGACGTTATCTGTAGTAACCAATCATACATTATCTTGAGTAACCAATCAGACGTTATCTGTAGTAACCAATCAGGCAACGTTTCTGTAGTAACCAATCAGACGTTTATCTGTAGTACCATCAGACGTTATCTGTAGAAACAATCGGGATTGTTAATCTGTAGTAACCAATCAGACGTTATCTTGTATAACCAATCAGACGTTATCTGTAAACCAAGTGAGACGTTATCTGTATAACCCAATCGGATGTATTCTGTATAACCAATCAGACGTTACTGTAGTAACCAATCAGACTTCTCTGTGAAACCAATCAACATAATCTGTAGTAACCATCAAATCAGACGTTATCTGTAGTAAACCAATCAGACGTTATCTGTAGAACCAATCGGAGTTATCTGTAACCAATCAGCCGTTTCTGTAGTAACCAATCAGACGTTATCTGTAGTAACAATCAGATGTTATCATCTGTAGTAACCAATCAACGTTATCTGTAGTAACCAATCAGATGTTATCTGTAGTAACCAAGTCAGACGTTATCTGTAGTAACCAATCAGACGTTATCTGTAAGTAACCAATCAGACGTTATCTGTAGTAACCAATCGAGGTACTGTTTAGCTGTAGAAAACGCAATCGGATGCTATCTGTAGTAACCAATCAGACTAGTCTGTAGTAACTATTTCAGACGTATGTCTGTAGTAACCAATCAGACGTTTATCTGTAGTAAGCACAGTACCAGAATGTGTTATCTGTAGTAACCAATCTTCTGAGTACTTATCTGTAGTAACCATCAGAGTTATCTGTAGTAACCAGACGTTACTGTGACGAGTTCCAGACGTTATCTGTAACCAGTCAGACGTTATCTGTAGACCAATCAAGTTATCTGTAGTAACCCAGTTCAGAGTTACTGTGAAACCATCGGATGTTATCTGTATTACCAATCGGTCATTTTACTGTAGTTACCAGTCAGACTTATCTAGCAACCAATCAGACGTTATTCTGTAGAAACCAATCAGAGTTATCTGTAGTAACCAATCAGGAACGTTATCTGTAGTAACCAATCAGACGTTATCTTCAGTACCAATCAGACGTTTATCTGTAGAAACCAATCGGATTTATCTGTAGTAACCATCAGACGTTATCTGTAGTAACCATCAGACGTTTCTGTATAACCATCAGACGTTATCTGTAACCATCAGATGTTATCTGTAGTAACCAATCAGACGTTATCTGTAGTAACCATCAGACTGTTTATCTTGTAGTACCAATCATACGTTATCTGTAGTAACCAATCAGACGATTATCTGTAGTAACCAATCAGACGTTATCTGTAGTAACCAATCAGACGTTATCTGTAGAAACCATCGATGTTACTGTAGTAACCAATCTGACGTTATCGTGTAGTAACCAATCAGACGTATCTGTAGGTAACCAATCAGACGTTATGTGTTGTAACCAATCAGACGTTATCTGTATTAACCAATCAGACGTTATCTGTAGAAACCAATCGGATGTTATCGGTAACCATCGATGTTATCTGTAGTAACCATCGGAGCTTATCTTAGAAACAGTCAGACTTATCTGTAGAAACCAATCAGAACGTTAATCTGTAGTAACCAGTCAGACGTTATCTGTAGAACCATTAGGGTTATCTGTAGTAACCATTAGAGGTTATCTGTAGTAACACAAATCGGATGTTATCTGTAGTAACCAATCGTTATCTGGAGTAACCAATCAGGACGTTAACTGTGGAAACCAATCGGACGTTATCTGTAGTAAACCAATCAGACGTTATCTGTAGTAACCAATCAGACGTTATCTGTAGAAACCAATCAGATGTTATCTGTAGTAACTATTCAGACGTTATCTGTAGTAACCAGTCAGACGTTATCTGTAGAAACCAATCAGAGGTTATCTGTAGTAACAGTCAAGTTACTGTAGAAACCAATCAGACTTATCTGTAGTAACTATCAGACGTTATCTGTAGAAACCAATCAGAGGTTTCTGTAGTAACCAGTCAGGGTTATCTTAGAACCAATCGGATGTTTATCTGTAGTAACCAATCAGACGTTATCTGTAGTACAACCAATCAGATCGTTAACATGTTGTGAACCAATCAACGTTATCTGTGAGTAACCAATCAGACGTTATCTGTAGTAACCAATCAGACGTTACTGTAGTAACCAATCAACGTTTCTGTAGTAACCAATCAGACGTATCTGTAGTAACCAATCAGACTTATCTGTAGGTACCATCAACGTTATCTGTAGTAACCAGTCAGACTTAGCTGTAAGAAACCAATCGGATGTTATCTGTAGTAACCAATCAGACGTATCTGTAATAACCAATCCAGACGTTATCTGAGTAACCGTCAGAGTTATCTGTAGAAACCAACAATCGTTGTTATTGTAGTAACCAATCAGACGTTATCTGTAGTAACCAATCAGACGTTATCTAACTGTGGAAACCAATCAGACATAATTCTGTAGTAACCAATCAGACGTTATCTGTAGTAACCAATCAGATACGTGTACCATCGTATGTTATCTGTAGTAACCAATCAGACGTTATCTGTAGTAACCAATCAGACTGTTATCTGTAGTAACTCAATTCAGATGTTATCTGTGTAACCATCAGACGTTATCTGTAGTAACCATCAGACGTTTCTGTAGTAACCAATCAAGAGTTATCTGTAGTACCAATCAGACGTTATCTGTAGTAACCATCAGACGTTATCTGTAGAACCAATCGGAGTTATCTGTAGTAACCAATCAGACGTTATCTGTAGTAACCAATCAGACGTTATCTGTAGTAACCATCAGACGTTAGCTGTAGAACATCGGATGTATCTGTAGTACCAATCAGACGTTCTGTAGTAACCAATCAGACGCTTTAACTGTGTGAAACCAATCAGACGTTATCTGTAGTAACCAATCAGACTTTATCTGTAGTAACCAACAGACGTATCTGTAGTAACACCAATCGAACATTATCTGTAGTTCACCAATCAGACGTATCTGTAGTACCAATCAGAAGTTATCTGTAGTAAAATCAATCATACGTACTGAGACCAGTCAGCGTTATCTGTAGAACCAATCAATGTTATCTGTGTAACAATCGGAACGTTATCTGTAGTAACCAATCAGACGTTATCTGCAGTAACCAATCAGACGTTATCTGTAGAAACCAATCGGATTTATCTGTAGTAACCAATCAGACGTTATCTGTAGTAACTATCAGACGTTATCTGTAGTAACCATCAGACGTTATCTGTATAGCCAGTCAGATGTTATCTGTAGTAACCAATCAGACGTTATCTTGTAGAACCAAGCAGATGTTATTGTAGTAACCAATCAGAGAGCGTTATCTGTAGTAACCAATCAGACATTATCTGTAGTAACCAGTCAGACGTTTCTGTAGTAACCATGACGTATAGAAACCAATCGGATTATCTGTAGTAACCAATTGGACGTTATCTGTAGTAACCAATCAGCGTTATCTTAGTCCAATCAAAGTTATGTTGTAACCAACAGACGTTATCTGTAGTAACCAGTTCAAGACGTTTCTGTAGAAAGCCAATCGGATGTTATCTGTAGTAACCAATCGGATGTTATCTGTAGTAACCGTCAGAACCTTATCTTGAGCAACCAGTCAGACGTTATCTGTAGAAACCAATCAGACGTTATCTGTAGTAAACCAGTCAGACGTTATCTGTGAACCAATAAAGGTTATCGTAGTACCCAGTAGAGGTTATCTGTAAACAATCGGATTTATTGAAACCAATCGTTATCTGTAGTAACCAATCAGACGTTACTGTTAAACCATCAGACGTATCTGCGTAACCATCAGACGTTTTCTGTAGAAAATTAACCAATCAGACGTATCTGTAGAACCAATCAGATGTATCTGTAGTAACTCTATTCAGAGACGTTATCTGTAGTAACCAGTCAGACGTTATCTTAGAAACCAATCAGAGTTATCTGTATACCAGTCAAGTTACTGTAGAAACCAAATCAGACGTTATCTGTTAATAACCATCAGACGTTATCTGTATAACCATCAGAGTTATCTGTAGTAACCAGTCAGAGTTATCTGTAGAAACCAATCAGATGTTTCTGTGTAGTAACCATCAGACGTTTGCTGAAAACCATCGAGTTCTGTGAAACATCAGAGTTATCTGTAGTAACCAATCAGACGTTATCTGTAGTAACCAATCAGACGTTATCTGTATTGAACCAATGAGAGTTATCTGTTAAAACAAGCAGAGTTACTGTAGACCAATCAGAGTTATCTGTAGTAACATCAGACGTTATCTGTAGTAACCGTCCATCGTGTATCTGTAGAACCAATCGAGTTATCTGTAGTAACCAATCAGACGTTTTACTGTAAATACCAATCAGAGCTATAGTATCTTGTAGTAACCAAGTGAGACGTTATCTGTAGAAACCAATCGGATGTTATTGTAGTAACCAATCAGACGTTATCTGTAGTAACCAATCAGAACGTTTACTGTGGAAACCATCAGACCTATCGTAGATAACCAATCAGACGTTATCTGTAGTAACCAATCAGACGTTATCTTAGAACCAATCGGATGTTATGCTGTAGTAACCAATCAGACGTTATCTGTAGTAACCAATCAGACGTTATCTGTAGTAACAATCAGATGTTCGTAGTAACCATCAGATTATCTGTAGTAACCAATCAGACGTTATCTGTAAGTAACCAATTCAGACGTTATCTGTAGTAACCATCGTACGTTATCTGTAGTACCAATCAGACTTATTCTGCAGTAACCAATCAGACGTATCTGTAAACCAATCGGATGTTATCTGTGTAACCAACAATCAGACGTTCGTAGTAACTATTCAGACGTTATCTGTAGTAACCATCAGACGTTATCTGTAGTAGCCAGTCAGAGTTATCTGTCGTAACCAATCAGACGTTATCTGTAGTAACCAATCAGATGTTTATGTAGTAACCAGACTTATCTGTAGTACTATCAGACATTATCTGTAGTAACCGTCAGACGTTATCTGTGTAACCTCAAAGTTATCTTAGTAACCATCAGGTATTGTAGAACCAATCGGATGTTACTGTATACCAATGGATGTTATCTGTAGTACCAGTCAGACTTATCTTTAAACCAATCGATTATCTGTAGAAATCCAATCAATGTTATCTGTAGTAACCATCGGACGTTATCTGTAGTAACCAATCAGACGTTATCTGTGCAGTAACCATCAGACTTTATCTGTAGGAACACATCGGACATGGTATCTGTAGTAACCATCAGACGTTATCTGTGTACAATCAGAGTTATCTGTAGTAACCAATCAGACGTTATCTGTAGTAGCCAGCGATGTTATCTGTCAATAACCAATCAGACGTTATCTGTAAGTAACCAATCAGATGTTATCTGTAGTACAATGTAGAACCAATCAGACGTTACTGTTAGTAACAATCAGATGTTATTGTAGTAACCAATCAGACGTTATCTGTAGTAACCAATCAGACAGTTATCTGTAGTAACCAGTCAGACGTTATTCTGTAGTAACCAATCAGACGTTATCTGTAGTAAACCATCGACTTTATCTGTGAACCAATCGGATTATCTGTAGTAACCAATCAGACGTTATCTGTAGTAACCAATCAGACGTTATCTGTAGAACCAGTGAGACTTATCTGTAGTAAACCAATCGGATGTTATCTTAGTAACCATCAGACCGTTATCTTAGTACAAGCATACTTTACTGTAACAATCAGACATACATCTGTAGTAACCAATCATAGACTTATCTTAGTAACCACAGACGTTATCTGTAGAAACAATCAGGATGTTATCTGTAGTAACCAATCAGACGTTATCTGTAGTAAACCAATCAGAGATGTTATTGTAGTACATCAGATTATCTGTAGTAACCAATCAGACGTTATCTGTATAAACCAATCAGACTTTATTGTAGTAACCATCAGACGTTATCTGTAGTAACTCAACGTTATTGATACCAATCAGTACGTTATCTGGAGTAACACCAATCAGACGTTTATCTGTAGAAAATCGCTTATCCTGTAGTAACCTCAGACGTTATCTGTAGTAACCATATTCAGCAGACGTTATCTGTAGTACCAATCAGACGTTATCTGTAAGACAGTCAGATGTTATCTGAAACCATCAGAGTTCTGTAGTAACCAATCAGACTGATCTTTTTAGTAACTACACAGTAACATCAGACTTCTGTAGTAACCAGTCAGACGTTAATATCTTTTGTAACCAATCAGACGTTATCTGTAGTAACCAATCACGGACGTTATCTGTAGAAAACCAATCGGATGTTATCTGTAGTAACCAATCAGGATGTATCGTGTAGTAACAAGTCAGACCTTAATCTTATAGTCAACAGATCAGACGTAATATCCGATAAAACCATCGGTATCTGTAGTACCATCGACGTTATCGTAGACCAATCAGACGTTATCTGTCAGTAACCAATCAGACGTATCTGTAGAAACCATCAGGATGTTGCTGTGTAACCAATCAGACGTTATCTGAGTAACTATTCAGACGTTATCTGTAGTAACCAATCAGACGTTAATCTGTAGTAGCCAGTCAGATGTTATCTGTAGTAACCATCAGACGTATATCCAATGTTTTCCAAAGACGTTATCTGTATAACCATCAGTATATTGATCTTGTTATCGTAAACAGTCAACTATCTGTGTAACCAATCAGTACGTTTATTGAGAAACCAATCGGATTTATCTGTAGACCAATTGACGTTATTGTAGTCCCAATCAGACGTTATCTGTATAACCAATCGACGTATCTGTTGTAACCAATCAGACGTTATCTGTAGTAACCAGTCAGACGTTATCGTAGAAGCCAATCGGATGTTATCTAGTAACCAATCGGATGTTATCTGTAGTTAACCAGTCAGACCTATCTTTAGCAACCAGTCAGCGTTATCTGTAGAAACCAATCAGACGTTATCTGTAGTAAACCAGTCAGATTTATCTGTAGTAAACAATCTAGAGGTTATCTGTATAACGTTAGTTATAGTCCATTCAGATGTTATCTGTAGTCCAAACGTTATCTGTAGTAACCAATCAGATGTTAATGAGGTGAAACATAGATAACAACATATCGACTTGACGATAAATTATCTGTAGAAACCAATCAGACTGTATCTGTAGTACCTAGTCAGACGTTATCTGTAGTAACCATCAGAGTTTATCGTGTAGAACAATCGGGATGAGTATCTGTAGTGAAACCAATCAGAGTTATCTGTAGTAAACCATCAGACGTTATCTGTAGTAACCTATACAGACGTTATCTGTAGAAACCAATCAGATGTGTATCTGTAGTAACAGTCAGAGGTTATCTGTTAGAAACCAATCGGATGTTATCTGTAGAACCAATCAGATTATCTGTAGTAACCAATCAGACGTTAACTGTAGTGAAACCAATCAACGTTATCTGTAGTAACCAAGCAGAGTTATCTGTAGTAACCAATCAGACGTTATCTGTAGTAACCAATCAGACGTATACTGGTAGTAACCAATCAGACGGTTATCTGTGTAACCAATCAGACGTTATCTGTAGTACCAAGTCAGACGTTTATCTTGTAGAAAACCAATCGGAGTTTAGCTGTATGTAGACCAATCAGAGTTATCTGTAAGGTAACCATCAGACGTTATCTGTAGTAACCAAGTGAGTACCAATTATCTGTAGAACCATCAGGAGTTTATCTTGTAGTAACCATCAACGTTATCTGTAGTAACCAATCAGACGTTATACTGTGAACCAATCAACTATCATGTAGTAACCAATCAGAGTTATCTGTAACGTTAACTCAGAGTCAGAGCGTTATTATACTCAGACTTAGTAGAAACCAATACGGATGTTATCTGTAGTATAACCAATCAGACGTTATCTGTTAGTAACCATCAGGATGTTATCTGTAGTTAGATCAATCAGATGTGAAACTCGTAGTACCAATCAGACGTGTATCTGTAGTAACATCAGACGTTATCTTAGTAACCAATCAGACGTTATCTGTATGTAACCAATCAGACCGTTAAGTCTAGTAGTAACCACATCAGTACGTATCTGCAGTAACCAATCAGACGTTATCTGTTAGTAAACCAATCGGACTGTTATTCTGTAGTACCAATCAGACGTTATCTGTAGTAACATCAGTCAGAAGTTATCTGTAGTCAAAAGATGTCGAGCGAGATATCTTAGTAACCAATCAGACGTTATCTGTAGTAACCATCAGATGTTATTTGTAGTAACCAACGACGTTATCTGTAGTAAATTCAGACGTTATCTGTAGTAACCAGTCAGACGTTATCTGTTTAACCATCAGAGTTACTGTAGTACCAGTCAGTACGTTATCTGTAGAAACCAATCGGATGTTATCTGTAGTAACCAATCGGATGGGTACTACAGATAACAGTCTGATGGTTGACTTACAGAACGTGTGAATTGGTTTCCACAGTTAACTCTGATTGGTGAATACAGATACACGATTGGTACTAAGATAAACATACGATGGTTCTCGAGAAACCTCGAACTGGTACTACAGAAACCTCTAATTGGTTCTAAGAAAATGGTCTGACTGGTTACTACAGAAACGTCTGATTGGTTCTACAGATAACGTCTGACTGGTTGTTAAAGAGTAAGGTCTGATGGTTACTCAGATAACAATCCGGATTGGTTACTACGATAAACATCCGATTGGCTCTAAGAGAACGTCTGACTGGTTACTACAGATAACGTCTGATTGGTTAAACACATAACGTCTGATTGGTTACTACAGCATAACGTCTGATTGGTTATACAGATAACGTCAAATTGGTACTACAGAATAAACATCCGAAGTGTGTTCTACAGATAACGTTGTGATTGGTTACTACCGATTAACGTTACTGACGGTTACTACAGATAATGTCTGATGGTTCCTAACAGATAACGTCTGATTGGTACTACAAATACATTGATTGGTTACTACAGATAAGTTGATTGGTTACTACAGATAACATCTGAGGCGTACTACAGAAACGTAGATTGGTACTACAGATAGCGTCTAGCATAGTTACTACAGATACGTCTATTGGTTACTACAGATAACATCCGATTGGTTTCTACAGATAAGTCTGATTGGTTTACTGCAGATACGATCTGATTGGTTACAAGAAACGTCCCGATTGGGTACTAACAGATAAAATCTGATGAGTTTCTACAGATAACGGTTCTGATTGGTTGCTTAAAAATAAGGTCGACTGGTAACTACAGATAACATCCCGTGGTTATACAATACATGCCGATTGGTTACTACAGATAACGTCGACTGTAATACAGACTAACTTCTGATTGGTTACAACAGATAACGTCTGACTGGTTACTACAGGATTAACGTCTGAATAGTTACTACAGATAAAGTCTGGTTACTAAAAACGATAAATCTGATTGGTTACTACAGATAACGTCGATTGGTTACTACAGAAACATCGACTCGGATACTAAGATAACGCTCTGATTGTTACTAACAGATAACGTCTGAATAGTTACTACAGATAACGTCTGATGGTTACTACAGATACTCCGATTGGTTTTCTACAGATAACGTCTGGATTGGTTACTGAGACCGTCTGATATGGATAATTTACTACAGATAACGTCTGATTGGTTACTACAGAGTACTCTGATTGGTTACTACCAGAAACGTCTGATGGTTACTACAGCTAACGTATGATCTGTTACTACTACTGGAGTAATACAGATTAACTGATTGGTTACTACGATAACGTTGAGTGGTTACTACAGATAACAACGATGGTTGATAAGTTGCTTTACACAGATAACGTCTGATTGGGATTACAGATAGTCTGATTGGTGATAGCTAAAGATCGATGGTTTCTCGTATGAGTTGCGTACACAGATACACGTCTGAGTGGTTAATACAGATAACGTCTGTGGTTACTAACGATAACTCCGCTTGGTTACAGATAATCATGGTACTGAACGTTCTGATTGGTTCATTCAGCTAGAAGTCTGACTGGATGGTTACTACAGATAACGTGATTGGGTTTACAGTAACCGTCTGATGGTTATACAGTAACGTCTGATTGGTTACTACAATCATCGTGTCCGTCTTGACTGGTTATACAGATAACTCTGATGGTTACTACAGATAAGGCTGAATAGTGGTACACAGATAAACGTCTGATGGTTATAATACTTGTAGTTACGACGGGGATGGGGAAGGAGGGGAAGGGGGACGAGGGTGAGGCGGAGAGTGGAGCATGGGGGGGTTGTATAGTTTTTTCTTTTACTTTTTCTTTTTTTTTTTTTTTATAACTCGATTATTCTACGATGTGCTTTACACATCGAGATTGAACGATCTGATTGTCAGTACCTATGTATTCTACAGATACATCGGTTGGTTCTACGACTTCGGTTAAGTAACTCTATGGTATTAAACATCCGATTGGTTTTACAGATAACGTCTGCACGGTTAATACAGATAAATCGGATTGGTACGAAAGTCTAGTTACAGATCACGTACTGAATTGGTTACTACAGCTAAACTATTACAGATACTCGATTGGTTTCTACAGATAACATCAAGGTTTAGACTTGGTTAGACTTATTGTTCTACAGATAACGTCTGACTTGTAAAGATAACGTATGATGTTACTACAGATACTCTGATTGGTTACTACAGATAAGTCTGCTGATTGGTCTACAGATAGCTGACTGGTGGCCTAGTAGGTCTGACTGGTTACTACAGATATAGCGTTGATTGGTTAATACAGATAAACGATGGTGTTCTCACAGATAACGTATGGTTACTACAGTACACGTTTCTGATGGTTACAAAATAAGTCGATGGTTACTACAGATAACCTCTGATTCTGAGTTCCTACATAAACGTCTTGATGTTGTAACAGATAAGCTGCATGGTTACAGATAACGTCTAGATTGGGTTCTACAGATAAAGCTTGACTGGTGACTACAGATAATCCTGATTGTTTCTACAGATAACGTCTGACTGTGCCTGTATACGTCGATATTACTAGTAAATTGATTGGTTACATCACGATAATCTGATCGGTAATACCAGATAACATCGTTGGTTTCACAATTAACTCTGATTTGTTACTACAGATCACACTGATGGTTATCTACAGATAACGTTCTGATTGGTTTCTACAGTAAATACTGACTGGTTACTACAATACGTCTGATTTTCACATTGAACGTTGGTGTTCTACAGATGAACGTCTGGACTGGTATATACATCGATGTCACGATAACGTCTGAATTGTTAGACAGAATACATCTGATTGGTTTTACTACAGAACTAGTGACTCATAAATCTGATGGTTTTACAGGATAACATACTTTGCTATGGTGATACGTGACTCAGATTAACATCTGATCTGGTTACCTAAGATAACATCTCGATTGGTTTATAACAGATAACGTGCGACACTGTGAAGTTACTACAGATAACATTCGATGCGTATACAATACTAGAGTACACCTAACGTCTGATTGGTTCTTACAGATAATGTCTGACTGGTGCTAAGAGAAATGATTGTACTGACAACCTTGGTTACTACGGATAACATCCTGGGATTGGTTCTACAGATAAAGTGATTGGTTACAAAAGATAACGTCTGACTGGTTACTACAGATAACGTCGATGGTTACAACACATAACGGATGTGGTTACTACAGATTAACCTCTGATTGGTAGTGGTACAACACATAAGTCTGATTTGTAACTACAGAGAATGTCTGATTGGTTTCTACAGATAAACATCTGATGGTTGCTACAGATAAGTTTGACTGGTTTACTGACAAGAGAACATCCGATTGGTTTTCTACAGATAACGTCTGAGATGGTTACTACAGATACGCTGCATTGGTTACAAACAAATAATGTCTGATTGGTTATACAGATAAGTGTGATGGTACAACACATAGTCTGATTTGTTATTACAGATAACGTATGATTGGTATTACAGATAACGTTGATTGGTTACTACACGGTAAGTCTGTGGTTAACACAGATTACGTCTGATTGGTTTCCACAGTTAACCGTCTGTTGGTTACTACAGATAACGTCTGATTGGTACTACAGATAACATCCATTGGTTCTACAGATAACGTCTGACTGGTTACTACAGATAACGTCTGATTGGTTTCTACAATAACGTCGAACTGGTTACTACGGATACGTCTGATGGTTTACAGATAACAGCAACTGGTTGTGATAGGTACTGACTGGTTACTACTACAGATAAACATCTGATGGTTACTACAGATAACATACGATGGTTGCTACAGATAAGTTGAGCTAAGGGGTACTACAGATTAACGTCTGATTGGTTCACAACACCTAACGTCTGATTGGTTACTACAGATAATGTCTGATTGGTACTCCAGATAAATTGATGTTTACTACAGATAATTGATGTTATACATAACATCCGATTGGTTCTACAGATAACGTTCTGATTGGTTACAACACAGAATGTTGATGTTTTATACAGATACGTCTGATTGGTTACAACCACACATAAGTCTGATTGTTACTACAGATAACGTCGTGATTGGTTATTACAGATACGTTGATTGGTTACTACAAATAACGCCTGATTGGTACTACAGATAACGTTGATTGGTTATAAGAAACGTCTGATTGGACTACAGATAACGTCTGATTGGTTACTACCGATAACGTCTGATTGGTACTACAGATACGTCTGATTGGTTACTACATAAGTTAACGGTCTGATTGGTTACTACAGATAACGTCTGATTGGTTACTACAGAAACATCCGATTGGTTTCTACAGATGGAAACTCTGGACTGGGTACTACAGATAACCTCTGATTGGTTTTCTACAGATAAACGTCTGAATAGTTACTACAGATAACGTACTGATTGGTTTCTACAGATAAACTCTGACTGGTTACTACAGCTAACCTCAAAGTACACTGATTGGTTCTCCGATTAAGAGTATATGACTGGTTATACAGATTAACGTCGAATAGTTACTACAGATAACAGTTTGATTGGTTTATTACAGATAACCTCTGATTGGTTCTACAGATAACATCGATTGGTTTCTACAGATAACCTCGACTGGTTACTACAGATAACATCTGATTGGTACTACAGATAACGTCTATGGTTCTAGTAAAATCTGGATGGTTACTACAGATAACTCTGATTGGTTTCTACAGAGAAACGTTCTGACTGGTTACTACAGATAAATCTGAATAGTTATACCAGATAACATCTGATTGGTTACTACAGATAACTCTGATTGGTTTATCAGATCACATCCATTGGTTTCATCAGATAACCTCTGACTGGTTATACAGATAACCATCTGATGGTTACTACAGATAAAGTCTGACTGGTGTACGATAAGTTGAATAGTTACTACAGTAATTCGATGGTTACTACAGATAACGTCTGAGTTGGTTTCTACAGAAACGTTCTGACTGTTGCTAAAGTAAGGTCGACTGGTTACTACAGATATCGCATTGTTGATTGGTTTACTACAGATAACATCGATTGGTTCTACAGATTAACGTATGACTGGTACTACAGAACGTTGATGGTACAACAAGATAACGTCTGATTGGTTATACAGATAAACATCTGATTGGTTAGGGGTACAACACATAAACGTCCTGAATTGTTACTCATAATGTTGATTGGTTTCTACAGAAACATCTGATGGTTGACTACAAGATAATGGTTTGACTGGTTACTACAGATAACCATCGATTGTTTCTACAGAAAATCTGACTGGTTACTACAGATAACGTCTGATTGGTTACACACAAAACATAATGTCTGATTGGTTAATACAGGATCAACGTGATTGGTTACAAACAAACATAACGCTGATTGTGATTACAGATAACTCGATTGGTTATTACAGATAACGTTGATTGGTTACTACAGGTAAAGTCTGATGGTTACTACAGATTACGTCTGATTGGTTGTCCACAGTTAACGCTCTGGTGGTTACTACAGATAACGTCTGATTTGGTTACTACAGATAACATCCGATTGGTTTCTACAGATAACGTCTGATTGGTTTACTAACGATAACGTATGACTGGTTACTAAAGATATGTCTGATTGGTTACTACAGATAACGTCTGATTGGTTACTAAAAAAACATCTGATTGGTTACTACAGATAACTGATTTGGTTACTACAGAAACATCTGACTGGACTACACAATAACGCTGATTGGTACTACCGATAACGTCTGAATAGCGTTACTACAGATAACGTCTGATTGGTTACTACAGATAACATCCGATTGGTTTCTACAGATAACGTCTGATTGGTTACTGCAGATAACGTCTGATTGGTTACTAAGATAACGTCCGATTGGTTACTACAGATAACATCTGATTGGTTTCTACAGATAACGTCTGATTGGTTGCTAAAGATAAGGTCTGACTGGTAACTACAGATAACATCCGTTGGTACTAAGATAACATCCGATGGTTTACAGTATAACGTTGACTGGCTACTACAGATAAATTCTGATTGGTTACAACAGATAACGTCTGACTGGTTACTACAGATAAAAGTCTGCTGAATAGTTACTACAGATAATCGGTCTGGGTACTACCAATAAACATCTGATTGGTTACTACAGATAACGTCTGATTGGTTATACAGATAACATACTGATACTGGCTACTACAATAACGTTCTGATGGGTATACTACAGATAACGTTCTGAATTGAGTTACTACAGCTACGTCTTGATTGGTTTTTTACTACAGATAACATCTGATGGGTTCTACAGATAACGTCTGATTGGTTACTGCAGATAACGTCTGATTGGTTACTAAGATAAGTCTGATTGGTCTACAAGGAACGTTGATGGTTACTTACAGAGAACGTCTGATTGGTTACTACAGATAACACGATCTGATGTTACTACAGATAACATCTGATGATTACTACAGATAACATCTGATGGTTACTACAGATAACGTCTGATTGGTTACTACAGATAACATCCGAATTGGTTTTACAGATAACGTCTGATTGGTTACTACAGAAACGTCTGATTGGTTACTACAGATTAGTATGATTGGTTTCCACAGGTAACGTCTGATGGTTTACTACAGATAACGTCTGATTGGTTACTACAGATACATCGCGATTGGTTTCTACAGATAACGTCTCATGGTTACTACAGATACGTACTGATTGGCTTACGATAACGTGCTTGGTTACTACAGATAACATCCATGGTTTCTACAGATAACGTCTGAATGGTTACGACAGATAACGTCTGATTGGTTACTCAGATAACGTACTGATTGGTTACTACAGATAACGTATGATTGGTACTGATCAGCATAATGTCTGATGGGTTTACTACAGATAACGTCTGATTGGTTACTACGATAAACTCTGATGGTTACTACAGATAACGTCTGATTGGTGGTTTCCACAGTTAACGTCTGATTGGTTATACAGATAAACGTCTGATTGGTTACTTACAGATAACATGATTGGTTTCTACAGATAACCTCTGAATGGTTACGACAGAGAACCTCTGATTGGTTTCTACAGATAACGTCTGAATGTACTACAGATAACGTCTGATTGGTTTCTACAGATAACCTCTGACTGGTTACTACAGATAACCTCTGAGGTTTCTACAGATAACGTTCTGACTGGTTACTACAGATACGTTCAATTGTTACTACAGATAACACTGATTGGTTACTACAGGATAACTCTCTGATTGGTTTCTACAGATACGCATCCGATTGGTTTCTACAGATAACTCTGACTGGTTACTACAGATAACATCTGATTGGTTACTACAGATAACGTCTGATTGGTTTCTACAGATAACCTCTGAATGGTTACACAGAACACTTGATTGGTTTCTACAGATAAAGTCTGACTGGTTACTACAGATAACGTCTAATAGTCATACAGAACCATCTGATTGGTACTACAGATAACCTCTGATTGGTTCTACGATAACACCAATTGGTTTCTTCAGTAAAACTTGACTGGTTACTACAGATAACTCTGATTGGTTTTCTACAGATAACGTCTGACATGTTACTACAGATACGTCTGTAATAGTTACTACAGTAACATCTGATTGGTTACTACAGATACGTTGATTGGTTTCTACAGATAAGTCTTGACTGTTGCTAAGATAAGGCTGATGGTTACTACAGATAAGCATGTGATTGGTACTACAGATAACATCCGATTGGTTTCTACGATAACTGACTGGTACTACAGATAAAGTCTGCTGGTTTACACCTAACGTCTGATGATAAGAACATTTGTTAAACACATAACGTCTTGATTTTGTTACTAAGATACAGTGATTGGTTTCTACAGATAACATATGATTGGTTGCTACAGATAAGGTTTGACTGGTTACTACAGATAACATCCGATTGGTTTACTACAGATAACGTATGACTGGTTACTAAGATAACGTCTGATGGTTACAACACATAAGTTATTGGTTACTACAGATACGTCTGATGGTTACAACACATAACCTGCTGATTTGTTATTACAGATAACGTCTGATTGGTTATACAGATAACGTCTGATGTTGGTTACTAACAGGTAAGTCTGATTGGTTACTACAGATTAACGTCTGATGGTTCCACAGTTAAAGTCTGGGTGTTATACAGATAACGTCTGATTGGTTACTACAAGATAACATCCATTGGTTTCTACAAGATACTCTGACTGGTACTACAGATAACGTCTGATTGGTTTTCTACAGATAACGTCTGAATGGTTACTACGGATAACGTCTGATTGGTTTTTACAGATAAAATCGATGGTTGCTAAAGATAAGGTTGATGGTTCTACAGATACAATCTGATTGGTTACTACAGATACATCGATTGGTTTCTACAGATAACGTCTGACTGGTTATACAGATAACGTCTGATTGGTTACAAACATAACGTCTGATTTGGTACCTAAGATAATGTTGATTGGTTATACAGATAAACATCTGATTGTTTTATACAGAGTAACATCTGATTGGTTACTACAGATAAATCCGATTGGTTTCTACAGATAACGTCTGATTGGTAAACACATAATGTCTGATTGGTTACTACGATAACGTCTGATTGGGTACAAACACATAAAGTCTTGATTTTATACAGATAAGTCTGTCTGATTGCGTTATTACGATAACGTCTGATTGGTTACTACAAATAAGCCTGATGGTTACTACAGATAAGTTGCTGATTGGTCTACTACAGATAACGTCTGATTGGTTACTACAGATAACGTATGATTGGTTACTACAGATAACGTCTGATGGTTACTACAGATAACGTCTGATGGTTTCCACAGTACGTCTGATTGGTTACTACAGATAACGTCTGATGGTACTAAGATAACATCCGATTGGTTATCTACAGATAAAACCTACTGA
Organism: Hymenochirus boettgeri; assembly: GCA_019447015.1. Taxonomy (NCBI): domain Eukaryota; kingdom Metazoa; phylum Chordata; class Amphibia; order Anura; family Pipidae; genus Hymenochirus; species Hymenochirus boettgeri. The sequence goes on from CM033477.1 coordinate 154,893,345, forward strand.
CTGGTTACTACAGATAACCCTATGATTGGTTTCTAGATAACGTCTGAATGTTACTACAGATAACGTCTATCGTTGTCTACAGATAACCTCTGACTGGTTACTACAGATTAACCTCTGATTGGTTTCTACAGATAACCGTCGACTGGTTACTACAGAACGTCTGACAGATAAGATAACTTGATTGGTTACTCAGATAACGCTCTCGATTGGTTTTACCGATAACTCCGATTGGTTTCTTACAGATAACCTATGACTGGTTACTACAGATAACATCCTGATGTGTTACTACAGATAACGTCTGGATTGGTTCTAAGATAACCTGATCTGGTTACTACAGATAACCTCTGATGGTTTCTACGATAGTCTGACTGTACTACAATAACGGATGAATAGTTACTACAGATAAATCTGATTGGTACTACAGATAACTCTGATTGGTTTCTACAGATAACGATCCAATGGTGTCTTCAGATAAAACCTCTGAAATGGTTACTACAGATAACTCGATGGTTTTTTCTACAGATAACGTCTGACTGGTTTACTACAGTATAACGTCTGAATAGTTACTACAGATAACATCTGATTGGTTACTACAGATAACGTCTGATTGGTTTCTACAGATAACGTCTGACTGGTTGCTAAAGATAAGGTCTGACTGGTTACTACAGATAGCATGTGATTGGTTACTACAGATAACATCCGATTGGTTTCTACAGATAACGTCTGACTGGTTACTACAGATAACGTCTGATTGGTTACAACACATAACGTCTGATTGGTTACTACAGATAACCTCTGATTGGTTAGTGGTTACAACACATAACGTCTGATTTGTTACTACAGATAATGTCTGATTGGTTTCTACAGATAACATCTGATTGGTTGCTACAGATAAGGTTTGACTGGTTACTACAGATAACATCCGATTGGTTTCTACAGATAACGTCTGACTGGTTACTACAGATAACGTCTGATTGGTTACAACACATAATGTCTGATTGGTTACTACAGATAACGTCTGATTGGTTACAACACATAACGTCTGATTTGTTATTACAGATAACGTCTGATTGGTTATTACAGATAACGTCTGATTGGTTACTACAGGTAAAGTCTGATTGGTTACTACAGATTACGTCTGATTGGTTTCCACAGTTAACGTCTGGTTGGTTACTACAGATAACGTCTGATTGGTTACTACAGATAACATCCGATTGGTTTCTACAGATAACGTCTGACTGGTTACTACAGATAACGTCTGATTGGTTTCTACAGATAACGTCTGACTGGTTACTACGGATAACGTCTGATTGGTTTTTACAGATAACATCTGACTGGTTGCTAAAGATAAGGTCTGACTGGTTACTACAGATAACATCTGATTGGTTACTACAGATAACATCCGATTGGTTTCTACAGATAACGTCTGACTGGTTACTACAGATAACGTCTGATTGGTTACAACACATAACGTCTGATTTGTTACTACAGATAATGTCTGATTGGTTACTACAGATAACATCTGATTGTTTACTACAGATAACATCTGATTGGTTACTACAGATAACATCCGATTGGTTTCTACAGATAACGTCTGATTGGTTACAACACATAATGTCTGATTGGTTACTACAGATAACGTCTGATTGGTTACAACACATAACGTCTGATTTGTTACTACAGATAACGTCTGATTGGTTATTACAGATAACGTCTGATTGGTTACTACAAATAACGCCTGATTGGTTACTACAGATAACTTCTGATTAATTACTACAGATAACGTCTGATTGGTTACTACTGATAACGTCTGATTGGTTACTACAGATAACGTCTGATTGGTTATTACAGATAATGTCTGATTGGTTACTACAGATTACGTCTGATTGGTTACTACAGATAACGTCTGACTGGTTACTACTGATAACGCCTGATTGGTTGCAACACATAACTTCTGATTGGTTACTTCAGATAACGTCTAATTGGTTACTACAGATAACGCCTGATTGGTTACAACATATAAAGTCTGATTGGTTACTACGGATAACGTCTTATTGATTAAAATACATAACGTATGATTGGTTACTACAGATAACGTCTAATTGGTTACTACGAATAACGCCTGATTGGTTACTACAGATAACGCCTGATTGGTTACTACAGATAACGTCTGATTGGTTACTACAGATAACGTCTGATTGGTTACTACAGATAATGTCTGATTGGTTACTACAGATAATGTCTGATTGGTTTCTACAGATAACGTCTGATTGGTTTCCACAGATAACGTCTGATTGGTTACAACACATAACGTCTGATTGGTTACTACGGATTACGTCTGATTGGTTAAAACACATAACGTCTGATTGGTTACTACAAATAATGCCTGATTGGTTACTACAAATAACGCCTGATTGGTTACTACAGATAATGTCTGATTGGTTACTACAGATAATGTCTGATTGGCTACTACAGACAACCTATGATTGGTTACTACAGATAACGTCTGATTGGTTACTACAGATAACGTCTAATTGGTTACTACAGATAACGCCTGATTATTTACTACAGATTACGTCCGATTGGTTACTACAGATAACGTCCGATTGGTTACTACAGATAACGTCCGATTGGTTACTACAGATAACGTCCGATTGGTTACTACGTATAACGCCCGATTGGTTACTACATATAACGCCCAATTGGTTACTACAGATAACGTCTGATTGGTTACTTCAGATAACGTCTGATTGGTTACAACACATTACTTCTGATTGGTTACTACAGATAATGTCTAATTCGTTACTACAGATAACATCCGATTGGTTACTACAGATTACATCTGATTGGTCACTACAGATAACGTCTGATTGGTTACTACAGATAACGCCCGATTGGTTACTACATATAACGCCCAATTGGTTACTACAGATTACGTCTGATTGGTCACTACAGATAACGTCTGATTGGTTACTACAGATAACGTCTGATTGGTTACTACAGATAACGTCTGGTTGGTTACTACAGATAACGTATGATTGGTTACTATAGAGAACGTCTGATTGGTTACTTCAGATAACGTCTGATTGGTTACTACAGATAACGTCTGATTGGTTACTACAGATAACGTCTGATTGGTTACTACAGATAAGAAAACCTTTCAAACCTTTACTGATCAACTCCCCTGTATCCACTTACCTTGGCCTGCTGCCCTGAGTCTTTAGTCTTTGCCTATGGGAAAGGATTTGTGGTGGGAGGTTTATTTACCCTTTGGTTATAAACTGGGCTTGGTCCTGTTCTCTCTACCGGTCACATTTAGTTCATCACCTGTTTAATTTGGCTGCAAACCCCAGACGTGTCCTTTCATTATTATTATTATTATTTTTCTGGCTGACGCCCTCTCACCCCCCATTCATCTGCTTTTGGAATGTTACTTTTTTTTGTACATGTACCTACCTCAGTATTTCACACATTCCACACTATACACATCAATTACAGAAATATAACACAATAAACCGCCTGTAGCCTTTCTCTAATTCAGTATGAAGATTAAAAGCAACTATTAGATAAAAATTCGCTGGCGTTATCGCTGAAATTTATAAACCGCCGATAACCAGCCAATCTGCTGTTTGCTGCATATTGTCATACATTGGATTTTTAAACCGTTGAAAAGTGTTTTTTGGTTAAGTTAGCCTTTAATAATCATCAAGTCCGATGTGGTGATAATGTATTATTATAATTATAACCTACCCCTGTAGTGGATTTCTATGGGAGGAACTGTAAGATTATAGCATTATAATCTTACAGTTCCAGGAGAAGGAAACCAGAAGCCACAAAGGGTGTAGGTTATAATAAATAATGCACCCCGAACTGTAAATTATAAGGATATTAGAAGTCACCTTGGAGTTCCGTGCCCTGTATAAAAGGTACTCGGCCTGCGGCCTCGTGCTTTTATATGGTCACGGAACTCCTTGGTGACTTCTAATATTCTTATAATTTACAATTGGTGGTGCATTATCCACTATATTATTTCTAGCCTGGAAATAGGTCTCTGGAAGGTGTCAGGTGGGTTTTCCAATACAAATAAGGGTCTAGACTATTATAATCTAATACAATAGTTGATTATCGATTTTCCAGAGCTTCCAATTTTGCTATTTTACAATAAAGTTAAATGGGGGTCTTATTTCCACATGTATAAGAGTTTTAACTGGTAAAGACCCCCCTATAACGCTGGCCAATTATTATTTACAGACTTGGACTGGTATTGGTAGACCTTCTAGTGCTATATCTATTTTTCGCCACCATACTGGACTTAATACACAGAATACAGCGATATTCACGCTGCATATTGCCGCGGCGAAAAAGATTCAGTTTATAAATTACGGCGAAAAGAACAAAATTCGAAATAGAAAAGTCTGGCGTTAGTAAAAGCGAAAATAGCTCCTTTATTAATATGCCCCTTGGAGTCTTCATCTACATTATTTCCCATACTGTCCAGCAGGTGGCAATGTAGGAAAGTTCTTATCGTTAAAAATAGTGCTAATTTTGCCCCAACCAATCAGATCTTATTTAACATTTGAAAGCTAACATCTGATTGGTTGGGACAAAATTAGCACCATTTTTAACAATAAGAACTTTTCTACATTGCCATCCAGTTTAGTAAAACCGATTATAGGCGTCCACAAAAAAATATGCAAAATGTATAACGCTAGCTTGTAATTTAGAAAAACATCTATACAAAACACAATACAACATGAAACAACACTTTTAGTAGTGTTACACACAGTCACTGTTTCACCGTAACCATGTAATTCATGACAGGGGTAAGACCTGGGTGCCAGGTTCCTTCCCACCCCCTCTTTCCCTTCCTTTTAATGACGGACACCACACGATTCTGAGGAAAAGGCAATTGGCCACATTGTAACATAATAATAACAAAAATGAATCTCTACTTTATAACAATAACTTAGTTTAATGTATCCGTAACCATATAGCACACATTTCAAACTCGGCTTAAAATCCCAGGCCATTTATTTCCTAAGCCTCCTGTGACGCTTCTCCACTCCAGCCCAGGAGGCACCCGACCTTCAAGCCCATTCCGATCTCCCCAGCAGGCCTACTGAGAGGTTTTAGGCCAAACATGTATTTTATTTAGCCAATTAGGTAGCCGCCCTCTAGGGCTAACCTCCAAACAGGAGATCAATTGTCCATAAACCCCTATCACAAGGGAAGGCCACTCGTTGGCTAGAGCAAAATATGTGCCTCAGGTAAGGCTACACTACCTACTCTATCCATTTCTGCCTTTATTCCTCCCTTTCACGCCCCTTACCCTTCCTGAACCCCTGACCTATGTATATTGTCCCTGGACTAACCCCTGTCATGTGTTCCAATGCTGCAGTTTGCAGTCTGTCACTGAGCTTTCCTTGTATTTCCTAAACTGCTTTTCTTACTTTTAAATTTTATCTGCAGCTTCTTACCAGAAGGAGGTTTGAGGAGGGGCAGCATTAACGGAACCATAGCAGACTCACCACGTACTCCCGTAAATCCCAGGCCTCCAATTATGCCTCCTGCCTCTCCCCGCATCGGCCAGCGCCCATCTATCATCCCTGCTGGTCGTGGACCCTCCACCCCTGTTACACCCAGAAAGAAAACCACAATGCCCCCACACTACCAGGACACAGTGTCAGAGGAGATGGAAGACAAAATTAAGAGGCCAAAGTCCTCTGCTGGTTCTCAGGCCAGCGGTCAAGACTCACGTCCTGTAACTCCACTAAGTGAGACATCGGGACGGGTGTCCATCCTTAGAGCATCCCCCAAGCTGGTACGTTCAGGTTCTAAAATCTTTGAAAAACTTCGAAATCTTGAAGAGAGAAGGAAAAGTTTGGACCAGACCGATAGCCCATTACCAGTTCAGTCCTGGCTGCCCCTCCGTAAGGCACATTCTTTTGACCAGCCAGGGGCTGAAGCACTAGGTGGTAGTCTAGGTTGCTCAAATGAAGAGCTCAGGGATGATCTAAGGGATGGCGTGAGATCAGAAATAGGTGGTTTTACGTTGAGGTATCCATCTCTGAGGCACAAGACTACCTCGCTGGATGATAGGAGAGCTCTCTCCTGCAGAATAAGTGAAATCGAAAATCGTTTCTCTGAAGAGTTGACTCGTATCAAGAGGACAGTTTCTCAGCAACAGCTAGTTCGGTCATCGCAGGATCTATCTCAAAGATCGCCGTCCCCACAGAGATCCATGGCCGTCCAACCAACTCCCGTGGCCCTTAAGCAAACCAAAGCGTTAACCCCCCCAAAGCCTTCTGAGAATGAACAGAAACCGCTGACGGCGACCGCACGAAAGCCACTGGTCAGAAGCTTTGCCACAGTCAACCAAATCTCAGAAATCAAGGAACCTCTAGGATTTACAAGTGAGCCTCCTACCGTGCCGGAAAAATCATCCAATGGTTCTGCACTTTACGAGGACATTGTGAGACATTCGGAAACTCACTTGAAACCGCAACCGCCTCTTACAGGAAAAATCATTGCGCCAAAAACTGTCTCTCCGCAGGTTTTCAAAGCGATGACGCTCCCTGCACAATCCCAAAAAGAGAAACCCACTAAAACTCAACTGAAAAGAGTCCCTGAAGTTGGGAGTGTCTCTCCTGCTCCCAGCACACATGTCCCAGAGGCCCTAGAGATAGCTCAAAGGGGGCTAGGTCAAGAGAAGGGATCTATAAGCAGAGAGACGAGGTATCTCCCCTGGGCTTCTCCCCAAGGAAACAGTGACAGCAGCCAAACACCGCAGGGAAAAGGAGGACAGTCCAAAAAGCACAGCGATGTACAGAGAAGCAGTAAAAGCAACAAAAACAGCAGGAGCAGAGGAAAGAGTCACCGGAACAGGCCTATGTCACCAGAGTACGGTAAGGAATCTTTACCAATATCCATCTTATTGATATTAATGAATTACTTATTAGCCCATTTATATTATATTCACTATTTCCCCCATACACGGCTCTGATATTCCTATCAATTCAAAGAATTCCATCGTATTGATCGGATTATCGAAGATTTTTTTGTGTTATCGATATAGACCAATCGGCGATATGGATTGCTCTATTAAAAAAAAACAACAACAATGTGATTGGGCAAGATAAAATGTCCATCGACCCCCGTCTACCTGAACCAGAACTTCCGTCGTTTTCAAGCTGAAATCTACAATCGCTGTTGCAAGATTTTCAATCGGTTCTTCCGATCGGATTTGTGATCGTTGCGGCCGATTGAAAATACGGTCGGGAAAACGTTGGGCCGTGTATGGCTACCTTAAAGGGAATGTCCACCCCTCTGGGTAAAAATCAGTATGTTGTGTAAACCCCCCCCCAAAACCTGGACTTCGTTGTTTTTGGGGGGTTTTGAACAAGATACTGATTTTTGCCCAGAAGGGTGGAAATTCCCTTTAAAAGTGTGATTAGTAACAATAGTTAGGACTTGGTGATTGAATGCTCTGGGAAAACATTACAGCACATAGTAACAACGTATGGACCACATGGAGTAGGTATAGGTATAATTCTCCGTTGGCTTTTGTAAAGCTGAGAGCCTTCCATGTCTAGTAGAGTACAATGTATCGGGCAGTTCCTAATGCACTGCCACAGATTCTACTCACAGCCACTGATTGGTTAGATCCCGGTCCATTTTATAAGACTCCATCAGCTGATTGGAGAATTTCTGGAGGTTGCGTAAAGCTGACTAATCAGCAGTTGCGTTGCTTTGGGTTTTTAGTGCTGGATGATAATTCACCTCCCATGGTCCAGAATTAAAATGTAAATGAAGTCTAGGCCACAACTGCCGCATTGCATGCGATCACCAATTGTTAGCAGATCGCATGCACTCTGATTGCGGATTGTTGCGTTGATTGCAGTGAAAACGTTCGATAATACGTGAAACGCGCGCCGGTGCATAATGTGGCTTTAATGAAACTCGGATGCAAACTGTTTCTTTGTGGGGCTTTTCTTTTGGCCAAATCATATTTCTTATTTCATTGGAGGTCATTGTCCTATAGTAACTCACCAGGACGTGCGTGGTCCCCCAGTAATGTCTGGTACAATAGGAAAGGAGCAGGGAGTATTCCACATGTGAGGTTCATTTTCTGACTTTGTCTGGAGCCCTGATTGGTGTAAACCTCATGCTAGTTTATTGGAATTGTGGCTGTTATCTGTTCTATCTTTATCTCCCTTATGATCACAGAGTCGTCTGATGATTCCTACGTATCGGCCGGAGAGGACCCTTTAGAGGCTCCTGTGTTTGAAATTCCCCTACAAAGTGCTCTAGTCAACGCAGGGTCCGAAGTGTTACTGAAATGCATTATCTCTGCAAACCCATGTCCAGAAGGTGAGAGTTTAATGACCACCGTGTAACTAGAAAACAACCGGTCAGGAAGAAATGAAAAACTATGTATAGGTAACCCCAAAACTGCAATATTTAGACATTGGAGAGCTGTAAGTCTAACCTGAAGTGCTGCCTGATATTCTGTTACTTGTCTTTCTGCCTCCTGGTTCTACCGGTAAGCAACTGTTAAGCCTTGTACACACGTCTCATCTTGGCACCGAACCATGAACCCCGATCACGTTCATGCGAGCGTCGGTTTCGGACGATATTCGCATGTGTGTATACACTCCAAGCGCTAAACACGGCACGATTATCAGCCGAAACGAGCACTTATACACATCATATGTTGTGGGTCGGCGCCTATCATTGCATGTGTGTATGAAGCTTTAGTCATGGATGTAACAGATGACATCACAGCCTATGTGATGTCAATGGTGTTGATAAGGGAAATCTAAAGTGGGCAGCTCTGGTTCTATATATTTTTTTAAGCGGGATACAGTTTAATCCAAAGTGGACTAAGCGTATAATGTAATAGATAGAAATGTGTAAATACCCAGATGGTTTTATTTAAAGTGTTTTGGAGGAAAGACCGCACGTTACTGAAAAACAGCCAAACCCATCAAATCCGCGTGGAGGGCGAGAGACACACCTTGCTGATTCGCTGGGCGCTGCCTTCCGACTCTGGGATCTACACCGTGACTGCGCGGAATGAAGTTGGGGAATCCAGCAGCTGTGGGGCCCTCACAGTTAAACCAGGTAATAGCCGTAAGTCTAGAGAACAACTGTAGAATGTTATATGGACATATTTAGGGTTAGGCCCCACTAGCCTTCTGAAATCTGATCGTGCTAGCGATTACACAGGCCTAATGTTAACCTAAGGCGGCAGCCCCACTACTCGTGCTGGGCTCCGAGAAGTTTTCGGATCACATGCGATGAACATTTTAGTTATAATGCTGCAATCCCTAGCACGATCCAATCACGAGTTCAGATGGGGATTAATGGGGTCCTGTCTATCTGTCCTTGATGTTGTTAGTGTGCTGTTATTACTGTTTATGGTATGTTATGCACCGTTCTGCAGTTTACAATTACTAACACTACTGCCGTGTTATTTATTTGTATCATCCAATCAAATTTCAGCTTTTATCTGGGTTACTGCAGTTAGCTAACATCCGATTAGTCGCACCTTTTATTGTATCTTGAGCCTTATTTTTTTGCAATTTTCTTTATCCCTTTATAGATGTTTTATTATTATGTATGTATGTTATATAATATATATATATATATATATATATACATATCTATATATGCACCTGTCATACGTGTGTTAGAACACCTATTATTTTGTAAAGCAATGCTTTTTAAATATATATTTGACAAATTGTTACGTAGGCAAAAGCCACACATATTATTGACGACTTGGTACATTTAACCTGGCTGAGGGACTCAATTTCACAATATGTAAACCAAGCTATTACGGTATGATAATGAATATTATTGTACAGTAAGATTGCTGTGTGTATGGCCTCCTTAAAGGGAAACTATAGTGCATCTAAAGTTTTTTTTAAAACAGTTAAAATAAAAAGTACCTGAGGCATGGAGGTAGGATTGGTGCTTTTTACCTCCCAATATAATTTCTATGAGGAGCAGCAGGACGAAAAAAACTGCTTCTGCCAGTCTTCCTGAATGCTTCAGCACTATCTTTAATATAGAATGGCCATAACCTGGCAGATGAAAACTGTATGTGCTATAGCTCTTTCACAAAACAATATTTGGAGGTGGGAATAATCAATTCTACCTCCCTACCCCAGGTACTTTTTATTTTTAAAAAGTTAATTTTTACAGTATAGTTGTCCTTTAACAACAGAGGGGGGTCACAGTTAAAGGATTTTTTGTCAAATATGTTACCAAGGTCGGTTGGGATAAAATGGCACAAACGTAACATTGTGTCCAATCAAATTGTTTCCTGGTTTTAAACACGCGTTGAAAGATCCAGACTGGCTACTGAAATATTCTAATAATAAAATAAGAAATTCCCCGTATTACGATCATTTTAAACCGAAAACCAGCCAGCTTTTAAAATTGCTCTGTTAATTACTTACAGGAGAGCAAATGGTTAATTTTTTCCCCTGCAGATAAGGGAACATCTCCCGAGTTTGCCTTGTCAGAACCTGGACCTGTCACTGACACTTAACAGCATAGCTTTGTAATGATCAGCAGTCTAGGAATTCACTTTATTTCCCCTTTAACCCCATTAATTCTGTGTTCCGTTCATTTACTGCACATGTTAGAGATAAAAATCAGGGATTCCCTTTCTGTGCATCTCCACTGTTGGTCTTTAAAGTGCCTGTGACAAGGGCAATATACGTAACCTTCAGCTGCACCTGTCTCTGCGGGTACAATTTCCCATGATCCTCCTAATGGTAAGTAGTTATGGAGAATTAAAGGGCATTAAGAGTGGCCTCTCTCCCAGCTCCTTGGGTCCCATTTACCACCTTCCATGTGCAAGGTTTTGTCAGTCTCATTCCTTATGTTCCTTTTTGTCCCTTCTCTCTTTCTCTGCTAGTTCAGGGTAGGGGGGAGGGAGAGCAGTGAAACTCTAAATACAGCAACAGACTGTACTGGAGGTGACCTCATCATGCACAGTGTCTGTCTATCTCCCTTCCCTCTCTCCCTTCTCTCTCTCCCTTCCATTTTCTTCTCCCCTTTTTTACTCTACGATTTCCATCTTCTCCCCTCCCAACCTTCTCTTCTATATCTTCTTTCCCCCATTGCCTTGTTCATCTCCATCTCCTGATTCTACTCCACTCTCTGTCTCTGGTCTAACTGAGATTTCCTCCAAGATTCAGCCTGAACTTCTAGACAGTCACAATGATTGTGTGGGTCTGTAGCTGTGAGCCGGTGAGTTGCGTCCATTTGTCTCTGTAACATTGTGTGTGTGACTGTTTGTCCATGGACCATGTGTGTTCCTGGCAGAGATTCCATGCATCTTTTTTTGGCAGTTGGGAACGATGCCATTGCTAAGTACAGGGTGGGGGTGGGGCTTCTGGCATGGTGCCCTCTTAGGCATTAACAAGACATAGTGTCTAGTGGGTAAAGCAATAAAAATAATGTTTAAATGTACCCGGTACAGTTTGGTATAAATAATAACTGGAGGGATATAAACCCCTTCTACATGTGACGTTTACAGAGGATCTTTCTTGTCCAAGGGGTCCAAGCAATGACTCCTTCATCTCTATGGTATATTGATTTTTATGTCCAAGGGTCCAGGTAGTTACACTTTCATCTCTATGGTATATTGATTTTTATCTCCAAGGGGTCCAGGTAGTGACTCCTTCATCTCTATGGTACTTTAGCTTCTAATCCAAGGGGTCCAGGTATTGACACTTTCCTCTCTATGGTACTTTGGTTTCTTGTCCAAGGGGTCCAGGTAGTGACTTCTTCATCTCTATGGTACTTTAGCTTCTAATCCAAGGGGTCCAGGTAGTGACACTTTCATCTCTATGGTACTTTGGTTTCTTGTCCAAGGGGTCCAGGTAACGATTCATTCATCTCTATGGTACATTAGCTTATTGTCCAAGGGGTCCAGGTAACAACTCCTTCATCTCTATACTCTGGTCTCTTGTCCAAGGGGTCCAGTTAATGTCTCAATCATCTCTCTGGTACTCTGGTCTCTTGTCCAAGGGGTCCAGTTAATGTCTCATTCAAGTACATGATACTTTGGTTTATTTTGGGCTGTAAATATTTATGTTAAAAAAAGTTCCCATTTGAAAAACCCGTACTCCATGTCCCAGTGACTGTCATCGACGAGGAGACTTCCTCCATCAGAGACACATTGCTGAAAATCAATCCAGATACGGTCATATGGTTAATGTGGCATTCAGGGCTTTCTGCATCAGAAATATGTTCATTTGTCTTTGTCTAAGGCTGGGTACACACCAGCAGATATATACAACCGACCAGTCCACGGTCAGTCGGCCGGAAATATCTTCTGAAGTTGGGCGGCCGGCCTTGGGACAAATAAATAGGCCAGTGTGTACCCAGCCTATGGGAACCATTTCATGGACAATCTGAAAAACAAGTTGCTGAACACATCCCTCGGCCCGAAGGTAAACTGCCACATATATGCAAAACCCATCTAACCGATGCAATAATGGGTTAGCGAGGGGCTTCATTCTTATTTTGCATTGCCTGCTCCATTTACTTTTGGAAATAACACAGTGCAAGTGATGCAATAAATGAAGCAATGATTTGTGCACTAAAATTAAAGCCTTTTCAGTTGTGGCTACAGTGGCTTTATAGCCGTGGAAAAGATCGCAACTTACCGATCGCATTCACATGATGCAACGAAGGTCGCACAGTGGTCACTACATTGGGAACTAGTGCAGGTCAGTTGCGATAGGGACATTTGTTGCTTTGCGACTGTTATTGCATCATGTGAATGTGAGCGTTAAGTCTCGATCTTTTGCACGGCTTTAAAGCTACAATTGAAAAGGCTTTTATTTTAAATATTACCAGGGTTATTCAATAAAAGTTCTTATCGTTTAAAATGGTGCTAGTTTTGCCCCAACCAATCAGATCTTATTTAACATTTGAAAGCTAACATCTGATTGGTTGGGGCAAAACTAGCACCATTTTAAACGATAAGAACTTTTATTGAATCTCCCTGTACATCGGTTAGCATGTGTTTTGCACTTATTTCTCTCTTTAGCACGGGATATTGCATCTCCCTGTATATTTTTATTGTCTATGCTTAGTATTGTCTACGTATATGTTATGTACTAGTTACCCCTGTTAGTAAATATGATTTGGATTCACCTGGGTACACACAATAGCAATAAAGGGCCAATCCGCGAATGTGTGTACCGGCAAATGACTGTTTCCAATATCGACGAACATTCAGAATCGGCATCAGAAATGGACATTTTGGACCTAAAATTACCCTCAGTCGGCCCAGTGTAGAATAGGGAGTCAGCCATGTTTGTTAGGGTATGTGTCAGTTCCAAACGATCTTCCCTGTACTTTACATAGTGAGCCACATCACACAGATGACAGACAGACGAGATCTCACGGCCATCAGTGGTAGTATCTACATCGTGGTCAGTCTTGGCCAATATCCTATTGGAAGGGGAAACAGTGTAAGGGCACATATAGTTTCTGATTGGTCGGTGCCTGGCTGCAAACCCCATGTTCTTGTGGTAAAGATTAATGTGCTGTATAAAAACTTTGCAGTTTGTCTTTTATTATTTCCTGTATTTCCTCTAAACACCTCAGATGCTAATTTATTTCTTGTCTTCATTGCAGCCCCTACCAAAGAGTCTCCCGCTCATCGCGGAACACCCCGCGATCTACTGAGCCCTATAACATCCGACGAGGAATATCTCAGCCCCCAGGAAGATCTGAGTGAGCCCAATACACCCCAACACATCATGGCTGTCAGAGGCCCCACTTTCAAATCTCCTCCCTCTTTCAAGGTTAGATTACATAAAGAAACGTAAACCGTAGAATGAATGGGTAAATCCACTAAAAAAATGAAGTCGGGCCATTTAGATTTGCGCATGCGCCAGAACACAGAGTCCATCGGGACCTGTCAGACTACGGGGGAGCGATTGATTGGGTAAGTTCGTTACCTTCTCTGTTGGCTCCTGATTGATTTATTGAGGAACAGGGGGTAAGACACGGCTCCTTTACCTCCCGTCCTTGAAAAAAACTAAATGGCACCACTTTATTTTTAGAGTGGAGAGACCCTATAAACATTCATTTTGATTATGATGATTTAAAGGAGAACTATAGTGCATGAAAGTTTTTAAAAAACTATTAAATTGGAAAGGGGAGGGAGGTTGGATTGATAATTCATATCATTTCTATGAGAGGCAAGTACAAGGAAAAATGCTTCTGCCATTCTTCTTTAGTGCTTCAGCACTAACTATAATTCAGGAAAGTCCAGGACACCAACCTGGAAAATGAAAATAATCAATCCTACCTCCCTGCCCCAGGTCCTTTTTATTTTTAAAAAGTTAACTTTTTAGTTTAGTTGTCCTTTAAGCCCTGATGCCAGGGACAATTGTACAAGACCATATAAGACATTATCAGGGTGATGTTATGTTACTTCGCCCACTATGCAGCCAAATTAGTGTACGGTAAGATATATTATCGAGTTAGCATGGCTTTAACACTTTCAGGGTTATTCAATAAAAGTTCTTATCGTTTAAAATGGTGCTAATTTTGCCCCAACCAATCAGATGTTAGCTTTCAAATGTTAAATAAGATCTGATTGGTTGGGGCAAAATTAGCACCGTTTTAAACGATAAGAACTTTTATTGAATCTCCCTGTTTGTTTGCTGTGGCAGCATTTCTGAAAAATCGGGGGAGATATCACTACGCAGTCTATCTAATATAAGTTAAGTTTTGCACTAACTTGCGGCACAAAACTTAACGAATTTTGAATAAAGCTTAATTTGCACATCTTATCTAACCGCAATCCCACAATGCAGTAAATCTGCAGTAAAGCGATAAACTGCATCTTCAGGAAAATAACTTGCTTAAAATATAATATCGCCCCTACGGATAAGACCACAGCTCTGTGTGTAAACACACCATGGAGGAACATTCTCGTCTTTCATTTGGAGGGACAGAGTTATTTTACTGGGTGTGTAGATTGGAATAGAGGAATAAGATTAATTGCACCTTCTTTGCCTTGTACGTGTTGTACTTTTTAGGTCTTGGACTTAAAACTATCGGGGTTATTCAATAAAAGTTCTTATCGTTTAAAACGGTGCTAATTTTGCCCCAACCAATCAGATCTTATTTAACATTTGAAAGCTAACATCTGATTGGTTGGGGCAAATTTAGCACCATTTTAAACGATAAGAACTTTTATTGAATAACCCTGTATATTTCTATAAACATTAAGGATCTAACAGTTCAGTTTATCTCACACCAAGATTTGATTTCCTCTGTTTTAACTCTTGTATAAGTTTACAGGAGGGGTAATAGGGGGGGGGGGGGATGTGCTGGACGGGACTTTTACAAACATTCAGGGAGATTCAATAAAAGTTCTTATCACTTAAAACGGTGCTAATTTTGCCCCAACCATCTAACATTTGGAAGCTAACATCTGATGCAAATTAGCACCATTTTAAACTATAAGAATTTTTATTAAATAACCCTGATTCTCTTCAAGTACCCGTTATCTCAGACCCGGTATACACAGGCCAATATTGACCCCATTATTCGCACTGCTACACGCGTGCCCTGGGGGAAGACTGATGGAAAAAGTTTGTGGTGAGAATTTCCATCAATTAATTTGACCGTCCATTGCTATAGTACAATATAACATACTTTACTGTACCGATGATCTGTGCATCCAATGGGTTGGTGAACACTGTTATAGAGATTATTATTACATAAATATTTGGGTATTAGTCAGTTACTATAAGGATTCTATTTATTAATATTATAGTTAACTTATTATACTTTATGGATATTTCTTTTTGGAAAGTTATTATCTAAACTTGCTGTTTCCTTTCTTATTCCAGATGCCCCTCTCAGATCAGTTGGTTTTGGAAGGTCAGGAAGTCACTCTCAGCGTCCATGTTGACGGAGAACCCAAGCCAATTGTCAACTGGTGAGTTAGCAGGAGGTCCTCATCTTGTAGGCCATAGTGATCATCTCCATACACGTTGGAGATAACTTCTAGGGGGCAAAAGTGGGACAATCATTGGACAGACTGGGGCATAACCACAATATTTATTAATATTTTTATTTCAGACATTTTCTCCTTTCCTTTTGATTCCCATTACTGTCCCAACTGCATCTCCAATAACCAGTTCCCCTTCTTTCTCCGTAGGCTGAAGAACAAGCAGCAAGTTAAACCCGGCGGTAAATTTCGCATATCGGAAGGAGAGGGAGGATTGTTCTCGCTACATATTACCGGGGCTGATAAAAGGCATTCTGGATTCTACACATGCAAAGCAATAAACGAATACGGGACAAAACAATGTGAAGCCAAACTACAGGTTCGAGGTAAGTGGCTTAGAGCCTTCCCATGACAATAAGACCATTTTATGCCTTGTTTGGATCGATCAGTACAGACCCGCCATGTTGTTTTTAAAGGAACAGTACGCTGTTATAATGTAATAGATAATGATAAGTTATTGGTTTTAGATGTTTGCAGTTTGTTTGATGAACCTGCAGAAGTTTTTCACTCCCTTAAAGGATGTTGAGTTTTGTGTTGAGGTTTTGTAATGAGCGAGGAAGGATTTGCTTTCTGTGTGGTGGGAAGGTTTTGCAGTTAGTCCTGATTCAGCTGGTGTGACAATAGGAGACATCAGTGTATTAGTCGGCTACGAGGGGGAGCCCAGAGTCTATATCCCAGTAATGCAGCCATCAGCAAGGACATACAGGGAGATGCAGATACTGAGATGCGTTACTTACCTTAGCTTTGCTGTACAACGGGCTCCCTGCACAGTCATAGTTCTGGGCTTCCCGCAGGCCCTGCGAAGTCAGTGTAAAACCCAAGCTACACGATAGCACATATCATGTGTTTACATTCACTTTTACAATAGGGACAAATATTGCATCGCACTGATTATATCTTAGGGCCCCTACAGACGTACAATTGTGCCGGTCCGAGCAGGAGACGTACAATGAATTATATGGCCACATGGTATACACAGGCCAACTAAAGTTTAATTAGAAACTTACCTCCTAACTTTTCCACACGTCTGGTGGACTGATCACATTGTGACTGCCATTACTGCCAAAATGTTGATCGCAAACCAGGATCAGGCCAGGGAACGCCGTTAAGAACGAATGTTCATGTCCGATCTAACATGGAATCGGTGTAGTGTATGGCAAGCATTAGACCCAATATTGCAGATTCTATATAATTGAATTAAAGTGATAACACCTAAATTTTGCTCTGATAAATCACCCTTGATTATATTCCGGTCTCTCACACAGAGCGATTTTGCCTAAAGGCCCCTATACACGGCATCGATATTCTGATCAATTTGATGTTTATCGGGAAAAAAACTGATCCGGCAAGATGGCAAATTTTCCATTGACCGTATCTACCAGATCTAGACCTTCCATAGTTTTTAAGATACAATCTACTGAAAATTGCCGTTGAAAGGTGTGGATTATAAGGTTCTTCATTTCGGACAATCGCTAATCCGATGGGGAACATATACCGTGTATGGAAACATATACCGTGTATGGTAACATATACCATGTATGGAAACATATACCGTGTATGGAAACATATACCGTGTATGGTAACGTATACCATGTATGGAAACATATACCGTGTATGGAAACATATACCGTGTATGGTAACATATACGTGCTGGTACATATACCGTTATGAACATATACCGTGTCATGTAACATATACCGTGTTATGGTAACATATACCGTGTATGGAAACATATACCGTGTATGGAAACATATACCGTGTATGGTAACATATACCGTGTATGGTAACATATACCGTGTATGGCTACCTTAAAAACAGTTGGGCGTGATTGAATTGGTTGGAAATTACGCCCAAAATTGTTCCCAATCAACCAAAATATCTGTCGGGCAGCGTATACAAGCCCTGAGAGTGGTTACTAGCTTCACAAACTAAAAAGCATAGACAAATCATCTATCTTCATTAAGATAAATTACCACAGAAGCGAATTGTTAAAGGAAATCGTACAACGTAACTGCTAAAATGCACAGGGAATAACATTATGGGGGTTAGAAGACACACCTCCTAAGACAAGAGGTTTGTCTCCGACTTAAGGGTATTCCTTCAATATTTTTTTTGTGTGGTTAAGTGGTTAAGTTACAAAAAGTGAACTATCCCTTTAAAGGGCAAGTCCAGCCTAAAATCAATTTGCTTTTAAAATGCTTATTACCCCCCCTGAACCTCACTTTCGAAAGGTTCATTTCTTGCACAGATCCCCCAGAACTTACTTACCTGACCCGGTCCCTCGCCATGTAGGCGGCGCCCCCTGCTCCTGTTTCGAGTTCGTTGCAAGCAAAAACAGGAACTTCTGCGCTGACAGCCACTTCGCTTCCTGGTCGCAGCTGACAGGTGATTGGCCGTGACGTCACGTCGCGCCTTAACTGACAGCCGCAACCAGGAAGTGGAGCAGCTGTCAGCACCAGCCGCGGAGTAGAAGCGGTGAGGGACCGGGTCAGGTAAGTAAGTTCTGGGGGATCTTCAAAAGAAATGAACCTTGGGAAAGTGAGGTTTGGGGGGTAATAAGCATTTTAAAAGCAAATTGATTTCAGGCTGGACATTCCCTTTAAAGGAATAGTTGACACAAAAAGCAAACTATTCCTTTAAAGCAGTGATTGAAAGGACCTATTCCTTACCTTCCATTC
Organism: Hymenochirus boettgeri; assembly: GCA_019447015.1. Lineage (NCBI taxonomy): Eukaryota > Metazoa > Chordata > Amphibia > Anura > Pipidae > Hymenochirus > Hymenochirus boettgeri. Next base: position 154,912,086 of record CM033477.1, read on the forward strand.
TTCAATCACTCGACCAGGAGCCAGGAGCGTAGGTGAGTATATTACATATTAACATAGTAATTAAGGTTGAATAAAGACATACGTCCATCCAATCCAACCTATTCACCCTCTTTATATATATATATATTTATTTATTTATTTATTTTTTAACCCTACCTAACAGTTGATCCAGAGGAAGGCAAAAAAAAAAACCTCGCGCACAATCCACTGCCGGCTCCGTTAACAAGTCCTAACCAGTTCCTGGTTTAGTTTAACTATAGTGCGCATGCGCCATAATGCGCACTATATCTAGACTAAACCGGAAGAGGTTGGCAATTTTTCAATGGAGCTGGCGGTGGATTGTGCACGAGGTAAATATACTCACCTACCCTCCTGGTTCCTGGTCGTATGAACGATTCCTTTAATCTCTCTTTGGGATTATGGCTGTTCTTGGTTAAAGATTTCGTTCAATCTAAATTTCCATTAATTCTCTAATCTCAAGTTTATCTCCAGCTACGTAGCTTCTCGAGTAAAGCAGGAGTAGAAGACCTGACTTCCTCACATAGGCCAATATTGCAAATGTAGCATAGAATGGTAGCATTGTCCGTGTAAAATTCTAAACTATGGTGATGGTAGACAAGACGGTAGATTGTATCTTCGGGAGGAAATGAGTTTGTAAGTCATGTTAAATATACTCTATGGTTTTTAGATACTGGAACTGGGGATAACCAGGTTATCTACATCCTTGTGATAGTTTTGCATGATGCCTGTCCGTTAATCCCTGCATGGCACTGTCCCTGACCAGTAATGTACTGCATGACTGCATAGACATAGGTTTGGAAGACTTTGAGGTTGAGTTTTGAGAGAGAGATCTCACCCCATTACTGTTCCATCAGGACAGATAAAACCATTGCCTGGAAACCTGGGGACAGATTTCTCTGTTGTCTTATTTGGTTCTGTGCAGTTAATGTTTTCATTTTAAAAGGAATCCCTCCCCCTTGCAATCTGAATGGATACACCAAAAATTATTATTTTTACTATTTCCATAGACCTAATTGTGCACAGCAGAGATCTATTGACGTCGAAGCGTAAACTTTTTTTTTAAAAGGCAAGTCTACTCAAAAAAAACATTTCTTCTAAAATGTAGATTATCCCCCACCCAAACCACACTTTCACAATAGTAACAGTTTCCAAAGAAGCTCCTGAACTTCCTTACCTGACTCGTCTAGGTTACGGCTGTCATGCGTTTGGGCGTGATGTCACATCACGCGTCTTTGGAAACTGTTAATAATGCAAATGTGGGGTTTGGGGGGTAATCTACATTTTAAAACAAAAGGTTTTTCAAGTGTAGTTGCCCTTTAACTTATTTCCTTTGGCTGGGGTGATTGCTGAAAGTCTTTAGCACATTTAATTATAAAATGAAATCACATTTGTGTATTTTTGTGAGTGTTACACCCAATAGATATGAATTTGTAGAACAATAGATGGTTTCCATGTTCCATAGAGGGATTCATATCGTTCGAAATTTTACATGATGAATTTTTATGATGTGTGTATATCTTTAAAAATAGTACACTAATTATAAATCCATGTCAAGTTGTTGCATGGGCCACTATTCGCTTTTTCTGGCTGAACTGTCTTTATCTCCTTACTTACTATGAGAACGTGGGATTTATTCACTGACATCACAATGATTTATCTACGAAAAAGTGTTGAAATGTATTTTTAAGGGCAACTGCAGCTTTTTAACAATTAACTGATCGTTTGTTTATTCATAGGACAGACTTTGGAGAATAATGTTTTAAAGGGCAACTATGGTTTGCAATAGAATGTGGCTAGAAAGAACGTATACATAGGCAGAATCTGCAATCTTATGACTGTGAAAATCAAGATTAAAGTTATTCCTTGGGTAGCTCCCAGGGAAATTAGCAATTAATATTCCCTACCCGTATTAAATTGGTACATTTGTGTGCATTCATGGCAGATTTCTGTATGTTTGAACAAATATCTGTTACATCTTTACAAACTGTAATTTTGCTTCAGTAAATGATCCTGGAATTGTATCGAACAAGGTTTTAAAAAAAGATGGCTGCCCCCAGCAGACAATGTTAGAAGCATAGATTTTCCATTATTATTGGATGCTTTACATTTAGCCGTATGTAGCTTTACATACGGCATTAGACATATTTTACCTTTATTGTAGCCTAATTCCTTGTCAGACTACAGTCGCCCTCTAAGCACCAAAAGGTTTAAACATGCAAGCATCTTTTTTTTTTCTTTAAAGAGTGCAGGTTGCCTTTTTGTTGCTGATTCTTTAAAAATATGCCAATTGATGTACGTTTTGTTCTGTGTTGCTGCTTTTTCTGGCATGCATGTACTGCTGGCTTTGGTGCTTGTGCTTTGAATGGCCGGCTTGCCCGCACCCTGACTGCAGTTTCTGTCTGTATACAGGAGGAGTCAGATAATCTCCTGTCACTAACAAACTAATACAGGAGCCATCCAGCTGTCCGAGAAAATGGACTGTGCCGAAAGGAGAGACAGCAGCCCTGGGCCGCCTGAACCAGGGGCAAGAAAAATAGGAGCAGGAGAGACCTCCTCTTGCAAATAATGGGACAGAGAGCACGGGGGAGGTCTCCTTATGTCATTGATGCCCACCGTTTAAGACCACTAACTGACTGCGCTAAATGGGTAAACCATTTTTGAAGCTCCTGCTGGCATAAATCTCCGTGCCAGGCACAAAGTGATCTCGCACACTCTGTAGATGTAGTAACAGGACTCGGATAACAGGATAACTCCACTCATGTCAGTACAATGCAATATATTCTGTAGGTTTGGTAACAGTGTAACTCTTGTCAAGATAGAGAGAAAAATAAGACCTGTTCTATTTATGGAAAAACTATTCAAGCAGTAGGTGTGTAAATGTATACAGACCCATAATAGGAACAAATGTCTATTCATAGAGTTATATAGTAAACACCGATGTTTGATGACTTAAAAGGTGCTGGTTCTGTTCCTTTTCAGGACAGAGCAGATTAACAGGAAATATTACAGCTACTTTACGGTGATGCTTTTCTGTTGCTGTAAATTTACACACATACAACTTTGGGTTCAGGAAAGCGGTTAAAGTGTTTCAACCGTTTAAATTTCAGATTATTATATGGTTGACATCATTTTTTTCCTGAAAAGAATAGAAAATATACCTTCTATAAAGGGTGTGTTCAATTCATTTTATTCTTGTTATTTTCAGTTGAACATACCCTTCAGAGGAATAAACTAAGATGGAAGGGGCATATTTCTAAAAACTAACAGGCAGATTCAATAAAAGTTCTTTTCGTTAAAAATGGTGCTAATTTTGCCCCAACCAATCAAATCTTATTTAACATTTGAAAGTTAACATCTGATTGGTTGGGGCAAAATTAGCACCATTTTTAACGATAAGAACTTTTATTGAATAACCCTGACAGTATTTTTAAACACAGTCATTGGTAAATACCCTAGGTGGTAAATTGCACAGGAATTGGCACCCATGTTTTAAAATATCATATGGTAGATTTGTTATGTGTTATTTACCTCCAGAAGTATTTGCCATTGTTTACTGCCATTTTATTTACTGTTATTTTAGAACATTGGGGCTTGTGAGTGAAAACATTTGCCTGTGTCAACCTAAGTAAACCAGTCAAAAGTTAATATTTATTTGGTAGCTGATGTGCATGCAAACGTTTGCAACTCTCTGCAAAAGCCCCAATTATGTTTTTAGAAATGTGTCCTTTAAAGGGTATGTACACTGTAAAAACAACTTTAGCTTACTGGATAGCTGTGGCTTTAAATTTAAAGGTGTATAATTGTTTTCATTCTACTCCCCTCCCATAGCCTACAATTCCCCCCACGGGATTGTGCAAATAAAGTTTGTAGTGGGCACTAAAGTGACACTAAAGTTATTTTTACAGTGTAAATACCCTTTAAGCACTTTGGACATTTAATGCAGCATTGTGGATTATATTAAAAAGGGAAATAAAGTCCAGCAATTGTTCTTGTTAGTTCCTTAAAAATCATCATCCCTTTAATTAAAGTATCTTTACTTTAGCGTTTAGCCTGAAATGTTATAACTTAACAGATCTAATGATTTGACAGGAGCATAAATAATAATTCTTCATTCGGTGAGTAGAGGGGGATAGAGGTAGGATGAGCAGATGAAGAGGCAATATCCCAGTTGTAATCTACGGTGCATTGATGGGCTCGCTACAGCCCCATACTAATCTCTGTTGTACCAACAGAATCCCAGAGGGCACAGACATAGGATTTTATGGGATACATTATAACCCAATAATTGTTGGAGCCCCTGTGTAAATATGTGTGTGAAATAAAACACAAAGCAATAAAATTGTACAGAGTTGTTACCCACCAGTTTTTCTAAATCCCAGAATATTACAACAGCTGCAGGGCTGCACTATAGGATTCTACAGTGCTGCAGGTAAATGTCCAAGGAGTCTATAGAACTTGTTTGCAAATAAACCATCAACCTTAACATAAGGAAACAATCAGCTAAATCTCATTGGAAAGTTCCAACAACCTAGTTACTGGACTGGACGTCAGTTCTGCAAGAAGCAGTATAAATTGTCCACACAATGCAATGAATGATCTATGCATCAATAGCTAAAGATATAAGGAATACAGTGTAGGGACTTGCCTGTTTTTTTTAGTTTTGCAAAGGGTTAACAAGTTCATTTCCTAGCAGAAGACGTTCCCACTGTAGACAATATGAATCTTCAGATAACATGGCACACTAACCTGATAAACTTTTTGGCAATAATCTCACCCGTACACCATATTCCTGGACAATTCCTATTGCCTAGAAGGGATAATTATCTGCTATAATTCCCAATATTTTCTCTTTGCAACCTTTTATAGACGTAAGACAGGTAAATAATTGGTAATGGCACTTGGACGCACCAAGCGATGTTTTGATATCTCTGATCCTCTCGTAATAGTCTAAAGGGCTTCTAAGAGGTGCAAAAGGTTTTCTGTTAATTAGCAGCCAATCAGATGTTCTTGTATTACTGGTCTTCTGCAGTTAGATTACATCTGATTGGTTGGTACACGTTTAAAGTGCTGGAGAACTTTTGAACCCTTTAGTGCATTAATATTCTAAACCCTGAAAGTATGGAAATTCCTGTAGTAAGCTATATAGTACAACAGAAAATGTGCTACCTGTGGGTAGTAGTTTGCAGCTTTACAAATTGCCATTTTTTCTCTCCTTAAGAGGATCCTGTTGATGAAAACTGCTTGCGTGCCCTAAAACTCTCTTTTTCAAACTATCCGTAAAGGTGGAGAACGATAGTTCATGTCTGTACTTTGTGCCTCGCTAACACAACAAATCCAATTGTTTTGAAAAGTACAATACAACCAATTTTGTTGAAAAAAAACCTATATTTTATTTTTTTTTTGTAGTCCCAATAAATCTCAATTTTGAACAGTTGTGAGTTTGTTTATTTCTTCAGGTACAATTGTCCTGGGTAGGTTACTGCTCCGTCTATACAGCCTTACATATTTTAAAGGGGGTTTCTTAAAGGGATTTTTCTAAGGGTTTCCCTTTAGTTGAAATTATTCCACTTGCTACATCCCGTTTAGAATTGAAATTGGCTCCTATAGGAAAAAAAAACACAAAGGTAATTTTTTGAGTTATGAAACAATATTAGAATAAAACATTTAAAAATAGATCTGTCTTCTAAAAAGAGACCCACATTGGAAAGAGTGTATACGCATTCTCCACCAGTATCGTCAGCTTGAATTAAATCAACAAGGTTTGCCACCAAACGGCAACATAATACCTCCTCAGACTGACTAGCAAATGAATGCTGAACCTGAATATTCCGATCTGTTTATCAAAGTCGTAAAGCGTTTAATAAGGCTACTAACCAATGAAATCTGCTTGAGCCTGCATGCTGTTCCTGGAAATAATGCAACATGCTTATGAGAGCCAATTAACTTGCATGTAAGCATGCTGATGGATTGGTTCTTTCTAAAAAAAATACTTGTGCATGCGAGTGATCATCAAGTTTGCCTTTTGAGTTTTTAGCTGCTTGCTATATTGACACTCTGGATGTTTATATTTAGAGATTGACCAAACCAAATACAAGAACATTTTTATGCAGTAAAATATGGAATAACAGAGATCTTGGTTAGAATGATGAATATGGAATAATAGAGATTTTGGGTAGCATGATAAATATGGGATTATTTAGATCTTGGGTAGCATGATAAATATGGAATAAATTAAATCTTGGTTACAATTATAAATATGAAAGTATTGAGATCTTGGGTAGAATTACAAATATGGAATTATTGGGATCTTGGTTAGAATTATAACTATTAAATTAATAGAAATCATGGGTAGAATTATAAATATGGAATTATTTAGGTATTGGTTAAAATTATAAACATGGAATTATTAATATGATCTTGGGTAGAATTATAAATATGTAATTATTGAGATCTTGGGTTGAATTATAATTATGTAATTATTGAGATCTTGGGTTGAATTTTCAATATGGAATTGTGGAGATCTTGGGTAGAATTATAAATATGTAATTATAGAGATCTTGGGTAGAATTATAAATATGTAATTATAGAGATCTTGGTTAGAATTATAAATATGTAATTATAGAGATCTTGGTTAGAATTATAAATATGTAATTAGGAGATCTTGGATAGAATTATAAATATGGAATTAGTGAGATCTTGGGTAGAATTATAAATATGTAATTATTGAGATTTTGGTTGTAATGATAAAAATTGAATTATTTAGATTTTGGTTAGAATGATAAAGATGAAATTATTGAGATCTTGGATCGAATTATAAATATAGAAATATTAAGATCTTGCATATAATGATAAATATGTAATTATTGAGATCTTGGGTAGAATAATAAATATAGAATAATAGAGATATTGGATAGAATTATAAATATGGAATTCTAGAGATAAAATGACAAAAATGGAATCTCCGTATATATTCAAGTAGAAGCCGAGAAATTTTTCCTATAAAATCATCCTGAAAGTGTCCCCTCAGCTTATACTAGGGTCTGGGTTGATCTGAATGCTTGAAGGAGCAGCTGGACAAAAACACATAGCCCTGGGAAAACAAAAGCTGTACCCTGTAACACACAGAATCCTCTTGATTTCGTTGGGTAAGGCAATTGTTGTCCGGCTCACTCATAGATCAGCCCAGACTGCAAGGGAATGGGGGGAAAATGAGAGAAATAACAGGATTTAACAAACGGCAAATCTGTATATGGGGCTATGTATGGGACTTTCAATGGGGATGTGTATTGGACTTTCTGTGTATGAGGCTTTCTGTGGGACTGTCTGTGAAACTATTTATGGGGCTGTCTATGGGAGAATGTCAACCCTCGGCTTATACTCGAGTCAATCAGTTTTACTAGTTTTTCAGGTAAACATAAGTACCTCAGCTTATATTCGGATTGCCTTATACTCTATTATATACGGTAATGAGATCTTGGGTAGACTTATAAATATGGAATTATTGAGATCTTAGTTAGAATTATAAATATGGATTTATAGAGCTCTTGGGTAGAATTGTTAATATGGAATTATTTAGAAATTGGTTAGAATGACAAATATGGAATTATTGAGATATTGGGTAGCATTGTAATTATGGAATAATAGAGATATTGGTTACAATTATAAAATGAAAGTATTGAGATCTTGGGTAGAATTATAAATATGGAATTATTAATATCTTGGGTGAAATTCTAAATATGGAAATGGTTAGAATTATAAATATGGAATTAAAGAGATCTTGGATAGAATGTCAAATTTGGAATTATTGAGACATTATTTAGAAATTGGTTAGAATGACAAATGTGGAAAAATAAAGATCTTGGGTAGAATTAAAAATATGGAATTATTGAGATCTTGGGTAAAATTATTAATATGGTATAAAAGTGATATTGGGTAGAATGATACATATGGAATAATAGAGATCTTGGTTACAATTATGAATATGTAAATTATTGAGATCTTGGTTGAAATAATAAATAATGGAATGAATGAGATATTGGGTGGAATTTATAAATATGGAATTGTTGAGATCTTGGGTAAAATTATAAATATGGAATTATAGAGCTCTTGGGTAGAATTGTTAATATGGAATTATTTAGAAATTGGTTAGAATGACAAATATGGAATTATTGAGATACTGGGTAGCATTGTAATTATGGAATAATAGAGATCTTGGTTACAATTATAAAATGAAAGTATTGAGATCTTGGGTAGAATTATAAATATGAAATTATGAATATCTTGGGTGAAATTCTAAATATGGAAATGGTTAGAATTATAAATATGGAATTAAAGAGATCTTGGATAGAATGTCAAATTTGGAATTATTGAGACATTATTTAGAAATTGGTTAGAATGAAAAATGTGGAAAAATAAAGATCTCGGGTAGAATTAAAAATATGGAATTACTGAGATCTTGGGTAAAATTATAAATATGGTATAATAGTGATATTGGGTAGAATGATACATATAGAATAATAGAGATCTTGGTTACAATTATGAATATGTAAATTATTGAGATCTTGGTTGAAATAATAAATAATGGAATGAATGAGATATTGGGTGGAATTTATAAATATGGAATTGTTGAGATCTTGGGTAAAATTATAAATATGGAATTATAGAGATCTTTGGTAGAATGATAAATATAGAATTTTTTTAATCTTGGTTAGAATTATAAAAATGGAATTATTGAGATCTTTGGCAGAATTATAAATATGGAATTATTACACTCTTAGCTAAAATTATAAATATGGAATTATTGAGATCTTGGTTAGAATTATAATTACGAAATTACTGAGAACTTGGGTAGAATTTAAAGGGCATGTCCACCCCCTAAAACTATAATCCCCAACTACTGGCCCATCATGTAGTGTAGCTTAATCCTTACCTCACATCCCAGCTACATATGGTTCTCCTGTAGTCCCCCCCCAAAGTCCCAAAAACTGCCCACCAGGGATAGCAGAGTCATATAGGACTCTGCCTCCTACCTGGCCTCCGGGAGAAGTTTGGCATGCGTACTGCAGCCCTTCTCCCCACCCTCCCCCTCCCTCTCCCTCCCCCTCCGAATTCCTCCCCCTAGCATCAATCTCCCTTTGATATAGCCTTCCCCCTGGTCTTCCAGCCCCAACGCTTCATTTTAGGTTTAGAAAGTGCCCCAAACTTTTACTTACCTCCCTCTTTCCTCCGCTGCACTGAATGACCAGCAGCCACGTCCGTGATTGGCTGCGCTCAGCCAATCACAGACGTGACTGCCGGTCCCGCCCCTCTGCTTGCATTTCTCGCAAGCAGAGGGCCGTCAGCGCTGCAGAGGAAAGAGGGGAGGTAAGTAAAGTTTGGGGCACTTTCTAAACCTAAAAATGAAGCGGTTGGGGCTGAGAGACATGGGGGAAGGCTATATGAAAAAACAATTTTAAGGGTGGACATACCCTTTAAATATGGAATTATTGAGATCTTGGTTAGAATTATAATTATGAAATTACCGAGAACTTGGGTAGAATTTAAATATGGAATTATTGAGATCTTGGGTAAAATTACAAATATGAAATTACTGAGATCTTGGTTAGAAATTTAAATATGGAATTATAGAGATCTTGGATAGAATGATAAATATGAAATTATTATTATCTTGGGTAGAATATTTAAATTTATATGAATATCAACAAAATGTTACATAACTATATACAATACAAGGCTAGATTTATACAGGTCATGGAACTTATTTCTTTTATATTAAAGTAAAAGGTACATTATTTCCTGTAAAATAAAAGTTTCAATAGGTTGTGGGACACATAGTACATAACAAAGTACAGGTTATAACTAGGGATGGCCGGTTTGCGGATCCGAACCCGGATCCGCCGCAGATTTATCCCGTTCGCGAACGGCGGACTTTTCCGGATTTTCCGCCTTCCGAACTTCCGAACCGAGGATTTCTCGTATTTTCGAGAATTATCGAAATTACGAGATTCCTCGTATTTTCGAAAATTTTCGAATATTTCGAATTTTTCCGAAAATTCGCTGATCCTCGAGCGGACCGGATTTTGCGAAGTTCGGACATCGCTAGTTATAACCAAGGATATAGCTAAGCACTTTTTATATTTTTATTTTAGTAAATAATTGACAGAATACTCATGCTACTTTTGTAAATACATTGAGATACATTGTATTGTGTATTTCAGTTTCAATATATTAAAGGAAATAATTTATATCCTACATTAAAACTTGCTGTAGTTTAGAAACATCATCCAATTTGTTGTAAATTTGCCCTAAGCTCGGACACATTTATGGGTGATCTTACCAATTAACACACATGCAGAAGTCCTTGCTTACCTCCTCCAACCCCTGAAAACTTTTAGACCGCAATGCTGACTACGTTCCTGAAGAAAGATATTTGCTCTAGAGTAAGCTGCCATCTTTCCAGCTCCTACTTCTTCCTCCTGGCACAGGTGTCAATCCTAGCTGTGGCGTAGAGGATGTTTGGAGTAGAGGATGGCTAGCAAATATCTTTATTCAGAAACATTGGACAGGTAAGTCAGTATTGTGGTATTTTTTAAGTAATAAAAAGTAAGTTTTTTTATGGGTGGGGGAAGTAGGTATGAATTTTAATATGAGCAGTGGCCATGCAGTTTAGGTCCCCGTACAATGGGCAAAGGCTTGAGATGCCATATTATTTGTTCTCAATGTTATTTTTTAATAATGATGTCCATGTACCTATTATTCTCTTTAAATGTGTCACTCAACAGGACACAAAGAGCATGTGATGGATTAGTAATGAAAAACCAAAGAAAAGAACACAAAACAATGCAATGAGAGAACATATACCGCCCTTTATCATGGTATATTATCTTTTAATTCTCTTTATCAATTCTAGGCGAGACCCAGAGTAAATGATGACCCTTGTATAATGGCCTCCAAAAACCACATGCAAACGACTTTGATAAATAGATCCGTTTTTTTTTTCTTTTTTTCTGTTGCTTTTTCCCCATTCTCACACACGTTCAAAGTTATCTTGTAGTCAACTGTGTATTATAATTGCTATAGTCTGCAGAAATATACACCCAGGTCTAAAAGTAGCAGCAACTGATCAGGCCCCAAGTTGGGAATGTCCTTTGTATTCCGTATTCCATGTTTTGTCTCCTTCAGTCTCTCTGTTATAATAAATAAATATCTTTTTATCATTTTTTTGATTTTCTTTCTGTTTTCCTCATTGACATCTTAACTGTGTAATTGTTTTGTCCAATAACAGCTACCGCTAACAATTCTGTAAAGGAGACCATTATGTCTTGATATCATCTGAATATTTCACTAAATATTGTTTTGGTGTTGTGTGACTGTTTTCCGCATTACGAGTCCATAACTAGTTGTACTGAATTACATAGCCTGTTAATGTTGGGATATGGAGTATAGAAAATCATTAGAAAGTAATAAGGTGGATGATGTTTAACTTTAGACCTGTCGTCTCCGCCATTTATAAAGCTGGGTATACCACATCCAATAAATCATCTGACATTTCAGTGTTTCGGTTGGTCAGGCCGAATTATTGGATGTTTTTTTTCGTCCGGAATCAGACGAACCAATGATTGGACACGTCAGAAAACCATAACCGACCATTCAGTCCTCTATGGACTGCATGCTTGGCTGTGCTACCTTTGCCATGACCGACTGTCCTTCCTCCTGGCCTTCAGGTGGAAGTATCGGAATGTATGTACCCACCTCAAAATCGTAGTTCATGTAAAAGTGTGATATAGTAGCTTATCTCTTGTTCTGTCCTATTTTCTGGAGGCCCATTCATTTAACCTATTCAACTAACCTATTGATATGGGATAGAATATACTAACATGTCACAGATATGTTCTCTGGAGGTCGACCCAGATCACTCTGGATTTCCTTGCCCTTTTAAGACTTTGAAGGTTAGTATCTCTAAAAAACATAAACTTTGGTATAAGTATAAGGCAATGAACCTCAATGTTTTTTTTTTTGTTTTTTTTTACAGAATTTAGGGTAAACAGAGGCATTGGAGCTTATGAACTTTTGATCTAAATATAGCTTTAGTATATTATTTTAAAGGGGACGTTCACCCCTCAAATGGAAAATCAATCCTCAAACCCAAAAACTGAAATTGTAAAAAATGTAAGTCTTGGAGAGGAAGCAGAAGATGGATGGGGGGGGGGGGTAGCATCATTGTCTTATTGCACAGGTCATTTAGCATTCTAACTATTGTAGTTTGGGGGTAATTTACCTGTAGATAATTATTTCATTTGAGAGGTGAACATCCCCATTAAGGCCTTGTCAAATCTTTCCTACAGGAAGTTGAACATTCTATCTGTGCATGTTACAGTTTCTTTCATATCACTAGTAAGGGAATGTCGGCCTTCTAATGACTTTATTATGTCCAACGCCCATTGATTGTCTGTGTTTTCTGCTTTATCATTTTACTTGGCATGTTACATGTACATTTTCCCAAACATTGAGAGCCCAACGTGTCTCTTTTCCCAAGTGTAACTCAATGTTATGAAAAATGTTCCATCTCTCAGCCCCATTTTACCATATCCTCGTCTTCTGCTCATCTCTGGGTGTAACATTTCTCTTCCCTCTTTTTGTGTTGTCTTTTTCTTTTGTTGTTGGTGTTCGCTGTGTTGTCACTTTTGTGTTGTCTCGTTGTGTCTTGGTGTTGTGTGGGAGCAGCTCCCCCTGGCAGTGCCAGCTTGGAGGTTCTGACCCCCTTGCAGGATGTGAGTGTGTGCGCCGGGGAGGCGGCAGTGTTTGAATGTGTGGTTTCCGGCCCTGCCGATATGGACGTGGATTGGATGTTCCGGGGGAAGTTGCTCCAGCCGGCGTTGCTGGACTGCAAGATGCGTTTCAATGGAAAGCAGTGCGTGCTACTCCTGAATTCGGTTCATGAAGATGACAGTGGCGTCTACACATGTAAACTGAGCACTGCAAGAGGTAACCTACCTATGTTTAACATTGCATCCTACTGGCCGTACACAGGGGTGTAACTACCAGGGGAGCAACCACAGGGTGGCCCGGGAGCCAAGGGGGTCCTATCTTCTAATTTTTCCTATGACAGATATAGTCTCTTCCCAGAAAACCACTGTGGATAAACCACGGATAGGGGCCCCATCATAGTTTTTCTGGAGAACCAAGTTCCCAGTTACGCCACTGGCCATACGTTAGATCTATTTACACCTCCATAACCCTTTTTACAATTGGAAAATATATCTTGAGACACATTAGGGTCTTGAGACAAAATGTATCTCGACAGTGAACATTATAGCATCACTGTTATGACCTAAAAATTGACAATTACACTATTACAAACTGGCTTATGCAGGTGATTATTAAAAATATATATGCAGGCATGACCTCCCCCCCCCCACCCCCCCCACCCCATCAAGAATCTATAAAAAGAAAATCCTTATATAGGTTTGCTTTATGGCAAACCTTATTGGTGTCATTGAATCCAACAGGATCTTTAGTCTTCTTTATTATTTAAAAAATTTAAACTTATCTTCCCCACCTCCACTAACCCTAAGACCTCAACACTTTCACAGCTCATGGATATTCCTGAAGCCAGATATTAACTGCAGTTTGCTTCCCCTTCTTCAAACGTTTCCGCCTCCTTTTAACCCTTTAGGAGCTTGCACATGCTCAAGGAGGCAGCTTAGGCGGAAGCCAGTCATTGATTGGCCTTGAGGCAAAAGGGGGGCGTCAAACTTTGCAGTGACTATCTGGCCTTAAGAACGCCCATGAGCTGTGTAACTATTGGGGTATCGGATCCACTAGATTATTTTGTATTCTTTATATACTTACTGAAGAATTATAATGATATAATGAGTAAGTGCAATTTTTAATGCATTCAATAATTAAATTTACCCCCCAAAAACATCTCTCTATCTGAAACTCTTCATTGTGTTAAATTGTGATTTCTTTTTTTCCTTTTTCCGTGACGTTTCCTTTCTCTCGGACACTGCAGATGAACTTACCTGCAGCGCAATCCTGACAGTTCATCCGTCTCTAGCTCCCCTATTCACAAGGAAGCTGTCAGATCGAGATGCCATAGAGGGACGCACAGCTCGACTGGACTGCAAAATTAGCGGGACGCCACCTCCCGTCATCACCTGGACTCATTTTGGTAAGTAATTCTATCATATGGGAAATAGGTATAATCTGGTTTCCCAATAGGAATGTGCGCTCTGCAGGAATCATGTGTTCTCGTGGTTATATTGTCCCTGTGGGCGGGGCAACAACCGTACTGGACTGCAGAAACCAGCTGATGTGACCAGGCCACCTTTCCATGTGTCCACCCACCCCCAGTTGCATGGGCAATAGTTAATAATGATTTCATTTTGCAACTGTCTGTCCCATTACTCACTAACCCTTGGGAAATTGTTTAATAAAAGGGTTAGCTCGATGTTTTAAAGGAATTTAACAATTCCCCCCCCCCCCCAGTTTGTTCTAGTTTACATCTCACCTCATTTTTTAGTTCCCCTTTAACGGTTTGTAGATTGTGTAGATCTGATCAGTGTTGTTCTATGAAACATAAGGAACGATTCCCCTTCCTTGGAGATCTTGCATTCCTAACCCTATTTGACTTCTCACCCAACACCCTCGGTACCTACATATCGCTGCCCGTTACATTCCTTTATTGGATTACAGGGCAGCCAATAGAAGAGAACGAGAACATCCATGTTGTAAAGGAGGGAGGATTTCACACGCTGCTGATACCCCATGTGGTCCATGAAGATGAAGGTCAATATGCAGTGACTGCCCGAAACCAGCATGGGGAGGTGGAATGTTCTGCGGAACTCTATGTGGAAGAGCCTCGTTCAGCTACAGCATCTCACATGTAAGTACTTAGTGTGTCATGTCCTGTGTAGTAGATCTTGCTATATGGCTGTCATGTCATGTGTAGTAGAACATGCTACATGGTTGTCATATATGTAGTAGAACATGCTACATGGCTGTTAAGATTTGTAGTGTGTATTTACTGAGCTCTGTCCCTCTCTATGCATGTTAAACTCCAATCTCTCTGGTAGCTTCAAGCTGGAGAAGATGCCGTCAATTCCAGAGGAGCCGGAGATGCAGGAGTGCGAGGTGGAAGGGGTGATGATGCCAGATTTCTTGCGACCACTGCAGGACATTGACGTGGTAGAGTTCCGGGAGGTGCAATTGGAATGCCAGGTAACCGGATTGCCCTATCCTACCATCACCTGGTATCACAACGGCCAGAAGATAAAGAGCTCCGACGATCGCAAGATGACTCAATGTAAGAACCTGTCTTACTGCCATCTCTTACTCCAATGCCTCAATTCATTTGCCTTTAAAGGAGAACTCACGTATACTTGTTATTCATTTCAGGTTTTCCCCATCTACTGTAGACTGGAACAATTGTATTTCTTAAAGGGTATGTCCACCCTTAAAATTAATTTTTGTTATATTAATCCCCCTGTCCCCCCAGCCCCAACCGCTATATTTATTTCATGGGGGTCTATGCTAGTGCAAACAGTAAAAACATGGGGGTCTATGTTAGTGTAAACAGTAAAAACGGGGGTTTTTAGTCAGGGAGATAACCTTCCTAAGAAAATGCAACCAAGCAGCGAGTATCAGCCCAGGTAAATGACCCAAGGTAAATACTGGGGTTACCTTGACGTGGTTGGAAGGCTTTTCACTTGTGCATAAAATTGTAACTAAAATCCCCCATGTTTTCACTGTTTGCACTAGCATTGATATTATGATATATGGGGCCCAGGAATGTGCATTGATCATCTCTTTTCTTGTTTGTTCTATCCAGATGATGGGATCAGTTATTCCCACCTACCTGTGAATAATAGAACGCCCAGAGAACACTGGAACTTACCTTACCGCGCTCCTCTTGCATCTGATTCTGAGCTGACAGCCGCGCTGCCCCGTCCAAGCTCCTATCTTTGACGCATGCGCCCCAATACAAAAGGTGTGCGATCGGGACATTGCGGCTGTCAGCTAAGAAGCAGATGCGAGAGCAGCGACAACAGAAAATGTGCTACCTGTGGGTAGTAGTTTGCAGCTTTACAAATTGCCATTTTTTTTCTCCTTAAGAGGATCCTGTTGATGAAAACTGCTTGCGTGCCCTAAAACTCTCTTTTTCAGACTATCCGTAAAGGTGGAGAACGTAGTTCATGTCTGTACTTTGTGCCCCGCTAACACAACAAATCCAATTGTTTTGAAAAGTACAATCCACCAATTTTGTTGAAAAAAAACCTATATTTTATTTTTTTTTTTGTAGTCCCAATAAATCTCAATTTGAACAGTTGTGAGTTTTTGTTATTTCTTCAGGTACAATTGTCCTGGGTAGGTTACTGCTCCGTCTATACAGCCTTACATATTTTAAAGGGGTTTCTTAAAGGGATTTTCTAAGGGTTTCCCTTTAGTTGAAATTATTCCACTTGCTACATCCCGTTTAGAATTGAAATTGGCTCCTATAGGAAAAAAAACACAAAGGTAATTTTTTGAGTTATGAACAATATTAGAATAAAACATTTAAAATAGATCTGTCTTCTAAAAAGACCCACATTGGAAAGTGTATACGCATTCTCCACCAGTATCGTCAGCTTATTAAATCAACAAGTGTTTGCCACCAACGGCAACATATACCTCCTCAGACTGACTAGCAAATGATTGCTGAACCTGAATATTCCGATCTGTTTCAAAGTCGTAAAGCGTTTAATAGTACTAACAATGAAATCTGCTTGAGCCTGCATGCTGTCCTGGAAATAATGCAACATGCTTATGAGAGCCAATTAACTTGCATGTAAGCATGCTGATGGATTGGTTCTTTCTAAAAAAATACTTGTGCATGCGAGTGATCATCAAGTTTGCCTTTGAGTTTTTAGCTGCTTGCTATATTGACACTCTGGATGTTTATATTTAGAGATTGACCAAACCAAATACAAGAACATTTATATGCAGTAATATGGAATAACAGAGATCTTGGTTAGAATGATGAATATGGAATAATAGAGTTTTGGGTAGCATGAAAATATGGGATTATTTAGATCTTGGGTAGCATGATAAATGGAATAATTAAATCTTGGTTACAATTAATAATATGAAAGTATTGAATCTTGGGTAGAATTACAATATGGTTATTGGGATCTTGTTGAATTTAACTTTAATTATAGAAATCATGGTAATTAATAAATATGGTTATTTAGGTATTGGTTAAAATTATAAACATGGAATTATTAAGATCTTGGGTGATTAATAAATATGTATTTTGAGATCTTGGGTTGAATATAATTATGTAATTATGGAGATCTTGGGTTATTTTCAATATGGATTGTGGAGATCTTGGGTAGATTATAAATTGTTTTGAGATCTTGGGTAGTTTTTGTAATTTAGAGATCTTGGTTGATTATTGTATTTGGTCTTGTATGTTTTATGGATTGGTTTGGTGTTTTTGGTTGTGGTCTTGGGTGTTTTTGTTTTTGGTTTTGGTATGTTGTTTGTTTTTGTTTTGGTTTGTGATGTGTTTGTCTTGGTCGTTTTTGATTTGTCTTGCTTTGTTTAGTTTTTGGTCTTGGTTATTTTGTGTTGTAGTTTTTGGTTCTGGATATGCATGGCTCTCTTTTATAGTGGCCGGTTTTTCCTATCATCCTGAAAGTGTCCCCAGTCTAACTAGGGTCTGGGTTGATCTGAATGCTTGAAGGAGCAGCTGGACAAACACAAGCCCTGGGAAAACAAAAGCTGTACCCTGTAACACACAGAATCCTCTTGATTTCGTTGGGTAAGGCAATTGTTGTCCGGCTCACTCATAATCAGCCGCACTGCAAGGGAATGGGGGGAAAATGAAGAAATAACAGGATTTAACAAACGGCAAATCTGTATATGGGGCTATGTATGGACTTTCATGGGATGTGTATTGGACTTTCTGTGTATGAGGCTTTTTTGTGGGACTGTCGTGTGAAACTATTTATGGGGCTGTCTATGGGAGAATGTCAACCCTCGGCTTATACTCGAGTCAATCAGTTTTACTAGTTTTTCAGGTAAACTATATACCTCAGCTTATATTCGTTGCCTTATACTCTATTATATCACGGTAATGAGATCTTGGGTAGACTTATAAATATGGAATTATTGAGATCTTAGTTAAATTATAAATATGGATTTATAGAGCTCTTGGGTAGAATGTTAATATGGAATTATTTAGAAATTGGTTGGAATGACAATATGGAATTATTGATATTTGGGTAGCATTGTAATTATGGAATATAGAGATAGGGTACAATTATAAAATGAAAGTTTGAGATCTTGGGTAGAATTATAAATATGGAATTATTAATATCTTGGGTGAAATTCTAAATATGGAAATGTGTTAATTATAAATATGGAATTAAAGGATCTTGGATAGAATGTCAAAATTTGGAATTATTGAGACATTATTTAGAAATTGGTTAGAATGACAAATGTGGAAAATAAAGATCTTGGGGAATTAAAAATATGGAATTATTGAGATCTTGGGTAAAATATTATATGGTTAAAAGTGATATTGGGTAGAAGTGATACATATGGAATAATAGAGATCTTGGTTACAATTATGAATATGTAAATTATTGAATCTTTTGAAATAATAAATATGGAATGAATGAGATATTGGGTGGAATTTATAAATATGGAATTGTTGAGATCTTGGGTAAAATTATAAATATGGAATTATAGAGCTCTTGGTAGAATGGTTAATATGGAATTATTTAGAAATTGGTTAGAATGACAAAATGGAATTATTGAGATACTGGGTAGCATTGTAATTATGGAATAATGAGATCTTGGTTACAATTATAAAATGAAAGTATTGAGATCTTGGGTAGAATATAAATGAAATTTTGAATATCTTGGTGAAATTCTAAATATGGAAATGGTTAGAATTATATAATATGGAATTAAAGAGATCTTGGATAGAATGTCAAATTTGGAATTATTGAGACATTATTTAGAAATTGGTTAGAATGAAAAATGTGGAAAAATAAAGATCTCGGTAGAATTAAAAATATGGAATTACTGAGATCTTGGGTAAAATTATAATATGGTATAATAGTGATATTGGGTAGAATGATCACATATAATAATAGAGATCTTTGGTTACATTATGAATATGTAAATTATTGAGATCTTGGTTGAAATAATAAATAATGGAATGAATGAGATATTGGGTGGATTTATAAATATGATGTTGAGATCTTGGGTAAAATTATAATATGGAATTATAGAGATCTTTGGTAGAATGATAAATATAGAATTTTTTTAATCTTGGTTAGATTATAAAAATGGAATTATTGAGATCTTTGGCAGATTATAATATGGAATTATTACACTCTTAGCTAAAATTATAAATTGGAATTATTGAGATCTTGGTTAGAATTATAATTACGAAATTACTGAGAACTTGGGTAGAATTAAAGGGCATGTCCACCCCCAAAACTATAATCCCCCCAACTACTGGCCCCATCAGGTAGTGTAGCTTAATCCTTACCTCACACCCAGCTACATATGGTTCTCCTGTAGTTCCCCCCCCAAAGTCCCAAAAACGCCCACCAGGATGATAGCAGAGTCCATATAGGACTCTGCCTCCTACCTGGCCTCCGGAGAAGTTGGCATGCGTACTGCAGCCCTTCTCCCCCTACCCCTCCCCTCCTCTCCCTCCCCCTCCGAATTCCCTCCCCCTAGCACAATCCCCTTTGATATAGCCTTCCCCCTGGTCTTCCAGCCCCAACCGCTTCATTTTTAGGTTTAAAAGTGCCCCAAACTTTACTTACCTCCCCTCTTTCCTCCGCTGCACTGAATGACCAGCAGCCACGTCCGTGATTGGCTGCCGCTCAGCCAATCACACTGACTGCCGTTCCCGCCCCTCTGCTTGCATTTTCTCCTCGCAAGCAGAGGGCCCAGCGCTGCAGAGGAAAGAGGGAGGTAAGTAAAAGTTTGGGGCACTTTCTAAACCTAAAAATAAAGCGGTTGGGGCTGAGAGACATGGGGGAAGGCTATATGAAAAAACAATTTTAAGGGTGGACACCCTTTAATTATGGAATTATTGAGATCTTGGTTAGAATTATAATTATGAAATTACCGAGAACTTGGGTAGAATTTAAATATGGAATTATTGAGATCTTGGGTAAAATTACAAATATGAAATTACTGAGATCTTGGTTAGAATTTAAATATGGAATTATAGAGATCTGGATAGAATGTATAATATGAATTATATACTTGGGTAGAATATTTAAATTTATATGAATATCAACAAAATGTTACATAACTATATACAATACAAGGCTGATTTATACAGGTCAGGGAACTTATTTCTTTTATATTAAAGTAAAAGGTACATTATTCCTGTAAAATAAAAGTTTCAATAGGTTGTGGGGACACATAGTACATAACAAAGTACAGGTTTATACCTAGGGATGGCGGTTTGCGGATCCGAACCCGGATCCGCCGCAGATTTACCGTTCGCGAACGGCGGACTTTTCCGGATTTTCCGCCTTCCGAACTTCCGAACCGGGATTTCTCGTATTTTCGAGAATTATCGAAATTACGAGATTCCTGTATTTTTCGAAAATTTCGAATATTTCGAATTTTTTCCGAAAATTCGCTGATCCTCGAGCGGACCGGATTTTGCGAAGTTCGGACATCGCTAGTTATAACCAAGGATATAGATAGCACTTTTTTATATTTTTATTTTAGTAAATAATTGACAGAATACATGCTACTTTTGTAATACATTGAGATACATTGTATTGTGTATTTCAGTTTCAATATATTAAAGGAAATAATTTATATCCTACATTAAAACTTGCTGTAGTTTAGAAACATCATCCAATTGTTTGTAAATTTGCCCTAAGCTCGGACACATTTATGGGTGATCTTACCAATTAACACACATGCGAAGTCCTTGCTTACCTCCTCCAACCCCTGAAAACTTTTAGACCGCAATGCTGACTACGTTCCTGAAGAAAGATATTTGCTCTAGAGTAAGCTGCCATCTTTCCACTCCTACTTCTTCCTCCTGGCACAGGTGTCATCCTAGCTGTGGCGTAGAGGATTTTGGAGTAGGGATGGCTAGCAAATATCTTTATTCAGAACATTGGACAGGTAAGTCAGTTGTGGTATTTTTAAGTAATAAAAAGTAAGTTTTTTTATGGGTGGGGGAAGTAGGTTGAATTTTAATATGAGCAGTGGCCACAGTTTAGGTCCCCGTACAATGGGCAAAGGCTTGAGATGCCATATTATTTGTTCTCAATGTTATTTTTTAATAATGAGGTCCATGTCCCTATTATTCCTCTTTAAATGTGTCACTCAACAGACACAAGAGCATTGATGGATTAGTAATGAAAACCAAAGAAAAGAACACAAAACAATGCAATGAGAGAACATATACCGCCCTTTTCATGATATTATCTTTTAATTCTCTTTCAATTCTAGGCGAGACCCAGAGTAAATGATGACCCCTTGTTATGGCCTCCAAAACCACATGCAAACGACTTTGATAAATAATCCGTTTTTTTTTTTCTTTTTTTCTGTTGCTTTTTCCCCATTCTCACACACGTTCAAAGTTATCTGTAGTCAACTGTGTTATAATTGCTAAGTCTGCAGAATATACACCAGGTCTAAAAGTAGCAGCAACTGATCAGGCCCCAATTGGGAATGTCCTTTGTTTCCGTATTCCATGTTTTGTCTCCTTCAGTCTCTCTGTTATAATAAATAAATATCTTTTTATCATTTTTTTGATTTTCTTTCTGTTTTCCCTCATTGACATCTTAACTGTGTAATTGTTTTGTCCATAACGCTACCCGCTAACAATTCTGTAAAGGAGACCATTATGTCTTGATATCATCTGAATTTTCACTAAATATTGTTTTGGGTGTTGTGGGACTGTTTTCCGCTTACGAGTCCATAACTAGTTGTACTGATGAATTACATAGCCTGTTAATGTTGGGATATGGAGTATAGAAAATCATTAGAAAGTAAAGGTGGATGATGTTTAACTTTAGACCTGTCGTCTCCGCCATTTATAAAGCTGGGTATACCACATCCAATAAATCATCTGACATTTCAGTGTTTCGGTTGGTCAGGCCGAATTATTGATGTTTTTTTTTCGTCCGGAATCAACGACCCAATGATTGGACACGTCAGAAAACCTAACCGACCATTCAGTCCTCTATGGACTGCATGCTTGGCTGTGCTACCTTTGCCATGACCGACTGTCCTTCCTCCGGCCTTCAGGTGGAAGTATAAATGTATGTACCCACCTCAAAATCGTAGTTCATGTAAAGTGTGATATAGTAGCTTACTCTTGTTCTGTCCTATTTTCTGGAGGCCCATTCATTTAACCTATTCAACTAACCTATTGATATGGGATGAGATATACTAACATGTCACAGATATTTTCTCTGGAGGTCGACCCAGATCACTCTGGATTTCCTTGCCCTTTTAAGACTTTGAAGGTTAGTATCTCTAAAAAACATAAACTTTGGTATAAGTATAAGGCAATGAACCTCAATGTTTTTTTTTTTGTTGTTTTTTTTACAGAATTTAGGTAAACAGAGGCATTGGAGCTTATGAACTTTTGATCTAAATATAGCTTTAGTATATTATTTTAAAGGGGACGTTCACCCCTCAAATGGAAAATCAATCCTCAAACCCAAAAACTGAAATTGTAAAATGTAAGTCTTGGGAGGAAAGCAGAGATGGATGGGGGGGGGGGGTAGCATCATTGTCTTATTGCACAGGTCATTTAGCATTCTAACTATTGTAGTTTGGGGGTAATTTACCTGTAGATAATTATTTCATTTGAGAGTGAACATCCCCATTAAGGCCTTGTCAAATCTTTCCTACAGGAAGTTGAACATTCTATCTGTGCATGTTACAGTTTCTTTCATATCACTATTAAGGGAATGTCGGCCTTCTATGACTTTATATGTCCAACGCCCATTGATTGTCTGTGTTTTCTGCTTTATCATTTTACTTGGCATGTTACATGTACATTTCCCAAACATTGAGAGCCCAACGTGTCTCTTTTCCCAAGTGTAACTCAATGTTATGAAAATGTTCCATCTCTCAGCCCCATTTTACCATATCCTCGTCTTCTGCTCATCTCTGGGTGTAACATTTCTCTTCCCTCTTTTTGTGTTGTCTTTTTCTTTTGTTGTTGTGTGTTCTGTGTTGTCCTTTTTGTGTTGTCTCGTTGTGTCTTGGTGTTTGGTGGGAGCAGCTCCCCCTGGCAGTGCCAGCTTGGAGGTTCTGACCCCCTTGCAGGATGTGAGTGTGTGCGCCGGGGAGGCGGCAGTGTTTGAATGTGTGGTTTCCCGGCCCTGCCGATATGGACGTGGATTGGTGTTCCGGGGAGTTGCTCCAGCCGCGTTGTCTGGACTGCAAGATGCGTTTCAATGAAAGCAGTGCGTGCTACTCCTGAATTCGGTTCATGAAATGACAGTGGCGTCTACACATGTAAACTGAGCACTGCAGAGGTAACCTACCTATGTTTAACATTGCATCCTACTGGCCGTACACAGGGGTGTAACTACCAGGGGAGCAACCACAGGGTGGCCCGGGAGCCAAGGGGTCCTATCTTCTAATTTTTCCTATGACAGATATAGTCTCTTCCCAGAAAACCACTGTGGATAAACCACGGATAGGGGCCCCATCATAGTTTTTCTGGAGAACCAAGTTCCCAGTTACGCCACTGGCCATACGTTAGATCTATTTACACCTCCATAACCCTTTTTACAATTGAAAATATATCTTGAGACACATTAGGGTCTTGAGACAAAATGTATCTCGACAGTGAACATTATAGCATCACTGTTATGACCTAAAAATTGACAATTACAATGATACATACTTGCCGGTTCAAATGATTATTAAAATATATAACAGGCATGACCTCCCCCCCCCAACCCCCCCACCCCATCAAGAATCTATAAAAGAAAATCCTTATATAGTTTGCTTTATGGCAAACCTTATTGGTGTCATGATCCACAGGATCTTTAGTCTTCTTTATTATTTAAAAATTTAAACTTATCTTCCCCACCTCCACTAACCCTAAGACCTCAACACTTTCACAGCTCATGGATATTCCTGAAGCCAGATATTAACTGCAGTTTGCTTCCCCTTCTTCAAACGTTTCCGCCTCCTTTTAACCCTTTAGGAGCTTGCACATGCTCAAGGAGGCAGCTTAGGCGGAAGCCAGTCATTGATTGGCCTTGAGGCAAAAGGGGCGTCAAACTTGCAGTGACTATCTGGCCTTAAGAACGCCCATGAGCTGTGTAACTATTGGGTATCGGATCCACTAGATTATTTTGTATCTTTTAATACTTACTGAAGAATTATAATGATATAATGAGTAAGTGCAATTTTTTAATGCATTCAATAATTAAATTTACCCCCCAAAACATCTCTCTATCTGAAACTCTTCATTGTGTTAAATTGTGATTCTTTTTTTTCCTTTTTCCGTGACGTTTCCTTTCTCTCGGACACTGCAGATGAACTTACCTGCAGCGCAATCCTGACAGTTCATCCGTCTCTAGCCCCCTATTCACAAGAAGCTGTCAGATCGAGATGCCATAGAGGACGCACAGCTCGACTGGACTGCAAAATTAGCGGGACGCCACCTCCCGTCATCACCTGGACTCATTTTGGTAATAATTCTATCATATGGGAAATAGGTATAATCTGGTTTCCCAATAGGAATGTGCGCTCTGCAGAATCATGTGTTCTCGTGGTTATATTGTCCCTGTGGGCGGGGCAACAACCGTACTGGACTGCAGAAACCAGCTGATGTGACCAGGCCACCTTTCCATGTGTCCACCAACCCCCAGTTGCATGGGCAATAGTTAATAATGATTTCATTTTGCAACTGTCTGTCCCATTACTCACTAACCCTTGGAAAATTGTTTAATAAAAGGGTTAGCTCGATGTTTTAAAGGAATTTAACAATTCCCCCCCCCCCCCAGTTTGTTCTAGTTTACATCTCACCTCATTTTTTTAGTTCCCCTTTAACGGTTTGTAGATTGTGTAGATCTGATCAGTGTTGTTCTATGAAACATAAGGAACGATTCCCCTTCCTTGGAGATCTTGCATTCCTAACCCTTTTGACTTCTCACCCAACACCCTCGGTACCTACAATCGCTGCCCGTTACATTCCTTTTTGGATTACGGCAGCCAATAGAAGAGAACGAGAACATCCATTGTAAAGGAGGGAGGATTTCACACGCTGCTGATACCCCATGTGGTCCATGAAGATGAAGGTCAATATGCAGTGACTGCCCGAAACCAGCATGGGAGGTGGAATGTTCTGCGGAACTCTATGTGGAAGAGCCTCGTTCAGCTACAGCATCTCACATGTAAGTACTTAGTGTGTCATGTCCTGTGTAGTAGATCTTGCTATATGGCTGTCATGTCATTTGTAGTAGACATGCTACATGGTTGTCATATATGTAGTAGAACATCTACATGGCTGTTAAGATTTGTAGTGTGTTTTTACTGAGCTCTGTCCCTCTCTATGCATGTTAAACTCCAATCTCTCTGGTAGCTTCAAGCTGGAGAAGATGCCGTCAATTCCAGAGGAGCCGGAGATGCAGGAGTGCGAGGTGGAAGGGGTGATGATGCCAGATTTCTTGCGACCACTGCAGGACATTGACGTGGTAGAGTTCCGGGTGCAATTGGAATGCCAGGTAACCGGATTGCCCTATCCTACCATCACCTGGTATCACAACGGCCAGAAGATAAAGAGCTCCGACATCGCAAGATGACTCAATGTAAGAACCTGTCTTACTGCCATCTCTTACTCCAATGCCCTAATTCATTTGCCTTTAAGGAGAACTCACGTATACTTGTTATTCATTTCAGGTTTTCCCCTCTACTGTAGACTGGAACAATTGTTTTCTTAAAGGGTATGTCCACCCTTAAAATAATTTTTGTTATATTAATCCCCCTGTCCCCCCAGCCCAACCGCTATATTATTTCATTAGAAACTTCCCCAAACTTTACTTGCCTCCCCTCTTCCTCCGCCGCGCTGCCAGCCCTCTGCTTGCGAGAAAATGCAAGCAGAGGGGCGTGACCGGCAGTCGCTGTCGTGATTGGCTGAGCGGCAGCCAATCACGGACGCGGCTGCCGGTCATTCAGTGCGGCGGAGGAAAGAGGGGAGGTAAGTATGTTTGGGGAGCTTTCTAATAAAATAAACATAGCGGTTGGGGCTGGGGGGACAGGGGGATTGGTTTAGCAAAGGGATTTACACTAGTGGGAGGGAATCCTGAGAGGGAGGGAGAGGGAGGGGGAGAGAGAGAAGGGCTGCAGTACCAGCCAAACTTCTCCCGGAGCCAGATAGGAGGCAGAGTCCTATATGGACTCTGCTATCCTCCTGGTGGGCAGTTTTTTGGGACTTTGGGGGGACTACAGGAGAACCCTATGGAGCTGGATGTAAGGTAAGGATTACACTACACTACATGGTGGGCCATTACTGGGAGGGATTATAGTTTTGGGGGTGGACATGCCCTTTAAGTCTAAAGCACTAATACAATATTATCTGTTTCCTATTGATATTGGGGCTGCAAAGCGTTACCAACAGTAGAGGATCTTGGGGAATGTTAGGTCGGTACTGACGTTAAATAATTGTCAGCTGATGAACGACCACATGGTCTGGTAATCTAGTCTGTACCAACATGTTGCGCAGATCACATGTGCTCTGATTAGCGAATTGCAGCACATGGCAGAGAACCTAATGTGCGCCACAACAATTGGCCAACCACTAGTGTGCCTCTCGTGTTAAAACGTGTGGCTAAGCTCTGAGAGACGTGTGGCTAGCTCTATTTAAAGGGCATTCCACCCCCAAAACTATAATCCCCCCCAGTAATGGCCCCATGTGTGTAGTTGTAGTTTAATCTTACCTCACATCCGCTCCATATGGTTCCTGTAGTCCCCCCCCAAAGTCCCAAAAACGGCCCACCAGGAGGATAGCAGAGTCCATATAGGACTCTGCCTCCTGTCTCGCCTCCGGGAGAAGTTTGGCATGCGTACTGCAACCGTTCTCCTCCTCCCCTCCCTCCCTCCCTCCCTCCCGATTAGTTCCCTCCCACTAGCATAAAACCCTTTAGATATAGTATCCCCCCTGTCCCCCCAGCCCCAACCGCTATATTTTTATTATTAGAAAGTGCCCCAAACATTACTTACCTTCCCTCTTTCCTCCGCCGCACTGAACTCCCAGCAGCCGCGTCCTTGATTGGCTGCCGCTCAGCCAATCACAGACGTGACTGCCAGTCACGCCCTCTCGCAGGCAGAGGGCCTGGCAGCGCGTGGAGGAAAAGGGAGGTAAGTAAAGTTTGGGGCACTTTCTAATAATAAAAATAGAGCGTGTTGGGGCTGGGGGCAGGGGAATGTTATATCAAAAAAATTTCAAGGTGGACATACCCTTTAAACAGGCAGACTGCTCGGTCAGTGCGGAGTACCTGTCTGTACAGGTGTCTCAGAGCATCGGTACTAAACTGCTGGCACACACACACAGGGGGATTTTCTGGCTGGGTTGAAAATCCTATTGAAAAAAACACCTGTGTGTGGGCTGTATGCCCAAAACGAAATTTAAGGGACACTAAACCAGCGTTTTTAAGTACATTGCACCTGTTTCCATTATTCTCAGGGAGTTGAGAACGGTTATTCCCACCTCCCTGTGAATATAGAACGCCCAGAGAACACTGGAACTTACTTACCACCAACACTTATTTAACTGGGACCCCCCCCCCAGCCAAAGAAAAGCTAATCAAACAATGTATCACATGTCTTTTTCCTATAACCCCTCCTCTTCCTTCTACCCTGGCTCAGGCATGCTCAGTCTGCTTAGCCATTGGCAAGGGGAGACATCCATGACGTACTTACACCGCTCCTGTGTTAAGAATCGGTAGGAGTGGCTAGAAATCACGGTGCATAATTGTAAAAGCTTTTTCCCGACTTCATACAGGTATATTGGTGTATATTTCTGCTTAGGAATTACTAAGAAAGCGAATTATGAATTTTTTAATCATTTCTCAGCTAAAAGTCATGGGGAAAATAGTTTAAGACAGTTTTAATCCTTTTTGGTCTTCCGTATATCAGATTATCCACTAATCAGGGTAAAGGGTAACGCTCCTCTCCTAATTGGGATTCCTAATATGATGTTATTTCAACTTAGCCTGATGTCTCCTGTACATTCCAGATCCAATTCATTTCCAACATGGAATGTTGTACCTGCCGATCTCTACTTATTTGTAAAATCATTTATCCTGCTTGTTTTTAGTATATCACCTCCTGCATGCAGACACGACCCCTTGTTTTATCTATAGAGAGGAGAGTTGAGAGGGTTGTTCCACTACAGTGTCTTGCATCCCATCCATCTTACACTTCAATCACCAACTGCATTACCTGACCTTGTCCACCAGACCGCCCCACACTGATTTGTACTGCCGATAATCCATTTCCTACTTAAAGGGTTTCCATAAACCGCCCCATTTATTTTTATACAATTAGGAAGGTAGGAACTGGCTATTTTTAGCTCCCTCGGAACGAATCACGCAGGCTCAGGTTAGGTACTTCCGCAGCCAAAGGAGTCTCGTCCCTTGACAATTTGATTCCCCAGCTCCAGCCTGCTGCTGCAGGTGAAGTGCAAAAAGGAAGATAACAACACCCTCCAACAGTCCCCCTTAATAGTCCCCCTAACAACAGGTGCACTCCCCTTTAATTACGTACTTGTACTTTAAATATTTTACCATAGTACAGATCTGCAGGGTGAGGGCTAATGGAGTTACCATGATCTTAGCACAGCTCTGTGTACTTTATTTCTCAGTAGTGTACCTATTTTAAAGGGTATTTTTGGAGGTAGGTACTATAGAAAATAACACAGTACAAGCTGCAGGGGGGCGGGATAATGAGTGAACCGATCTTAGCACAGCTCTGTGTAGATGTCTTTCTCATATTGTACCGCTTTAAAGGGAATGTTGGAGGTATGGTACTTATAGAAACAACAATAGTCAGCGCTGGCCAGGGGTAGGTATGAAGTGACCTGATCTTAGCGCAGCTCTGTGTAATGTATTTCTCCAATCAGCGTACCTATTTAAAGGAGAATTTTGGGGGGGAGGGTAGGGACTTATAGCACACATAGTACAAAGCTGCAGTGGATGGTAATGAAGTGACCTGATCTGTAGCACATCTCTCTTGTAAAGTATTTCTATAGTGTACCTATTTACAAGGGAATGTTGGATGGTATGGACTTATAGACACGAACCATAGTACAGAGCTGCAGTTTGGATAATGAAATTTGGACCTATCTTATCACGGCTCTGTGTAATGTTTCTAATCATAGTGACCTATTTAAAGGGATTTTGAGGGTAGGTACTGATAGAAAACAACATAGTACCGGCTGCGGGGGAGGATAATGAAGTGACCCTGATCTTAGCAACAGCTCTGTGTAATGTTTAGCAATAGTTGTACCTCTTTAAGGGAATGTGGGAGGGGTAGGTAATTAGAGCAAACAACATAGTACAGGCTGCAGAGTGGAGGATAATTAAGTGAACCTTTCGTAGCCGCTCTGTTAATGTATTTCTTAATATGTCCCTATTTAAAGGGAAATGTGGAAGGGTAGTCCCTTAATATAACTAACATAGTATCAGAGCTGCAGGGGGAGGAATAATGAAATGAACCTGATCTTAGCACAGCTCTGTGTAATGTATTTCTCAATAGTGTCCTAGTTAAGGTGAAGGTTGGAGGTAGGTACTTATAGAACAACATAGTACAGAGCGGCGGGGAAGGATAATGAAGTGAACCTGCATCTTTGCAATCTCTGTTGAAATGTATTATCAATATGTACCCTATTTAAAAGGGAATGTTGGAGGGTAGCTACTTAAGAGAACACATAGTACAGACTGCAGGGGAGGCTAGGATGACCTTATCTTTAGCACAGCCTGTGTAAATGTACTTATCAATAGTGTACCTATTTAAAGTGGAATGGTTTTTGGAGGGTAGGTACTTATAGAAACAACATAGTACAGAGCTGCAGGTGGATGATAATGAAGTTAACCTGATTCATAGCAAAGCTCTGTGGCATGTATTGCTCACTAGTGTACCCATTTACAGGGAATTTTGGAGGTAAAGGTCCTTATAGAATACATATTTAAGACTGCAGGGGAGGATAATGAAGTGAACCTGATCTTAGCCACAGCTCTGTGTAATGTATTTCCAAATATTGTACCTATTTAAGGGGAATGTTTGGAGTAGGTACTTATAGAAACATAGTACAGAGCTGCAGGGGGAGGATAATGAATAACCTGATCTTAGTAAAGCTCTGTGTAATTTTTTTTCGTAATAGTGTACCTATTTAAAGGGAATGTTGGAGGGTAGGTACTTATACAAAACATGTACCGAGCTTGGCAGAGGGATGACAATGAGTGAACCTAGCTAGCCACAGCCTGTGTAATGTATTGCTTTCTTAATCGTGGTACCTATTTAAAGGGGAATGTTGGAGGGTAGTGACTTATAGAAATACATAGTTTTTTTTTAAGAGCTGCATGGGAGGATAATCAGTGACCCTGATCTGTAGCCCGCTCCTGTGTAATTAGTTTCTCAATATTGTACTATTTAAAGGGGAATGTTGGAGGGTAGGTAACTGTATAGAAACAACATAGTACAGATCTGCAGGGGGAGGATAATGAAGTGAACCTGATCTTAGAGATACATCTCTGTGTATTAGTTTCGTACTAGTGTACCATTTAAAGGAATGGTTGGAGGGAAGGTACTGTAAAAACAACCTAGTACAGAGCTGCAGAGGGAGGACAATGAAGTGAACGATCTTAGCAACAGCTCGTGTAAAGTATTTCTCAATCAGTGTAACTATTAAAGTAATGTTTGGAGGGTAGGCTAGTTAGAACAACATAGTAACAGAGCTGCAGGGGGACAGATAATGAAGTGAAACTGCTCTTACACAGGCTCTGTGTAATGTATTTCTTAATAGCGTCCCTATGTAAGGGGAATTTTGGAGGGTAGGTACTTATGAAATAACATAGTTAAGAGCTGCAGGGGGAGGATAATGAAGTGACCTGATCGTAGCACAGCTCTGTAGTAATGTATTTCTCAATATAGTTGTACCTATTTAAAGAGGAATGTTGTGAGGGTAGGGACTTATAAAACACATATGTACCAGCCTGCAGGGGGAGGATATGATTGAACCTGATCTTAGCCACGCTTCTGTGTATGTATTTCTTAATCGCGTAACTATTTAAAGGGGAATGTTTTGGCGGGTAGGTAGTTACGAACAACATGTAACAGAGCTGCAGGGGGAGGAAATGAAGTGGAACCTATCGAGCACTCTCCTTGGTAATGTACTTTCTTTTAATAGTGACCTATTTTAAAGGGGAATGTTTGAGGGTTAGGTAGTGATAGAAACCACATAGTACAGGCTGCAGGTGGAAGGATAATTAAGTGGAAACTGATCTTAAGACACAGCTCGGTGTAATTATTGCCCAAGATGGTACCTAGTTACAGGGGAATGTTGAGGGTAGGTACTTATAGAAACCCCATAGTAAAAAAAACAGACTGCAGGGGAGGATAAGGAAGTGAACCTGAATCGTAGCACATCTCTGGTTAATGTATTCTTAAATTAGTGTAACCTATTTAAAGGGGAATGTTTGGAGTGTGTTACTTATCGAACAACATAGTCATAGCGCAGGGGGAGGCATAATGAAGTGAACCTTATCTGAGCACATCTCTGTGACTTGTACTCTTATCCGTACCTATTTAAAGGGAATGTTGGAGGGTATGGTATTTTAGAAAGCAACATAGTACAGAGCTGCATGGGGAGGATAATGAATGACCTATCTGTAGCACATCTCTGTGTAATGTATTCTTTAATAGTGTACCTATTTACGGGAATTTGGCGGTAGGTACTTAAGAAATCACATAGTACAGAGCCTGCAGGGGGAGGATTTGAATAGAGTTCCTTTTCATTTGCAGGTTTCTTCAGACAAATGTGTCCCCTTACCTTGGCACCACCTGTAGCTCTGCCTTGCAGGATATTTCCCCTGACAGTTTTTTTGCCGTTCAGTGTAAAACCCCCACAGTCACTGACTGCCGCTTAGAAGCACCACGAGCACTTCAGCATCCTCGTATACACAAACTAAAATGGCCGCTCGCGTGTCAGCAAACCCCGTCCTGGGTTATAAAACAAAAACACAAGACATCGTTTAAAAGTTAAGACCAGCGATTTTACACCAACAGCAAAAGTCAGTCTTTGTTATCTTTCAATCTTTCTATTTAATATGAATAATAGAAGAAGATATGTGGGCGCATGGTGTGGTTTACATAACTTGTCGTATGGATCGCCTTTTAAATTTCCATTCATGCCCTACATAAACACTTTGACTTACAGGCCAGATTAACAATGTTACGGTCCTTTCTATGCGACTTCCTAATAAAAGATCACCTTAAAAATCTTCAGTTATAAAACTTCTGCAGTTCCTGCCCCTCCTCTAGGTCGCTCTCTCATACATTGCTCAGTTTTAATTCACCCAGGAGCAGAGAGGCCTTCACCGGCATCACCTACTTCAGGGGGAATGTAACAAGAGCAATTTTACATTTCTTCACTTAACCTGTAGGGGCAGTCCTGTTGATGGCACTCTTGTACAATCCCCCTTTCTATTTAATTGTAAGGTACAGTCAATGTTTCTGTAGAGAATAATTTTTATGGACTTCAATCAGATCAATATTTAGTAAGAAGATACATAGACAGCGAAAGTGATAGATCTTTTATCTGCATTTTTGAACCTTTACTTCAGAGGGACATTGGTTTTTAGTGCAGTCTTTCCCTTTACAAACCTAACCAATAAAAAATAATTAAAGAGACATTTCCACATTCATTATGAATATAGAAATGGAATTTTTACACATAATCTATTCGGTTAGTAAACCTAATCCGGTCCACGGAGGAGGAAATTTGTACCAAATGATATCCGGGATTGGTTTCCCTTCCACGACCACCACAAAGCGAGCTTTCCCTCCCACTCCGATCTCTCTGTCCTCCATGATGGTTTCAAAGTGAGGTTCCTCTGGAAATAAGAGATAATAATAGTAGATGGTCCCGAGGGCGTCAACCATCAGGTCACTTAGCACGGACTGGTGGTGGGTAACCGAAAGTCTGTCATTGATTGTCATTGGTGAATTGGAATCTTACCTGCCATCAGACTCGATGTTTAATGTGCAGCTTTCAGACCCGTAGCGATTCCTGGCTACAAATGTCAGCTGACCTGCATCCGACTCCTGGGACTGTAGCAGCATTACCGAGTGTTGATCATCGTCCCACCTACTAACTGACTCGCACATCGTCTTCTATGTCGTGCAAAACCGTCCTCTTGCCCTAGGAGAGGATTCCTATTTAGTTACATTATGGCACTTATACAGGGGGGCCATTCACTCTATTGATGATAGCGAATTGGAGCATTCTATCAGGGCCGTCTCTAGACTTTTTGGCACCTGAAAAAATTCAAATGCGTCCCCGCCCCCTCACCATGCTGCCGGAAGGGTGGTGTTTTTTATAATTGGGTAATACTTGTCAGGAAGTGGGTGTGACTTGTTCAGAAAGTGGGGAGGGGCTTTATACACATGACTGGTAAATAATCCCCCAATGATTACTGTTAATGAGCGCCGACAGTGACCCTGGTAGATGCCCCACATTGATTTTTTGATCTCAGGGCTGGTAAATCTGAAACTCAATGTGCCCCCAGGGCGCAGGATGCCAGGGTGAAAAAAAAAAATCTGCCTTTAAAACTGCTGCCCTCCCTATAGGATGCTGCTCTTTATGTGCTTCACCCTGCCTCAATTAAAGAGAGGCGGCCCCTGATTCTATCTACATTACACATTAATTTATACTTGGCCACCAGACTGAATTGTTGGAGACTTTTTAAAGCCTTTTTAAATCTGTTCCTGTCATGGAAGCCCATCCAACTTTAAAGGGGAGGCTACATTTGTATCAGTCTGGGGACTAAGGAAAGGTGCAGTATGGCGTATATCTTAATATTACACGAACGTTAAGGTGCACTTGATACAATCCAATTCAGTATTTATATACAATTGGCCATGTTAACAACCTTATAAGGTGACCTTACACTACTAAGACATTAACAGGGAGATTCAATAAGTTCCTTATCGTTTAAAATGGTGCTAATTTGCCCCAATCAATCAGATCTTATTTAAACATTTGAAATCTAAAATCTGATTGGTTGGGCAAATAGCACCATTTTAAACGATAAGAACTTTTAATTGATAGCCCTAGTAAATGTAGATGTTCGTCCTATACGAGAATGTCTAATCTATCTAAAAAACGCCTAATCCGTTCTATGACGCAATCAACTTTGGATTGCCGACAATGAATTGGCTTAATACTAATAAAGGATAACCCCAATACCATATTAGAAATACACCGCCAACTTAAGAAATAATGATAGAAATTAAGGGATACTGCAATAAAATTTAAAACACACTGCCAACAATATGACAAGAAACATAAGTCTTTTACAATCTGCAATTTAAAAACAGCAGAGATCTCCTTTGAACCATAAAACCATTTAAGGGACAAAACCAATATTTATTAAAGGGACACAACCAATTAAATTAAGGGACACAACCAATAATAATTACAGGAACAAAGCCAATATAATTAAAGACAACAACCATAATTAAGAACACACCCAATAATAATTAAAGGAACAAAACCAATATTAAGTAGACACAACCCATAATAATTAAGGGACACAACCCATAATAATGAAAACATATTACCAATAAGAATGAACGGGGAACTGTGGTCTCCAAACAATTACTTTTAAATGAAAGGACATTTTTCCCCCCTACCTTTAAACGAGCCATCAACCCACCTCTCTACGTCTCCACAGCCAAGATATACAGAAATGACTGCACAGAAAGTTTAGTGGGAGGCTGACATGTGACATCCTAGGCGTCCTCCTGCACATTGCTGCCTTTCACAGCCTCATACTCCCTCAGTGGGTGTGAGGGAGAACAGGAAGTCCCCTCCTCTCTCTGCTGTTGCAGTCATCACAAAAAGGAAAGTCGTCAAAACTATGCAAAATAAATGAAGGACATAAATTGCAAAAAGTCTGGGGAGCATGCCTAATCAAGTTGACCGCAATTGACCTAAAGTCCATGTTTTGGCCACAGTTCCCCTGTAAGGAAGACGGCGAAAAATGCGGGTCGGAATGAAACCTAAACGCAGGTGTTTGTGCAAAGTGGGGGGATTAACCTCGTGGTGTCGGGGCCGGCATTCTTCTACCTCTGCCAGGCTAACTTTGGCTTCCCGGGGATTGATCGTTCACTGTACACCTTAGAGGCTGTTTTTCCACCATGTACAGCGAGGTCGGGGCATCCTTCCAGGAATGATCGGTTTTTTTTTGCTTTCAGGTAGGGACCTACGGCCGGGGACCGATCTGTTATTTATAGCACTTTATAAATGGTTCTTTATAGCACGTACTAATTTATTTATACACTTTATAATGTTTTTATAGCACTTTATAATGTTATTTTAAGCACGTTAATCCGTTATTTATAGCATTTTCAACTTTCAGTTAAAGTATTAGGAAGATTCTTCTATAAACTCTAGGCCAAAATAGGAGACTTTGTTGTTATTGCCCCACACAAGTTGGCATAATCAAATTAATTGGGGAAGATTCTCCCTAGACCAATAAGGACACTTGGTTTCAAAATCTGCAAGGTGTTGTTCCACCAGAAAATAAAGTCACGTAAGTATCAGCAATAACTATGGTCTTGTAAATTTGGCAGTGATTAATTTTGTCATCTGACTGTGCTATTCCAGTAGGGGCGCCTAACAAACAATGAGATGTGTCTAATTGTTGCCTCACCTCTGTCCATGAGCCGCCACGTTCTCCAACGTACTATGAACAACAAAATGGGAATGATTAAGTATTACTGTGAGAGTCGGTGGTGTTCGGGATAACACGGAGAGGTACTGATTGCCCTTGTCAGGGACTTGATACAGTGACCAGTATCCTTTAAATTGCTGGCGATGATGTCCCTGGGTGAGCCCAAACTTGCTGCTCGAACTGAGTAGGTGACCCTAGCCAGATCTGTAGATAACATACAATTACACATGGTACAGGTTGCCCAATAGTCATTACCAATCAATAACAGTATTCCTGTACATAGTAAAGGCTCGTGGACTATTTCCGCTGTACTAGACGGCAGCAATGTCCAGATGTTTAAAAACTACAACTCCCAGCATGCCCTTTTACAGCCAGGTACTGCTGACCACGATGTTGAAAACTACAACACCCAAGCATTCTGCTGCAGATTTCCAAACATCTTGGAGGGCTGCTGGCTGGACATAAGCAATCCCCAGATTTTACTAAAAAAAACTAAGCCTCAGAAACATGAGTGACATGACTTCCTAACCTTTCCTTTCATCTGCCCATCGACATCATGAAAGAGTAATACTGTATTCTTGACCAGGTGTCTACCTTTTCTTAAGGGGACAGACCACATTTATAATTTCGTGACCATATATTCGTAACCATTTTCTTTAAGTTGATACAGCGTCTCCCGTCCTTATGTATATGTAAGTAGCTGACTCTTTTTGCTAGACTACAACTCACAGAACTCTCAAATGAACTACCTTGCCGGGTCCAGCCTTCTGGGTGGCTTCCATCTAGATTCACAATTCTTCCGGTTACAGAGACCCACGCTGGGGGAACCATCAGGGGGGCGGGGCACCAATTGCATGTAAAATATAAAGTCATAAAGGTCCAGCTGCACCAAGGAGATAAAAATATGACAATTCTTTTATTATCCCACTGTACAACATTCCCACCCTGATACAGACCTCCCAACCCTATACAGACACTCCACCCTTACAGACATCCCACCCTAGACAGACATCCACCCTATACAAACATCCCCCCCAATACAGACATCCCACCTATACAGGACATCCCACCCTTACAGACATCCCACCCTATACAATCATCCCCCCTAATACAGACAATCCCCCTATACAACATACCAACCTATCCGCATCCCACCCTATCAAACATCCCACCTTACAAGACATCCCCCCTATACGACATCCCCCCCACCCTATTAACAGACATCCCACCCATACAGACATTCCACCCTAGCCAAACTCCACCCTATACACCATCCCACCCTATACAGACTCCCACCCTATACAGACATCCCATCCTATACCAGACATCCCACCCCTATACAAACATCCACCCTAACAGACTCCCCGCCATATCTACATCCCACCCTATACGACATCCCAACCCTATACAGACAATCCCATCCTATACAGACATTCGCACCTCTAATCCAAGCTCTCACCCTTACAGCTCCCACCCTCTACAAACTCCCACCCTTACAGACAGCCTCCCACCTATACAAACTCCCACCTCTACAGACTCCACCCTATACAGACAATCCCACCCTATACAATCATCCACCCTATACAGAATCCCAACCACTAACCGACATCCCCAACCTATACAGCCATCCCACCCCTATACCGACATCCCACCCTATCAGACATCCCACCCTATTACAGACA
This sequence comes from Hymenochirus boettgeri, assembly GCA_019447015.1. NCBI lineage: Eukaryota > Metazoa > Chordata > Amphibia > Anura > Pipidae > Hymenochirus > Hymenochirus boettgeri. Next base: position 154,949,761 of record CM033477.1, read on the forward strand.
TCCACCCCTCTAACAACATCCACCCTATACAGACCTCCACCCTATACAGACTCTCCCAATCTATACGACTTCCCACCCTATACCAACATCCCATCCTATACAATAAACCTCACATCGTTATATTGACATCCACCCTATACAGGACACCCACCCTATCGATGTTTGACATCCAGGACACCCACCCCCGTGACACCTTCCCCCCCCCAATCACTCAGGCTAAGAAACTAGTGGTGGCCATGTTCAGCCACACCCAGTCAGGGTGTCTCATTATTTCAGATGCGGGTAATGGTTCTGGCGGCTGCCTGCAGGACTCAATCATGACCTTTGTTCAGCCATTGGTTTGACTGCACGTTTATGACCCCTCTGAACAAACGACTAGAATAACCGGGCAATGCCCGTACTCTGCTGTGACACATAGAGCCAATATACATATGGTATAGCCTGTTTATTCGTTAGAAGAACTGGACTTAAATTTTAGTACTTGAAGACGTTTATCACTATTCATCCAACTGGATCTCTCACATCAGAATACTATTTACAGAATCTGTTGGCAATTAACTGTACCCTGGTTGTGTCCCACATCACATATGACTCGCCCAGTTTAAGGACCTCTGAATGCGTAGGTGTGATTGCATGTGGGTGGGTGTTATCAGAAACTGCCAGGTAAGTTCAAAGACCAGCTTGCACATTGCAGACGTTGGTGTCGAACCCCCCACCTCTATTCAGGCTTGTTTCATTTATTTTCATCTCAATGGCCTCCTTGACACCCTCTCTTGAACCATCTGTGTTCATTGTGCCATATAGTTATACATTAACAATCTTCCAAAGGTATTCCTTTACCTTAAGATGCAGGACAAACCGCTGAGTTCCTGACCCTGAGGAATTGGGCTCTTCTCTTGCGGGCCCTACGTTGATGCAGTTTGCTGTTGGTCTCCCCCATCATACAATCAGAGACTTCTTCACTGCACTGCAATGCACTGTGTAGTGATTTGCTTTTCTTGTTGTTTTCGGGTATTGGTCTTCACGGATGTACCAATTACTACTGACCTCAGTGTGTTGTTTCGGGGGTTTAAAGCAACAGTGGATACGTGTTTATTGAAAACTCTTCTTACTTTCTAGGAGACCCCTGCTACAGATGGATGACCATGTTCTTTCTCCGTCTTGCTTTTCCCCTTCCTGTCCTGCCAATGTAGAACAAGCTGTTTTTGACACCTTACCCTGGCCTTCCTAATAACACCTCTTAGCCACAATGCAATCACCTTGCATCAGGAAGGTCCCTAACACCTTGGCTTGATGAATGCTAATTGAAGAGACTTATCCAGGGGTACATAATTGATGGATAATATTACAGTATACCATGACCTGGTTGGAATGAATAGTTACAGCATATACCCATGACCTGGATAGCTGAATATTAAACAGATATTACCCTTGGGGACCTAATGAATGAATTTATTAGATATAGACCGTGACCTGGATTGTGATGCATTACAGATTACCATACCTGGGATGGATGAATATTACAGATATACCGTGCCGGATGGATGAATATTAACAATATAACCGTGACCTGGATGGATGATATTACAGATATACCGTACCTGGTGAATATAATATTACAGACTACCATGACCTGGATGGATGAATATTAACAGATATACCCATGACCTGAGTGAATGATATTACACGATATACCATGACCTGGAATGGATGAATATTACAGATCTACCGTACCTGGATGAATGATATTTACAGATATACCATTAACCGGAGATGATTATAGATACCTGACGATTAATGACAAGCATATACCATGACCTGGAGGATGAAATTACAGAAACCATACCTGGAGGATGAATATTACAGATATACACCGCTTGCGTGAATAACAAATCTAGCCGATGGATGCATATATTACAGATATCCCATGAACTGGATGAATGAATATTACAGATATACCAATGACCCTGGATGATGAATTACAGATAATACCGTACCTGGATGGATAATATACCCAGAATATCCCATGGGGTACCTGGAGAATGGAATATTATCGATATTACCATGAACCTGGATGGATTAATATTAACAGATTTCCCATGACTGGATGGAATTATTATGACAGATATACCATGACCTGGATGATAATATTACAGATAAACCGTGACCTGATGGATGAATATTACTTACACTGGATGATATTTAAACAATTACATGACCTGGATGAAATGAATATTACAGATAATACCAATGACCTGGCATGAAAAGATGACATATACAGATATAACCTGACTCTGATGGATTGAATACTATACTCGTCTATTAGATATACCGTGACCGGGATGGATGAATATTACAGATTACCATGACCTGATGATTAATATTCAGATATACCATGACCTGATGGAGAATATTGACAGATATACCATACCTGGGTGAATGTAATCTCTCAGTATACCGTGACCTGGATGAATGATATTACAGATATACCGTGACCTGATTGAATGAATATTACGATATACCTGGTGGACCTGGATGGATGAATATTAACGATTACCATACCTGGATGAGAATATTACAGATATACCTGACCTGGGATTGGATGAAATATTTACCAGATCCCCATGAACTGATGAAGAATATTACAGACATATCCCATTACCTGGATGGATGAATATTACCGATATACCATGACCTGGAGAAATGATATTACAGATACCATGACCTGATTGAATGAAATATTACAGATATACATACCTGGATGATGCATATTAACAGATATACCGTGACCTTGGATTGATGCAATATTACCAGAACAAACCATGACCTGACGAACCTGAGAAATCTATGCACACATCCATATAGGTAAACAACTAGCATAGAATACCTGGGAACTGGGCTGCTGCAAAACTACAATTCCCACATTTCCTTTCAATTCTATACCAGTTGACTACAGGTGAGCATACATGCTAGCGCTTCCCCACTTTGTTGGCGATGACAACCTTTTGTACACTCCGGCCATGAGAATGAATTCACTGAGGGGAAATCAGGCGTGGATGTCTCTATCTCAAATAGCAAAAATATGTTAGGTGTATGGATCAGGTGTCCCTGGGCAAATGGGTCCTAATCAACCATTACATGGTTCACAATTGATGACGAGGACACATGCTACTGGGACTGACCCACTGGCGGGGGAACTGTGCGGTGGGTGAACGCGGGGAGGGGGGGAGGGGGGCTGGGGGGGCGGGTGACTGATGGCTGGTGATACACAATGGGACTGGGAATGTGCTGCCCCACTGTGATCTCGTGAACAAGGGTTGGCTGGTTAAAACTATTTGAATGGATACCGACAAACAACAAAAAATAGATGATCATGCACATTCCATGGGCCCCATATATCATGAATATCTTTGCCTATGTCCAAACAGGAAAACATTGGGGTTTTATGCTAGTGCAAACAGTAAAAAACAGTGGAACATGGGGGGGCCTCTGCTATTGCAACAGTAAAAACTGGGTTGTCTATCTATTGCAGAACAGTAAAAAACATGGGGTCATGCTAGTCAAACTGAAAACTGGGGGCCTATGCTAGTGGCACCAGTACAAAACATGGGGGTCTGCGTAGTGCAAACAGTGAAACATGGGGGTCTATGCTAGTTTGCAAACAGTTGAAAACATGGGGGTCTATGCTAGTGCAAACAGTAAAAACATGGGGTGTATGGCTAGTGCAACACAGTTGAAAACATGGGGGGCCTATCCTAGTGCAACATTAAAACAGGTGGTCTATGCTAGTTCAAACAATACAAAACATGGGTGTCGATGCTAGGTGCAACGCATACAAACAATGGGGTCTATGCTGTGCAAACAGTAAAAAACACTGGGGGTCTATGCTGTGCAAACAGTAAAAACATGGTGGGTCTATGCTAGCGTCAAAACGCTAAAACATGGGGGTCTTGCTCGGGGTGTTCGCAAACAGTAAAAACATGGGGGTCTATGCTAGCGCAACAGTAAAACATGGTGTCGATGCTGTGCAAACCGTAAAAACATGGGTGGTCTCGGCAAAGCAGTAAAAACATTGGGGTCTATGCTAGTGTCACACCTAAAAACATGGGGGTCATGCTAGCGCAAACGTAAAAACATGGGGTCTATGCCTAGTGCAAACAGTAAAAAACATGGGGTCTATGCTACTGCAAACAGTAAAAACATGGGGGTCTATGCTACTTGCAAACAGTACAGAACATGGGGGTCTATGCTAGTGCAAACATAAAAACATGGTGGTCTATGCTATTGCAAACGTAAAACATGGGGTGTCTATACTAGTTCAACAGTAAAACATGGGGGACTTGCTAGTGTAAAACAGTAAACATGGGGTCTATGCTAGTGCCAACACAGTAAAAAAACATGGTGTCTATGCTATGGGCAAACTAGTAAAAATATGGGGTCTATGCTATGCAAACAGTAAAAAACTGGGGGTCTATGAGTGCAACTTACATGTGCATCAGTAAACAGTAAAAACATGGGGGTCTATGCTAGTGCAACATAAAAAATGGGGTCTATGCTAGTTTAAACAGTAAAACATGGGCAGCTAGTCTACGAAAACATGGGCAGCTATGCAAACAGATTAAAAACATGGGGGTCTATGCTATGCAAACATAACAACAAGTGGGTCTATGCAGTGCAACAGTAAAACATGGGGGGTCCTATAGTTAGTGCAACCAGTAACGAACATGGGGGTCTATGCTGAGTAAATGTGTCTAATGTTCACACAGTAAAAACCTGGGGGTCTATGCTAGTGCAAACAGTAAAAACATGGGGGTCTATGCTAGTGCAACAGTAAAAACATGGGGTCTATGCTAGTGCAAACAGGTAAAACCATATGGGGGTATGCTAGTGCAAACAAAATAATGGGGGTCCTATGCTAGTGCAAAAGTAAAACATGGGTGTCCTATGCTAGTGCAAAACAGTAAAAACATGGGGGTTCTATGCTAGTGCAAACAGTAAAACTGGGGTGTCTATGCTGTGCAAACAGTACACATGGGGGCTATGCTAGTGCAACAGTAAAAAAATGGGTCTATTGCTAGTGCAACAGTAAAAACAGGGGGTCTATCTAGTGTAAACATTAACAACATGGTGGGTCTAGCTATGACATAAAGCTTGCATGCAACATTAAAGAACTGGGGGTCTATGCTAGTGCAAACAGTAAAACATGGGGTCTATGCTAGTGCAAACAGTAAAACTGTGGGGTCTAGCTAGTGCCAAACAGTAAAACCTGGGGGTCTATGCTAGTGTAACTTATAAAACATGGGGGTCTATGCTAGTGCAAACAGTAAAAACAACGGGGGTCTATTCTATGCAAACAGGTAAAACCTGGGGTCTATGCTAGTGTAAACAGTAAAACATGGGGCTTGCTATTGCAAAAAACAGCTACAAACCTGGGATCTTAGCTAGTGCAAACAGTAAAACATGGGGGTCTAGGCTATGCAAACAGTAGAACATGGGTCTAAGCTAGTGCACCAGTAAAACACTGGGTGGGTCTATGCAGTTCAAACAGTAAAAACCTGGGGTCTATGTAGTGGAACCATAAAGAAACTGGGTGTTTTAGTCAGGGAGATAACCCTTCCTAAAAATGCAACCAGAGCAGCGAGTATCAGCCATGGTAAATGACCCAGTTAAATCTGAGGGTTACCTTGACGTGGTTGGAAGGAAGCTTTTTCACTTGTGCATAAAATGTACTAAAATCCCCCATGTTTTCACCTGTTGCACTAGCATTGATATTATGATATATTGGGGCTCCAGGAATGGTGCATTGATCATCTCTTTTCTTGTTTGTTCTATCCAGATGATGGATCAGTTATTCTCCCACCTCCTGTGAATAATAGAACGGCCCAGAACAACTGGAACTTACCTTACCCTCCCCCGCGGCTCCTCTGGCATCTGATTGCTGAGTTACAGCCGCGCTTGCCCTCCCCGTCCAACTCCTATCTTTGACGCTCGCCCGCACATACCAAAGGTGTGCGATCGGACATTGCGCGTGTCATCTAAGAGCAGATGCGAGAGCACGTGGTATCAGATTTCCAGGTCTACCTGGGGCGTTCTATTATTCACAGGTAGGTGGGAATAACCGTTTTACCTCCCTGTGAATAATGGAAACGATGGATGTCCACAAAATCTGTTTAGTGTTCAGACTTTAATCAGACTTGTTGAAATTTTTTTGCGATCCCATCATCTGGATAGATCAAACAAGAAAAGAGATGATCAATGCACATTCCTGGGCCCCATATATCAAAATCTATGCTAGTGCAAAACAGTAAAAACATGGGGGATTTTGTTACAAATTTATGCACAAGTGAAAAAGCTTCCAACTCACGTCAAGTAACTCCAGTATGGAAGGTCCTAACAATTTACTTGGGTCATTTTCGGGTGATACTCGCTGCTTGTTGCATTTTCTTGGGAAGGTTGTCTCCCTGACTAAAACCCCCATGTTTTTACTGTTTGCCTAGCATAGACCCCCATGTTTTTACTGTTTGCACTAGCATAGACCCCCATGTTTTTACTGTTGCACTAATAGCCCGTATTGACGATAGCATAGCCACCATGTTTTTACTGTTTGCCAAGCATAGACCCCCATGTTTTTACTGTTTGCACTGCATAGACCTCCATGTTTTTACTGTTTGCACTAGAATAGCCCCCATATTTTACTGCTTGCACGCAACCCCAGCAACCCACCTCAATAGTTTTTACTGTTTGCACTAGCAATGGCCCCCTAAGTTTTTAGTTTGCACTAGACATAGACCCTATGTTTTTACTGTTTCACAGCCTAGCATAACGCCTATGTTTTACTGTTTCACTAGCATAGAACCCCATGTTTTAACTGTTTTCACTCGAACATAGATATTATGATATATAGGGGCCCAGGAATGTGCATTGATATCTCTTTCTTGTTTGTTCTAATGTTTTGGTCAGATCAGTAGCACTTCCACTATTGTTTTATAAAGTAATTTGTCACAGGAGCTCCCAACCCCCCTTTTGTATCATCTGCAATGATGGGCACACGGGGCAGTTCAATTGGTGCTCCCTGTCAACTTTGAATTGAACCATGTAATGGTCTGATTACGACCCATTTCGGGTGACACCTGATCCAACACTAACATATTTTTGCTATTTGCAGATCGAGAACATCCACCGCCTGTATTTCCCCTCAGTGAATATTCTCATGCCGGCGTGTACAAAAGTGTCATCTCCAACAAAGTGGGGAAAGCGGCCTGCTATGCTCACCTGTATGTCACTGGTAAGAATTGAAAGGAATGCTGGGAATTGTAGTTCTGCAGCAGCCCAGTCCAAGCCATTCTATGCCTAGTTGTTACCTATATGTATGTTTGCATAGGTTCTCATTCATCCAGGTCATGGTATATCTGTAATATTCATTCATCCAGGTCATGGTATATCTGTAATATTCATTCATCCAGGTCATGGTATATCTGTAATATTCATCCATCCAGGTCATGGTATATCTGTAATATTCATTCATCAGGTCAGGTATATCTGTAATATTCATTCTCCAGGTATGGTATATCTGTAATATTCATTCATCCAGGTCATGGGATATCTGTAATATTCATTCATCCAGGTCATGGTATATCGGTAATATTCATTCATCCAGGTCATGGTATATTGTAATATTCATTCATCAGGTCATGGTATATCTGTAAATTCATCCATCCAGGTCATGGTATATCTGTAAATTCATTCATCCAGGTCATGGTATATCTGTAATATTCATCCCAGGTCATGGTATATCTGTAATATTCATCATCCAGGTCATGGTATATTGTAATATTCATCCCATCCAGGTCATGGGATATCTGTAATATTCATCCATCCAGGTCATGGTATATCTGTAATTCATCCATCCAGGTCAAGGTATATCTGTAATATTCATCCACCCAGTTCATGGTATATCTGTAAATTCATCCATCCAGGTCACGGTATATCTGGTAATATTCATCATCCAGGTCACGTAATCTGTAATATTCATTCATCCAGGTCACGGATATCTGTAATATACATCCATCCAGGTCATGGTATATCTGTATATTCATCCATCCAGGTCATGGTATATCTGTAATATTTATTCATCCAGGTCATGGTATATCTGTAATATTCATTCATCCAGGTCATGGTATATCTGTAATATTATTCAGGTCAGGTATATCTGTAATATTCATTCATCCAGGTCACAGTATATCTGTAATATTCATTCATCCAGGTCATGTACCGGTATATCTGTAATATTCATTAATCCAGGTCATGGTATATCTGTAATATTCATCCATCCAGGTCATGGTATATCTTAATATTCATCCATCCAGGTATGGATATCTGTAATATTCATCCATCCAGGTTACGGGTATATCTGTAATATTATTCATCCAGGTCATGGTATATCTGTAATACTCATTCATCCAGGTCATGGTATATCTGTAATATTCATCCATCCAGGTCACAGTATATCTGTAATATTCATTTCAGGTCATGGTATATCGTTAATTTCATTCATCCAGGTCATGGTATATCTGTAATTTCATTCATCCAGGTCACAGTATATCTGAATATTAATTCATACCAGGTCACGGTATAATCTGTAATATTCATTCATCCAGGTCACGGTATATCTGTAATATCATTTACCAGGTCATGGTATATCTGTATATTCATTCATCCAGGTCATGGTATATCTGAATATTCATCATCCAGGTCATGGTATATCTGTATATTCATTCATCCAGGTCATGGTATATCTGGTAATATTCATCACAGGTCATGGTATATCTGTAATATTCATCCCCTCCAGGTCACGGTATATCTGTATAATATTCATTCATCCAGTTCATGGTTATATCTGTAATTCATTTCATCCAGGTCATGGTATATTCGTAATATTCATTCATCCAGGTATGGTATATCTGTAATATTCATTCATCCAGGTCACGGTATATCTGTAATATTCATTCATCCAGTCATGGTATATCTGTAATATTCCCATCCAGGTCACAGTATATCTGTAATATTCATCATCCAGGTCATGGTATATCTATAATATTCATTCCATCCAGGTCATGGTATATTCTGAATATCTTCATCCAGGTCATGGTATATCTATAATATTCATTCATCCAGGTCATGGTATATCTATAATATTATTCATCCAGGTCATGGTAATTGTAATATTCATCCATCCAGGTCAATGGTTTATCTTAATATTAATTCATCAGGTCATGGTATGTCTATAATATCATTCATCCAGCAGGGTAATGGTATATCTGTAATATTCATTCATCCAGGTCATGGTATATCTGTAATATTCATTTATCAAGGTCATGGTATATCTGTAATATTCATTCATCCAGGTCATGGTATATCTGTAATATTCATTCATCCAGGTCATGGTATAGCTGGACGTCAACTGGACTTAAAGTTTCGTTTTTGAAGACGTTTTGCTAGTCATCCGACTGGATCTCAATTCAGAATGACAAGAATCTGTTGGCCATTACGTACCCTGGAAAGTCCCAATTAGCATATGACAGCCAGATGTTAGGGACCTTCTGATTGCAAGGCGTGATTGCATTGTGGCTAAGAGGTGTTATAGGAATGCCCAGGGTAATGTGTCAAAACAGCATTGTACATGGCAGATAGTGAAGGGGAAAAGCAAGACAGGAGAAAGAACATGGTCATCCCATATGTAGCAGGGGTCTCCGAGAAATTAAGAAGAATTTTCAATAAACACCGTATCCCTGTCTGCTTTAAACCAAACAACACACTGAGGCAGCAATTGGTACATCCAAAAGACCCAATACCAAAACACAAGAAAAGCGACATCATATACGCAGTGCAGTGCAGTGAAGATGTCTTTAATTTGTATGTGGGGGAGACCAAACAGCAACTGCATCAACGTATGGCCCAGCACAAAAGAGCCAATTCCTCAGGTCAGGACTCAGCCGTGTACCTGCATCTTAAGGATAAAGGACATACCTATGAAGATTGTAATGTTAACATATTGGCAAAGGAACAGGACTGGTTCAAGAGAGGTGTCAAGGAGGCCATTTATATGAAAATAAAGAAACCAAGCCTGAATAGAGGTGGGGGATTCGACTGTAATGTACAATGCTGTTTTGACACCTTACCCTGGGCAGTTTCGATAACACCTCTTACAAACATTGCAATCACACCTTGCATTCAGAAGGTCCCTAACACCTGTCTGTCATATACTGGGACACAATCCAGGGTACATAATTGCCAACAGATTCTTGTACAAGTCATTCTGATTTGAGAGATCCAGTTGGATGACTAGTGAAATGCCTTCAAGAACTAAACTTTAAGTCCAATTCTTCTAACCGAATACAACAGATATACCTATATGTATATTGCTATATGGGTCACCAGCAGAGTACAGGGCATTGCCTGGTTACTTCTACGTCGTTTTTCAGAGGGGCCATAACTTGAGTCACCAACCATAGGGTGGGATGTCTGTATAGGGTGGGATGTCTGTATAGGGTAGAATGTCTGTATAGGATGGGATGTCTGTATTGGGTGGGATGTTTGTATAGGGTGGGATGTCTGTATAGGCACAGAAGAGCCAATTCCTCAGGTCAGGACTCAGCCGTGTACCTGCATCTTAAGGATAAAGGACATACCTTTGAAGATTGTAATGTTAACATATTGGCAAATGAACAAGACTGGTTCAAGAGAGGTGTCAAGGAGGCCATTTATATGAAAATAAATGAACCAAGCCTGAATAGAGGTGGGGGGTTCGACACCAACTGTCTGCAATGTGCAATGCTGTTTTGACACCTTACCCTGGGCAGTTTCGATAACACCTCTTACCCACAATGCAATCACACCTACGCATTCAGAAGGTCCTTAACACCTGGCTGTCATATGCTGATTGGGACACAATCCAGGGTACATAATTGCCAACAGATTCTTGTACAAGTCATTCTGATTTGAGAGATCCAGTTGGATGAATAGTGAAACGTCTTCAAGTACTAAAATTTAAGTCCAGTTCTTCTAACCGAATACAACAGGTATACCTATATGTATATTGCTCTATGTGTCACCAGCAGAGTACAGGGCATTGCCCGGTTACTTCTACGTCGTTTTTCAGAGGGGTCATAACTTGAGTCATCAACCAATGGCTGCACAAAGGTCAGATTAGAGTCCTGCAGGCAGCCGCAGAACCATTACCCGCATCTGAAATAAATGAGACACCCAACTGACTGGTGTGGCTACATCAATTGGCCACACTAGTTTCCTAGCCCTGAGTGATGGGGAGGGGGAAGGTGTCACGGGGGTTGTCCTGGATGTCAACATCGATAGGGTGGGATGTCTGTATAGGGTGGGATGTCAATATAAGATGTGATGTTTGTATAGGATGGGATGTTTGTATAGGGTGGGAAGTCTGTATAGATTGGGATGTCTGTATAGGGACGATTATTACCAATAAGAATTAAAGGGGAACTGTGGTCTCCAAACAAGTTAAGTTAAATGAAAGGCCAGTTTCCTACCTTTAAAACGAGCCATCAACCACCTCTCTACGTGCTCCACAGCCCAAGATATACAGAAATGACTGACCAGAAAGTTAATGGGTGGGAGGCTGACATGTGACATTCCTAAGGCTTCTCCTGCACAGTGCTGCCTAGCACAGCCTCAGACTCCCTCAGTGTGTGAGGGAGACAGGAAGTCCCTCCTTCTCTCTGCTGTGTGAAGTCACACAAAAATGTAAATATCTTCAAAACTATGCAAAATAAATAATGACAATAAATTGCAAAAATTCTACGGGGAGCAATTCCTATCAATTTACCTCAATTTACCTAAAGTCATTTTGGGCCACAGTTCCCCTTTAAAGGAATACTGCTAAAAATGATGTTCTGATTAAACCTAAACGCAGTGTTTTTTTCAAATTTTTTTTATTAAGCCTCTGTGTCGTTTTCCTTCATTCTTTACCTCTGCCAGGTAACTTTGGCTTCCACGTGATTGAGCGTCACTGTAACACAGAGAGGCTGTTTTTCCACCATGTACACGAGTTCGGGGCGATCCAGGATGATCGGTTTTTCTTTCAGGTAGGGACCTACGGCACGGGGACAGATCTGTTATTTATAGCACTTTATAATGTTATTTATAGCACTTTATAATGTTATTTATAGCACTTTATAATGTTATTTATAGCACTTTATAATGTTATTTATAGCACTTTATAATGTTATTTATAGCATTTTCACTGGCAGGTGAAAGTATTAGGAAGATTCTTCTATGAAACTCTAGGCCAATAGGAGACTTTGTTTGTTATTGCCCCACACAAGATTGGCAGATCAAATTATTGGGAAGATTCTCCTAGACCAATAGGAAACTTGGTTTCAAAATCTGCAAGGTGTTTCCACCAGAAAATAAAGGCACAGTAAAGTATCAGCAATAACTATGTCTGGAAATATTGGCAGTGATTAATGTTGCATCTGACTGTGCTATTCCCAGTAAAAGGGTTAACAAGTTCATTTCCTAGCAGAAGACGTTCCCACTGTAGACAATATGAATCTTCAGATAACATGGCACCACTAACCCACCGATAAACTTTTTTGGCAATAATCTCACCGTACACCATATTCCTGACAATTCCTATTGCCTAGAAGGATAATTCATCTGCTATAATTCCCAATATTTTCTCTTTGCAACCTTTATAGACGTAAGACAGGTAAATAATTGGTAATGGCACTGGACGCACCAAGCGATGTTTTGATATCTCTGATCCTCTCGTAACAGTCTAAAGGGCTTCTAAGAGGTGCAAAGGTTTTCTGTTAATTAGCAGCCAATAGATGTTCTTGTATTACTGGTCTTCTGCAGTTAGATTACATCTGATGGTTGGTACAATTTAAAGTGCTGGAGAACTTTTGAACCCTTTAGTGCATTAATATTCTAAACCCTGAGTGAAAGTATGGAAATTCCTGTAGTAAGCTATATAGTACAACAGAAAATGTGCTACCTGTGGTAGTAGTTGCAGCTTTACAAATTGCCATTTTTTTCTCCTTAAGAGGATCCTGTTGATGAAAACTGCTTGCGTGCCCTAAAACTCTCTTTTTCAGACTATCCGTAAAGGTGGAGAACGATAGTTCATGTCTGTACTTTGTGCCCGCTAACACAACAAATCCAATTGTTTTGAAAAGTACAAACAACCAATTTTGTTGAAAAAAAACCTATATTTTATTTTTTTTTGTAGTCCCAATAAATCTCAATTTTGAACAGTTGTTGAGTTTGTTATTTCTTCAGGTACAATTGTCCTGGGTAGGTTACTGCTCCGTCTATACAGCCTTACATATTTTAAAGGGGGTTTCTTAAAGGGATTTTTCTAGGGTTCCCTTTAGTTGAAATTATTCCACTGCTACATCCCGTTTAGAATTGAAATTGGCTCCTATAGGAAAAAAAAACACAAAGGTAATTTTTTGAGTTATGAAACAATATTAGAATAAAACATTTAAATAGATCTGTCTTCTAAAAAGAGACCACATTGGAAAGAGTGTATACGCATCTCCACCAGTATCGTCAGCTTGAATTAAATCAACAAGGTTTGCCACCAAACGGCAACATAATACCTCCTCGACTGACTAGCAAATGAATGCTGAACCTGAATATTCCGATCTGTTTATCAAAGTCGTAAAGCGTTTAATAAGGCTACAACCAATGAATATCGCTTGAGCCTGCTGCTGTTCTGGAAATAATGCAACTGCTTATGAGAGCCAATTAACTTGCATGTAAGCATGCTGATGGATTGGTTCTTTCTAAAAAAATACTTGTGCATGCGAGTGATCATCAAGTTTGCCTTTTTGAGTTTTAGCTGCTTGCTATATTGACACTCTGGATGTTATATTTAGAGATTGACCAAACCAAATACAAGAACATTTTTATGCAGTAAAATATGGAATAACAGAGATCTTGGTTAGAATGATGATATGAAATAGAGATTTTGGTAGCAGATAAAATGGGATTATTTAGATTTTGGGTAGCATGATAAATGGGATTATTTAGATCTGGGTGTGATAAATATGGAATAAATTAAATCTTGGTTACAATTATAAATATGAAAGTATTGAGATCTGGGTAGAATTAAAATATGGAATTATTGGGATCTTGGTTAGAATTATAACTATTAAATTAATAGAAATCAGGGTAGAAATATAAATATGGAATTATTTAGGTATTGGTTAAAATTATAAACATGGAATTATTATAGATCTTGGGTAGAATTATAAATAGTAATTATTTGAGATCTTGGGTTGAATTATAATTATGTATTATTGAGATCTTGGGTTGAATTTCAATATGGAATTGTGGAGATCTTGGGTAGAATTATAAATATGTAATTATAGAGATCTTGGGTAGAATATAAAATGTAATTATAGGATCTGGTTAGAATTATAAATATGTAATTATAGAGATCTTGGTTAGAATTATAAATATGTAATTAGGAGATCTTGGATAGAATATAAATATGGAATTATGTGAGATCTTGGGTAGAATTATAAATATGTAATTATTGAGATTTTGGTTGTAATGAAAAATTGAATTATTTAGATTTTGGTTAGAATGATAAAGATGAAATTATTGAGATCTTTGATCGAATTATAAATATAGAAATATTAAGATCTTGCATATAATGATAAATATGTAATTATTGAGATCTTGAGGTAGAATAATAATATAGAATAATGAGATAGATGGAGATGAATTATAAATATGGAATTCTAGAGATAAAATGACAAAAAGGAATCTCGTATATTTCAAGTAGAAGCCGGAAATTTTTCCTATAAAATCATCCTGAAAGTGTCCCCTAGCTTATACTAGGGTCTGGGTTGATCTGAATGCTTGAAGGAGCAGCTGGACAAAACACATAGCCCTGGGAAAACAAAAGCTGTACCCTGTAACACACAGAATCCTCTTGATTTCGTTGGGTAAGGCAATTGTTGTCCGGCTCACTATAGATCAGCCCAGACTGCAAGGGAATGGGGGGAAATGAGAGAAATAACAGGATTTAACAAACGGCAAATCTGTATATGGGGCTATGTATGGGACTTTCAATGGGATGTGTATTGGACTTTCGTGTATGAGGCTTTTTGTGGGACTGTCTGTGAAACTATTTATGGGGCTGTCTATGGGAGAATGTCAACCTCGGCTTATACTCGAGTCAATCAGTTTTACTAGTTTTTCAGGTAAACATAAGTACCTCAGCTTTATTCGGATTGCCTTATACTCTATTATATACGGTAATGAGATCTTGGGTAGACTTATAAATATGGAATTATTGAGATCTTAGTTAGAATTATAAATATGGATTTATAGAGCTCTTGGGTAGAATTGTTAATATGGAATTATTTAGAAATTGGTTAGAATGACAAATATGGAATTATTGAGATATTGGGTAGCATTGTAATTATGGAATAATAGAGATATTGGTTACAATTATAAATGAAAGTATTGAGATCTTGGGTAGAATTATAAATATGGAATTATTAATATCTTGGGTGAAATTCTAAATATGGAAATGGTTAGAATTATAAATATGGAATTAAAGAGATCTTGGATAGAATGTCAAAATTTGGAATTATTGAGACATTATTTAGAAATTGGTTAGAATGACAAATGTGGAAAAATAAGATCTTGGGTAGAATTAAAAATATGGAATTATTGAGATCTTGGGTAAAATATTAATATGGTATAAAAGTGATATTGGGTAGAATGATACATATGGAATAATAGAGATCTGGTTACAATTATGAATATGTAAATTATTGAGATCTTGGTTGAAATAATAAATAATGGAATGAATGAGATATTTGGGTGGAATTTATAAATATGGATATGTTGAGATCTTGGGTAAAATTATAAATATGGAATTATAGAGCTCTTGGTAGAATTGTTATATGGAATTATTTAGAAATTGGTTAGAATGACAAATATGGAATTATTGAGATACTGGGTAGCATTGTAATTATGGAATATAGATCTGGTTACAATTATAAAATGAAAGTATTGAGATCTGGGTAGAATTATAAATATGAAATTATGAATATCTTGGGTGAAATTCTAAATATGGAAATGGTTAGAATTATAAATATGAATTAAAGAGATCTTGGATAGAATGTCAAATTTGGAATTATTGAGACATTATTTAGAAATTGGTTAGAATGAAAAATGTGGAAAAATAAAGATCTCGGGTAGTAGAATAAAAATATGGAATTACTGAGATCTTGGGTAAAATTATAAATATGGTATAATAGTGATATTGGGTAGAATGATACATATAGAATAATAGAGATTTGGTTACAATTATGAATATGTAAATTATTGAGATCTTGGTTGAAATAATAAATAATGGAATGATGAGATATTGGGTGGAATTTATAAATATGAATTGTTGAGATCTTGGGTAAAATTATAAATATGGAATTATAGAGATCTTTGGTAGAATGATAAATATGAATTTTTTTAATCTTGGTTAGAATTATAAAAATGGAATTATTGAGATCTTTGGCAGAATTATTAAATATGGAATTATTACACTCTTAGCTAAAATTATAAATATGGAATTATTGAGATCTTGGTTAGAATTATAATTACGAAATTACTGAGAACTTGGGTAGAATTTAAAGGGCATGTCCACCCCCAAAACTATAATCCCCCCAACTACTGGCCCCATCATGTAGTGTAGCTTAATCCTTACCTCACATCCCAGCTACATATGGTTCTCCTGTAGTCCCCCCAAAGTCCAAAAACTGCCCACCAGGAGGATAGCAGAGTCCATATAGGACTCTGCCTCCTACCTGGCCTCCGGGAGAAGTTTGGCATGCGTACTGCAGCCCTTCTCCCCTACCTCCCCCCCTCCCTCTCCCTCCCCCTCCGAATTCCCTCCCCCTAGCATCAATCCCCTTTGATATAGCCTCCCCCTGGTCTTCCAGCCCCAACCGCTTCATTTTAGGTTTAGAAAGTGCCCCAAACTTTACTTACCTCCCCTCTTTCCTCCGCTGCACTGAATGACCAGCAGCCACGTCCGTGATTGGCTGCCGCTCAGCCAATCACAGACGTGACTGCCGGTCCCGCCCCTCTGCTTGCATTTTCTCGCAAGCAGAGGGCCGTCAGCTGCAGAGGAAAGAGGGGAGGTAAGTAAAAGTTTGGGGCACTTCTAAACCTAAAAATAAAGCGGTTGGGGCTGAGAGACATGGGGGAAGGCTATATGAAAAAAACAATTTTAAGGGTGGACATACCCTTTAAATATGGTTATTGAGATCTTGGTTGAATTATAATTATGAAATTACCGAGAACTTGGGTAGAATTTAAATATGGAATTATTGAGATCTTGGGTAAAATTACAAATATGAAATTACTGAGATCTTGGTTAGAAATTTAAATATGGAATTATAGAGATCTGGATAGAATGATAAATATGAAATTATTATATCTTGGGTAGAATATTAAATTTATATGAATATCAACAAAATGTTACATAACTATATACAATACAAGGCTAGATTTATACAGGTCATGGAAACTTATTTCTTTTATATTAAAGTAAAAGGTACATTATTCCTGTAAAATAAAAGTTTCAATAGGTTGTGGGAACACATAGTACATAACAAAGTACAGGTTATAACTAGGGATGGCCGGTTTGCGGATCCGAACCCGGATCCGCCGCAGATTTATCCCGTTCGCGAACGGCGGACTTTTCCGGATTTTCCGCCTCCGAACTTCCGAACCGAGGATTTCTCGTATTTTCGAGAATTATCGAAATTACGAGATTCCTCGTATTTTCGAAAATTTTCGAATATTTCGAATTTTTTCCGAAAATTCGCTGATCCTCGAGCGGACCGGATTTTGCGAAGGTTCGGACATCGCTAGTTATAACCAAGGATATAGCTAAGCACTTTTATATTTTTATTTTAGTAAATAATTGACAGAATACTCATGCTACTTTTGTAATACATTGAGATACATTGTATTGTGTATTTCAGTTTCAAATATAAAGGAAATAATTTATATCCTACATTAAAACTTGCTGTAGTTTAGAAACATCATCCAATTTGTTGTAAATTTGCCCTAAGCTCGGACACATTTATGGGTGATCTACCAATTAACACACATGCAGAAGTCCTTGCTTACTCCTCCAACCCTGAAAACTTTTAGACCGCAATGCTGACTACGTTCCTGAGAAAGAAATTTGCTCTAGAGTAAGCTGCCATCTTTCCAGCTCCTACTTCTTCCTCCTGGCAAGGTGTCAATCCTAGCTGTGGCGTAGAGGATGTTTGGAGTAGAGGATGGCTAGCAAATATCTTTATCAGAAACATTGGACAGGTAAGTCAGTATGTGGTATTTTTTAAGTAATAAAAAGTAAGTTTTTTATGGGTGGGGGAGTAGGTATGAATTTTAATATGAGCAGTGGCCATGCAGTTTAGGTCCCCGTACAATGGGCAAAGGCTTGAGATGCCATATTATTTGTTCTCAATGTTATTTTTTAATAATGTGTCCATGTACCTATTATTCTCTTTAAATGTGTCACTCAACAGGACACAAAGAGCATGTGATGGATAGTAATGAAAACCAAAGAAAAGAACACAAAACAATGCAATGAGAGAACATATAAAGCCCTTTATCATGGTATATTATCTTTTAATTCTCTTTATCAATTCTAGGCGAGACCCAGAGTAAATGATGACCCTTGTATAATGGCTCCAAAAACCACATGCAAACGACTTTGATAATAGATCCGTTTTTTTTCTTTTTTTCTGTTGCTTTTTCCCCATTCTCACACACGTTCAAAGTTATCTTGTAGTCAACTGTGTTATAATTGCTATAGTCTGCAGAAATATACACCCAGGTCTAAAAGTAGCAGCAACTGATCAGGCCCCAAGTTGGGAATGTCCTTTGTATTCCGTATTCCATGTTTTGTCTCCTTCAGTCTCTCTGTTTAATAAATAAATATCTTTTTATCATTTTTTTGATTTTCTTTCTGTTTCCTCATGACATCTTAACTGTGTAATTGTTTTGTCCAATAACAGCTACCGCTAACAATTCTGAAAGGAGACCATTATGTCTTGATATCATCTGAATATTTCACTAAATATTGTTTGGTGTTGTGTGACGTTTTCCGCATTACGAGTCCATAACTAGTTGTACTGAATTACATAGCCTGTTAATGTTGGGATATGGAGTATAGAAAATCATTAGAAAGTAATAAGGTGGATGATGTTAACTTTAGACCTGTCGTCTCCGCCATTTATAAAGCTGGGTATACCACATCCAATAAATCATCTGACATTTCAGTGTTTCGGTGGTCAGGCCGATTATTGGATGTTTTTTTTTCGTCCGGAATCAGACGAACCAATGATTGGACACGTCAGAAAACCATAACCGACCATTCAGTCCTCTATGGACTGCATGCTTGGCTGTGCTACCTTTGCCATGACCGACTGTCCTTCCTCCTGGCCTTCAGGTGGAAGTATCGGAATGTATGTACCCACCTCAAAATCGTAGTTCATGTAAAAGTGTGAATAGTAGCTTATCTCTTGTTCTGTCCTATTTTCTGGAGGCCCATTCATTTAACCTATTCAACTAACCTATTGATATGGGATAGAATATACTAACATGTCACAGATATGTTCTCTGGAGGTCGACCCAGATCACTCTGGATTTCCTTGCCCTTTTAAGACTTTGAAGGTTAGTATCTCTAAAAAACATAAACTTTGGTATAAGTATAAGGCAATGAACCTCAATGTTTTTTTTTTTGTTTTTTTTTACAGAATTTAGGGTAAACAGAGGCATTGGAGCTTATGAACTTTTGATCTAATATAATATAGCTTTAGTATATTATTTTAAAGGGGACGTTCACCCCTCAAATGGAAAATCAATCCTCAAACCCAAAAACTGAAATTGTAAAAAATGTAAGTCTTGGAGAGGAAGCAGAGTGGAGGGGGGGGGGGGTGGGTAGCATCATTGTCTTATTGCACAGGTCATTTAGCATTCTAACTATTGTAGTTTGGGGGTAATTTACCTGTAGATAATTATTTCATTTGAGAGTGAACATCCCCATTAAGGCCTTGTCAAATCTTTCCTACAGGAAGTTGAACATTCTATCTGTGCATGTTACAGTTTCTTTCATATCACTAGTAAGGGAATGTCGGCCTTCTAATGACTTTATTATGTCCAACGCCCATTGATTGTCTGTGTTTTCTGCTTTATCATTTTACTTGGCATGTTACATGTACATTTTCCCAAACATTGAGAGCCCAACGTGTCTCTTTTCCCAAGTGTAACTCAATGTTATGAAAATGTTCCATCTCTCAGCCCCATTTTAACCATATCCTCGTCTTCTGCTCATCTCTGGGTGTGAACATTCTCTTCCCTCTTTTTGTGTTGTTTTTTTTTTTGTTGGTGTTCGCTGTGTTGTCACTTTTGTGTTGTCTCGTTGTGTCTTGGTGTTGTGGTGGGAGCAGCTCCCCCTGGCAGTGCCAGCTTGGAGGTTCTGACCCCCTTGCAGGATGTGAGTGTGTGCGCCGGGGAGGCGGCAGTGTTTGAATGTGTGGTTTCCGGCCCTGCCGATATGGACGTGGATTGGATGTTCCGGGGAAGTTGCTCCAGCGGCGTTGCTGGACTGCAAGATGCGTTTCAATGGAAAGCAGTGCGTGCTACTCCTGAATTCGGTTCATGAAGATGACAGTGGCGTCACACATGTAAACTGAGCACTGCAAGAGGAACCTACCTATGTTTAACATTGCATCCTACTGGCCGTACACAGGGGTGTAACTACCAGGGGAGCAACCACAGGGTGGCCGGGAGCCAAGGGGGTCCTATCTTCTATTTTTCCTATGACAGATATAGTCTCTTCCCAGAAAACCACTGTGGATAAACCACGGATAGGGGCCCCATCATAGTTTTTCTGGAGAACCAAGTTCCCAGTTACGCACTGGCATACGTTAGATCTATTTACACCTCCATAACCCTTTTTACAATTGGAAAATATATCTTGAGACACATTAGGGTCTTGAGACAAAATGTATCTCGACAGTGAACATTATAGCATCACTGTTATGACCTAAAAATTGACAATTACAATGATACATACTTGCCGGTTCAAATGATTATTAAAAATATATATACAGGCATGACCTCCCCCCCCCAACCCCCCCACCATCAAGAATCTATAAAAAGAAAATCCTTATATAGGTTTGCTTTATGGAAACCTTATTGGTGTCATTGAATCCAACAGGATCTTTAGTCTTCTTTATTATTTAAAAATTTAAACTTATCTTCCCCACCTCCACTAACCCAAGACCTCAACACTTTCACAGCTCATGGATATTCCTGAAGCCAGATATTAACTGCAGTTTGCTTCCCCTTCTTCAAACGTTTCCGCCTCCTTTTAACCCTTTAGGAGCTTGCACATGCTCAAGGAGCAGCTAGGCGGAAGCCAGTCATTGATGGCCTTGAGGCAAAAGGGGGGCGTCAAACTTTGCAGTGACTATCTGGCCTTAAGAACGCCCATGAGCTGTGTAACTATTGGGGTATCGGATCCACTAGATTATTTTGTATTCTTTATTATACTTACTGAAGAATTATAATGATATAATGAGTAAGTGCAATTTTTAATGCATTCAATAATTAAATTTACCCCAAAAACATCTCTCTATCTGAAACTCTTCATTGTGTTAAATTGTGATTTCTTTTTTTCCTTTTTCCGTGACGTTTCCTTTCTCTCGGACACTGCAGATGAACTTACCTGCAGCGCAATCCTGACAGTTCATCCGTCTCTAGCTCCCCTATTCACAAGGAAGCTGTCAGATCGAGATGCCATAGAGGGACGCACAGCTCGACTGGACTGCAAAATTAGCGGGACGCCACCTCCGTCATCACCTGGACTCATTTTGGTAAGTAATTCTATCATATGGGAAATAGGATAATCTGGTTTCCCAATAGGAATGTGCGCTCTGCAGGAATCATGTGTTCTCGTGGTTAATTGTCCCTGTGGGCGGGGCAACAACCGTACTGGACTGCAGAAACCAGCTGATGTGACCAGGCCACCTTCCATGTGTCCACCCACCCCCAGTTGCATGGGCAATAGTTAATATGATTTCATTTTGCAACTGTCTGTCCCATTACTCACTAACCCTTGGAAATTGTTAATAAAAGGGTTAGCTCGATGTTTTAAAGGAATTTAACAATTCCCCCCCCCCCCCAGTTTGTTCTAGTTTACATCTCACCTCATTTTTTTAGTCCCCTTTAACGGTTTGTAGATTGTGTAGATCTGATCAGTGTTGTTCTATGAAACATAAGGAACGATTCCCCTTCCTTGGAGATCTTGCATTCCTAACCCTATTTGACTTCTCACCCAACACCCTCGGTACCTACATATCGCTGCCCGTTACATTCTTTTTGGATTACAGGGAGCCAATAGAAGAGAACGAGAACATCCATGTTGTAAAGGAGGGAGGATTCACACGCTGCTGATACCCCATGTGGTCCATGAAGATGAGGTCAATATGCAGTGACTGCCCGAAAC
This sequence comes from Hymenochirus boettgeri, assembly GCA_019447015.1. Taxonomy (NCBI): domain Eukaryota; kingdom Metazoa; phylum Chordata; class Amphibia; order Anura; family Pipidae; genus Hymenochirus; species Hymenochirus boettgeri. Next base: position 154,972,346 of record CM033477.1, read on the forward strand.
CAGCATGGGGAGGTGGAATGTTCTGCGGAACTCTATGTGGAAGAGCCTCGTTCAGCTACAGCATCTCACATGTAAGTACTTAGTGTGTCATGTCCTGTGTAGTAGATCTTGCTATATGGTGTCATGTCATGTGTAGTAGAACATGCTAATGGTTGTCATATATGTAGTAGAACATGCTACATGGCTGTAAGTTTGTAGTGTGTATTTACTGAGCTCTGTCCCTCTCTATGCATGTTAAACTCCAATCTCTCTGGTAGTTCAAGCTGGAGAAGATGCCGTCAATTCCAGAGGAGCCGGAGATGCAGGAGTGCGAGGTGGAAGGGGTGATGATGCCAGATTTCTTGCGACCACTGCAGGACATTGACGTGGTAGAGTTCCGGAGGTGCAATTGGAATGCCAGGTAACCGGATTGCCCTATCCTACCATCACCTGGTATCACAACGGCCAGAAGATAAAGAGCTCCGACGATCGCAGATGACTCAATGTAAGAACCTGTCTTACTGCCATCTCTTACTCCAATGCCTCAATTCATTTGCCTTTAAAGGAGAACTCACGTATACTTGTTATTCATTTCAGGTTTTCCCATCTACTGTAGACTGGAACAATGTATTTCTTAAAGGGTATGTCCACCCTTAAAATAATTTTTGTTATATTAATCCCCCTGTCCCCCCAGCCCAACCGCTATATTTATTTCATAGAAACTTCCCCAAACTTTACTTGCCTCCCCTCTTTCCTCCGCCGCGCTGCCAGCCCTCTGCTTGCGAGAAAATGCAAGCAGAGGGGCGGACCGGCAGTGCGTCTGTGATTGGCTGAGCGGCAGCCAATCACGGACGCGGCTGCCGGTCATTCAGTGCGGCGGAGGAAAGAGGGAGGTAAGAATGTTTGGGGAGCTTTCTAATAAAATAAACATAGCGGTTGGGGCTGGGGGGACAGGGGGATTGGTTTAGCAAAGGGATTTACACTAGTGGGAGGGAATCCTGAGAGGAGGGAGAGGGAGGGGAGGGGGAGGAGAGAAGGGCTGCAGTACGCAGCCAAACTTCTCCCGGAGGCCAGATAGGAGGCAGAGTCCTATATGGACTCTGCTATCCTCCTGGTGGGCAGTTTTTGGGACTTGGGGGGACTACAGGAGAACCCTATGGAGCTGGGATGTAAGGTAGGATTACACTACACTACATGGGGGCCATAGTGGGGGGATTATAGTTTTGGGGGTGGACATGCCCTTTAAGTCTAAAGCACTAAAACAATATTATCTGTTTCCTATTGATATTGGGGCTGCAAAGCGTTACCAACAGTAGAGGATCTTGGGGAATGTTAGGTCGGTACTGACGTTAAATAATTGTCAGCTGATGAACGACCACATGGTCTGGTAATCAATCGTCTGTACCAACATGTTGCGCAGATCACATGTGCTGATTAGCGAATTGCAGCACATGGCAGAGAACCTAATGTGGCCACACAATTGGCCAACCTAGTGTGCCTATCTTGTGTTAAAACGTGTGCTAAGCCCTGCAGAGATCTTCTAGTTGTATCACTATGCATTGACAGTAGTTGATGCGAATCACTACCCCTCTCTATTTAACCAAGCAGATGCTCAGGTACTGCGGAGTAGCCTGTCTGTACAGGTGTCTCAGAGCATCGGTACTAAACTGCTGGCACACACACAGGATTTTTCCGGCTGGGTTGATAAATCCTATTGAAAAAAACACCTGATTTGCGTCTGTATCCCAAAACGAAATTTAAAGGGACACTAAACCAGCGTTTTTTTTTATACATTGCACCTGTTTCCATTATTCTCAGGGAGTTGAGAACGGTTATTCCCACCCCTGTGAATAATAGAACGCCCAGGAACACTGGAACTTACTTTACCGCGCTGCTCTCGCATCTGCCTCTAGCTGACAGCCGCAATGTCCCGATCGCACACCTTTGTATTGGGGCGCATGCGTCAAAGATAGGAGCTTGGTCGGGGCAGCGCGGCTGTCAGCTCAGAATCAGATGCAAGAGGAGCGCGGTAAGGTAAGTTCCAGTGTCCTCTGGGCGTTCTATTATTCACAGGTAGGTGGGAATAACCGTTTTTACCTCCCTGTGAATAATGGAAACAGATGGAATGTCCACAAAATCTGTTTAGTGTTCAGACTTTAATCAGACTTGTTGAAATTTTTTTTGCTGATCCCATCATCTGGATAGATCAAACAAGAAAAGAGATGATCAATGCACATTCCTGGGCCCCATATATCAATATCTATGCTAGTGCAAACAGTAAAAACATGGGGGATTTTAGTTACAATTTTATGCACAAGTGAAAAGCCTTCCAACTACGTCAAAGTAACTCCAGTATGGAAGGTCCTAACAATTTACCTTGGGTCATTTATCTGGGCTGATACTCGCTGCTTGGTTGCATTTTCTTGGGAAGGTTGTCTCCCTGACTAAAAACCCCCATGTTTTTACTGTTTGCACTAGCATAGACCCCCATGTTTTTACTGTTTGCACTAGCATAGACCCCCATGTTTTTACTGTTTGCACTAGCATAGACCCCCATGTTTTTACTGTTTGCACTAGCCATAGACCCCCATGTTTTTACTGTTTGCACTAGCATAGACCCCCATGTTTTTACTGTTTGATAACTAGCATAGACTCCATGTTTTTTACTGTTTGCACTAGAATAGACCCCATATTTTTACTGCTTGCACTAGCATCGACCACCCTAGTTTTTACTGTTTGCACTAGCATAGGCCCCTATTTTTACATGTTTGCACTAGCATAGACCCCTAAGTTTATGTTGCACTAGCATAGACCCTATGTTTTTACTGTTTGCACTAGCATAGACCCTATGTTTTACTGTTTTCACTAGCATAGACCCCATGTTTTACTGTTTTCACTGATAGATTTATGATATATGGGCCCAGGAAGTTGCATTGATCATCTCTTTTCTTGTTTGTTCTAATGTTTTGGTCACATCAGTAGCACTCCACTATTTGTTTATAAAGTAATTTTGTCACAGGAGCTCCCAAAGCCCCCTTTTGTATCATCTGCATAGATGGCGCACCGTGGGGCATTCAATTGGTGCTCCCTGTCAACTTTGAATTGGAACCATGTAATGGTCTGATTACGACCCATCCCGGGGACCACCTGATCCATACACAACATATTTTTGCTATTTGCAGATCGAGACATCCACCGCCTGTATTTCCCTCAGTGAATCATTCTCATGCCGGCGTGTAAACAAAAGTGTCATCTCCAACAAAGTGGGGAAAGCGGCCTGCTATGCTCACCTGTATGTCACTGGTAAGAATTGAAAGGAATGCTGGGAATTGTAGTTCTGCAGCAGCCAGTCCAAGCCATTCTATGCCTAGTTGTTACCTATATGGATGTTTGATAGGTTCTCATTCATCCAGGTCATGGTATATCTGTAATATTCTTCATCCAGGTCATGGTATATCTGTAATATTTCATTCATTCCAGGTCATGGTATATCTGTAATATTCATCCATCCAGTCATGGTAATGTAATATTCATCCATCCAGGTCACGGTATATCTGTAATATTCATTCATCAGGTCATGGTATATCTGTAATATTCATCATCCAGGTCATGGGTATATCTGTATATTTCATTCATCCAGGTCATGGTATATCGTAATACATTACCAGGTCATGGTAATCTGATATTCATCTCATGCAGGTCATGGTATATCTGTAATATTCATCCATCCAGGTCATGGTATATCGTAATATTCATTCATCCAGGTCATGGTATATCTGTAATATTCATTCATCCAGGTCATGGTATATCTGTAATATTATTCATCCAGGTCATGGTATATCTGTAATATTCATCATCCAGGTCATGGTATATCTGTAATATTCATCCATCCAGGTCATGGTATATCTGTAAATTCATCCATCCAGGTCAAGGTATATCTTAATATTATCCCACCGTCATGGTATATCTGTAATATTCATCCATCCAGGTCACGGTTATCTGTATATTCATCCATCCAGGTCACGGTAATCTGTAATATTCATTCATCCAGGTCACGGTATATCTGTAATATACATCCATCCAGGTCATGGTATATCTGTAATATTCATCCATAGGTCATGGTAATCTGTAATATTTATTCATCCAGGTCATGGTATTCTGTAATATTCATTCATCCAGGTTCATGGTAATCTGTAATATTCATTCATCCAGGTCATGGTATATCTGTAATATTCCATTCATCCAGTCACAGTATATCTGGAATATTCATTATCCAGGTCATCTGTACCGGTATATCTGTATATTCTTCATCCAGGTCATGGTATATCTGTAATATTCATCCATCCCAGGTCATGGTAATCTGTAATATTCATCCATCCAGGTCATGGTATATCTGTAATATTCATCCATCCAGGTCACGGTATATCGTAATATTCATTCATCCAGGTCAGGTATATCTGTAATACTCATCATCAGGTCATGGTATATCTGTAATATTCATCCACCAGGTCACAGTAGTTATCTGTAATATTCATTATCAGGTCATGTATATCTGTAATATTCATTCATCCAGGTCATGGTATATCTGTAATATTCATTCATCAGGTCACATGTATATCTGAATATTCTTCATCACAGGTCACGGTATAATCTGTAATATTCATTTTTATCCAGGTCAGGTATATCTGTAATATTATTATCCAGGTCATGTAATCTGTCATATTCATTCATCCAGGTCAGGTATATCTGTAATATTCATCATCCAGGTCATGGTATATCTGTAATATTCATCATCAGTCATGGATATCGTAAATCTCATCCAGGTCATGGTATATCTGTATATTATCATCCAGGTCACGGTATATCGTAATATTATTCATCCAGTTCATGGTATATCTTGGTAATATTCATTCATCCAGGTCATGGTATATCGTAATATTCATCATCAAGGTATGGATATCTGTATATTCATTCCTCCAGGTCACGGTATATCTGTAATATTCATTCATCCAGTTCATGGTATATCTGTAATATTTCATCCATCCAGTCACATATATCTGTAATATATTCATCCTCAGGTCATGGTATATCTATAATATTCATTCCACAGGTCATTGGTATATCTGTAATATTCATTAATCAAGGTCATGGTATATCTAAATATTCATTCATCCAGGTCAGGATATCTAATATTCATTCATCCAGGTCATGGTATATCTATAATATTCATCCATCCAGGTCATGGTTATTAATATCATTCATCAAGGTATGGTATATCTATAATATTCATTCATCCAGGTCATGGTATATCTGTAATATTCTTCATCCAGGTAGTATATCTGTAATATCATTATCAAGGTCATGGTATATCTGTAATATTCATTCATCCAGGTCATGGATATCGTAATATTCATTCATCCAGGTCATGGTATAGCTGGACGTCAATGGACTTAAAGTTTCGTTTTTGAAGCGTTTTGCTAGTCATCCGACTGGATCTCAATTCAGAATGACAAGAATCTGTTGGCCATTACGTTACCCTGGAAAGCCCATTAGCATATGACAGCCAGATGTTAGGGACCTTCTGATTGCAAGGCGTGATTGCATTGGGCTAAGAGGTGTTAAGGAATGCCCAGGGTAATGTGTCAAAACAGCATTGGACATGGCAGATAGTGAAGGGGAAAAGCAAGACAGGAGAAAGAACATGGTCCCCCATATGTAGCAGGGGTCTCCGAGAAATTAAGAAGAATTTCAATAAACACGTATCCCGTCTGCTTTAAACCAAACAACACACTGGCAGCAATGGTACATCCAAAAGACCCAATACCAAAACACAAGAAAAGCGACATCATATACGCAGTGCAGTGCAGTGAAGATGTCTTTAATTGTATGTGGGGGAGACCAAACAGCAACTGCATCAACGTATGGCACCAGCACAAAAGAGCCAATTCCTCAGGTAGGACATCAGCGTGTACTGCATCTTAAGGATAAAGGACATACCTATGAAGATTGTAATGTTAACATATGGCAAAGGAACAGGACGTGTTCAAGAGAGGTGTCAAGGAGGCCATTTATATGAAAATAAAGAACCAAGCCCTGAATAGAGGTGGGGGATTCGACTGTAATGTACAATGCTGTTTTGACACCTTACCCTGGGCAGTTTCGATAACACCTCTTACAAACATTGCAATCACACCTTGCATCAGAAGGTCCCTAACACCTGTCTGTCATATACTGGGACACAATCCAGGGTACATAATTGCCACAGATTCTTGTACAAGTCATTCTGATTTGAGAGATCCAGTTGGATGACTAGTGAAATGCCTTCAAGAACTAAACTTAAGTCCAACTCTCTAACCGAATACAACAGATACCTATAGTATATTGCATATGGGTCACCAGCAGAGTACAGGGCATTGCCTGGTTACTTCTACGTCGTTTTTCAGAGGGGGCCATAACTGTGAGTCACCCAACCATAGGTGGATGTCTGTATAGGGTGGATTGTCTGTATAGGGTAGAATGTCTGTATGGATGGGAGTCTGTATTGGGTGGGTTTGTTTGTATAGGGGGGAGTGTTGTATAGGATGGGATGTCTTATTGGGTGGGTGTTATAGGGTGGGATGTTGGATAGGTGGGATGTCTGTATGGGGGGTGATGTTTGTATAGGGTGGATGTCTGTACAGATGTATAATAAAATAATGTCATATTTATCTGTTGTATTCAATTAGATCAACTGGAATTGAAATGTAGTTCTTGAAGACGTTTCGCTAGTCATACGACTGGCTTTCTCAATTCAGAATGACTTGTACAAGAATCTGTGGCACTTATGTACCCTGGAAAATCCCATTAGCATAACATAAACATATGTTAACATTACAATTTCAAAGGTATGTCCTTTATCCTTAAGATGCAGATAGAGGGTGAGTCCTGACCGAGGAATTGCTCTTTGTGCTGGGCCATAAGTTGATGCAGTTGCTGTTTGGTCTCCCCCACATACAAAAAGAGCATTCTTCACTGCATGCACTGCATATATGATGTCGCTTTTTTTGTGTTGGGTATTGGGTCTTTCGGATGTACCAATTGCTGCCTCAGTGTGTTGTTCGGTTTAAAGCAGACAGGGATACGATGTTTTTTGAAAATCTTCTTAATTTCTCGGAGACCCCTGCTACATATGGGATGACCATGTTCTTCCTCCTGTCTTGCTTTTCCCCTCACTGTTGGTATTCGTGTTCTTTTCTTTCCTTCTACTTCTTTTGATAAAGGCCCAGTTGGATATCCACAAGTTTTAAGGGTCCTTGAGATTGTCATTTCTTAGCCTTCGCTCTGTGCTAGTTGGGGATGTTTCGGCTTGTGGCAGGGTTTCTGATGAACCCAGTTGTGATCTAAAGGGGGTGGGAGTCAAACATCAAATACTGATCTGTGGTGTTGGTTTTCGTAAACCTCTTACTTCCAGTTACCGTTTTCCTTAACTTCTACCAAGCAGTCCAAGAAAGCCAGTTTGTTGTTGTTGTACCTCTTCCCTTGTGAATTTAATGTTTTGGTCTACCGCATTAATGTGTTCTGTGAAGCTGTACTCCTTCTGGTGGATTTTAACCCAGTGGTCATCAAATATCTGAACCAGTGGCTGGGTGCTATGCCCTTAAAAGTATATAGCGCCGTGTTTCTACCTCCCCATGTAAAGGTTGGCCACAATAGGTGAAAGGAGATCCCATAGCACATCCGTGTTTTTGCTTATAGAACATATCCCGATATTTGAAATAGGTGGTATTCAGCACAAAGTCCAACAAGGAACAAAACCGGTTCTGGTTGAGATCTGTTTGCTGGTAAGAGTGCGTCTTGGACCAGCCGTTTTCTCACCATGTCAACAGCCTCCTTGGTGGGATACAGTGAAGAGAGATGTCAGATCATAGGGACACCAATAGTTTCTTCTACACCGAGTACCTTATCTTCAATCTTGTTGGTGAAATCCTGAGAGTTCTGGATGTGATGCTTAGAACTTCCCACCAAAGGTCACCTTGTATGTTACAGAGTTGATGCTGCTGACTATAGGTCTTAGTGGGGCCCCTTCCAGGACTTGTGCCTGAATACCACCTATTTCAAATACCGGGATATGTTCTATAAGCAAAACACGGATGTGCTATGGGATCTCCAGTTTCACCTATGTGGCCAACCTTTACATGGAGGAGGTAGAAACACAGGCGCTAATACCTTTAAGGGCATAGCACCCAGCCATGGTTCAGATAGTTGAGACACCGGTAAAATCCACCAGAAGGAAGTACAAGCTTTCACAGAACACATTAATGCGGTAGACCAAAACATTAAATTACAAGGGAAGAGGTACAAAACAACAAACTGGCTTTCTGGACTGCTGGTAGAAGTTAAGGAAAATGGTAAACTGGAGAATAGAGGTTTACAGAAAACCAACAAACACAGATCAGTATTTGATGTTTGACTCCCACACCCTTTAGATCACAGCTGGGTGTCATCAGAACCCTGCAACACAAAGCTGAGAACATCCCCACTAGCACAGAGGCGAAGGCTAAAGAAATGAAACATCTCAGAGGAGCCCTTAAAACTTGTGAGATCCAGACTGGGCCTTTGTCAAAGAAGTAGAAGGAAAGAAAAACACGAATACCAACAGTGAAGGGGAAAATCAAGACAGGAGGAAGAACATGGTATCCCATATGTAGCAGGGGTCTCCGAGAAATTAAGAAGAATTTTCAAAAAACATCGTATCCCTGTCTGCTTAAACCGAAACAACACACTGATGGCAGAATTGGTACATCGAAGACCCAATACCTAAACACAAGAAAAGCGATATTAATATGCAGTGCAGTGCAGTGAAGAATGCTCTGATTTGTATGGGGGGAGACAAACAACAACTGCATCAACGTATGGCCCAGCCAAGAAGAGCCAATTCCTCGGGTCAGAATCAGCCGTGTACCTGCATTAAGGATATAAAGGACATACCTTGAAGATTGTAATGTAAACATATTGGCGAAGGAACGTGACTGGTTCAAGAGAGATGTTAAGGAGGCCATTATGTGAAAATAAAGAAACCAAGCCTAGAAGGTGGGGGGTTCGACACCATCTGTCTGCCAGTAATGCTGTTTTGACACCTACTCTGGCGTTCCTAACACCTCTTAGCCACTATCTAATCACACACCCTTAACACCTGGCTGTGATATGCTAATTGGGATTTTCCAGGTTACATAAGTGCCACAGATTCTTGTACAAGTCATTCTGAAAAGAAAGCCAGTCGGATGACTAGCGAAACGTCTTCAAGAACTAAACTTCAAGTCCAGTGATCAAATTGAATACAACAGATATACATGACCTGGATGAATGAATATTACAGTATACCATGCCTGGATGAATGAATATTAAAGATATTACCATGACCTGGATGAATGAATATTACAGATATACCATGCCTGGATGAATGAATATTACAGATATGCCATGACCTGGATGAATGAATATTACAGATATACCATGACCGGATGAATGATATTACGATATACATGGCCGGATGAATGAATATCCAGATATACCGTGACTGGATGATGAATATTACAGATATACCGTGACCGGTGGATGAATATTACAGATATACCATGACCTGGATGAATGAATATTACAGATATACCATGACCTGGATAAATGAATATATAAACAGATATACCATGACCTGATAAATGAATATTACAGATATACCGTGACTGGATAATGAATATAACAGATAACATGACCTGGATAAATGAATATTACAGATATACCGTGACCTGGATGAAGAATTATTACAGTATACCGTGACCTGGATGGATGATATTACAGATATACCGTGACCTGGATGGATGAATATACAGATATACCATGACCTGGATGAATGAATATACAGATATACCATGACCTGGATAAATGAATATACAGATATACCATGACCTGGATAAATGAATATTACAGATATACCGTGACCTGGATAAATGAATAACAGATTACACCATGACCTGGATAAATGAATATTACAGATATACCGTGACCTGGATGGATGAATATTACAGATATACCGTGACCTGGATGTATGACTATTACAGATATACCGTGACCTGGTAGAGGAAATTACAGATATACCGTGACCTGGATAAATGAATTTACAGATATACCATGCACTGGATGATTAAATGAAATATTACAGATATACCGTGACCTGGATGAAGAATATTACAGATATACATGACCGGTGAATGAATATTACAGATATACGTGTGACCTGGATGAATGAAATATTACAGATAACCATGACCAGGATGAATGATATTACAAGATACCAGACCGGGATGAATGAAATTAAGATATCGACCTGATGAATGATATTACAGATATACCGTGACCTGGATGAATGAATATTACACTATACACCATGACCTGGATAAATGAATATTACAGAATACCGTGACCTGGATGTGAATGAATAGTTACATAATACCATGACCGGATGAATGAATATTACAGATATACCATGACTGGATGAATGAATATTACCGATATACCGTGACCTGGATAGATGAATATTACAGATATACCATGACCTGGATGGATGATAATATTACAGATATACCGTGACCTGGAGGCTGAATATTACAGATATACATGACATGGATGGATGAATATTACCGAATACCGTGACCTGGATGGATGAATATACAGATATCCATGACTGGAGGATGATGAATATTACAAAGATAACGTGACCTGGATAAATGAATATTACAGATATACCGTGACCGGATGATGAATATTACAGATACACCATGACCTGGATAACGGAATATTACAGAATACGTGACCTGGATGAATGATATTACAGATAACAAACACGCTGAATGAATATTACAGATATACCTGACCTGGATAAATTAATATTTACAGATATACCATGACCTGGATAAATGAATATTACAGATATACCAGACCTGGATAAATGAAATTACAGATATACCTAGGACCTGGATAAATGAATATACAGATATACCGTGACCTGAGAAGAATATTACAGATATCCTGACATGGAGAATGAATATTAAGATATACATGACCTGGATGGATGAAATTTACAGATATACCATGACCTGGATAAAGAATATTACAGATATACCATGACTGGATCAAATGAATATACAGATATACCTGACCTGATAAAGAATATTACAGATATACCGTGACCTGGAGGAGTACATTACAGATATACTATGACTGGATAAATGGAATATACAGATATACCATATGGTAATGAATATCAGATACCATACCTGGATAAATGAATATTACAGAATTACCAGACCTGGATAAATGAATTACAGAATACCATGACCGGAAATGAATTAGAATAGACATGGATAAATGAGAACCTTCACAAGCAATTGTATATTTATCTTCCTATTGGTGCAGCTGACCTTTATGACTTTATATTTTAAATGCAGATTTGGTGCCCAGCCCCCCTGATGGTCCCCCCAGCGTGGTCTCTGTAACCGGAAGAATTGTGAATCTCAGATGGAAGCCACCCAGAAGGCTGGACCCGGCCATAGGTAGTTCATTTAGAGTTCTGGGAGTTGTAGTCTAGCAACAGGTCAGTTACTTACATATAAATAATGGACGACTCTGTATCAACTCTAAATTAAATGGTTCCAGAAATATATGGTCACTGAAATTATAAATGTGTCTGTCCCCTTAAGAAAAGGAGACACCTGTCAATCATACAGTATTAACTCTTCATGATGTGATGGGCAGATGGAAGGACAGGTAGAAGTCATGTCACTCATGTTCTGAGGCTTATGTTTTTTTTTAGTAAAATCTGGGGATTGCTATTTCCAGCCAGCAGCCCTCCAGATGTTTGAAATCTGCAGCCAGGAATGCTGGGTGTTGTAGTTTTCAAACATCTGGTCAGCATTACCTGGCTGCTAAAAGGGAATGCTGGGAGTTGTAGTTTTTAAACATCTGGACATTGCTGGTCTAGATCCAGCGGACATAGTCCAGAGCCTTTACTCTGTACAGAATACTGTTATTGATTGGTAATGACTATTGGCATCCTACCATGTGTATCTGGTATGTTTATCTACAGATCTGGCTCAGGTCACCTACTCAGTTCAGCAGCAAGTCTTGGGCTCCCCCCAGTGGACAGTCATCGCCAGCAATTTAAAGGATACTTGTCACTGTATCAAGTCCCTGACCAAGGGCCATCAGTACCTCTTCCGTGTTATCACGAACACACCGACCTCTCACAGTAAACCTTCCCCTCCGAGTGAGAACGTGCGGCTCCTGGACAGAGGTGAGGCAACAATTAGACACCTCTAATTGTTTGTTAGGCGCCCCCTACTGGGAATAGCACAGTCAGATGCAACATTAATCACTGCCAATTTTCCAGACATAGTTATGGCGATACTTTCACTGTGGCCTTTATTTTTGGTGGAAACACCTTGCAGATTTTGAAACCAAGTTTCCTATTGGTCTAGGAGAATCGTCCCAATAATTGATCTGCCAATTTGTGTGGGGCAATAAACAAACAAGTCTCCTATTGGCCTAGAGTTTCATAGAAGAATCTTCCTAATACTTTCACCTGCCAGTGAAAATGCATACAATACTTATAAAGTGCTATAAATAACATTATAAAGTGCTATAAATAACATTAAAGTCGCTAAAATTAAACTTATAAAGTGCATAAATAACATATAAAAGTGCTATAAATAACAGATCTGTCCCCGTGCGTAGGCCCTACCTGAAAGAAAAAGATATATGAGATCGACCCCGAACTCGTGTGTACATGGTGTGAAAAACAGCCTTCTCTGTGTTACAGTGACGCTCAACTCACGTGTGAAGCCAAAGTTAACCTGGCAGAGGTAAAGAAGAAGGAAACGACACAGAGGCTTAATAAAAAAAATTTGAAAAAAACACTGCGTTTAGGTTTAATCAGAACATATTTTTAGCGTATTCCTTTAAAGGGGAACTGGGCCTCAAAATGACTTTAGGTAAATTGAGGTAAAATTGATAGGAATTGCTCCCCGTAGAATTTTTGCAATTTAGTGTCATTATTTATTTTGCATGTTTTGAAGATATTTAATTTTGTGTGACTTCAACACAGAGAGAGAAGGAGGGACTTCCTGTCTCCCTCACACACTGAGGGAGTCTGAGGCTGTGCTAGGCAGACTGTGCAGGAGAAGCCTCTAGGAATGTCACATGTCAGCCTACCCACCCATTTAACTTTCTGGTCAGTCATTTCTGTATATCTTGGGCTGTGGAGCACGTAGAGAGGTGGTTGATGGCTCGTTTTTAAAGGTAGGAAACTGGCCTTTCATTTAAACTTAAACTTGTTGGAGACCACCAGTTCCCTTTAATTCTATTGGTAATATCGTTTCATATATTATTGGTGGTGTCCTTTAATTATTATTGGTTGTTCCTTTAATTATTATGTGGTTGTGTCCCTTTAATAATATTGGCGTTGTTCCTTTAATTATATTGGTTGTGTCCCTTAATTTTATTGGTTGTTCCCTTAATAAATTGGTTTGTCCTTTAATATGTTTATGTTTCAAAGGAGATCTCGCTTGTTTTTACTTTGCAGATTGTAAAAGACCTTTATGTTTCTTTTCATTATGTTGGCAGGTGGTTTTAAATTTTATTGCCATTATCCCTTTAATTCATCATTATTTTCTTAAGTTGGCGGTGTATTTCTAATTGGTATTGGGGTTATCCCTTTAATTAGTATTAAGCCCATTCATGTGGCAATCCCAAGTTGATTGCGTAATAGAACGATTAGGCATTTTTTAGATAGATTAGACATTTCTCTATAGACGAACATCTAATTTACTTACAGGGCTATTCAATAAAAGTTCTTATCGTTAAAATGGTGCTAATTTTGCCCCAACAATCAGATTTTAGCTTTCAAATGTTAAATAATATCTGATTGATTGGGCCAAATTAGCACCATTTTAAACGATAAGAACTTATGAATCTCCTGTTAAGTCTTAGTGTGTTAAAGGCACCTTATAAGTGTCTGTTAAACATGGCCAATTGTATATAAAATACTGACTTGGTTTTTTATCAAGGACCTTTACGTTCTGTAATACTGAGATATACTGCAATATGCCCTTTTCCTTAGTCCCCAGATCTAGATACAATGTAGCCGCCCCTTTAAAGTTGGCTGGTCCCATGCTGACAAGGTAACTAGATAAAAAGGCTTTAAAAGTCTCCAACAATCAGTATGGTGGAACAGTGAGTTAGTTATTCAATAATGTGGAATGGATATAGAAGCAGGGCTCGCCTATCTAATGAGGTGGCGGGGTGAAGCACATTACGAAGCAGATCCTATAGGGAGGCAGCAGTTTTAAAGGCAGATTTTTTTTTTTCCCCTGGCCATCACGAACGCCTGGGGAACATGATTTTTCCAGATTTTACCCAGCCCTGCAGATCAAAAATCAATGTGTGCGGGCCTATTTACCAGTCACTGTGGACATCATTTACCAGGCATTGTGGGAATTATTACCAGTCAGTGGATAAAGCACTCCATTTGAACAAGTCACACCCCCCACTTCCTGACAAGCTAGTACCCAATTATAAAAACCAAATCCTTAGGCAGCATGGTGAGGGAGGAGGGACGTTTTCATTATTATTGGTTGTGTCCCTTTAATTATTATTGGTTTTGTTCCTTTAATTATTATTGGTTGTGTCCCTTTAATTAATATTGGCTTTGTTCCTTTAATTATTATTGGTTGTGTCCCTTAATTATTATTGGTTGTGTCCCTTTAATAAATATTGGTTTTGTCCCTTTAATATTGGTTTTATGTTTCAAAGGAGATCTCTGCTTGTTTTTACTTTGCAGATTGTAAAAGACCTTTATGTTTCTTTTCATTATTGTTGGCAGTGTGTTTTTAAATTTTATTGCCATTATCCCTTTAATTCTATCATTATTTTCTTAAGTTGGCGGTGTATTTCTAATTGGTATTGGGGTTATCCCTTTAATTAGTATTAAGCCCATTCATGTGGCAATCCCAAGTTGATTGCGTAATAGAACGGATTAGGCGTTTTTTAGATAGATTAGACATTTCTCTATAGACGAACATCTAATTTACTTACAGGGCTATTCAATAAAAGTTCTTATCGTTTAAAATGGTGCTAATTTTGCCCCAACCAATCAGATTTTAGCTTTCAAATGTTAAATAAGATCTGATTGATTGGGCCAAAATTAGCACCATTTTAAACGATAAGAACTTATTGAATCTCCCTGTTAATGTCTTAGTAGTGTAAAGGCACCTTTATAAGTGTCTGTTAACATGGCCAATTGTATATAAATACTGACTTGGCTTTTATCAAGTGACCTTTAAACGTTCTGTAATATTAGATATACTGCCATACTGCACCTTTTCCTTAGTCCCCAGATCTGATACAAATGTAGCCTCCCCTTTAAAGTTGGATGGCTCCCACTGACAGGAACAGATAAAAAGGCTTTAAAAGTCTCCAACAATCAGTCTGGTGGCCCAGTATCAATTAATGTGGAATGTATATAGAATCAGGGCCGCCTCTCTAATGAGGCAGGGTGAAGCACATTACAGAGCAGCATCCTATAGGGAGGCAGCAGTTTTAAAGGCAGATTTTTTTTTTTTCCCCTGGCATCACGACGCCTGGGGCACATGATTTTTCCATGATTTACCAGCCCTGCAGATCAAAAATCAATGTGGGGCATCATTTACCAGTCACTGTGTGCATCATTTACCAGTCATTGTGGGCATTATTTACCAGTCATGTGTATAAAGCCCCTCCCACTTCTGAACAAGTCACACCCCACTTCCTGACAAAGTATTACCCAATTATAAAAACACAACTCTTCCGGCAGCATGGTGAGGGGGAGGGGACAGCATTTTGAATTTTTTTTCAGGTGCCAAAAAGTCTAGAGACGGCCCTGTATAGAATGCTCAATTCTCTATTCATCAATAGGTGAATGGCCCCACATGTATAAGTGCCATACTGTACTAAATAGGCAATCCTCTCCTCAGGGCAGAGACGGTTTTGCACGACATAGAAGACGTGTGCGAGTTGAGTATGGTGGACGATGATCAACACTCGGTCATGCTCTACAGTCCCAGGAAGTCGGATGCAGGTCAGCTGACATTTGTAGCCAGGAATCGATACGGGTCTGAAAGATGCACCATAAACATCGAGATGGCAGGTAAGATTCCAATTCACCAATGACAATCAATGACAGACTTTCGGTACCCACCCCAGTCCGTGCTCAGTGACCTGATTGGTTTATCGCTCTGTGAACATCTACTCTTATTATCTTCTTATTTCCCAGAGGCCCCTCACTTTGAAACCATCATGGAGGACATAGAGATCGGAGTGGGAGGGACAGCTCGCTTTGTGGTGGTCGTGGAAGGGAAACCAATCCCGGATATCATTTGGTACAAGGTATTTCCTCCTCCCGTGGACCGGATTAGGTTTACTAATCACTAATAGATTCATGTGTAAAATATTCCATTTCTATATTCATACTGAATGTGGAAATGTCTCTTTAATTTAATTTTTTATTGGTTAGGTTTAAAGGGAAAGTCTGCACTAAAACCAATTCCCCTCTGAAGTAAAGGTCAAAAACTGCAGAATAAAATGATCTATCACTTTCCTTTCTATGTAATTCCTTACTAAATATTGATCTGATTGAAGTCCATAAAATATTTCTCTACAGAAAATTGACTGTACCTTCCAATTAAATAGAAAAGGGGGATTGTACCAAGAGCTGCCATCAAACAGGACTGCCCCCTACAGGTTAAGTGTAAGAAATGTAAAATTGCTCTTGTTACATTCCCCCTGAAGTATGTGATTGGTGAAATCCTCTTTGTCTTCCTGGGTGAATTAAACTGAGCATGTCTGAGATCGCTGACCTAGAGGAGGGGCAGGAACTGCAGAGATTTTTATACTGAAAGATTTTAATGTATCTTTTATTAGGAATTGCATAGAAAGACCAGATAAACATTGTTAAATCTGGCCTGTAAGTCAAGTGTTTTATTGTAGGGCATGAATGGAAATTTAAAAGGCTATCCATACGCATAGTTATGTAAACCACACCATGCGCACAATATCTTCTTCTATTATTCATATTAAATAGAAAGATTGAAAGAGTAACAAAGACTGACTTTGCTTTTGTGTAAACTGCTGTGTCTTACCTTTTAAACGCTGTCTTTGTGTTTTTGTTTATAACCCAGGACGGGGTTTTGCTGACAGAGAGCGGCCATTTTAGCTTTGTATACGATGATGCTGAGTGCTCGCTGGTGATTCTAAACACGGCAGTCAGTGACTGTGGGGTTTACACCTGCACGGCAAAAAACCTGTCAGGGGAAATATCCTGCAAGGCAGAGCTACAGGTGTGCCCAGGTAAGGGGGACACATTTTCTGAAGAATCCTGCAAATGAAAAGGAACTGCTATTCATAATCCTCCCCCTGCAGCTCTGTACTATGTTATTTCTATAAGTACCTACCCTCCAACATTCCCCTTTAAATAGGTACACTATTAAGAAATACATTACACAGAGATGTGCTAAGATCAGGTTCACTTCATTATCCTCCCCCTGCAGCTCTGTACTATGTTGTTTCTATAACTACCTACCCTCCAACATTCCCCTTTAAATAGGTACGCTATTAAGAAATACATTACACAGAGATGTGCTAAGATCAGGTTCACTTCATTATCCTCCCCCTGCAGCTCTGTACTATGTTGTTTCTATAAGTACCTACCCTCCAACATTCCCCTTAAATAGGTACACTATTAAGAATACTTACACGAGATGTGTAAGATCAGGTTTCACTTCATTATCCTCCCCTGCAGCTCTGTACATTGTTGTTTCTATAAGTACCTACCCTCCAACATTCCCCTTTAAAGGTACACTATTGGGAAATACATTACACAGAGCTGTGCTAAGATCAGTTTTCACTTCATTATCCTCCCCTGCAGCTCTGTACTATTGTTGTTTCTATAACTACCTACCCTCCAACATTCCCTTTAAATAGGTACACTATTAAGAAATACATTACACAGAGATGTGCTAAGATCAGGTTCACTTCATTATCCTCCCCCTGCAGCTCTGTACTATGTTGTTTCTATAACTACCTACCCTCCAACATTCCCCTTTAAATAGGTACGCTATTAAGAAATACATTACACAGAGCTGTGCTAAGATCAGGTTCACTTCATTATCCTCCCCCTGCAGCTCTGTACTATGTTGTTTCTATAAGTACCTACCCTCCAACATTCCTCTTTAAATAGGTACACTATTGAGAAATACATTACACAGAGCTGTGCTACGATCAGTTCACTTCATTATCCTCCCCCTGCAGCTCTTAACTATGTTATTTCTATAAGTACCTACCCTCCAACATTCCCCTTTAAATAGGTACGCTATTAGAAATACATTACACAGCTGTGCTAAGATCAGTTTCACTTCATTATCCTCCCCCTGCAGCTCTGTACTATGTTGTTTCTATAACTACCTACCCTCCAACATTCCCCTTTAAATAGGTACACTATTGAGAAATACATTACACAGAGCTGTGCTAAGATCAGGTTCACTTCATTGTCCTCCCTCTGCAGCTCTGTACTATGTTGTTTTTATCAGTACCTTCCCTCCAACATTCCCCTTTAAATAGGTACACTATTACGAAATACATTACACAGAGCTGTACTAAGATCAGGTTCACTTCATTATCCTCCCCCTGCAGCTCTGTACTATGTTGTTTCTATAAGTACCTACCCTCCAACATTCCCCTTTAAATAGGTACACTATTGAGAAATACATTACACAGAGCTGTGCTACGATCAGGTTCACTTCATTATCCTCCCCCTGCAGCTCTTAACTATGTTATTTCTATAAGTACCTACCCTCCAACATTCCCCTTTAAATAGGTACCTATTAGAATACATTACACAGAGCTGTGCTAAGATCGGTTCACTTCATTGTCCTCCCTCTGCAGCTCTGTACTATATGTTGTTTTATAAGTACCTACCCTCCAACATTCCCCTTTAAATAGTACACTATTACGAATAACATTACACAGAGCTGTACTAAGATCAGGTTCACTCATTATCCTCCCCCTGCAGCTCTGTACTATGTTGTTTCTATAAGTACCTACCCTCCAACATCCCCTTAAATAGGTCACACTATGAGAAATACATTACACAGAGCTGTGCTAAGATCAGGTTCACTTCATTATCCTCCCCCTGCAGCTCTTAACTATGTTATTTCTATAAGTACCTACCCTCCAAAATTCCCCTTTAAATAGGTACACTATTGAGAAATACATTACACAGAGCTTTGCTATGATCAGGTTCACTTCATTATCATCCACCTGCAGCTCTGTACTATGTTGTTTCTATACGTACACCTCCAACATTCCCTTAAATGGTACACTATTGATAATACATTAACGAGCGCTGCTAAGTCAGGTTCACTTCATTATCCTTCCCTGCAGCTCTGTACATGTTGTTTCCTTTAAGTACCTACCCTCCAACATTCCCCTTTAAATAGTACACTATTGAAATACATGTCACAGAGCTGTGCCAGATCAGGTTCACTTCATTATCCTTCCCCTGCACTCTGTACTATGTTGTTTCTATAAGTAACCTACCCTCCAACATTCCCTTTAAATAGGCACACTATTGAGAAATACATTCACAGAGCTGTGTAAATCAGGTTCACTTCATTATCCTCCCCCCTGCAGCTCTGTACATGTTATTTCTATAAGTTCCTACCCTCCAACATTTCCCTTTAAATAGGTACACTATTAAGAAATACATTACACAGAGCTGTGCTACGATCAGGTTCACTTCATTATCCTCCACCTGCAGCTCTGTACTATGTGTTTCATAATTACCTACCTCGCAACATTCCCTTTATAGGTACACTATTGATAATACTTACACAGAGCTGTGCTAAGATCAGTTCACTTCATTATCCTCCCCCTGCACTCTGTACTATGTTTGTTTCTATAAGTACCTACCCTCCAAAATTCCCCTTTAAATAGGTCACACTATGATAATACATTACACAGAGCTGTGCATCAGGTTCACTTCATTATCCCCCCCTGCAGCTCTTACTATGGTGTTTCTATAAGTACCTACCCTCCAACATTCCCCTTTAAATAGGTACACATTGAGAAATATTACACAGAGCGTGCTAAGATCAGGTTCCTTCATTATCCTCCCCTGCAGCTTTGTACTATGTTGTTTCTATAAGTCCCTACCCTCCAACATTCTCCTTTAAATAGGTACGCTATTGAGAAATACATTACACAGAGCGCGCTAAGATCAGGTTCACTTCATTATCCTCCCCCTGCAGCTCTGTACTAGTTTGTTTCTATAAGTACCTACCCTCCAACATTCCCTTTAAATAGGTACAACTACTGAGAAATACATTACACAGAGCTGTGTCTAAGATCAGTTACTTCATTATCCTCCCCCTGCAGCTTGTAACTGTTGTTATTTCTATAAGTACCTACCTCCAACATTCCCCTTAAATAGGTACACTAACTGAGAAATAAATTACACAGAGCTGTGCTAAGATCATGGTCACTTCATTATCCTCACCCTGCATGACTGTACTATGTAACATTAAAGTAAAGTGTACGTATTAAAGGGGTAGTGCACCTTTGTTGTTAGGGGGACTATTCAGGGAATGTTGGAGGTGTTGTATTCTTCCTTTTGCAACCTCACCTGCATCAGTGACAGGCTGGAGCTGGGGCATCACATTTGTCTAATGGGAGAGACTCCTATTGGCTGCGGAATGTCCTAACCGATCCTGCGCTGATTCTTTCGAGAGGGACTAGAAATAGCATTCCTACCTTCCCTTCATTGTTAAAAATAAATGGGGGTTTATGGAAACCCTTTAATTAGGGCAATTGGATTATCGGCAGTAAAATCAGTTGGGGCGGTTGGTGGACAGTCATGTGTAATGCAGTTGGTGATTGAATTAATATGATGGGATGCAAGACACTGTATTGGCACAACCCTCTCATACTCTTCTCTCCTATAGATAACAAGGGGTCGTGTCTGCAATGCAGGAGGCTGATATACTAACACACGCAGGATAACTGATTTCTCACAACACCCAGTAGAGATCGCAGGTAAACCCTTTCCCTGTGGAATGAAGGGATCTGGAATGTACAGGAGACATCAGGCTAATGAAATACCATCTATTAGAATCCCAATTAAGAGAGGAGCGTACCCTTACCCTGATTAGTGTATATCTGATTATACGGAGCCCAAAATGGATTAAAACTTGTTCTTAAATCTATTTTCCCCCTGACTTTTAGCTGAGAAACTGATAAAAATTCATAATTCGCTTTCTTAGTAATCCTAAGCAGAAATATACACAATATACCTGTTGAAGTCGAAAATCTTTTACACATTATTATCTGTGATTTTCTGCCACTCCTCCCTCTCTCCTTAAACACAGGGCGGTGCTAAGTATCTCATTGGATATGTCTCCTCCCTTTCACACATGGATAAGCAGCACTGAGCATGCCTGAGCCAGTGGTAGAAGGACAGAGGAGGGTTATAGGAAAAAGACATGTGATACATTGTTTTTGATTATCTGTTGTCTTTGCTGGGGGGTGGGTCCCAGTTAAATAATCATTAACTATGAATACTTTCTAAATATTTCTACCATTGATACTGTATATTTTGGTGTAGAGAGTTTTGACTTAAAAGATAAGAATGTAACAATCTATGGATGTTGCTGGTGATTCCCCTTATCAGCAGAGATGTGACTCACAGCCCTATCGTAAGGCTGGCCACACTATCACGTGTGTCATGTAACTCCGATCACGCTTTGCCCTACAATCCGTTTTGGAGTGCACACAGTCACCAATATTTTTTCCACATCGCTCCAATAACGGAATATCGGTGGAATCACATCGCATTTCACTTGTAGTTGTGGCCGCAGCCTAATTTTCTCTCTTCCCCTTGGACCCGGAACTCGGAGCTTGGCTGTGGTGACCAAGGGAAGGGAACTGAGGTGGAGCTTGGAGAAGTCAGTTCCCCAGCTTTTTTTGAGAGATAGTATTCCACCTGCAGAAAAACTTTTAATATATCGTAGGGCACCTCGCACCACCCCCACCGCCCAGAGTCCAACCGCCAGCGCCCACCGCCAACTGCAAGTTTGTTCGTTGCAAAAAGAGGCAGAACTCTACTTAATTTGTTCCCCTGGCCGTCGGTTCCTGACATTCTTCTTGCCAGAAGTTGCAAGCAGAGGCCTGGACCGGCAGCCGCATCTGTGATTGGTGAGAGGCACAGAGTAGAGTTCTGCTGCTTCTTTTAATTCAACATATATTTAAAGTTTTTAGAGGTAGGGCACCAGCAGCAAATATGGCTCCAGAGGGAGGGAGGGGGGTGAAAGGGCTCCCCTGCACATGTCCACAATCCTTACTGAGGACAAGGCTGAAGCAGGGAGCCGGAATGAACACACAGACACCTCCTACTCTTCACTTTTCTGACTTGGACATGCACTGCAGGAGAACCATAGGAGCAGAGATGTAAGGTAAGGATTTTTAACACTACACCGTGGGGCCAGCAAATTTTAGTCTTGGGGTTTGACATGCCCTTTAAGAGAAGTCACCCTGAAATTATTAAAGTTCTGTTTTAGACACTTAGTTCTCCTTTAAATACTTTGACCTTGGAGGGCATTAAAGACACGATAAGACAGATTGAGAGGTCGATACAAACTGACAAACTGCTTTCCATCGCAGATGAGCTTTTTCTCATACGTTCGCCGGGTCGTCGAGAAGAGCACAGGCCGGGAATTCGCTGCCAATTTTATACCTTTCCGCGGTGGAGGGAGGAGAAGGCTCGGAAGGAGCAGGACAGACTGTCCCAGCTGGACCACGAGAGGATCGTTCTATTTTTATGATGCATTCGAGAGAGAAATTCACTCATCATCGTCATCAACTGTATCCCAAACGCTTGTCAACGAATTTCACCTTGAGTCACCTTGAGTCACGTTAGGGACAGAATATGGTGCTGACTAGGCAGAAGGGATTGTGATGGGAGCCCCACACCTAAAAGTAAGGGGCTTAAAGGACAACAATACTCTTAAGTCAGAATTGGCAACCAGTAAGCCTTCCAGGTGTTTATAAAAACTACAACACCCAGCGTTTCCTGCTGCCATTTCTTTCGCAGCGCTTGTAGAGGAATGCTGGGAGTTGTTTTTTTTTTTAAAGGAACACTAAACCCATAAAAACAACTCTTTGCCATTCGTTTCTATTATTCACAGGGATGTGAGAACCCTTATTCTCCCCTCCCTGTGAATATATCACGCTCGGGGGAACTGAAACTTCCTTACCTACCGCCGCAACACTCGAGCCGTTCCTTCACTGACAGCCTCTCTGTCCCGACCGTGCGCACCTATCTAGGAGCATGCGCGCCATACAAAAGATAGGTCGCGTGGTCGGACTGCTGTCAGTGAAGGAGCGGCTGCGAGTGGAGCGGCGGTAAGGGAAGTTCCCTTACCCCTGGAGCACCGCTAGATTTGTTAGCGTTGACATATGGTCTTTCAGTAGGAGCTTTTGTGCCCACACACAGACTAAATATTATTTCCTTTAGGTAAGGACCTAAACCAATTGTCTTCCCAATGGGGCGTCCAGGAACAGTTTTCGGACTGTGTGAAGGGGACAGACTTGACCTCTTGGTAGGACTTATAGAGAAAAGCCAGGTGTGGGGACCAAGTGTTTTTAGGTTCTCACCCGGGGTTCAATCAGGTAAGGGGGGAGAATAGAGTTAGTTATAGTTGTCCTTAAACTGTTCGTGTGCTACTACCTACCCTCCAACATTCCCCTTTAAATAGGTACACTATTAAGAAATACATTACACAGAGATGTGCTAAGATCAGGTTCACTTCATTATCCTCCCCCTGCAGCTCTGTACTATGTTGTTTCTATAACTACCTACCCTCCAACATTCCCCTTTAAATAGGTACCTCTTATCCTCCCCTGCGCTCTTACTATGTTATTTCTATAAGTACCTACCCTCCAAATCCCCTTTAATAGTGTACACTATTGAGAAATACATTACACAGAGCTGTTATAGATCAGGTTCACTCATTATCTCCCTGCAGCTCTGTACTATGTTGTTTCTATAAGTACCTCCCTCCAACATCCCCTTTAATAGGTACACTATTGAAATACATTACACAGAGGTGTGCTAAGATCAGGTTCACTTCATTATCCTCCCCTGCAGCTCTGTACTATGTGTTTCTTTAAGTACCACCCTCCAACATTCCCCTTAAATAGGTACACTATTGAGTACATTTCACAGAGCTGCAAGATCAGGTTACTCATTATCCTCCCCTGCAGCTCTGTACTATGTTGTTTCTATAAACCTACCCTCCAACATTCCCCTTTAAATAGGGACACTATTGAGAAAATACATACACAGAGCTGTGCTAAGATCAGGTTCACTTCATATCCTCCCCCTGCAGCTCTGTACTATGTTTTTCTATAAGTACCTACCCTCCAACATTTCCTTTAAATAGGTACACTATTAAGAAATACATTACACAGAGCTGTGCTAGATCAGGTTACTTCATTATCTCCCCTGCAGCTCTGTACTAGTGTTGTTCATAAGTAACACCCTCCAACATTCCCCTTTAAATGGTACACTATTAGAAATACATTACACAGAGCTGTGCTAAGATCAGGTTCACTTCATTACCTCCCCTGCAGCTTGTACTATGTGTTTCTATAAGTTATAAGTACCTACCCTCCAAAATTCCCCTTTAAATAGGTACACTATTGATAATACATTACACAGAGCTGTGCTAAGATCAGGTTCACTTCATTATCCCCCCCTGCAGCTCTGTACTATGGTGTTTCTATAAGTACCTACCCTCCAACATTCTCCTTTAAATAGGTACGCTATTGAGAAATACATTACACAGAGCTGTGCTAAGATCAGGTTCACTTCATTATCCTCCCCTGCAGCTTTGTACTATGTTGTTTCTATAAGTCCCTACCCTCCAACATTCTCCTTTAAATAGGTACGCTATTGAGAAATACATTACACAGAGCTGCGCTAAGATCAGGTTCACTTCATTATCCTCCCCCTGCAGCTCTGTACTATGTTGTTTCTATAAGTACCTACCCTCCAACATTCCCCTTTAAATAGGTACACTACTGAGAAATACATTACACAGAGCTGTGCTAAGATCAGGTTCACTTCATTATCCTCCCCCTGCAGCTCTGTACTGTGTTATTTCTATAAGTACCTACCCTCCAACATTCCCCTTTAAATAGGTACACTACTGAGAAATAAATTACACAGAGCTGTGCTAAGATCATGGTCACTTCATTATCCTCACCCTGCAGATCTGTACTATGTAACTATTAAAGTACAAGTGTACGTATTAAAGGGGTAGTGCACCTTGTTGTTAGGGGGACTATTCAGGGGGAATGTTGGAGGGTGTTGTATTCTTCCTTTTGCACTCACCTGCATCAGTGCAGGCTGGAGCTGGGGCATCACATTTGTCTAATGGGAGAGACTCCTATTGGCTGCGGAATGTCCTAACCTGATCCTGCGCTGATTCTTTCAGAGGGGAGCTAGAAATAGCAGTTCCTACCTTCCCTTCATGTATAAAAATAAATGGGGGTTTATGGAAACCCTTTAATTAGGGCAATTGGATTATCGGCAGTAAAATCAGTTGGGGCGGTTGGTGGACAGTCAGTGTAATGCAGTTGGTGATTGAATTAATATGATGGGATGCAAGACACTGTATTGGCACAACCCTCTCATACTCTTCTCTCTCTATAGATAAACAAGGGGTCGTGTCTGCAATGCAGGAGGCTGATATACTAAAAACACGCAGGATAACTGATTTCTACAACATCCACGTAGAGATCGGCAGGTAAACCCTTTCCCATGTGGAATGAATGGATCTGGAATGTATTAAACGGAATGTACAGGAGACATCAGGCTAATAAAATAATGTCTATATTAGAATCCCAATGAAGAGAGGAGCGTACCCTTATCCTGATTAGTGTATAATCTGATTATACGGAGCCCAAATGGATTAAAACTTGGTTCTTAAATCTATTTTCCCCCTGACTTTTAGCTGAGAAACTGATTAAAATTCATAATTCGCTTTCTTAGTAATTCCTAAGCAGAAATATACACAATATACCTGTATGAAGTCGGAAAAATCTTTTACAATGTATTATCTGTGATTTTCTGCCACTCCTCCCTCTCTCCTTAACACAGGGAGGTGCTAAGTATCTCATTGGATGTCTCCTCCCTTTCACAATGGATAAGCAGCACTGAGCATGCCTGAGCCAGTGGTAGAAGGACAGAGGAGGGGTTATAGGAAAAGACATGTGATACATTGTTTTGATTATCTGTGTCTTTGCTGGGGGGTGGGTCCCAGTTAAATAATCATTAACTATGAATACTTTCTAAATATTTCTACCATTGATACTGTATATTTGGTGTAGAGAGTTTGACATTAAAAGAATAAGAATGTAACAATCTATGGATGTTGCTGGTGATTCCCCTTATACAGCAGAGGATGTGACTCATCAGCCCTATCAGTAAGGGCTAGGCCACACTATCACGTGTGTCATGTACTCCCGATCACGCTTTGCCCTACAATCCGTTTTGGAGTGCACACAGTCACCATATTTTTTCCACATGCGCTCCAATAACGGAATATCGGTGGAATCACATCGCATTTCACATTGTAGTGTGGCCGCAGCCTAAGTTTCTCTCTTCCCCTTGGACCGGCAACTCGGGAGCTTGGCTGTGGTGACCAAGGGAGAGGGTAACTTGAGGTGGAGCTTGGAGAAGTCAGTTCCCCAGCTTTTTGAGAGATAGTATGTCCACCTGCAGAAAAACTTTTAATATATCGTAGGGCACCTCGCCCACCCCCACCCGCCAGAGCCAACCGCCAGCGCCCACCGCCAACTGCAAGGTTTGTTCGTTGCAAAAAGAGGCAGAACTCTACTTAATTTGTTCCCCTGGCGCTCGGTTCCTGACATTCTTCTTGCCAGAAGTTGCAAGCAGAGGCTGGACCGGCAGCCGCATCTGTGATTGGCTGAGAGGCAGCCAGAGTAGAGTTCTGCTGCTTCTTTTAATTCAACAATATATTTAAAGTTTTTAGAGGTAGGGCACCAGGCAGCAAATATGGATCCAGAGGGAGGGAGGGGGGTGAAAGGGCTCCCCTGCACATGTCACAATCCTTACTGAGGACAAGGCTGAAGCAGGGACCGGATGACACACAGACACCTCCTACTCTTCACTTTTCTGGACTTTGGACATGCACTGCAGGAGAACCATAAGGAGCAGAGATGTAAGGTAAGGATTTTTAACACTACACCGTGGGGCCAGCAAATTTTAGTCTTGGGGTTTGACATGCCCTTTAAGATAAGTCACCCATGAAATCTATTAAAGTTCTGTTTTACACTTTAGTTCTCCTTTAAATACTTTGACCTGTGGAGGGCATTAAAGATAACGATAAGACAGATTGAGAGGTCGATACAAACTGACAAACTGCTTTCCATCTGCAGAGGAGCTTTTTCATACGTTCGCCGGGTCGTCGAGAAGAGCACAGGCCGGGAATTCGCTGCCAAGTTTATACCTTTCCGCGGTGGATGGAGGGAGAAGGCGCGGAAGGAGCAGGACAGACTGTCCCAGCTGGACCACGAGAGGATCGTCTATTTTTATGATGCATTCGAGAAGAGAAATTCACTCATCATCGTCATGCAACTGTATCCACAAACGCTTGTCATCGAATGTCACCTTGAGTCACCTTGAGTCACGTTAGGGACAGAATATGGTGCTGGACTAGGCAGAAGGGATTGTGATGGGAGCCCACACCTAAAAGTAAAGGGGCTTAAAGGACAACAATACTCTTAAGTCAGGAATTGGCAACCAGTAGCCTTCCAGGTGTTTATAAAAACTACAACACCCAGCGTTTCCTGGCTGCCATTTTCTTTCGCAGCGCTTGTAGAGGAATGCTGGGAGTTGTTTTTTTTTTTTTAAAGAACATAAACCCATAAAAACAACTATTTGCCATTCGTTTCTATTATTCACAGGGAGGGAGAACACTTATTTCTCCCCTACCCTGTGAATAATATACGCTCGGGGGACATGAAACTTCCTTACCAGCCGCAACACTCGAGCCGTTCCTTCACTGACAGCCGCTCGTCCGACGTGCGACCTATCTTAGGAGACATGCGCGCCAATACAAAAGATAGGTCGCGTGGTCGGCTGTCAGTGAAGGAGCGGCTGCGAGTGGAGCGGCGGTAAGGGAAGTTCCCTTACCCCTGGAGGCACCGCTAGATTGTTAGTGT
Source organism: Hymenochirus boettgeri (assembly GCA_019447015.1). Classification (NCBI taxonomy): domain Eukaryota; kingdom Metazoa; phylum Chordata; class Amphibia; order Anura; family Pipidae; genus Hymenochirus; species Hymenochirus boettgeri. Next base: position 155,000,690 of record CM033477.1, read on the forward strand.
TGACATATGGTCTTTCAGTAGGAGCTTTTGTGCCACACCAGACTAATAGTTATTTCCTTTAGGTAAGGACCTAAACCAATTGTCTTCCCAATGGCAAGTCCAGGAACAGTTTCGGACTGTGTGAAGGGGACAGACTTGACCTCTTGGTATAGGACTTATAGAGAAAAGCCAGGTGTGGGGACCAAGTGGTTTAGGTTCTCACCCTGGGTTCAATCAGGTAAGGGGGGAGAATTAGAGTTAGTTATAGTTGTCCTTTAAACTAGTGTGTGCTACACAAAGGTAAAGATACAGTAGGATTAGGTCACACTGATGGGATTCAGATGCTGTTTTAAGTTCCAATTGCGGGTTGGTGCATCGCATGCCAGTGGGGGGCGATGTAGTTGAACGCACTGGATGCGTCTGGCCTGTTATGGTAATGCATGCAGTCAACATTATGATTACGGATTATTGGCAATACGTTTCTATTGTATTGGTCTCAGCCTTAGGGAAGGTTTGAGTGTGTGTTGGTTGTCACATTGTGTTGGTGTATGGAAGTGTCTGGATTGTTCATGTTCCAAGGAGATATAATGTTACACAGGATCCTACTTGGGCCCCCAGTGCCAGGAGACAAAATATTTTCCCTGACGCTTTGCAGCTGTTCCCAAGAGGAGATTCTTGACAGATTGACCAGAAAACTCACAGTGTGTGAATCAGAGGTCAGTGCGTTAAGGACAATCGTTAGATCTGTCCAATCAATCAGGTCCAATGAGGTTTCTAGGATTTTCTTTCTTTTCATTGCAGATCCGGTCGTTTGTTCGCCAGATCTTGGAAGGTTTAGAGTATCTCCACCGTAAGAACATTCTCCATCTTGACATAAAGGTATCGGATGGGACCTACTCTGGGAATGGAACATTTGTGACCAATAAATAAACCTGAATGACCCCCTGTTGATTCATATTAGAATTTCAGGCTCTGGGGAGTGTGACTTTGTTAACCAACGTCTTTCTTTGTGCAGCCAGAGAACATTCTGATGGCGGATACAAGCGGTGAGCAGATTCGGATCTGCGATTTAGGAAACGCCCAGGAAGTCACCCCAGGGGAACCCCAATACTGCCAATACGGAACGCCTGAATTTGTGGCCCCCGAAATCGTAAACCAGATGCCAATTTCTACAGTAACAGGACGTTCTGGTAACTAACAAGTCCATTGAGTCTAATTTGGGCAATTAAAATGATCACTTTGGTCTGAACCAATGAGAATCTCTTATTAATGATGGTGACAATACGTTCTGCTCATTCCAAGGTTAATTTTGCTGAAAGTGTCACTTAGACAAGGTGGTACTTGGCACATTAGTGGATAAGCTGTCTACGAATGTTACACAATGTTTCGGGGTTTAGTTCCCCTTTACCACCTGATAAAGGGGAACTAACCCCCAAAACATGTGTTATAAGGGAAACTAACCCCCAAACGTTGTGTGTTATAAGGGTAACTAACCCTTCATATGTTGCCTACTTTGTGTATCTTTCCCCTTTTGATGTACACAGGGTTAGACATGTACAATCTGGCAAGTTTTGTCCTGCCAGCAGTTCCCGTGGAATCTAAATTTTTTAATGGAACCCCTAGTGGTTTAGGGGTTTAACTTACAATACCAGCAATACTTCCCTAATGTTGCGCCCACTGTTCCAACTCAAACCCCTGCTTGGTTCTGGGGCCTGGGATATGGATAGACATTTTCTGCAAGACGTGCATCTTCTAAATAACCAAGTCCTGGACAGATAGGGTGGGTGGGACTAAAGTGAACTGGCCAGTGTAACTGTAGGTAAGTATTTCCAGTGATCTAATGTAAACCAAGGGGTAAGCAGTTTATGGCTGTACCCTGGGTATACCAAATGCAGGGTGGGTGGTTTGGGGGGTATAATCCCCCTTTAAGATAACATACTTCTGGGGGTGGGGTAAAGATGTAAGGCCCCAAGGATTCATACCTACCAGGTGTTACCCTTGGTTTAAACACATGTCCAGCCCTAGATATTGTCACCGATGCACAGGGTACCGTACTTAACGGAATGCTCAGTAAGCATGGCTGAGGATATTTCCTTATTTTCCTGTAGGACAAAGGCCCTACATTGCCATTACCATCTCTCTCCTATTGGGGGATTAGTAACTGGGGTCTTGGGAAACCTTTCATTGTAATAATAAACACTGTGACATAAGAGGAATATGATTTGCAGATTCCACCATGTTCTACTTTGAGAAGAAATTCTAATCTTTTATCCCCCAGTGTCTAATGTATTGTATTTCTTTCCATAGGCCTGTCGGAGTCCTGGCATATTTATGGTAAGAATGATGGTCTTTATTTTGGCGTATTTATGGTAAGAATGATGGTCTATATTTTGCCGTATTTATGGTAAGAATGATGGTCTATATTTTGCCGTATTTATGGTAAGAATGATGGTCTATATTTTAGCCTGGTTATTAAGGAATGATGGCCTTTATTTTATGCTATTCTGGTAAGAATGATGGCCTTTATTTTGGCATATTTATGGTAAGAATGATGGTCTTTATTTTAGCATATTTATGGTAAGAATGATGGTCTATATTTTAGCATGTTTATGGTAAGAATGATGGCCTTTATTTTAGCATATTTATGGTAAGAATGATGGCCTTTATTTTAGATGTTATGGTAACGAATGATGGCCTATTTTGGCATATTTATGGTAAGAATGTGGCCTTTATTTTAGCATATTGTATTGGTAAGAATGATGGCCTTATTTTGGCATATTTATGGTAAGAATGATGGTTTATTTTAGCATGTTATGGTAGAATGAGGCCTTTATTTTAGCATATTTATGGTAGAATGAGCGCTTTGTTGTGGCGTATTATGGTAAGAATGAGGTCTATATTTTGCGAATATTTAGGTAAGATGATGGTCTTATATTTTGGAATATTTATGGTAAGAATGTGGTACTATATTTGGCATATTTATGGTAGAATGATGGTCTAATTTTGGTGTATTTATGGTAAGAAATGATGGTATATATTTTGGCGTATTTATGGTAAGAATGATGGCCTTTATTTTGGCATATTTATGGTAAGATGATGGTCTATATTTTAGCATGTTTTGGAAGAATGATGGCCTTTATTTTAGCATATTTATGGTAAGAATGATGGCCTTTTTTGGCGTATTTATGGTAAGAATGATGGCCTTATTTTGGCATATTTATGGTAAATGAGGCATATTTGGATATTTATGGTAAGAATGATGGTCTATATTTTGGCATATTATGGTAAGAATGATGGTCTATATTTTGGTGTTGTATTTATGGTAAGGAATGATGGGCCTTATTTGCGTATTTATGGAAGAATGATGTCTATATTTTGACGTATTTATGGTAAGAATGATGGCCTTTGTTTTGGCGTTTTATGGTAAGAATGATGGTCTATATTTTGGCATATTTATGGTAAGAAATGATGGCCTTATTTGGCGTATTATGGTAAGAATATGGTCTATATTTTGGTTATTTATGGTAAGAATGATGGCCTTTATTTGGCGTATTTATGGAAGAATGATGGTCTATTATTTTGGCATATTTATGGTAGAATGATGGTCTATTTTTGGTATTTATTGTAGAATGATGGTCATATTTTGGTGTATTATGGTAGATGATGGTCTATATTTTGGTGTATTTATGGTAAGAATGAGCCCTTATTTTGCCGTATTTATGGTAAGAATGATGTCTATATTTTGCCGTATTTATGGTAAGAATGATGGTCTATATTTGGTGTATTTATGGTAAGAATGATGTCTATATATTTGGCTATTTATGGAAGGGATTTTTATGATGGTCTATATTTTGGCGTTTTGGTACGATGATGGTCTATATTTTGCCGTATTTATGGTAAGAATGATGGTCTATATTTTGGTGTATTTATGGTAAGAATGATGCCCTTTATTTTGCCGTATTTATGGTAAGAATGATGGTCTATATTTTGCCGTATTTATGGTAAGAATGATGGTCTATATTTTGGTGTATTTATGGTAAGAATGATGGTCTATATTTTGGCGTATTTATGGTAAGAATGATGCCTTTATTTTGGTGTATTTATGGTAAGAATGATGCCTTTATTTTGGTGTATTTATAGTAAGAATGATGGTCTATATTTTGGTGTATTTATGGTAAGAATGATGGCCTTTATTTTGGCGTATTTATGGTAAGAATGATGGTCTATGTTTTGGCGTATTTATGGTAAGAATGATGTATATTTTGGGTATTTATGGTAGAATGATGGTCTATTTTGGCGTATTTATGTAAGGAATGATGGTCTATATTTTGGCGTATTTATGGTAAGAAATGTGCCTTATTTTGGTATTTATAGTAAGAATGATGGTCATATTGGTGTATTATGGTAAGAATGATGGCCTTTTTGGCGTATTTATGGTAAGAATGATGGTCTAGTTTTGGCGTATTTATGGTAAGAATGATGGTCTATATTTTGGTGTATTATGGGAATGATGCCTTATTTTGGCGATTTATGGTAAGAATGATGGTCTATATTTTGGCGTATTTATGGTAAGAATGATGGCCTTTATTTTGGATATTTATGGTAAGAATGATGGTCTATATTTTGGCGTATTTATGGTAAGAATGATGGTCTATATTTTGGCATATTTATGGTAAGAATGATGGTCTATATTTTGGCATATTTATGGTAAGAATGGTGGTCTATATTTTGGTGTATTTATGGTAATAATGATGGCCTTTATTTTGGCATATTTATGGTAAGAATGATGGTCTGTATTTTGGTGTATTTATGGTAAGAATGATGGCCTTTGTTTTGGCGTATTTATGGTAAGAAAATGTACATATTTTGGCGTATTATGGTAAGAATGATAGCCTTTGTTTTGCGTATTTATGGTAAAGGAAGAAGGATGGCCTTTATTTGGGCGTATTTATGGTAAGAATGATGGCCTTTGTGGCGTATTTTGGTAAGAATGATGGCCTTTATTTTGGGCGTATTTATGGTAGAATGATGGCCTTTGTTTTGCCGTATTTATGGTAAGAATGATGGCCTTTATTTGCGTTTTGGTAAGATGATGGCCTTTATTTTGGTGTTTATGGTAAGAATGATGGGCTTATTTTCCGTATTATGGTAAGAATGATGGCCTTTATTTTGGCGGATTTATGGTAAGAATGATGGCCTTGTTTGGCGTATTTATGGTAAGAATTATGGCCTTTATTTTGGCGTTTTATGGTAGAGATTGGCCTTTGTTTGGCGTATTTTGGTAGAGCTGATGGTGTTTTGGCGATTTATGGTAAGAATGATTGCCTTTATTTTGGCGTATTTATGGTAAGATGATGGCCTTTGTTTTGGCGTATTTATGGTAAGAATGATGGCCTTTATTTTGCTTTTTTGTTAAACATTTTTTTATTTTGGCGTATTTATGGTAAGAATGATGGCCTGTTTGTGTTTGTATTTATAGGAAGAATGGGCCTTTATTTTGGCGTTGGTAAGATGATGGCCTTTATTTTGGCGTATTTATGGTAAGATGATGGCCTTTATTTTGGCATATTTATGGTAAGAATATGGCCTTTATTTTGGCGATTTTATGGTAAGAATGGTGGCCTTTATTTTGGGTATTTATGGTAAGAATGATGGCCCTATTTTGGTGTATTTATGGTAAGAATGATGGCCTTTATTTTGGCGTATTTATGGTAAGAATGATGGCTTTATTTTGGCGTATTTATGGTAAGAATGATGGCCTTTGTTTTGGGTGATTTATGGTAAGAATGATGGACTTTATTTTGGCATATTTATGGTAAGAATGATGGCCTTGTTTTTTGGAGTATTTATGGTAAGAATGATGGACTTTATTTGGCATATTTATGGTAAGATGATGGCCTTATTTTGTGTATTTATGGTAAGATGATGGCCTTTATTTTGGCGTAGATTTATGGTAGAATGATGCCTTGTTTTGTTGGTATTATGGAAGAATGATGGCCTTTGTTTTGGCGTATTTATGGTAGAATGATGGCCTTTATTTGGTTGTATTTATGGTAAGAATGATGCCTTTGTTTTGGCGTATTTATGGTAAGAATGATGGCCTTTGTTTTGGCGTATTTATGGTAAAATGAATGTGCCTTTATTTTGGCTATTTTGGTATTTATGGTAAGAATGATGGCCTTTGTTTTGACGTATTTATGGTAAGAATGATGGCCTTTATTTTGCTTTTTTGTTAAACATTTTTTTTATTTTGGCGTATTTATGGTAAGAATGATGGCCTTTGTTTTGGTGTATTTATGGTAAGAATGATGGCCTTTGTTTTTGGTTGTATTTATGGTAATAAATGATGGTCTTATTTGGGTATTTATGGTAAGAATGATGGCCTTTATTTTGGCGTATTTATGGTAAGAATGATGGCTTCTTTTGGCATATTTATGGTAAGAATGATGGCCTTATTTGGCGTATTTATGGTAAGAATGATGGCCTTTATTGTGGCGTATTTATGGTAAGAATGATGGCCTTTATTTTGGCGTATTTTGTAAGAATGATGCCTTTTTGGCGTATTATGGTAAGAATGATGGCCTTTATTTGGCGTATTTATGGTAGAATGATGGCCTTTGTTTTGGCGATTTATGGTAAGAATGATGGCTTTATTTTGGCGTATTATGTAAGAATGATGGACTTTATTTTGGCGATTTATGGTAAGAATGATGGCCTTTTTTGGGGTATTTATGGTAAGAATGATGGCCTTGTTTGGTCGTATTTATGGTAAGAATGATGGCCTGTGATTTGGCGTATTTTATGGTAAGAATTATGGCCTTTAGTTTGGCGTATTATGGTAAGAATGATGGGCTTTATTTTGGCATATTTATTTTTTTTGTTTTGTAAGAATGATGGCCTTTGTTTGGGTATTTATGGTAAGAATGATGGCCTTTGTTTGGCGTATTTATGGTTAAGAATGATGGACTTTATTGGCTATTTATGTAAGAATGATGGCCTTATTTTGGTGTGTTATTTATGGTAAGAATGATGGCCTTATTTTTTGGCGTATTTATGGTAAGAATGATGGCCTTGTTTTGGTTTGTGTATTATGGTAGAATGATGGCCTTTTTTGGCGTATTTATGGTAAGAATGATGGCCTTTATTTTGGTGTATTTATGGTAAGAATGATGGCCTTTGTTTTGGCGTATTTATGGTAAGAATGATGGCCTTTGTTTTGGCGTATTTATGGTAAGAATGATGGCCTTTATTTTGGCGTATTTATGGTAAGAATGATGGCCTTTTTTTGACCGTATTTATGGTAGTGATGGCCTTTATTTTGCTTTTTGTTAAACATTTTATTTTGGCGTATTTATGGTAAGAATGATGGCCTTTTTTGGGTATTTTGGTAAGAATGATGGCCTTTGTTTTGGTGTATTTATGGTAAGAATGATGGCCTTTATTTGGCGTATTTATGGTAAGAATGATGGCCTTATTTGGCGTATTTATGGTAAGAATGATGGCCTTTATTTTGGCGATTTATGGTAAGAATGATGGCCTTTTTTTGGTATTTATGGTAAGAATGATGGCCTTTATTTGGCGTATTTATGGTAGAATGATGGCCTTTATTTTGGCGTATTTATGGTAAGAATGATTGCGCTTATTTGGCGTATTATGGTAAGATGATTGGCTTTATTTTGGCGTATTTATGGTAAGAATGATGGCCTTTGTTTTGGCGTATTTATGTAAGAATGATGGACTTTATTTTGGCGTATTTATGGTAAGAATGATGGACTTTATTTTGGCGTATTTATGGTAAGAATGATGGCCTTTATTTGGGCGTATTTATGGTAAGAATGATGGCCTTTATTTTGGCGTATTTATGGTAAGAATGATGGCCTTTGTTTTGGCGTATTTATGGTAAGAATGATGGACTTTATTTTGGCGTATTTATGGTAAGAATGATGGCTTTATTTTGGCGTATTTATGGTAAGAATGATGGCCTTGTGTTGGCTGATTTATGGTAAGAATGATGGCCTTGTTTGTGTATTTATGGTAAGAATGATGGCCTTTATTTTGGCGTTTTATGGTAAGAATGATGGCTTTATTTTGGCGTTTTATGGTAAATGATGGCCTTATTTTGGCATTTATGTAAGAATGATGGCCTTTGTTTTGGCGTATTTATTGTGGAATGATGGCCTTTTTTGGCGTATTTATGGTAAGAATGATGGCCTTATTTTGGCGTTTTATGGTAAGAATGATGGCCGTTATGTTGGTGTATTTATGGTAAGAATGATGGCCTTTATTTTGCGTATTTATGGTAAGAATGATGGCCTTTGTTTTGGCGTATTATGGTAAGAATGATGGCCTTTGTTTTGGCGTATTTATGGTAAGAATGATGGACTTTATTTTGGCGTATTTATGGTAAGAATGATGGCCTTTGTTTGGCGTATTTATGGTAGAAGATGGCCTTTTTTTGGCGTTTATGGTAAGAATGATGGCTTTATTTTGGCGTATTTATGGTAAGAATGATGGACTTTATTTTGCGTATTATGGTAAGAAGAGGCTTGTGTATATTTGTATGGTATAAGAATGATGGCCTTTGTTGGGTATTTATGGTAAGAATGATGGCCTTTATTTTGGGCATTTATGGTAAGAATGATGGCCTTTGTTGGCGTATTATGGTAAGAATGATGGCCTTTATTTTGGCATATTTATGGTAAGAATGATGGCCTTTGTTTTGGCGTATTTATGGTAAGAATGATGGGACTTTATTTTGGCGTATTTATGTAAGGTGATGCATTGGTGTTTGTATTTATGGTAAGAATGATGGCTTTATTTTGGACGTAATTATGGTAAGAATGATGGCCTTTGTTTGTGGGTATTTATGGTAAGAATGATGGCTTTATTTTGGCGTATTTATGGTAGAATGATGGCTTTGTTTGGCTTATTTAGGTTAGAATGATGGCCTTTGTTTTGGCGTATTTATGGTAAGAATGATGGCCTTTGTTTTGCGCGTATTTATGGTAAGAATGATGGCCTTTTTTTGGCGTATTTATGGTAAGAATGATGGCCTTTGTTTTGGGTTTGTATTTATGGTAAGAATGATGGCCTTTTTTGGTATTTATGGTAAGACATGATGGCCTTGTTTTGGCGTATTATGGTAAGAATGATGGCCTTTATTTTGGCGTATTTATGGTAAGAATGATGGCCTTTGTTTTGGCGTATTTATGGTAAGAATGATGGCCTTTATTTTGGCGTATTTATGGTAAGAATGATGGCCTTTATTTTGGCGTATTTATGGTAAGAATGATGGCCTTTATTTTGGCGTATTTATGGTAAGAATGATGGGCTTTATTTTGCTTTTTTATTAAACATTTGCTCGCATTGTTTCTAGATGGACATGAGACTGATCCCAGCTTTGCAGACATAGAGCAGAGCTGAACTAGGGAAACTATTGCTCCTTCAGTTTGTCCATCTAAGGAAATATCTCTAAAAACCCCATTAGAAAGATGTGATCTATACAACACTTTTAGGCTGAATTTAGGCTGTGTTTGTTGTTACCCAGGAGACTATACAGTGATGGATCGCTCTCATTAATGTCAGCCAGACGCTCGGTGTCACCTTTAAACTGTGAAGGATTTTCAGAAAGGTTAAGCAATGTGTTTTGTCTATTTCAGTCTCACTGGAATATCCCCATTTGTCGGTGAGAACGATTATACCACCCTAATGAACATTCGCGGGTACACAGTGGCGTTTGAAGAGAGGATGTTTGTGGATCTGACGCGAGAGGCTCGGGGGTTTCTGATCAAAGTCTTGGGCAACGAGAAACTGTAAGTGTACCTACTGCAGGTTAAGGTCCTTCGATAAATGTTAAAATGATTGCCCCTCAATCTTGTATGATTACCAGTACCGCTTGGTTCATGTTAAATTACTAGTTCCTGGGATTTCTGTTATAAATAACGTCTTGGGGGCTCATTGTGCTGTATTTAGTAGATAATTACATTTAAATATGCGGCCATGTTCCCATCCCCAGTGACCTGAAGGTCAATAATAAATAAACGTATCTAGTGAGTGGTTACAGGTTATGTCCGTCCCCTAAACATATCTATCAGCCCCATCAGTTACCATAAAAAATCCTTTATTGATGCAGATAGGGATCTTTTTAAAAAACATTTAGTCTTTGCCTCATTATTGCCTTGACACATGACTTCATGACTAAGACAAAAAAGCTGGATGAGCTTCTAAAAACAAGGAATGTTGTTGAACCTCAAATACTATACTATACTATACACATGACTCATAACTAAGACACATGCTTTATGGCCAAGACACGTGACTCATGACTAAGAAACATGCCTTTATGGCCAAGACATATGACTCATAACAAAGACACATGACTTAATGGCCAAGACACTTGACTTTAGGGCTGGGACAGATGACTTCATGTTCAAGACACATGACTTCAAGGCCAAATCACCTGACATCATGCCCATGACCACATGCTTTACCATAACCGCCAGGAGGAATGTCTCCCTTTAGATGCATCTGTGAACCAGGTAAGTATTGTGGTCTTGGAGATTGGGAGGGTCTTTAGTCCACATATAGATTTTAGGTAGGGGGTGGAATAGCCCTTAAAAGATAAAACTTAAATTATATTTTTGTCTGGAAAATGACTGAAAATGGACTTTTTCTGTTTCACCAAGATGCACATTGCTCCTTTATTATTGGAATATCTGGGGTAATTTCTTCTGTAACACCTTTATCTCTATTTCTATAGGAGACCAAATGCGGAGGAGTGTTTGGAACATCCCTGGTTCAAGGTGAGTTTGTCTGATCACTTCATTCAAGGTTTGGAGGTTAAATATCCTGACCTTGTTGGACTATTTAGGTCTCACAATGCGATTGGTCGAAGTTATAACAGTTGAAATCTATCCAGTCAACTCTATAATAAAATAAATGACTAGTAGGAAATTAGAAACTGATCTGGACATATGTATACACAAAGCTTTACCAATAACAGGCCTCAAACTTCAAAATGACCTTTCCCATAGTTATGATTTGACCCTTCTATATAGTTAGATGGTTTTTATGGGACCACCTTTCAGAATAATTGTTTAACGTTAACATTTTTTACTTTCTTTCAGACATTAACAAAAGGCAAAAATATAAGCACAGACCACATGAAACTCTTTCAGTCTCGTCGTAAATGGCAGGTAAGAGTTACTGTAGGCTTGCGCTCAGGTTGTTGGATTGTAGATGTGATACTGTACGTGTGTGATTGTACTCAAGACCTGACTATGGGGAGTGTAACCTGGTCTTGGGGTGCATCTATATGATGGGGCACCACCAACCCTGTGAGAAATACCTACTTCCTCCTCTGAAGAAATTATGCATTGAATGGAAGGAGAAAGTGTGGCAAGAGTAGGGCATCCCGTTTAAAGGAGGACTATGGTTTCAAGCCCATGTTTCCTATAGCCCAAAGCTGCAAACACTTGTCTCCTGTCCATTTACAAGGGAAGTTCAGTGCAAATACATATACCTTTAAGAAGAAAGATCGGTATTTTTCGATACCCGCGCTGTGCTGCGATTCTGCAATGTTGCACAATCTGAGCTCATGTCATTGCGCAAAAAATTGGTAATCGTCTGCGCTCCAAAAAGTGGATCACAGCGCAACAGACAGCATCCCACCTAGCGTGGCCAAACCTATTGGCCAGCACTAGCACCTGATCGTGCGTTAAAACGCGGTAGTGTATCCTAGCCCTTAGACAATATTTATCCATAAACTAATACTGGCCATACACTTATCAGACATTAGACAGATCATTAGATAGATCTCATGTTCCCTGGCCCATTCATTTTGTGATCAAATGCCAAACGCAAAATGTTCCCCCACTTGGGTAAATGAGCCTCTATGTAGATTTCTATATTGGAGTTCGTTCATTTGAATTTAAAACAAATCCGTCTCACTAAACAACACTGTATTAAATGTAAGTAAAAGATTGGAAAGTCGGCTAATATACTTCTTACTTTTCTTTTCCCAGCGTTCGCTAATCAGTTACAAGTCCAATATGGTGATGAGGTCCATTCCAGAGTTGCTTCAAAGTACAAATAATCACTTGTCCATTGCCGTCCCTAAGAATCCTAAAGAGTCATCGGGGTTGTCATCTTCTTCAGATTCTGATGACCTGGAAGAGCTCCCTCTCGTCCCTATGCCCCTTCAGGTCCAGTTCTCTGGATCACGCATGTCCTTGAATGAAATCCCCACAGATGAGGACCAGCCCTCTCAAGCTCAAGATGATGGAAGCAGTCAAGAACATGAAGATGCTGGAAGTACACTAGTAGAAATTAACCCAACATTAAAAGAACCAGGATCACAACCAAGAGAAACAGTAGATGGTCTCTCCAAACATTCTAAAGGGACCCTGACCAGGAGAAGATCAGTGGAAGCTGAAGTTGGCTCTTCTTCTGATGAGGAGATGATAGAATCTGACAAGAAGCAGGAGCATCCAAGGAAGCCTCTCAAGAAGGGATCAAGTTTAGAATCTGCAGATGTTCCTGATGGCCAAATTTCAGCAGCACGGAGAGGGGAACTCAGGAGGGGAAGTTCTGCAGATAGTGCTCTACTGCTGAATGTATCCTCGGCGGATGGAGATGAAGGGAGAGATAGGCTGGATAAGGGTATGATAAAAGCAGCTTCAATGGAGCTACCAACGAGAAGTAGGAGCCCAGGCAGATTGGATGATCGGGGCACATTGCGTCGAAAGTTTGGATCAGCAGATGAAGAGTATGCTCAGCGATTAGAGTTAATGAGGCAGAGATTATTAAGAGGAGGCTCAGCAGATGGAAAGCTCAGTGGTCTAAGAGGGCCTCTCATAGAAACACTTTCTGTAGACAAGAAGCGTGCAGAGCAAATACCTATGCGCTCACAGCGTACTGAAAAAATGTCCTCATCGCAAAGTCCTATTCCTGCAATAAAACTTACTCGCGCTGCTTCCAGTGAGGCTGCTCCTGGAAGGGAAGCAACAGAAGAAAGAGTCTTAAGGAAAGCAAGTTCATTCTCGCACAGTGACACTGAGCCATTAGTCCTGCATCGTAGGTCAGGGGCACCACTGGAAATCCCTCTTGCTCAGCTAGAGGCACAACGCCTTAGAGAATATCCCTCTCTTTCAGCACTGACTGACCGATTAGAATCCCGCCCTGAAACTCCTCGTGAAATACCCTCAAAGCCAGTTACACCAGAGCCAAATCAGTTAAAGATCGAAACTAGTGTGTGTGAGACTCAGGGTAATAAAGAAACAGAGAAAACCACCACACTCCCTATGGAAGCCATCACTGAGGAGACACCAAATTCTGAGAAAGATTTGGTCATTGTTATTCCAAAAGTTACTGCACTTGTGGATAAAGTAGTATCCATAAAGAAGATGCCAAGTGTGCAAACTGGAAAAACATCTGAAAAGTCTCCTGATATAGCTTTGACCATACCAGGTAGCATTCCTTCAAATGAAGAACGCTCAAAACAATTGTCCCCCATACCTAAGGAGACTTTACCTATGAAAGATCAACCTTTGGTACCTCCGGTGCTCACAAGTGAATGTAAAAATGCAGAAGATGAGCACTCACCACCAAGGACAGTTAAGGCCAATGAAACCACTTCAAAGAATCATTCAGACCTGATAAACAATATCAGGTCACCACAAGGTTCTGTTGCCTTTTCAGAGAAGGAAAATGAGCCTCCAGTATCCCTGCCATCCACAAAACAGATCACAGGATCTCCAGTGCTAGAAAAAATACAGTTACCTCAATCAACACCATCTAAAGGAGCTACACCTTCTTCTACTGCCCAAACAGCACCAAAGACACCAGCCACACAATCTCCTTATGCAAGCATGATTCAAACTCTTCAAGTTGCTCAAGAACCTGATGGTTATAACAAGAGCTCAACAGATTTATCCCCAAAAGAGAATCAGTCTTCTGGAGCAAATGGCAAAACTATTTCAGAAGTGATCAAGAAAGAGCAAGGGCCCCCAGAATCCCCCAAGCTTATTAAGACTACAAGATCTTCCAGCACAGATAATGTCCCATTTATCAGTGACATTGACTCTGAAGAAATCTTTGAAGCAAAGTTCAAGAGGAACCGAGAGAATTCTCTTACACGTGGTCTTAAAATGCTTACTAGGACATGGTCTGAGAGCAAGAACTTAGCAGCCCAGACTTCCAAGGAAGAGGAAATGTACCGACCTAGTCCAGTGGGTGTCCCACTTGAATTTCTTGTGCCTGCCGCTCTTGGGCTTCAGGAAAGGTCAAGATCAGTGCAAGATCTACCAGAAGCTGAGAGGGATTCAAGTTTCATGAGAAGACTGTCTATGAAGTTTAAAAAGACTCCTCCAACTGAAAGAAAGGAGAAAACCAATGAAGAAGCTGAGGGCACTAATACAGGCAGGCGACTTTCGTGGACATTAGGCAGGGGAAGTTCCAAAGACAGGAAGGACACAGAGAGCCTTAAATCAGAAACAGGGTCCATTGAAACCATCACAGATAAGCAATTGAAGGACCAGAAAAAAAGTAGCGAATCACCTGTTTTGGCCATGAGGAAGAAGATCGGCAGCACAATGGATCGAATCTCTATGAAACTAAGAAGCCAGTCAGAGGAGAGGAGAGATATAGAGAAAACTGAGAGGGAGGAGAAAGCAGAGAAAAGGTCTCCATTAATGTCACTGCTCAGGAGGTCTAACTCAGAAGGAGAGAACCTGAGGAAGATGGCAATACCTCAAAACCAGCTTGCTTCCCAAATGAAGTCAGCTCCATCCAATGAGTCTATTGAGTCTGGACTCAGCATCAAATCTGAAATGGTGGGAAAGGGTAAGTGACATTATCACATTATTACATCTTATAAAATGTCCAAACCTCAAGTCAACTTTAAATGATTTGGTTTTCACCAAACTCTTGCTGCTTTTAACATGGATAGTGAAGTGAACATCAGAAACTGTTAAGATTGGTTTAGCCACGTGAAATGCACATTAAATCATTAACTGTGTACCCTATGCATTTCAACGGTGTCGTTTATTAAAGGGCACGTCCACCCTTAAAATAAAAAACTGGTGACTTGACAGTTATTTGTCTACAACCCCAACTGCTATTATTACCAGTTTATTACATGTATTTGTAACCAGATATTTAATGATAAGTCCTTTTTCTTTCCGGCAAAGTTATCTGCCTCCTCCCTCTGCTCAATGAGCTTTTTATATGCTTGAGCATGTGCAGTGGAGGCAGCAGGGGGAATGGCAATCAATCATTGGTTGTGATGTCAGCAGTCACAGCCTTGATTGACTAAGGGAGGAGCCAGCTTACTCTACCAGAATAAAACCAATAATTAGAGATACCTGGTTAATAATACATGTAATAATGTGTGTGCTGAATATATCAGTTGGGTTGGGTAACCCACACGTGACCAGTTTCTTTGGACATGCCCTTTAAATGTACTAGCAGTTGTTTCTGTCACAGTTTGAGAGAAATAAGTATTAGTAGCATAATAAGAACTAATTCTGACATTATTGATGTGACAGGAAGTTATTGTGGCTATTTAAAGCTCTAGACACACACGTAGCTAAAAGTCCCTCCTTTATATACCCGTATAGTCCTGCCTGTCTGGAGGACATTCCTTATTTGTACATTTTTGGTCTGCTGAGATACTTTAGACCTGCCAGTCCTATATATCAGTTCTAATGATGATGAATGTTACCTGTAGGGCCAATGATTAGGAACAGAGGTCTAAAGATTTCAGAGTCACTACAATATCCACAGTGATGGAAACATCCATTACAGTACTTGTGCCCTGATAGTACCAATCAGCAAGATTCTGTCTGTCATGTTTGGCAGATGGGAGAACACACAGTTACAATTACAATCTCCCTATATAAAGTACCGTATATATAAAGTATAGGGGGGACGTTCATGACTGCCATACTCCCTACAATCACGGCTGACTCCCTATAATACTTTAGTACAGTCGACCACAACCGAGGGAAATATTCCGTTTGAAACAATTGTTTCCGAGGCCAACGCAGAAACACACGTTACCGATAAAGGGCCAATCCCGTCAGTACCTACAGGTTTGGCCCTTTATCTGGAATGTGTGTACCCACGTTTTAATGAATTGAATGACTTTACTGTGTTTGTAAGGGTTGAATGACCTTGCTACAGCATGATACAGTACAGGTCTGCTATCAAGGGGTACAGAGGTTATTACTGTGGGGGCCCCCAGGGGCCTTGTCACCTTAACATTACTGTGGTGATAGTCAAGCACCCTGGCAAAAGAGAATTACATATAATATCCAGTGATACAAAAAAAGGTGCAAATATTTGCTTGTTATTTAGGAACCAATCCGTTTTTATTGAACTCACTTCAGTTACATAAATTCTGATTGGATTATGGGAGAATTATGCCATGCACTAACTGACTGCTTTCTAGCAGTAACTGACTGTTTTCAAACTCCTCCCCCTCCTTGAAAGATGAGAGAATGGTCAGTGACAATGACTGTGGGAGGAGTCAGAAAGAACTGTTACTGCAAGAGCATAATTCTCCTTTTATACCCTATTCAAGCTTTGGCATCTCTGTCTACTAGTTCCCTTTGGAATAGACACTTAGCCAATAAAGAGTGGGACATAATCTTGGCTGTTCACTGTATTTCAACTCTGTCTGGGTCTATCACACAGAAATAACCCATCGATGTGCTAATTACCATCCCATTTCTCCTTATAGATGAAAGACGCTCAAGGTGGGATCGGTGGGGTTTGTCACGCAGTAAGAAAGAGAAGATGGCGTCTCAGCCCAGTATCCCAGCCAGTTTAATGAATGAGGACGGAGCCATAGTGGGCAGACAGTACATCCGCAATGAGTCAGGTGGGTGAAGCTCGTGGATCTGTCAGTAAAATTGTTTCTCTGGGTTGTTATTCTGGGAAAGATTTAAAACTCCATTACTTGCTTTAGCAGAACGTTCATCGTTTGGCCGTTTAACGGGACTGGGATTGGTGGTTCCTAGTAGGAAGGTTAACCGGGGCTGTGTACACTACTACTTTACCAATAGCACGCTAGGTGTGTGTACACTACTACATTACCAATAGCACGCTAGGTGTGTGTACACAACTACATTACCAATAGCATGCTAGCTGTGTGTACACTACTACTTTACCAATAGCACACTGGGTTTGTGTACACTACTACTTTACCAATAGCACGCTAGGTTTGTGTACACTACTACTTTACCAATAGCACACTGGGTTTGTGTACACTACTACTTAACCAATAGCACGCTAGGGGTGTACACTACTACTTATACCATAGCAAACACTAGTTTGTGTCCACTACTACTTTACCACATAGCACACTGGTTTGTGTACACTACCTACTACTTACCAATAGCACCTAGGTGTGTGTACACACTACTAAACCAATAGCACGCTAGGGTGTGTACACAACTACATTACCAATCTCAACGCTAGGTTTGTGTACACACTACTACTTTACCAATAGCACACTAGGTTTGTGTACACTACTACATTACCAATAGCACGCTCAGGTTTGTGTACACTACTACTTTAACCAATCACCACTGGGTTTGTTGTACACTACTACTTTACCAGCACACTAGGTTTGTGTACACTACTACATTTACCAATAGCGCCACCTAGGTTGTTGTGACACTACTACTTTAACCAATAGCACGCTAGGTTTTGTGTACACTACTACTTTACCAATAGCACGCTAGGTTTGTGTACCACTACTATTTACCAATAGCACCTAGTGTTGTTACACTACTACTTTCCCAATAGCAGCACCAGCTGTTGTGTACACTACTACTTCATACATGCAGCTGGGTGTACACTACTACTTTACCAATAGCCACGCTAGGTTTGTGTACACTACTAACTTTCCATAGCACACGGCACACTGGGTTTGTGTACATACTACTTTAACCAATAGCAACTAGTGTGTTGTACACTACTACTTTACCATAGCACGCTAGGTGTGTGTACACACTCACTTAGACATAGCAACGTCTATTGTGTGTACACTACTACTTTACCAATAGCACCAGGGTTTTGTTGTACACTACTACTTTACCAATAGCAACAACTAGGTTTGTGTACACTACTACTTTACCAATAGCACGCTAGTTGGTGTACACTACTACTTACCAATAGCACACTAGGTTTGTGTACACTACTACTTTACCAATAGCACGCTGGTTTGTGTAACTACTACTTTACCAATAGCACCTAGGTTTGTGTACACTACTACTTTACCATAGCACGCTAGGTTTGTGTACACTACTACTTTACTTACACCAATGCACGCTAGGTTGTGTACACTACTACTTTACCAATAGCACGCTAGGTTTGTGTACACATACTACTTTACCAATACGCACGCTAGTTTGTGTACACTACTACTTTACCAATGCACCTAGGTTTGTGTACACTACTACTTACCAATAGCACGCTAGTTTTGTGTACACTACTACTTTACCAATACACGCTAGGTTTGTGTACACTACTACTTTACCAATAGCACACTGGTTTGTGTACACTACTACTTTACCAATAGCACTCCTAGGTTTGTGTACACTACTACTTTACCAATAGCACCGGGTTTGTGTACACTACTACTTTACCAATAGCACGCTAGGTTTGTGTACAACTATCTACATTACCAATAGCACGCTAGGTTTGTGTACACTACTACCATAGCACCTTGTGACATAGCACTTTTACGCAATAGCTGTTTTAAAATACTATAACACTGCCATGGTTATTGTAACACCTTGTACTTTATAAAGCACCATACACTAAAAATACGTATTTTACATATTACTTAACAATAAACTGTTGGAACTATCTTTTACAATATAGTAGTTGTACTATACTACCAAAACTGTTGAACTACACTTACTAATCGACGCTAGTGTAACGCTATAAATACGCTAGGTTTGACACTACTATTTAATACAACGTGGATACTACTTACCAACCCTCCCCTATCCTTCTCCCCGTCGACCTCACACTCCATAGCACCTCTTGCCCTAACTCCTCATCTGGTTTCGTCTCCACCTCCTCTCCACCCCTATTTTTCCTTCACTTTCAACCGCTTCTGTTACATCTACTTCCATCGCACGCTCATCCCTTTACCACTACACTTTAGCACCGCTAGTCGTGTCCTCTACTTTACCATCACACTCTTCTGCCTACTCTACTTCCCACCACCCGCATCCCTTCTTCACTCACGACTTACTCAAAAGCCGCTGTTTGACCCTCTACACCAAGCACACTGTTTTCCCCTCCTCCTCTTCGTGTACTTCCTATCCGCTTCTCTTTTCTCCACCCACTACCCCCGTCACCCTTTTCCCATCCTCCCTGTTTTTTGTTCCTACTCATCCTCCACCTTTCTACCTACTTAAATTTACTCCAATAACACCTTTTACCCTCTTACCATCTCCGCACCTAGGTTTTGTGTCACTCTCATCCTTAGCCCTTGGACCTCGACCTTACCGCCACGGCTGGATTTGTGTACACTACTACTGTTCCCATGCCCGTCTGGTTTGTGTCACACCTCTCACTTTACCCCTCCTGCCCGACTCGGTTTGTGTCCCTACTTTCCTACATGTTTTGTACACACTCGCCACCCGGTTTGTGTCACTCACTCTTTCCATAGCCCGGGTGTACCGCCTACAAAGCTACAGGTTTGTCGTCCCCCTACGTTATCCATAGCCCGCTGGGGGTTTTGACTACCTTTCCATAGCACACTGGTTTTGGTGCACTATTACTCCAATAGCACCTAGGTGTCCTACCTTGCCAATAGCCTGGTTTGTGTGCCACCTTCAACTACCTAGTCGTGTACGGACCTACGTAACCTAGCACGCTAGGTTTGTGACACACCTCCCACTTTACCAATAGCCACGCTCGGTTTGTGCCTCACTCACTTTCTCCCATCAGCCACACTGGTTTGTGTACACTACTCTTACCATACACCTCTGTCCCTGTCGCCTCGCTATATGCACGTTAGTGTGTGGACACTCACTACTTTCTACCCCTCCACCACTGAGGTTTGTGTACACTCACTCACTTTACCATAGCACCTCGGTGTGTGTACCCACTTCAATACACTCTGTGGCAACTACATCCTAGCCCGACGCTGGTGTGTGTACCTACTACTTTACCAATAGCACGCTAGGTTGTGGACACCCTCCTTTACCTGCCCCTAGTGTTGTGTACCCTCACTACTATTACCAAAGCAACGCTAGTGTGGGGACCTACTACTTTACCATAGCACACTGGTTGTGTACACTACACTTTCCTAGCACACTAGGTTGTGTGTACACTACTACTTTCTCCAATAGCACGCTAGGTGGTGTACACTACTACTTTACCAAAGCACGCTAGGTTTGTGTACACTACTACTTTACAATAGCACACTGGTTTGGTGTACACTTACTTTACCAATAGCACGCTAGGTTTGTGTACACTACTACCTTTAACACCAAAGCACGCTAGGTTTGTGTACACTACTTACTTTACCAAAGCACACTGTTTGTGTCCTACTACTTTACCAATAGCACGCTAGGTTTGTGTAACTACTACTTACCAATAGCACCTGGGTTTGTGACACTACTACTTTAACCAATGCATGCCTAGTGTGTGTACACTACTACTTTACCAATCGCAACGCTAGGTTTGTGTACACTACTACTTTATCAATAGCACCTGGGTTGTGTACACTACTACTTTACCAATAGCACCTAGGTTGTGTACACTACTACTTTATCAATAGCACACTAGGGTTTGTTAACACTACTACTTTACACCAATAGCACGCTAGTTGTGTGTACACTACTCTTACAATGCACGCTAGGTGTGTGTAACACTACTAACTTTAACCAATAGCACCTAGGTTTGTGTGTACACTACTTACTTTACCAATTAGCACGCTAGCTAGTTTGTTACAACTACATTTACCAATAGCACCTAGGTTGTGTGTACCTACTACTTTACCAAAGCACACTGGGGTTTGTGTACACTACTACTTTACCAATAGCACACTAGTTTTGTGTACACTACTACTTTACAATAGCAACGCTAGGTGTGTGTACACTACTACTTTACCATAGCACGCTAGGTTGTGGTCACTACTACTTTACCAATAGCACACACTGGTTTGTGTACACTACTACTTTACCATATAGCACGCTAGGTTTGTGTACACTTACTCTACCAATAGCACGCTAGGTGTTTGTGTACACTACTACTTTACCAATAGCACCTGGGTTTTGTGTACACTACTACTTTACCAATAGCACCTAGGTTTGTGTACACTACACTTACCAATAGCACACTACTGGGTTTGTGTACACTACTACTTTACCAATAGCACGCTAGTTTGTGTAGCACTACTACTTACCTACCAATAGCGAGTTTTGTACTACACTTTACATAGCACCTAGGTGTGGTACACTACTACTTTACCAATAGCACACTAGGTTTGTGTACACTACTACTTTACCAATAGCACGCTAGGTGTGTGTACACTACTACTTTACCAATAGCACGCTAGGTTTGTGTACACTACTACTTTACCAATAGCACACTAGTTTGTGTACACTACTACTTTACAATAGCACGTAGGTGTGTGTACACTACTACTTTAACCAATAGCAACACGTAGGTTTGTGTACACTACTACTTAACCAATAGCACACTAGGTTTGTGTACACTACTACTTTACAATAGCACGCTAGGTGTGTGTACACTACTACTTTACCAATACACGCTAGCTGTTGTGTACACTACTACTTACCAATAGCACACTAGGTTGTGGTACACTACTACTTTATCAATAGCACGCTAGTGTGTGTACACTACTACTTTACCAATAGCACACTAGGTTTGTGTACACTACTACTTTTACCAATAGCATCTAGGTTTGTGTACACTACTACTTTACCAATAGCACATAGGTTTTTTACACTCCTACTTCCCATAGCACGCTAGTGTGGTCACTACTCTACCAATACACCTAGGTGTGTGTACACTACTACTTTTACCTAGCAACGCTAGGTTTGTGTACACTACTACTTACCAATAGCAGCTAGTGTGTGTACACTACTACTTACCAATAGCACCTGGTTTTGTACACTACTACATTACCAATAGCACACTGTTTTGTGTACACTACTACTTTACCAATAGCACACTAGGTTTGTGTACACTTACTACTTTACCAATAGCACGCTATGTGTGTGTACACTACTACTTACCAATACAGCTACTGTGTTTACACTACACTTTACCAATAGCACGCAGTTTGTGTACACTCCTACTTTACCAATAGCACGCTAGGTTTGTGTACACTACTACGTTTTACCAACTAGCACGCTAGGATGTGTGGTACACAACTACTTTACCAATAGCACACTAGGTTGTGTACACTACTACTTTAACCAATAGCACGCTAGGTGTGTGTACCTACTACTTACAATAGCACGCTGTTTGTGTACACTACTTTACCAATACCACTAGCTGTGTGTACACTACTACTTACCAATATGCACCTAGGTTTGTGTACACTACTACTTTACCAATAGCAACAGCTGTGTGTACACTATACTTTACCAATAGCACACTGGTTTGTGTACACTACTACTTTACCAATAGCACGCTAGGTGTGTGTACACTAACTACTTTACCAATAGCACACTGTGGGACCACTACTTACGCAAACACGCTGTTGTGTGTACACTACTACTTTATCAATAGCAACGCAGTTGTGTGCACTACTACTTTACCACTAGTCACTGCACCTAGGTTTTGTGTACACTACGATTATACCAATAGCAGCTGGTGTGTGGTACACTACACATTACCCAAAGCACCTGGGTTTTGTGTACACTACCTTACCAATAGCACACTAGTTGTGTACACTACTACTTTACCAAAGCACACTAGGTTGTGTACACTACTACTTTACCAATAGCACGCTAGGTTTGTGTCCTAACTACTTTACCAATAGCACGCTAGTGTGTGTACACTACTACTTACCAATAGCACGCTAGCTGGTGTACACTACACTTTACCATAGCACACTGGGTTGTGTACACTACTACTTTCCAATAGCACCTAGGTTTGTGTACACTACTACTTTACCAATAGCACACTAGGTGTTGGTACACTACTACTTACCAATAGCACGCTAGGTTTGTGTACACTACTACTTTAATAACACACAACTATTGACACTACTACACTTTGCATAGTCACGTACTTTGGTACATCAGTTTCTCTTTCCTACCATGACACTAGTTTGTGTACACTACTACTATTACCAATAGCACGCTAGGTTTGTGTACACATTACTTTACCATAGCACACTAGGTTTGTGTACACTACTACTATTACCAATAGCACGCTAGGTTTGGTGTACACTACTACTTTACCAATAGCACGCTAGGTTTGTGTACACTACTACTTTACCAATAGCACGCTAGGTTTGTGTACACTACTACTTTACCAATAGCACACTAGGTTTGTGTACACTACTACTTTACCAATAGCACGCTAGGTTTGTGTACACTACTACTTTACCAATAGCACGCTAGGTTTGTGTTACACTACTACTTTACCAATAGCACGCTAGGTTGTGGTACACTACTACTTATACCAATAGCACCTAAGGTTTGTGTACACTACTACTTTACCAATAGCACGCTAGGTTTGTGTTACACTACTACTTTACCATAGCACACTAGGTGTGTGTACACTACTACTTTACCAATAGCACATAGGTTTGGTTACCTACTACTTTACCAATAGCACGCTAGGTTGTGTACACTACTACTTTACAATAGCACACTAGGTTTGTGTCACACTACTACTTAACCATAGCACGCTATGTGTGTACACTACTACTTTACCAATAGCACGCTAGGTTGTGTACACTACTACTTTACCAATAGCACGCTAGGTTTGTGTACCACTACTATTACCAATAGCACCTAGGTGTGTGTACACTACTACTTTACCATAGCACACTAGGTTGTGTACACTACTCTTTACCAATAGCACACTGGGTTTGTGTACACTAATACTATTACCAATAGCACGCTAGGTTTGTGTACACTACTACTTTACCAAGCACACTAGGTTTGTGTACACTACTACTTACCAATAGCACGCTAGGTTTGTGGTCCACAACTTTACCAATAGCACACTAGGTTTGTGTACACTACTACTTTAACCATAAGCACGCTAGGTTTGTGTACACTACTACTTTACCAATAGCACGCTGTTTGTGTACACTACTACTTTACAATAGCAACGCTAGGTTTGTGTACACTACTACTTTACCAATAGCACACTGGGTTTGTGTACACTACTACTTTACCAATAGCACCTAGGTTTGTGTACACTACTACTTTATCAATAGCACGCTAGGTTTGTGTACACTACTACTTTACCAATAGCACGCTAGGTTTGTGTACACTACTACTTTACCAATAGCACGCTAGGTGTGTGTACACTACTACTTTACCAATAGCACGCTAGGTTTGTGTACACTACTACTTTACCAATAGCACACTAGGTTTGTGTACACTACTACTTTACCAATAGCACGCTAGGTTTGTGTACACTACTACTTTACCAATAGCACACGCTAGGTGTGTGTACACTACTACTATTACCAATAGCACGCTGGTTTGTGTACACTTACACTTTACCAATAGCACGCTAGGTTTGTGTACACTACTACTTTACCAATAGCACACGCTAGGTTTGTGTACACATACTTTACCAATAGCACGACTAGGTTGTGTACACTACTACTTTACCAATGAGCACACTGGTTTGTGTACACTACTACTTTACCAATAGAGCACACAGGTGTGTGTAACACACTACTACTTTACCAATAGCACACCTAGGTTGTGTGTACACTACTACTTTACCAATAGCACAGCTAGGTTGTGTACACACTACTTTTACCATAGCACACCTGGGTTTGTGTACACTACTACTTTACCAATAGCACACTAGGTGTGTGTACACTACTACTTTACCAATAGGGCACAACTAGGTATTTGTCACTTACTACTTAGCCAATAGGCACTGCTGGGTTTGTGTGCACTACTACTTTCAATAGCACACTAGGTTTGTGTACACTACTACTTTACCAATAGCACACTAGGTTTGTGTACACTACTACTTTACCAATAGCACGCTAGGTTTGTGTACACTACTACTTTACCAATAGCACACTAGGTGTGTGTACACTACTACTTTACCAATAGCACACTGGGTTTGTGTACACTACTACTTTACCAATAGCACGCTAGGTTTGTGTACACTACTACATTACCAATAGCACGCTAGGTTTGTGTACACTACTACTTTACCAATCCACTGGTTTGGTGTGTACCTACTACTTTACCATGCACCTAGGTTTGTGTAACACTACTACCTTACCAATAGCGCACGCTAGGTTGTTGTACACTACTACTTTAACCAATAGCACTCTAGGTTTTGTGTACACTACTACTTTAACCAATAGCACGCTAGGTTTGTGTACACTCTACTTTAACCAATAGCACGCTAGGTTGTGTACAGCTACTACTTCAATAGCAGCACCTAGGTTGTGTACACTCTACTTACAATACGTAGCTGGGTGTACACTAACTACTTTACCAATAGCACACGTAGGTTTGTGTACACTACTACTTTCCAAGCAACACGCACACTGGTTTTGTGTACACTACTACTTTAACCATAGCAGCTCAGTGTTTGTCCTACTACTTACCAATAGCACACTAGGTGTGTGTACACTATACTATTTACCACATAGCACGCTATGTGTGTACCTACTACTTTACCAATGCCCGGGTTTGTTGACACTACTACTTTACCAATAGCAACCTAGTTTGTGTACACTACTACTTTACCAATAGCATGCTAGGTGTGGTACACTACTGACTTACCAATAGCACACTAGGTTTGTGTACACTACTACTTTACCAATAGCACGCTGTGGTACTATTTACCATAGCACGCTAGGTTGTGTACACTACTACTTTAACCATAGCACGACTAGTTTGTGTACACTACTACTTTACTTAACCAAATAGCACGCTAGGTTTGTGTGACACTACTACTGTTACCAATGCACGCTAGGTTTGTGTACACAACTACTTTTACCAATACGCACACTAGGTTTGTGTAGCACTACTACTTTTACCAATCACCTAGTTTGTGTACACTACTACTTTACCATAGCACGCTAGTTTTGTGTACACTACTACGTTTACCAATACACGCTAGGTTTGTGTACACTACTACTGTTATCCCAATAGCACGCTGGTTTTGTGTACACTACTACTTTTACCATACACTGCGCTAGGTTTGTGTACACTACTACTTTACAATAGCACGGGTTTGTGTACACTACTACTTTACCAATGCACCTAGGTTTGTGTACACTATCTACACTTACCAATAGCACGCTAGGTTTTTGTGTACACTACTACCTTTAATATGCATTTTCGCTATTAATAATATAACTCCTTTATTAACACCTCTTTTTAAAAAAAAAAAAAAATTAATAATATTTATTAAATTAAATTAACTTTTAAATTATAATAATAAAAATTATAAAAAACTTAATAATTATTCAATATTTTTATTCCCCCCTCCCCCTTCCCTTCTCCCCCCTCACCTCACCACCCCGCCCTCCCCTCCCTCATTTTTCCGTCTTCCCCCCTCCTCCCCCCCCTTCTTTTCCTTTCCCTCCCCCCTTCCCTTCTCTCTTCCTCCCCTCTCCCCCTACCCCTCCCTTCTACCCCCCTCCATCCCGCCTCTTCTCCCACCCTCCTCTCCTCTCTCTTCCCCCCACCCCTCCCCTTCTCCTCCCTACTCCCGCCCCTTACCCCAACTTCCTTCTCCCCCCCCTCCCTCCTCTTCGTGTCTTCCCTCATCCCTTCTCCCTTTTCTCCACCCACCTCCCCCCGTCACCACCTCCCCTTTCCCTCCTCCCCTTTTCCCTTTTTCCCTTCCCTCCCCTTTCCCTCTTCTTTACTCCCCCCCCCCCACCCTCTCCCCCTCGGTTGTGTCCTCCTCCTCCTTCCCCCTCGCCCCGCCCGCTCGGATTTGTGTCCCCTCCTCCTGTCCCGTCGCCCGCTCGGTTTGTGTCCCCTCCTCCTTTACCCCCCTCCGCCCCGCTCGGTTTGTGTCCCTCCCCTTTCCCTCGCCCCTCGGTTTTGTGTCCCTCCTCCTTTCCCCGCCGCCCGCTCGGTTTGTCGTCCCCCTCCGCGTTCCCCTCGCCCCGCTCGGGTTATTGTCCCCTCCCTCCTTTCCCCCCTCGCCCGTCTCGTGTGTGTCCCCTCCTACCCTTCGGCCCCCTCGCCTGCTCGCTGTGTTGTCCCCTCCTCCTTTACCCCTCGCCCGCTCGGTTTGTGCCCCCTCCTCCTTTCTCCCTCGCCCCCTGGGTTTGTGTCCCCTCCTACCCTTTCGTCCCGCGCCCGCTAGGTTTGTGTACCCCTCCTCCTTTCTCCCCTCCCCACTGGGTTGGTGTCCCTCCTCCTTTCCCCTGCCCGCTCGGTGTGTGTCCCCCTCCTCCTTCCACCCCGCCCCCGCTCGTGTGTTTACACCTACTACTTTACCAATAGCACGCTAGGTTGTGTGTAACGCCTCCTTTACCCTCGCCCAGCTGCTGTGGTTACACCTCACTACTTACCAAGAGCAACGTAGGTCTGTGGGGACCTACTACTTTACCCACTAGCACCTGAGTTGTGTAGCACTACGACTATTCCAATAGCACCTAGTGTGTGTGTACACTACTTACTACTATTCTACCTAGCACCTAGGTGGTGTACACTACTACTTTACCAAAGCACGCTAGGTTTGTGTACACTACTACTTTACAATAGCACACTGGGTTTGTGTACACTTACTTTACAATAGCACGCTAGTTTGTGTACACTACTACTTTAACCAATAGCAACGCTAGGTTTGTGTACACTACTACTTTACCAATAGCACACTGTTTGTGTCCCTACTACTTTACCAATAGCACGCTAGGTTGTGTGTACACTCCTACTTACCAATAGCACACTGGGTTTGTGACACTACTACTTTAACCAATGCAGCTAGGTTGTGTGTACACTACTACTTTACCAATGCAACGCTAGTTTGTGTACACTACTACTTTATCAATAGCACCTGGTTTGTGTACACTACTACTTTACCAATAGCAAGCGCTAGGTTTGTGTACACTACTACTTTATCAATAGCACACTAGGGTTTGTGTACAACTTACTACTTTACACCAATAGCACGCTAGTTGTGTGTACACTACTCTTACATAGCACGCTAGGTTTGTGTACACTACTAACTTTAACCAATAGCACCTAGGTTTGTGTGTACAACTACTTGACTTTACCAATTACACGCTAGCTGTGTGTACACACTACATTTACCAATAGCACACTATCTGTGTGTACACTACTACTTTACAATAGCACACTGGGTTTGTGTACACTACTACTTTACCAATAGCACACTCAGTTTTGTGTACACTACTACTTTACCATAGCAACGCTAGGTTGTGTACACTACTACTTTCCATAGCACGCTAGGTTGTGTGTACACTACTACTTTACCAATAGCACACACTGGTTTGTGTAACACTACTACTTTACCAATAGCACGCTAGGTTTGTGTACACTTACTCTACCAATAGCCACGCTAGTGTTTGTGTACACTACTACTTTACCAATAGCACCTAGGGTTTTGTGTACACTACTACTTTACCAATAGCACGCTAGGTTTGTGTACATACACTTACCAATAGCACCTAGGTTTGTGTACACTACTACTTTACCAATAGCAACGGCTAGTTTGTGTACACTACTACTTACCTACAATCCGCGAGTTTGTGTACCTACACTTTACATAGCACGCTAGGTTTGTGGTACACTACTACTTTACCAATAGCACACTAGGTTTGTTGTACACTACTACTTTACCAATAGCACGCTAGGTGTGTGTACACTACTACTTTAACCAATAGCACGCTAGGTTTGTGTACACTACTACTACTTTACCAATAGCACACTAGTTTGTGTACACTACTACTTTATCAATAGCACGCTAGGTGTGTGTACACTACTACTTTAACCAATAGCACGTAGGTTTGTGTACACTACTACTTACCAATAGCACACTAGGTTTGTGTACACTACTACTTTTACAATAGCACGCTAGGTGTGTGTACACTACTACTTACCAATAGCACGCTAGCTGTTGTGTACACTACTACTTACCAATAGCACACTAGGTTGTGGTACACTACTACTTTACTCAATAGCACGCTAGGTGTGTGTACACTACTACTTTACCAATAGCACACTAGGTTTGTGTACACTACTACTTTATACAATAGCATCTAGGTTTGGTACACTACTACTTACCAATAGCACTAGGTTGTGTTACACTACTACTTTCCCATAGCACGCTAGTGTGGTCACTACTTACCAATAGCACCTAGGTGTGTGTAACACTACTACTTTATACCAATAGCACGCTAGGTTTGTGTACACTACTACTTACCAATAGCACAGCTAGGTGTGTGTACACTACTACTTACCATAGCCACCTGGTTTGTACACTACTACTTACCATAGCACCGTTTTGTGTACACTACTACTTTACCAATAGCACACTAGGTTTGTGTACACTACTCTACTTTCCAATAGCACGCTAGTGTGTGTACACTACTACATTACCAATACAGCTAGTGTGTTTACACTACACTTTACCAATAGCACGCAGTTTGTGTACACTACTACTTTACCAATAGCACGCTAGGTTTGTGTACACTACTACGTTTTACCAATAGCACGCTAGGTGTGTGGTACACAACTACTTTACCAATAGCACACTAGGTTGTGTACACTACCTACTTTAACCAATAGCAACGCTAGGTGTGTGTACCTACTACTTATCAATAGCACGCTGATTTTGTACACTACTTTACCAATCACACTAGCTGTGTGTACACTACTACTTTACCAATAGCACGCTAGGTTTGTGTACACTACTACTTTACCAATAGCACGCTAGGTGTGTGTACACTACTACTTTACCAATAGCACACTAGGTTTGTGTACACTACTACTTTACCAATAGCACGCTAGGTGTGTGTACACTAACTACTTTACCAATAGCACACTGTGGTGTACCTACTACTTTACCAATACACGCTAGGTTGTGTGTACACTACTACTTTATCAATAGCAACTGCGTTGGTGTGCACTACTACTTTACCAATAGCAGCACCTAGGTTTTGTGACACTACACTTATACCAATAGCACGCTGGTGTGTGTGTACACTACTACTTACCAATAGCACCTAGGGTTTGTGTACACTACCTTACCAATAGCACACTAGGTTTGTGTACACTACTACTTTACCAATAGCACACTAGGTTGTGTACACTACTACTTTAACCAATAGCACCTAGGTTTGTGTGCACTACTACTTTACCAATAGCACGCTAGGTGTGTGTACACTACTACTTACCAATAGCACGCTAGCTGGTGTACACTACACTTTACCATAGCACACTGGTTGTGTACACTACTACTTTAACCAATAGCACGCAGGTTTGTGTACACTACTACTTTACCATAGCACACTAGGTGTTGTACACTACTACTTACCAATAGCACGCTAGGTTTGTGTACACTACTATTATCTTTAAATTATAACACATCTCTAACTATACATGTACAATAACTATTTCTACCACTATACTATTGTGTACTATACTATACCTACTATGTTACTACTACTCTTTGGTCACTACCTTTCATCTCAGTTTCCTTTACTCTTACCATGCACACTAGGTTTGTGTACACTACTACTTTACCAATAGCACGCTAGGTTTGTGTACACATACTTTACCAATAGCACACTAGGTTGTGTACACTACTACTACTACCAATAGCACGCTAGGTTTGGTGTACACTACTACTTTAACCAATAGCACGCTAGGTTTGTGTACACTACTACTTTACCAATAGCACGCTAGGTTTTGTACACTACTACTTTACCAATAGCACGCTAGGTTTGTGTACACTACTACTTTACCAATAGCACGCTAGGTTTGTGTACACTACTACTTTACCAATAGCACGCTAGGTTTGTGTACACTACTACTTTACCAATAGCACGCTAGGTTTGTGTACACTACTACTTAACCAATAGCACGCTAGGTTTGTGTACACTACTACTTTACCAATAGCACGCTAGGTTTGTGTACACTACTACTTTACCATAGCACACTAGGTGTGTGTACACTACTACTTTACCAATAGCAGCAGCGTAGGTTTGGTGTACACTACTACTTTACCAATAGCACGCTAGGTGTGTGTACACTACTACTATTACAATAGCACACTAGGTTTGTGTCACACTACTACTTATACCATAGCACGCTAGGTGTGTGTACACTACTACTTTACCAATAGCACGCTAGGTTGTGTACACTACTACTTTACCAATAGCACGCTAGGTTTGTGTACACACTACTAATTACCAATAGCCTAGGTGTGTGTACACTACTACTTTACCAATAGCACACTAGGTTGTGTACACTACTACTTTACCAATAGCACACTAGGTTTGTGTACACTATACTTACCAATAGCACAGCTAGGTTTGTGTACACTACTACTTACCAAGCACGCTAGGTTTGTGTGACATACTACTTACCAATAGCACGCTAGGTTTGTGTCCACTACTTTACCAATAGCACACTAGGTTTGTGTACACTACTACTTTACATAGCACGCTAGGTTTGTGTACACTACTACTTTACCAATAGCACGCTAGTGTTGTGTACACTACTACTTTATCAATAGCACGCTAGGTGTGTGTACACTACTACTTTACCAATAGCACACTAGGTTTGTGTACACTACTACTTTACCAATAGCACACTAGGTTTGTGTACACTACTCTTTACAATAGCACGCTAGGTTTGTGTACACTACTACTTTACCAATAGCACCTAGGTTTGTGTACACTACTACTTTACAATAGCACCTAGGTTTGTGTACACTACTACTTACCAATAGCACGCTAGGTTGTGTACACTACTACTTTACCAATAGCACTTAGGTTTGTGTACACTACTACTTTACCAATAGCACGCTAGGTTTGTGTACACTACTACTTTAACCATAGCACACGCTAGGTTGTGTACACTATACTCTTTACCAATGCACGCTAGGTTTGTGTACACTTACACTTTACCAATAGCACGCTAGGTTTGTGTACAACTACTACTACTTTACCAATAGCACACGCTAGGTTTGTGTACACTACTACTTTACCAATAGCACACTAGGTGTGTGTACACTACTACTTTACCAATAGCACACTGGTTTGTGTACACTCTACTACGTTACCAATAGACACGCTAGGTTGTGTGTACACTACTACTTTACCAATAGCACCTAGGTTGTGTGTACACTACTACTTTACCAATAGCACGCTAGGTTTGTGTACACTACTACTTTACCATAGCACACCTAGGGTTTGTGTACACTACTACTTTACCAATAGCACCTAGGTGTGTGTACACTACTACTTTACCAATAGCACACTAGTTTGTCACACTACTTTAGCCAATAGGCATCTGTTTGTGTACACTACTACTTTACCAATAGCACACTAGGTTTGTGTACACTACTACTTTACCAATAGCACACTAGGTTTGTGTACACTACTACTTTACCAATAGCATGCTAGGTGTGTGTACACTACTACTTTACCAATAGCACGCTAGGTTTGTGTACACTACTACTTTACCAATAGCACACTAGGTGTGTGTACACTACTACTTTACCAATAGCACGCTAGGTTTGTGGGACACCTTGTATTACAAAACATGTTGAAGGATTGGTGCTCTGTATATCACAATATGAAGTTTTCGCAATCACCCTACAGTGTTTACATGGATTTGTTGGATTTGGGATGTGGGCTCCCTTCTCTGTACAGATTCCTGACTGCGTCTCATACGGTCTTCAGAGGAAGTGGTGCAGCAGATTTGTGTCAATTCGATTGTGCTTAAAGGTGAACTGTATTGAATAAGCCCGGCCTCCGTCTGGGGTCTATCCAATGAGAAAAAGAGCTTCTTGCAAAACGTGTCTTCCCATTGGTTAGGCCCTGGGCCTTAAGGGAGCAGCAACGTACAGTTGTCCTTTAAACTTTTAAAAAGAGAAACCATATTGTATACACCATTATCTGAAAACACAAATAAACTGAAAAACACCTCTCTTTAAACTGCGTGAGACAGGAATTCTGGGAAATAAAGCACACAAGCCCCATGATAATAAGATAATTTCCCTGCACTCGCATTTAAATGAGAGGTAAGACAAGGTTCTCTGATTCAGTTCGGTTCTGTGGCTTAACTTTCCCTTTAGTCCCTTCATCTGTAATTTGTATGGCTATGAGACTGCCACACAATCCTAAGCTCCCTTATCCTGGCAACTCTTAGGCTAGGTACACACTGGTCGAGGCCATTGCTGGATGGGCCAGGTTGAAACATCGGTGGTGGGCACCTTTAAATCACCTGCAATTTACGAATTTGTCCAAATACAAAACGTACAAGTCGGTTAACGGGTTAAAGTATCAGCCCATGTGTACCTAGGGTGAGCGTTTCATGAAGAGCTTTGGGATTTCACTGTCATTGTGGGCAGGTCTATTTTAACGGAAGGAACATTTTCCGTAGGGTTCTCCACAACCATTGGCTAAAAAAAAAGCCTACACGTGTTCCCAATGTTCCTACTATATAAAGTATAGATCATTCAGATCACCAGTGCCTCCTGTCAGCCCCCCATACTTGATATTACGTACTGTATCTGCCCAGAGCCAACTGATACTCTCTAGGCATTCTGGAGCTCTAATGGTAATAAATAATACTGTGGAGTAGACAATGCACCAGTAACGTTGGGACCAGCACTGACCAACCAATAGACTAGTAAGTAACGTGTCTGAGCAGTTTTTGTTCTGTTTGCTGTGAGTTTATGGAACAGCTGAACCAAGTCTACAATACAATTTGGGGAGTTGGTATCGTGTTTCCTAGAGAACAGGTCAATGTGAAACAACACCAGGCGGAAAATGAAATGAATGAATGAGTAAACCCACCAAAATATCACAGAAATAGAGACTTAAATGTATTTATTTTGCTTTACGTAGAATAAGTTTATCACTTTCACAAAACAGTAATTATTTTATTTTAATTAGATTTCTTCTTCATTGTTTGCCTCTTCTCCACTAACCTCTTCGTAGTCTTTCTCCAGGGCGGCCATGTCCTCACGGGCCTCGGAGAACTCTGCTTCCTCCATCCCCTCCCCTACGTACCAGTGCACAAAGGCGCGCTTGGCGTACATAAGGTCAAACTTGTGGTCCAGGCGAGACCAGGCCTCAGCAATAGCGGTGGTGTTGCTCAACATGCACACGGCACGCTGCACCTTGGCCAGATCGCCACCAGGAACCACAGTTGGAGGCTGGTAGTTGATACCAATCTTGAAACCTGTAGGGCACCAGTCCACAAACTGGATGGTGCGCTTGGTCTTTAAGGCTGCAATAGCTACATTGACATCTTTGGGCACCACGTCACCACGGTAGAGCAGACAGCAAGCCATGTATTTACCGTGACGGGGGTTACATTTAACCATCTGATTGGCTGGCTCAAAGCAAGCGTTGGTGATCTCTGATACAGAGAGCTTCTCATGGTAAGCTTTCTCTGCAGAGATAACAGGGGCATAACTAGCCACAGGGAAGTGGATACGGGGGTAGGGGACCAAGTTGGTCTGGAACTCTGTCAGGTCCACATTCAGAGCTCCGTCAAATCTTAGGGAGGCTGTGATAGAGGAGACAATCTGGGCAATAAGACGGTTCAGGTTGGTGTAGGTTGGGCGTTCGATGTCTAGATTCTGCTGGCAGATGTCATAAATGGCTTCATTGTCCATCATGAAGGCACAGTCGGATTGCTCCAGAGTGGTGTGTGTGGTGAGGATGGAGTTGTACGGTTCAACCACAGCTGTGGAGATCCGAGGAGCTGGATAAATGGAGAATTCAAGCTTAGACTTTCTTCCATATTCAACAGAAAGACGTTCCATCAGCAGGGAGGTAAAACCAGATCCGGTGCCACCTCCGAAGCTACGGAATATGAGGAAGCCTTGGAGTCCGGTGCAATGTTCGGCCTAAAGACAAAAAGAAAATTAAAGGCCATAAAAAATAATTTGTGAAAGTCTCTCCAACATATTCAATTGAATACTATGGAGATTAAGTATTGTTTATTCATAACATTACAGGGATTGGCACTAAGCAGTTGGATAAAAACATTAAAAATATTCAATGGGAGATAAACATTTGTTTAATAACGTTACTGCTGATGTTAAGTGCAGTGCCATCCAGTGGTAAGTGGCTGTATTACCTGTACACGTGTTTTTATGACTTAAAATCCAGACACTGCTGATAATTAAAGATATATATCGATCACCAATTTAGTAGACTGACCAATTTGCGAATTCTATCCAGCACCAGGTCAATGACCTCTCTACCGATCGTGTAATGACCGCGGGCATAGTTATTTGCCGCATCTTCCTTGCCTGAGATGAGTTGTTCTGGGTGGAAGAGTTGGCGGTAGGTACCAGTCCTGACCTCATCTGTTGGACAAAATGATTCAGAAAATTAAAGGGGAACTAAAGTCTCCAGACAACATTGTCTTAATAGAGAGCGCACATTCAGAAAGATACAACAAGCCTCTCCGATAGCTGTGGCTGCTGGGTTATTTAAGAAATGATCCTGTTTGTACTAAGGGGTCAGTTCCCATAACACACACTTCACATGTTCTGTACTGCTCAACAGATCAAAACAAGGAAGCTTCATCCTTCCTTCCTAGAACCTGGCAACCAATCATATAACTGCATAGAGAGCTGCCTTTACTATAGCAGATTCTGTCCCACAGACATAGAACAGAGATTTAGCAGTGTTGAAAATACAATGTTGAAATTTAACAGTCTCTGTTTACCCTTCCATACAAAAAAAACTAAATTAAGCTTTATTTCCTAGCACTGAGGGGGAAAAAAAATCATAAGCAAGTCTGGGGATATGAACCTGTGACTTCACAAACAGCAGCTAATTACAGGATTGGGTGTTAGCTGCAGGCACAATAAAAGAGCACTCAGCAACAGATAATGCTTATTCTATTTCATGATCTTAACGCTGAATTAATTAGCCATGCTGGAAAAGAGGAAAGGGCCATACAGTTTTTACACATAGAAGGATCAGGGGGAGGGGCTGGGATATGCTAAGGGGAGGGTGATTGACAGTTCTGTGCTCCTCCCTCCTTGAAAAAGTAAAAGTTCCAAGAGCTAAAAAGTCAGTCAGAGTCAGAGAAGGGGGAGAAAAAGCAGATTTAAGTTTGGTGGCTGTAAATATGGTAGCTGTGTGATTAACTGGAAAAAATGATTTAGCACATTTTACATGCCTTTCAAAAACACAACCTAGGTAGGTAGAAAAACATCTCCTACCTCCAACATTTACTAACTAGTACAGATATCCCCAGTCAAGCATGGTCACTCCTTGTGCCCCTCCCACAGCCCAGAAATCTTTATGCATGTGCCCTATGTCACAGAAGCAGCTGGGGCTGATAGGAGTTGAACACAATAGCCGCACCAAGAGTGGCCATGTTTGACTAGGGATTTCACCTATTTCAATGGGTATTGAGAGAAAATTCATTGTATTTGCTGATGGCACAAACTACGTAGAGAATTGGAAACTTCACATGATGTACAATTACTGCAGTCAGACCTAGATAGATTGTCATAATGGGCAGCAGAGTGACAGATGACAATCCATGATGATAAATGTAAGGTGATGCATATTGTGCCACCTACACAATAAATGGCTCTATGCTAAGTGACTCAGTAGCAAACAATGCCAGGCAGCCATGGCTAGAGCTAGCAAGATATTGTCTTGTATAAAGAGGGGAATAGATTCAAGGGATATAAATGTAATTCTCCCTCTTTACAAGGCACTGGTAAGGCCTCATTTGGAATATGCGGAGCAGTTTGGAATATGGACTGAGCTGTGTGACAGGTTGAAAGGTAGCAGGGCAGGGTGTTGGATTGTTACTTTTTACATATTTGTTTCTCGTTGAATCCATGACAGGTTTTGTAATAACACAGCCACCACTTACCTATAACAGTGGGTTCCAGGTCCACAAATACAGCGTGGGGGACGTATTTTCTTGCACTAGTTTCATTGAAAAAAGTGCTGAACGTTTCCTTCAACTCGTCGGTGTAATCGTCTTTCACAATCTGCCCGTCCGGCTTGATCCCGTGTTCCAGACAGTAGAGCTCCCAGCATGCATTGCCAATCTGGATTCCTGCCTGACCCACGTGGACAGAGATGCACTCTCTCTATAGAACAAATGTCAGGGATACAATTGGTCAAAATGCATCTTTTATCCTCCATGTACCTACTGTACCTGACCTACCTGCTGTATTATGAGGCAAATCAGTAATCAGGATCTTATAGCATTGTACAGTGAAGTATACAGTATGTGCAGAGAGCAATCTCAGTGACCTTGACCAGATTAGAATGTTCCCTAAAGACCCTGAATTGTAACAATTCCTTCATTCATTCATTCCAGTGAACCCACATGTTTACCATTCACAAATCGAATGTCCTGAGCAAGGATACACAATAATAATCAGTATGTTACTTGGTTAAAGTCATACATTCCCTAGAGCAGACAGTCCAGTTACTTTCTTTGTACCTTGGAGTAGAGCGTATGTCTACCTTGGAGTAGAGCGTATGTCTACCTTGGAGTAGAGCGTATGTCTACCTTGGAGTAGAGCGTAAGTCTACCTTGGAGTAGAGCGTAAGTCTACCTTGGAGTAGAGCGTATGTCTACCTTGGAGTAGAGCGTATGTTCCCAGCACCACCTCAATGTTCCTATTTGGTGTGCTGAGAATTGCAGTTTCAACACCAGCTGAAACTCTGTTCTGTAAATATTCCCATTATTGAATGGACCAATGAGATATACAGAGTAATGGAGTATTGCACATAGGAGCTTCCAAGATGGCTTCCATACCCATTTATCTCTAGTTTTATAGATTCAGCTGAACTGTAACTGTTCACTATAAAGGTCTCTGCAACCACGAAAAAAAAAATTAAATTTTAAAAAATGAGAAGTACCTGGCGTAGGAAGGTAGGATTGATGACCCGACCTCCCAATATTGTTTGTTGAGGAGCACATACAATTATCTGGCAGGCCCTGGACCTTCCTGTATGAAAGATATAATGAAGCACCGAGAAAGCGTTTCTCCCACAGAAACAATATTGGGTTGTACCCTTGGGTACTTTTCATTTTAACGTTTTCATTCTATGCATTGTAGTTCCCCTTTAAGATCCTCACGGTTCATGTCAGGGAGTCTTTGTCCTTGAGTGACGGGCTGTTGATGGGACATGTTGATAGTCTGACACTAATGTACAAACCAAGGATTTCTGTTGGATAACAATTCTAGGTTACCGAGTCTTGTTAATTCATCTCTCTATAGGAAGCCACATCTCCTACACTACAGGCAATTACAATTAGCCAAAGGCTTAAACAATATGTTCAATGGTCAGTATGTACAGTGGTCAATGTGTACAATATTCAATGTGTACAGCGGTCAGTTTAAAGGACCTGTAAACCCCCCTTAATCCCCCAAAATAACTATGTCCCGTTCGTTTCTATTATTCACAGGGAGGTGAGAACGCTTATTCTCACCTCCCTGTGAATAATAGGACGATCGGGGGACCTGGAACTTACCTTACACGCCGCTCCACTCGCAGCCGCTCCTGCACCGGAAAGCCCTCTGTCCCGACCACCGCCCTATCTTATGCGCATGCGCGCCAATTCAAAAGATAGGGCGCGCGATCGGGACAGAACAGCTGTTCTGTGCAGAGCGGCTGTGAGGTGGATCGGCAGGTAAGGAAGTTCCAGGTCCCCCGATCGTCCTATTATTCACAGGGAGGTGAGAATAAGCGTTTCTCACCTCCCTGTGAATAATAGAACGAATGGGACATAGTTAATTTTCGGGGTTTAGTGTTCCTTTAATATTACACACTGACATCTCCCCCCAGTACATTACCGGTGTTCAGTTTAATATTACACACTGACATCTCCCCCCAGTACATCCATACCGGTGTTCAGTTTAATATTACACACTGACATCTCCCCCCCAGTACATTACCGGTGTTCAGTTTAATATTACACACTGACATCTCCCCCCAGTACATTACCGGTGTTCAGTTTAATATTACACACTGACATCTCCCCCAGTACATTACCGGTGTTCAGTTTAATATTACACACCGACATCTCCCCCCAGTACATTACCGGTGTTCAGTTTAATATTACACACTGACATCTCCCCCCAGTACATTACCGGTGTTCAGTTTATTACACACTGACATCTCCCCCCCAGTACATTACCGTGTTCAGTTAATATTACACACTGACATCTCCCCCCAGTACATTACCGTGTTCAGTTTAATATTACACACTGACATCTCCCCCAGTACATTACCGGTGTTCAGTTTAATATTACACACTGACATCCCCCCTAGTACATTATCGGTGTTCAGTTTAATATTAACACTGACATCTCCCCCAGTACATTACCGGTGTTCAGTTTAATATTACACACTGACATCTCCCCCCCAGTACATTACCGGTGTTCAGTTTAATATTACACCTGACATCTCCCCCAGTACATTACCGGTGTTCGTTTAATATTACACACTGACATCTCCCCCCCAGTACATTACCGTGTTTCAGTTTAATATTACACACTGACATCTCCCCCCAGTACATTACCGGTGTTCAGTTTAATATATACACACTGACATCTCCCCCGTACATTACCGGTGTTCAGTTTTAATATTACACACTGACATCTCCCCCCAGTACATTACCGGTGTTCAGTTTAATATTACACACTGACATCTCCCCCCAGTACATTACCGGTGTTCAGTTTAATATTACACACTGACATCTCCCCCAGTACATTACCGGTTTCAGTTTAATATTACACACTGACATCTCCCCCCAGTACATTACCGGTGTTCAGTTTAATATTACACAGACATCTCCCCCCCCAGTACATTACCGGTGTTCATTTTAATATTACACACTGACATCTCCCCCAGTACATTACCGGTGTTCAGTTTAATATTACACACTGCATCTCCCCCAGTACATTACCGTTTTCAGTTTAATATTACACACGACATCCCCCCAGTACTTACCGGTGTTCAGTTTAATATTACACACTGACATCTCCCCCCCAGTACATTACCGGTGTTCAGTTTAATATTACACACTGACATCTCCCCCCCAGTACATTACCGGTGTTCAGTTTAATATTACACACTGACATCTCCCCCCAGTACATTACCGGTGTTCAGTTTAATATTACACACTGACATCTCCCCCCAGTACATTACCGGTGTTTCAGTTTAATATTACACACTGACATCTCCCCCCAGTACTTACCGGTGTTCAGTTTAATATTACACACTGACATCTCCCCCCGTACATTACCGGTGTTCAGTTTAATATTACACACCTGACATCTCCCCCCCAGTACATTACCGGTGTTCAGTTTAATATTACACTGACATCTCCCCCCCAGTACATTACCGTGTTTCAGTTTAATATTACACACTGACATCTCCCCCCCAGTACATTACCGGGTGTTCAGTTTAATACACACTGACATCTCCCCCCAGTACATTACCGGTGTTCAGTTTAATATTACACACTGACATCTCCCCCCCGTACATTACCGGTGTTCAGTTTAATATTACACACTGACATCCCCCCCAGTACATTACCGGTGTTCAGTTTAATATTACCACTGACATCTCCCCCAGTACATTACCGGTTTCAGTTTAATATTACACACTGACATCTCCCCCCAGTACATTACCGGTGTTCATTTTAATATTACACACTGACATCTCCCCCCCAGTACATTACCGGTGTTCAGTTTAATATTACACACTGACATCTCCCCCCCAGTACATTACCGGTGTTCAGTTTAATATTACACACTGACATCTCCCCCCAGTACAATACCGGTGTTCAGTTTAATATTACAACACTGACATCTCCTCCCCCAGTACATTACCGTGTGTTCAGTTTAATATTCACACTGACATCTCCCCCCCAGTACATTACCGGTGTTCAGTTTAATATTACACACTGACATCTCCCCAGTACATTACCGGTGTTCAGTTTAATATTACACACTACACACACATCCCCCAGTACATTACCGGTGTTCAGTTAAATATTACACACTGACATCTCCCCCAGTACTTACCCGTGTTCAGTTTAATATTACACACTGACATCTCCCCCCCAGTACATTACCGGTGTTCATTTTATATTAACCCACTGACATCTCCCCCCAGTACATTACCGGTGTTCAGTTTAATATTACCACACTGACATCTCCCCCCAGTACATTACCGGTGTTCAGTTAATATTACACACTGACATCTCCCCCCAGTACATTACCGGTGTTCAGTTTAATATTACACACTGACATCTCCCCCATCGATAGTACATTACCGGTGTTCATTTAATATTACACACTGACATCTCCCCCAGTACATTACCGGTGTTCAGTTTAATATTACACACTGACATCTCCCCCCAGTACATTACCGGTGTTCAGTTTAATATTACACACTGACATCTCCCCCATTACATACGGTGTTCAGTTTTATATTCACACTGACATCTCCCCCAGTACATTACCGGTGTCCAGTTTAATATTACACACTGACATCTCCCCCCCAGTACATTACCGGTGTTCAGTTTAATATTACACACTGACATCTCCCCCCAGTACATACCGGTGTTCAGTTTAATATTACAACACTGACATCTCCCCCCAGTACATTACCGGTGTTCAGTTTAATATTACACACTGACATCTCCCCCAGTACATTACCGGGTTTTCAGTTTAATATTACACACTGACATCTCCCCCCAGTACATTACCGGTGTTCAGTTTAATATTACACACTGACATCTCCCCCCAGTACATTACGGTGTTCAGTTTAATATTACACACTGACATCTCCCCCCAGTACATTACCGGTGTTCAGTTTAATATTACACACTGACATCTCCCCCCCAGTACATTACCGTGTTCAGTTTAATATTACACAACTGACATCTCCCCCCAGTACATTACCGGTGTTCAGTTTAATATTACACACTGACATCTCCCCCCAGTACATTACCGGTGTTCAGTTTAATATTACACACTGACATCTCCCCCCAGTACATTACCGGTGTTTCAGTTTAATATTACACACTGACATCTCCCCCCCAGTACATTACCGTGTTCATTATATTACACTGACATCCCCCAGTACATTACGGTGTTCAGTTTAATATTACACACTGACATCTCCCCAGTACATTACCGGTGTTCAGTTTAATATTACACACTGACATCTCCCCCCATTACATTACCGTGTTCAGTTTAATATTACACACTGACATCTCCCCCCAGTACATTACCGGTGTTCAGTTTATATTACACACTGACATCTCCCCCCCAGTACATTACCGGTGTTCAGTTTAATATTACACACTGACATCTCCCCCATACATTACCGGTGTTCAGTTTAATATTACACACTGACATCTCCCCCCAGTACTTACGGTGTTCAGTTTAATATTACACACCGACATCTCCCCCCAGTACATTACCGGTGTTCAGTTTAATATTCACCACACGACATCTCCCCCCCAGTACATTACCGGTGTTCAGTTTAATATTACACACTGACATCTCCCCCCAGTACATTACCGTGTTCAGTTTAATATTACACACTGACATCTCCCCCAGTACATTACCGGTGTTCAGTTTAATATTACACACTGACATCTCCCCCCCCCAGTACATTACCGGTGTTCAGTTTAATATTACACACTGACATCTCCCCCAGTACATTACCGGTGTTCAGTTTAATATTACACACTGACATCTCCCCCCCGTACATTACCGGTGTTCAGTTTAATATTACACACTGACATCTCCCCCCAGTACATTACCGGTGTTCAGTTTAATATTACACACTGACATCTCCCCCCAGTACATTACCGGTGTTCAGTTTAATATTACACACTGACATCTCCCCCCCAGTACATTACTGGTGTTCAGTTTAATATTACACACTGACATCTCCCCCCAGTACATTACCGGTGTTCAGTTTAATATTACACCACTGACATCTCCCCAGTACTTACCGGTGTTCAGTTTAATATTACACACCTGACATCTCCCCCCATTACATTACCGGTGTTCAGTTTAATATTACACACTGACATCTCCCCCCGTACATTACCGGTGTTAGTTTAATATTACACACTACATCTCCCCCCAGTACATCATCGGTGTTCAGTTTAATATTACACACTGACATCTCCCCATATACATTACCGGTGTTCAGTTTAATATTACACACTGACATCTCCCCCAGTACATTACCGGTGTTCAGTTTAATATTACACACTGACATCTCCCCCAGTACATTACCGGTGTTCAGTTTAATATTACACACTGACACTCTCCCCCAGTACATACCGGTGTTCAGTTTAATATACAACCACTGACATCTCCCCCCCAGTACTTACGGTGTTCAGTTTAATATTAACACACTGACATCTCCCCCAGTACATTACCGGTGTTCAGTTTAATATTACACACACTGACATCTCCCCCCGTACATTACCGGTGTTCAGTTTAATATTACACACTGACATCTCCCCCAGTACATTACGGTGTTCAGTTTAATATTACACACTGACATCTCCCCCCAGTACATTACCGTGTTCAGTTTTAATATTACACACTGACATCTCCCCCCAGTACATTACCGGTGTTCAGTTATATATTACACACTGACATCTCCCCCGTACATTACCGTGTTCAGTTTAATATTACACACCGACATCTCCCCCCAGTACATTACCGGTGTTCAGTTTAATATTCACACGACATCTCCCCCCAGTACATTACCGGTGTTCAGTTTAATATTACACACGGACATCTCCCCCCCAGTACATTACCGGTGTTCAGTTTAATATTACACACTGACATCTCCCCCAGTACATTACCGGTGTTCAGTTTAATTTACAACCTGACATCTCCCCCCCAGTACATTACCGGTGTTCAGTTTAATATTACAACTGACATCTCCCCCCAGTACATTACCGGTGTTCAGTTTAATATTACACACGGACATCTCCCCCCCAGTACATTACCGGTGTTCAGTTTAATATTACACACTGACATCTCCCCCCAGTAACATTACCGTGTTCAGTTTATATTACACACTGACATCTCCCCCAGTACATTACCGGTGTTCTTTAATATTACACACTGACATCTCCCCCCAGTACATTACCGGTGTTCAGTTTAATATTACACACTGACATCTCCCCCCAGTACATTACCGGTGTTCAGTTTTAATTTACACACTACATCTCCCCCCGTACATTACCGGTGTTCAGTTTAATATTACACACTGACATCTCCCCCAGTACATTACCGGTGTTCAGTTTAATTTACAC
Source organism: Hymenochirus boettgeri (assembly GCA_019447015.1). Taxonomy (NCBI): domain Eukaryota; kingdom Metazoa; phylum Chordata; class Amphibia; order Anura; family Pipidae; genus Hymenochirus; species Hymenochirus boettgeri. The sequence goes on from CM033477.1 coordinate 155,045,413, forward strand.
ACTGACATCTCCCCCCAGTACATTACCGGTGTTCAGTTTAATATTACACACTGACATCTCCCCAGTCCATTACCGGTGTTCAGTTTAATTTACACACTACATCTCTACCCCCTACATCCCGTACATTACGGTGTTCAGTTTATATTACCCACTGACATCTCCCCCCAGTACATTACGGTGTTCAGTTTAATATTACACACTGACATCTCCCCCCAGTACTTACCGGTGTTCAGTTTAATATTACACACTGACATCTCCCCCCAGTACATTACCGGTGTTCAGTTTAATATTACACACTGACATCTCCCCCCAGTACATTACCGGTGTTCAGTTTAATATTACACACTGACATCTCCCCCCAGTACATTACCGGTGTTCAGTTTAATATTACACACTGACATCTCCCCCCAGTACATTACCGGTGTTCAGTTTAATATTACACACTGACATCTCCCCCAGTACATTACCGGTGTTCAGTTTATATTACACACCGACATCTCCCCCCCAGTACATTACCGGTGTTCAGTTTAATATTACACACCGACATCTCCCCCCAGTACATTACCCGGTGTTCAGTTAATATTACACACGACACTCCCCCAGTACATTACCGGTGTTCAGTTTAATATTACACACTGACATCTCGCCCTCATCTCTCATCCCTACTCCCCCCAGTACATTACCGTGTTCAGTTTAATATTACACACTGACATCTCCCCCCCAGTACATTACCGGTGTTCTTTAATATTACACCTGACATCTCCCCCCGTACTACCGGTGTTCAGTTTAATATACACACTGACATCTCCCCCCCAGTACATTACCGGTGTTCAGTTTAATATTACACACTGACATCTCCCCCCAGTACATTACCGGTGTTCAGTTTAATATTACACACTGACATCTCCCCCCAGTACATTACCGGTGTTCAGTTTAATATTACACACTGACATCTCCCCCCAGTACATTACCGGTGTTCAGTTTAATATTACACACTGACATCTCCCCCAGTACATTACCGGTGTTCAGTTTAATATTACACACTGACATCTCCCCCCAGTACATTACCGGTGTTCAGTTTAATATTACACACTGACATCTCCCCCCAGTACATTACCGGTGTTCAGTTTATTACACACTGACATCTCCCCCCAGTACATTACCGGTGTTCAGTTTATATAACACACTGACATCTCCCCCAGTACATTACCTGTGTCAGTTTAATATTACACACTACATCTCCCCCAGTACATTACCGGTGTTCAGTTTAATATTACACACTGACATCTCCCCCAGTACATTACCGGTGTTCAGTTTAATATTACACACTGACATCTCCCCCAGTACATTACCGGTGTTCAGTTTAATATTACACACTGACATCTCCCCCCAGTACATTACCGGTGTTCAGTTTAATATTACCCACTGACATCTCCCCCCCAGTACATTACCGGTGTTCAGTTTAATATTACACACTGACATCTCCCCCCAGTACATTACCGGTGTTCAGTTTAATATTACACACTGACATCTCCCCCAGTACATTACCGGTGTTCAGTTTAATATTACACACTGACATCTCCCCCCAGTACATTACCGGTGTTCAGTTTAAATTACACACTGACATCTCCCCCCAGTACATTACCGGTGTTCAGTTTAATATTACACACTGACATCTCCCCCAGTACATTACCGGTGTTCAGTTTAATATTACACACTGACATCCCCCCCAGTACATTACCGTGTTCAGTTTAATATTACACACTGACATCTCCCCCCAGTACATTACCGTGTTCAGTTAATATTACACACTGACATCTCCCCCAGTACATTACCGGTGTTCAGTTTAATATTACACACGACATCTCCCCTCCCGATCATTATTCCCTCTTCCCCCAGTTTTATCTCCAGTACATTACGGTGTTCAGTTTAATATTACACACTGACATCTCCCCCCAGTACATTACCGGTGTTCAGTTTAATATTACAAACTGACATCTCCCCCAGTACATTACCGGTGTTCAGTTTAATATTACACTGACATCTCCCCCAGTTACATTACCGGTGTTCAGTTTATATTACACACTGACATCTCCCCCCAGTACATTACCGGTGTTCAGTTTAATATTACACACTGACATCTCCCCCCAGTACATTACCGGTGTTCAGTTATATATTACACACACTGACATCTCCCCCCAGTACATTACCGTGTTCAGTTTATATTACACACGTACATCTCCCCAGTACATTACCGGTGTTCAGTTTAATATTACACACTGACACTCCCCCCAGTACATTACCGGTGTTCAGTTTAATATTACACACTGACATCTCCCCCCAGTAACATTTCCCGGTGTTCAGTTTAATATTCACACTGACCTCTTTCTTGTTCCCATCACAGCTAAAAGACCAATAAGGAATTTCCTTGTTCCCCATCACAGCGAAAGACCAATCAGGAATATCCTTGTTCCCCATCACAGATAAAGACCAATCAGGAATATCCTGTTCCCCATTCACAGTAAAAGACCAATTAGGAAATCCTTGTTCCCAATCACAGCTAAAGGGACCAATCAGGATATCTGTCCCCATCACAGCCTAAGACATCAGGATATCCTTGTTCCCATCACAGATAAAGACCAATAGGAATATCTGTTTCCCCATTAAGCTAACGACCAACAGGAAATCATTGTTCCCATCAAAAGCAAAGACCAATCAGGAATATAATTGTTCCCATCACAGCCTAAAGACCAATCAGGAATATCCTTGTCCCCATTACCAGTAAAGACCAATAAGGATATATCCTTGTTCCCCTCACAGCTAAAAGACCAATCAGGAGTATCCTTGTTCCCCACACAGTAAAGACCATAGGAATATTCCTTGTTCCCCATCCACAGGCCTATAAGACCCAATCATGGGATATCCGGTTCCCATCACAGCTAAAAGACCAATCAGGAATATCCTTGTTCCAATCACAGCCTTACTGAAGGACCAATCAGGAATATCCTGTTCCCATCACATCAAAGACCAATCAGGAATATCTTGTTCTCCCATCACAGCTAAAGACCAACAGGAATATCCTTGTTCCCCATCACAGCAAGACCAATCAGGAATTCCTTGTTCCCCAATCACAGCTAAAAGACCAATCAGGAATATCCTGTCCCCACAAAGTAAAGACCAATCAGAATATCATTTTCCCCTCACAGGCTAAAGACCAATTCAGAATATCCTGTCCCATCACACTAAAGGACCACATCAGAAAATCCTTGTTCCCATAACAGCTAAAGACCCAGCAGGAATATACTGGTCCCCATCACAGTAAAGACCAATCAGGAATATCCTTGTTCCCCATCACAGCTAAAGACCAATCAGGGAATATCTTGTTCACCATCAAGCTAAAGACCAATCAGGAATATCCTTGTTTCCCCATCACAGCTAAAGACCACTCAGGCAATATCCTTGTTCCCCATCACAGCTCTAAAGGACCAATCAGGAATTCCTTGTTCCCGCATCACAGATAAAGACCAATCAGGAATATCCTGTCCACCTCACAGCTAAAGACCAATCAGGAATATCCTTCGTTTCCCCCACACAGCTAAAGACAATATCAGGAATATCCCTGTTACCCATCACAGCTAATAGTACCAATCAGAAAATCCTGTTCCCCATCACAGCTAACGACCACGTCATGAAATACTTGTTCCAAATGAACAGAGCTCCCGCTAAAGACCAATCGGGAATATCCTTGTGCCTCTATCACAGCTAAAGAACCAGTCAGGAAATCCTTTTCCCCATCACAGCTAAAGTACAATCAGGAATATATTGTTCCCCATCAAAGCTAAAGGCCAATCAGGAATATCCTTGTTCCCCATCACAGCTAACGACCAATCAGGAATCCTGGTTCCCCATCACAGCTAAAACGACCAATCAGGAAGTATCCCTGTTCCCCATCACCGCCTAAAGACAATCAGGGAATATCCTGTTCCCATCACAGGACTAACTAAAGACCAATCAGGAATTTCCTTGTGATTCCCCATCACAGACTAAGACCAATCAGGGAATTTCCTTGTTCCCCATCACAGCGTAAAGACAGTCAAGGAATATCCTTGTTCCCATAATCAGATAAAGACACCAATCAGGAATTTAAGTTACCCCACAGTAAAGACCCAATCAGGAATTCCTTGTTCCCCATCACAGCTTCTAAAGACCAGTCAGGAAAATCCTTGTTCCCCATCACAGCTAAAGTACCAATCAGGAATATCATGTTTCCCCAATGCACGCTAAAGACCAATCAGGATTTCCTGTTCCCCATCACAGCTAACAGGTATAACCAATCCAGCGAATATATCATACCTTGTTCCCCATCACAGTAACATCAGGATCCCATCAGGAATATCCTTGTTCCCATCTCCAGCTAAGACCAATCAGGAATATCTTGTTCCCCTCACAGCCTAAAGACCAATCAGGAATTTCCTTGTTCCCCATCACAGCTGCTAAAGACCAGTCAGGAATATCCTTGTTCCCCACACAGCTAAAGACCATTCAGGCAATATTCCTTGTTCCCCATCAACAGCTAAAGCAACATACTCAACTAAAGCCAAAGGAATATCCTGTTCCCATCACGGCTAAAGACCAATCAGGAATGTCAGTGTTCCACCCATCAAGCTAAAGACCAATCAGGAATATCCTTTTCCCATCACAGCTAAAGACCAATCAGGAATATCCTTGTTCCCCATCACAGCTAAAGACCAATCAGGATTTCCTTGTTCCCATCACAGCTAAAGGACCAATCAGATATCCTTGTTCCCCATCACAGCCTAAAGACCAATCAGGAATATCCTTGTTCCCCATCAAAGCTAAAGACCAATCAGGAATTCCTTGTTCCCCATCACAGCTAGAAGAGACAAATCAGGAATATCCTTGTTCCCCATCACAGCTAAAGACCAATCAGGAATATCCTTTTCCCCATCACAGCTAAAGACCAATCAGGAATTCCTTGTCCCCATCACAGATAAAGAGAACCAATCAGGAATATCCTTGTTCCCCAATCCACAGCTAAAGACCAATCAGGAATTCCTGTTCCCCATCACAGCTAAAGACCATATCAGGAATATCCTTGGTCCATCACAGCTAAAGACCAATCAAGGAATTCCTTGTTCCCCATCACAGCTAAAGACCAATCAGGAATATCCTTGTTCCCCATCACAGCTAAAGACCAATCAGGAATTTCCTTGCTCCCATCACAGCTAAGACAATCAGGAATATCCCTGTTCCCCATCACGCTAAAGACACCAATCAGGAATAGCTACTTGTTCCCCATCACAGCTAAAGACCAATCAGGAATATCCCTGTTCCCCATCACAGCCTAAAGACCAATCAGGAATATCCTTGTTCCCCATCAGAGCTAAAGACCAATCAGGAATATCCTTGTTCCCCATCAGAGCTAAAGACCAATCAGGAATATCCTTGTTCCCCATCACAGCTAAAGACCAATCAGGATTCCTGTCCCATAAGCTAAGACAATCAGGATATCTTGTTCCCCTCACAGCAAAGACCAATCAGGAATATCTTGTTCCCATCACAGCTAAAGACCAATCAGGAATATCCTTGTTCCCCATCAGAGCTAAAACAATCAGGAAATCCTGTTCCCATCAGAGCTAAAGACCAATCAGGAATATCCTTGGTCCCCATCAAGCTAAAAAAAGGGGGGACCAATCAGGAATATCTTGTTCCCATCACAGCTAAGACACAACAGGAATTTCCTTGTTCCCCATCACAGCTAAAGACCAATCAGGAATATCCTTGTTCCCCATTACCAACTAAGACCAATCAGGAAGATCCGTGTTCCCCATCAAAGCTAAAGACCAATCAGGAATATCCTTGTTCCCCATCAAAGCTAAAGACCAATCAGAATTTCCTTGTCCCATCATTACACTAAAGACCAATCAGGAATATCCTTGTTCCCCATCACAGCTAAAGACCAATCAGGAATATCCTTGTTCCCCATCACAGCTAAAGACCAATCAGGAATATCCTTGTTTCCCATCACAGCTAAAGACCAATCAGGAATATCCTTGTTCCCCATCACAGCTAAAGACCAATCAGGAATATCCTTGTTCCCCATTACAGCTAAAGACCAATGAGGAATATCCTTGTTTCCATCACAGCTAAAGACCAATCAGGAATATCCTTGTTCCCCATCACAGCTAAAGACCAATAGGAATATCCTTGTTCCCCATTACAACTAAAGACCAATCAGGAATATCCTTGTTCCCCATCACAGCTGCTAAAGACCAATCAGGAATATCCTTGTTCCCCATCACAGTTAAAGACCAATCAGGAATATCCTTGTTCCCCATCACAGCTAAAGACCAATCAGGAATATCCTTGTTCCCATCACAGCTAAAGACAATCAGGAATATCTTTTCCCATCACAGCTAAAGACAATCAGGAATATCCTTGTTCCCCATCACAGCTAAAGACCAATCAGGAATACTCCTGTTCCCCATCACAGCTAAAGACAATCAGGAAATATCTTGTTCCCCATTACAGCTAAAGACCAATGAGGAATATCACTGTTTCCCATCACAGAATAAGACCAACGGAATATCCTTGTTCCCCATCACAGCCTAAAGACCAAAATCAGGAATATCCTTGTTCCCCATTACAACTAAAGACCAATCAGGAATATCCTTGTTCCCCATCACAGCTAAAGACCAATCAGGAATTTCCTTGTTCCCCATCCACAGGTTAAAGACCAATCAGGAATATCCTTGTTCCCCATCACAGCTAAAGACCAATCAGGAATATCCTTGTTCCCCATCACAGCTAAAGACCAATCAGGAATATCCTTGTTCCCCATTACAGCTAAAGACCAATCAGGAATATCCTTGTTCCCCATTACAGTTAAAGAACAATCAGGAATTTCCCTGTTCCCCGTCACAGATAAAGACCAATCAGAGCCAGTGTGGAGGGCTACAAGATGACTTAATGTCAACAAGCTCAAAAGAACTAATCTGAGGCAAAAAAATTCATAATGTTTGTTGTAATATTGTACAAGGGTCCAAATCTGTCAACAATGTAAATCAATAAAACTTTTTGTGGGTTCTTTGTGTAGGGGGTAATTAGTTTATTATTATTACGTCATAGCACTAATATGTTGTGGTTCCGGGGAACAGTACTTACATGTGGAATCTCTAGCTTGGTACCACGAAGGCTGGAATGGTCCGGTAAGTTGTCTGGCCCATCTTTAGAAGCAGCTGTTCATTTCCATTTCAAACAATGACGTCTTTAAGGCCTCCATAGAGACACCAAGAGACCATAAGTACACACACATCAAGGGATTTGTAGATCTAGAAGGATTGCAACTGATATCCCCATACAAATGTATTAACTGTTCCTATAATGTTATTAACAATAATCTTCTTTATAGCAGATTACAAAGGATTAGTTTCAATACAGCAACATAACATCTGAGTGAAGAATCACTATAATGTCTACTGTTGTTTATAACCACAACCATTTTCTTTTCATTGAGAAGTTTTATATGTGTCTTTGTTACTCTCGCCCTTGCCTGGGTTTATTTCCGACTTCTTGAGCCTTTCACCAAACTTTCACCTTCTTTGATGGCCTCGTGTGACAGTTTCTCTCCTGTAACTGTCAGTGGAGTCTGTCGGAAGAGGGCAGCGTTGTATTGGTGCTGGTAATGGATGGTCCTACCAGCCTGCAGTTGTACAACTTTGGAAAAGAGCGTCGCCTTCTCTTCCAGTAACTCTGACATCTCTCGGTCTTTCTGCTGGATAACCTCTGTAAGCGAGCAGAACATAAACTATTAGAATAAACTCCTCTATGATGGACCTGATTGACCTCTGTAAGGAGCAGAACATAAAACTATTAGAATAAACTCCTCTATGATGGACCTGATTGATGGACCTCTGTAAGCGAGACAGAACATAAACTATTAGAAAAACTCCTCTATGGATGGACCTGATTGACCTGTAAGCGAGCAAGCAACATAAACTATTAGAATAAACTCCTCTATGATGGACCTGATTGACCTCTGTAAGCGAGCAGAGCATAAACTATTAGAATAAACTTCTCTATAATGGACTTGATTGACCTCTGTAGCGAGCAGAGCATAAACTATAGAATAAACTCCTCTATGTGGACCTGATTGACTCTGAAGTGAGCCGCAGCAGAAACATAAACTAGTTAGAATAAACTCCTTAGATGGACCCTGATTGACCTCTGTAAGTGAGCAGAACATAAACTATTAGAATAAACTCCTCTATGATGGACCTGATTGACCTCTGTAAGCGAGCAGAACATAAACTATTAGAATAAACTCCTCTATGATGGACCTGATTGACCTCTGTAAGCGAGCAGAACATAAAATTAGAATAAACTCTCTATGATGGACCTGGATTGACCTCTTAAGCGAGCAGAACATAAAACTATTAGAATATAATAAATCCTCTATGAGCAGACCAGATTGACCTCTGTGTAAGTGAGCAGCAGAACATAAAACTTAGAATTAAACTCCTCTATGATGCGACGCGATTGACCTCTGTAAGCGAGCAGAACATAACAACTATTAGAATAACTCCTCTATGATGGACTGATTGACCTCTGTAAGCGAGAGCAGAACAGAAACTATTAGAATAAAACTCCTCTCTGATGGACCTGATTGACCTCTGTAAGCGAGCAGCAGAACATAAACTATTAGATAAACTCCTCTATGATGGACCTGATTGACCTTGTAAGCGAGCCAGAACATAAAATATTAGAATAAACTTCTCTATGAGGACCTGAGTGACCCTTGTAAGCGAGAGAGCATTAAAACTATTAGATATAAACTTCTTTATGATGGACCTGAGTGACATCTGTAAGCGAGGCAGAACATAAAGTATTGAATAAAACCCCTTTTTTGATGGACCTGATTGACCTCTGTAAGCGAGCAGAGCATAAAACTATAGAATAAACTTCTCTATAATGGACTTGATGACCTCTGTAAGCGAGCAGAGCATAAACTATTAGAATACTTTCTATGATGGACCTGATGACCTCTGTAAGCGAGAGCAGAGCATAAAACTATTAGAATAAACTTCTCTATGATGGACCTGATTGACCTCTGTAAGCGAGCAGAAACATAAAGTATATTAGAGATAAACCCCTTTTTGATGGACCTGATGACCTCTGTAACGAGCAGAACATAAAATATTGAATAAACTCCTCTATGATGGACCTGATTGACCTCTGTAAGCGAGCAGAGCATAAACTATTAGAATAAACTCTCTATAATGGATTGATTGACCTCTGTAAGCGAGCAGAGCATAAAACTATTAGAATATAAACTCCTCTATGATGGACCTGATTGACCTCTCTGTAAGTGAGCACAGAACATAAAATATTAGAATAAAATCCTCTATGATGGGACCTGCATTGACCTCTGTAAGCGAGCAGAGCAGCAAACAAAACTATTAGAATAAACTTCTCTATGATGGACACCTGATTGACCTTCTGTAAGCGAGCAGAACATAAAGTATTAGGAATAAACCCCTTTTTGATGGACCTGATTGACCTCTGTAAGCGAGCAGAGCATAAACTAGTAGAATAAAATCTCTATAATGGACTTGTTGGACTCTGTAAGCGAGAAGCAGAGCATAAAATATTGGAATAAACTCCTCTATGATGGACCTGATTGACCCTCTGAAGCGAGCAGAATCATAAACTATAGAATAAACTTCTCTATGATGGACCTGATTGACCTCTGTAAGCGAGCAGAACATAAAGTATTAGAATAAACCCTTTTTTGATGGACCCTGATTGACCTCTGTAAGCGAGCAGAGCATAAATATTAGAATAAACTTCTCTATGATGGACCTGATTGACCTTGTAAGCGGAGAGCAGAGCATTAAACTATTAGAATAAACTTCTCTATGATGGACCTGATTGACCTCTGTAAGCGAGCAGAGACATAAACTATTAGAATAACTTCTCTATGATTGGACTGATTGACCTCTGTAAGCGAGCAGAACATAAACTATTAGAATAAACTTCTCTATGATGGACTGATTGACCTCGTAAGCGAGCCAGAACATAAACTATTAGAATAAACTCCTCTATGATGGACCTGATGACCTCTGTAGCAGCGAGCCAGAACATAACTATTAGAATAAACTCCTGCTATGCTGGACCTGATTGACCTTCTGTAAGGCGAGCAGCAGAACATAAATTATGAAATAAACTCCTCTATGATGGACCTGATTGACCTCTGTAAGCGAGGCAGAACATAAACGATTAGAATAAACTTCTCTAGGATGGACCTGATTGACCTCTGTAAGCGAGCAAGCAGCAGAGCATAAACTATTAGAATAAACTTCTCATGATGGACCTGATTGACCTCTGTTAAGCGAGCAGAACATAAAGTATTAGAATAAACCCCTTTTTGATGGACCTGATGACCTCTGTAGCGAGCAGAGATAAACTATAGAATACTTCTATAAATGGATGATGACTCTGTAAGCGAGCAGAGAAAAACTATTAGAATTAAACTTCTCTATGATGGACCGATTGACCTCTGCAAGCGAGAGGCAGTAGCCTAACTATTAGAATAAACTTCTCTATGATGGAACCTGATTGACCCTGTAAGCGAGCAGAACATAAAGTATTAGAATAAACCCCTTTTGATGGCGACCTGATTGACCTCTGTAAGCAGCAGGCAGAACATAAAATATTAGAATAAACTCCTCTTATGATGGAACTGATTGACCTTGTAAGCGAAGCAGAGCAAAACTATTAGAATAACTTCTCTATAATGGACTTGATGACCTCTGTAAGCGAGCAGCAGGCATTAAACTATTAGAATAATAAACTCCTCTATGAGGACCTGATTGACCTCTTAAGTGAGCAGAACATAAAAATATTAGAATAAACTCCTATATGATGGAACCGATTGACCTATGTTAAGCGAGCAGAAACATAAATTATTAGAATAAACTTCTCTATGATGGACTGACTTGACCTCCTGGTAAGCGAAGCAGAACATAAAGTATTAGAATAAACCCCTTTTTTGATGGACCTGATTGACCTCTGTAAGCGAGCAGAGCATAAACTATTAGAATAAACTTCTCTATAATGGACTTGATTGACCTCTGTAAGCGAGCAGAGCATAAAATATTAGAATAAACTCCTCTATGATGGACTGATTGACCTCTGTAAGCGAGCAGAGCAGAACATAAAACTATTAGAATAAACTTCTCTATGATGGACCTGATTGACCTCTGTAAGCGAGCAGAGAACATAAAGTATTAGAATAAAACCCCTTTTTTGATGGACCCTGATTGACTCTGTAAGGCGAGCAGAGCAAAACTATTAGAAATAAACTTCTCTATGATGGACCTGATGACCTTGTAAGCGAGCAGAGCAATAAACTATTAGAATAAACTTCTTATGATGGACCCTGATTGACCTCTGTAAGCGAGCAAGAGCATAAACTATTAGAATAAACTTCTCTATGATGGACTGATTGACCTCTGTAAGCGAGCAGAAACATAAAAACTATTAGAATAAACTTCTCTATGATGGACCTGATTGACCATCTAATTTAATTTTATACACACCCTCTCAATTTCGGAGTTTGGCCTCCACCTCCTCTCAATCAAAGGAAATTCTTTCGTTTTGGGTATCTAAAATAAAACAAAGTATAAACTGTTACAGCGCACAACTACTGGACTTGCATTTTAGTAGAAAAAGGAAAAAAACATAAAACTGTACAGCTTGTGACTGATTTTTTGAGAAAGTCAACCCAGACTGTTTGGACTTTCTAGCATGTGTTGCAAGTAAAAGGAAGCAATTGCGGAGGGACTTACACTTTGACGGACTGCTCAATGAGTTCATCCAAGTGTTTCTTTCCTCCCGAGAGGGAGGCATGAAACCTCGTACATTTGGGGGGTTTGGCGATTATAAGAACATTCCCTTTCTTGGTTGGCAAGTCTCGAACGGATCAAGTTTTGCAGATCGATGACAGGTGACTTATCCTGCAGAAAAATGCAAGAATTAGACCAATCAGAAAACAAGCAAAATACTTCCACCACGTCAAAATGGATGTTCTGTTCTGGAGTGTCCTCAAAAATGGATGTTCTGTCTGGAGTGTCCTACAAAAAGAGACAACTTCTGATTTTCTTTTTTTATAGTTTTAGCATGGAAAGGGATTCTTTTATGATATGGTGGATGTGTACAGTAATTATCATCAGGTTTTTTGAAAGCTTTTTCCTTGGCCCTATACATAGGTTATGAATAGGCTCCTATCACTTTTATTCCCATCGATTTTACCTGTCAACTGTAATAACCAGGAAACAACCAAGACAAAACAACCAGGTTATCTGTAGTATCAGTTAGATCAACTGAACTTGTTTATTTTGAAACATCTTCAAAAGAACAGGGGAAAGTACAGTGCAAATACATTATCTTACACATAGGTCAATTACCATTCAGCATTTGTCTTTGTATAAATAAAGTCTTCCAAAATACGATTCCTGTTTGCAGGACCCCTTAATAGAGACCGTTATGGTCTGCCCTTGACCCAGCACCGGGTTGATTCGTTGCTCAGTAGAGATCGAGCATGTTTGACCCACCACAGCCAATCAGTTAGAAATTACAAGGTAGTGTTCCTAACAGTCAACAGCAGGGAATAGCAGGCCTGGATGAATGCTATACAGATGTACCATGGATGAATGAAATTACAGTATACCATGACCTGGATGAATGAATACAGATATCCATGAATGGATGGAGAATATTACAGATATACCATGACCTGGATGAGATGAATATTCAGATATACCGTGACCTGGATGAATGAATATACAGATATACCGTACCGGATGAATGAGAATATACAGATATACCAGACCTGGATGGGATGAATATTACAGATTACCATGACAGGATGAATGAATATTACAGATATACCATGACATGGATGGATGAATATTACAGATTATACCATGACCTGGAATGAATGAATATTACAGATATACCATGACAGGATTGGATGAATATTACAGATATACCATGACTGGGATGAATGAATATACAGATATACCGTGACCTGGTTTGATAAATATTACAGATTATACCGTGACCTGGATGAATGAATATTACAGATATACCATGGATGAATGAATATTACAGATATACCATGGATGAATGAATATTAAGATATACCATGGATGAATGAATATTACAGATATACCATGGAGGAATTAATATTACAGATATACCATGGATGAATTAATAATACAGATATAACATGGATGAATTAATATTACAGATATAACATGGATGAATTAATATTACAGAATACCATGGATGAATTAATATTACAGATATAACATGGATGAATTAATATTACAGATATTCATGGATGAATTAATGTTACAGATATAACATGGATGAATGAATATTACAGATATAACATGGATGAATTAATATTACAGATATAACAGATGATGAATATGATAACAATATTAAGAATATTACAGATATACGGATGAATGGAAATTACACTTACTGACCTGGATGAATGAATATTACAGATATACCTGACTGGATGAATTGGATATTACAGATCTACCGTTACCCTGGAGATGAATATTACAGATATACCGTGACCGGATGATGAATGAATATTACCAGATATACCCAGGACCTGGATGGATGAATATTACAGATATACCGTGACCTGGATGGATGAATATACAGATATACCATGACCTGGATGAATGAATAAAAGATAACCATGACTGGATGATGAATGATTACAGATATACCATGACCTGGTGGATGAATATACAGATATACCATGACTGGATGATGAATGAATATACAGAATACCATGACCGGATGAATGATATTACAGATATACCATGACCTGGATGAATGAATATTACAGATATACCCTGCCCTGATGGATGAATATTACAGATATACCTGACCTGAGGATGAAAATTACAGAGTATACCATGACCTGGATGGATGAATATTAACAGATATTACCATGACCTGGATGAGATATTAAGATAACAGACCTGGATGATGAATATACAGATATACCATGACCTGGATTGGATGAATATTACAGATATACGTGACCTGGATGGGATGAAATATTACAAGATATACCGTGACTGGAGTGAATGAATATTACAGATATACCGTGACCTGGAGGATGAATATTACAGATATACCATGACCGTGGATGGATGAATATTACAGATATACCATGACCTGGATGAATGAATATTACAGAATATACCGTGACCTGGATGGATGAATATACAATATACATGACTGGAGGATGAATATTACAGTATACTGACCTGGATGGATGAATATTACAGATATACCGTGACCTGGATGAATGAATATTACAGATATACCGTGACTGGGGATGAAACTACAGATGATACCATGACCTGGATGGAGAATATTACAGATATACGTGACCTGGATGGATGAATATAAGATATAATGACGATGGATGAATACAGATCAATGACCGGATGCGATGAATATTACGATATACCAGGACCTGGATGGTGTATATAGACAATTGATGATAATATACAGATATACGTGACCTGGATGAATGAAATTACAGATATACCCTGACCTGGATGGGATGAATATTACGAGCATACCGGGAACCTGGATGGATGAATACTTACAGATATACCGTGACATGGATGAATGAATATACAGATATACGTGCCTGGATGAATGAAATTACCAGATATACATGACCTGGAAGGATGAACTATTACAGATATACCATGACCTGGGAGGATGAATATTTACCAGAATACATGACCGGATGGAGAATATACAGAATACCGTGACATGAGAGGTATGAATATTCGATTATAACATGGCGACAATTAATGACATTTAGATAAAAATGATGAATTAAGATTACAGAGAACCTGGATTAAATGACAACCTCACAAAACTTACCATGCGGAAAATATATTTTGGTCTTTCTACCCTGGAGTAGGAATTAAGGTTGTCTGTCATCAGCAGCAACATTATTAATATCTGTAATGGGAATGGAAAAAAGAGGAGGTTATTTACAAATAAAATTAAACCTGTTGGGACATGATGGATCATGCAGGAACGGGTCAAGCTCCTGAGGATATGTTACCAACAAATTGCCCAACCAACATGCTGCAACGGTAAGAACTATTTAGCTTGAGTGCCAAGGGAGGAGCATGGATCCTCTAGGGAAAAACTCTCAGGGCCATATTTACAAATGGCGCGAACACAGGATGTATACGTCCCCAGTAGAATACCATTGCGTTAGTTATGTAACCTACTATGGAATTCGGCGACTCCCAAAACGTCCGTTAAATTAAACAACATCGGAGTGTAAAAGTACGATTGCTGCCGTACATGTTACGCCCGGCAATCGTAATTTATCGATAACGCATGATGTAACGCGAATGTACGATGCCTAATAAATATGGCCCTGTAATCTCTCTATCATATACACCTTAATCGCCCTGGGATTGTTTCACATAACAGCGGCCCTTCATGGATAGTTCCTCCGTGGAGTTTCCTCTTTGCTGAAGCTCTGTCCCCGTGACCTGTGCTGTGACTTGCTGTCTAGCGCTGGTAGATCTCTGAAGACGCATGTTCTCTTCATATTGTACACGTCCTATCTACGGTGGGAAATCAGGTCTTTCACCATCCTCAAGGACTCAGCCCAAGTCCTGGTACTCCTCCTCATTCCCCTGTACAAAACACAGAACCGGGGCTTTAACGAGGAAGGAAGAAGATGGTACCAATGAGTTAGTCAGCATTTTCGGGTTTAAATTGTCCAGGGGACCTTCTAAGGAACCTGAAAACATTCTATGTATCTCTGTTTGTAGGTAGATGGTTCAGGTTCAGGTCTTTAACTGGTGGGGGAATCATCAAAAAATCAACAATGCTCTTCCCGCTGCATTAGACCAACCCAAATGGTGGGTGGTGGACTGGGTCCTAATCGACAGTAACCTACAAAGTCAGCCAGTGGTGTGGCAGGGAAGCCTTTAACCAGACGCACATCACACTTAAACCAGAGGATCTGCCTGTGGATCAATAGATACATTGTATCCTGGGTGGGATTAGTTCCATTCCCTCGTTTCCTGGTGACGTTACCTTTGGAATTCTGCAGAGGATGCGCTCTAATAGGACGGGATACTAGTGATCCTGTGTCACTAGTAAGATACTTCTTGAACCCCGTGTGCTGCGCGCAATGGAGATCGAGTCATTTTCTGTGAAGTAATAAATACGTTACTGAACTTCCGCTAAGAGGCTATATTCCCAAAGTACGGTGCTGCGCATACTGACTCACCCGAATCATTTGTGGAACTTTTTGTCTCTGGAGAAGAGTTCCTTGTACAGCTTCTGGCTTTGTGGTGTTGGCTGGCGAATTCCGTGTAAGCTTCTCATCAGCTCTGCGTTGGTGCCTGAAAACTGAATGGGATACGGTTTATTTCACGTGCGTGTACCTTTAAATATCTTTAATGTCTTTATGTCTCTCTGGGGGCTAATATCTATTGCTGGCACCATCTCTCTCATGGACGAGAGCCACCAGGGTTACTGTCACTTTAAGAGGAGTAATGTGCACACCGTTATATATATATATGAGACAGGTGGTAAGAGGTGGTAGTGCGTCTTTATTATTCCCAAATATGACAGATACTGTAATGTTCACAATTCCTGGGAATTATTAATGGACCCGGTCGTGTCCAGACATAAAGTTCTAGGGAGTTTGGCCCCATCACGTAGATTCTACCTGGTTGTAATGAGGGATGTCTCCCAGTTTGCTGATGAAGAAGTTCTTGTTACTATCAGGGGCCAGCGAGTCCTTACGTCTCTCGAGTGAGCGGATGAGGAAGCGGATGTGAATGTCACTTAGCTCATCCACACAGGGGAACATCTTCTGCACCAGTGCCGGGTCCATCTGCAGGTCCTCCAGCATCCCTTACGGAACATGCTGGTCATAATTCAGGGTGCGAACGTGGTGGACTCTGTCTGGATCAAGCTCTGTGGCAGACCAAGGGCAAGAACCAAGTAGTTAGTAACAACACCATAAGGGGCCCCTCAACGTAGAAATGTCTGAGGGCTTTCTAGCTGCAGACCCTAAAGATACCAGAACCGTTACCATAGGATGACGTCCTGGCGCGTTTCATCACGTCTTTCCTTGTGTTGCGGAGATAGTTATTGTCCACCGCCAAGCTCCAGGAATCGGCTTCGAATTCCTTCTCGTCTGTCGCAAAGTCGCTCATCAACTGACTGCAAACATTTCCGCACTGGTAAAGGGTGAAAAACCGAGAGTGTGACCTCTAGATCTGCTCAGCGGGATTGTTGTCCCGCTGGGAACCATATGGTGTCCTCAGCCGTAAAGTCTCGATTTACCTTCATCAGATCGCGACTCCACGACAGCGTCCGGTCTTCGGTTCCTCAGTGTCAGCGAGGTCGGTGGACTGGGAGAGAAGAATTCTACGGATTCCCAGAGGGCTCTCATCATCAGGTTCCTGTTAAGCAGAAAAGAAATAGTTCAATATTCCCTATATCCTAGTCCACCATCTAATAACGACACAGTATATAATAGGGGTAATATCATGTCTCACCCTGTAATGTTCAGTATATGTCCCTATATCCTAGTCCCACCATCTAATACAGACACAGTATATCATAGGGTAATATCATGTCTCACCCGCTGTTCAGTAATGTCTTATATCCTAGTCCACCATCTAATAACAGACACAGTATATCATAGGGGTAATATCAGTCTCAACCTGTAATGTTCGTAATGTCCCTATATCCTAGTCCCACCATCTAATAACAGACACAGTATATAATAGGGGTTATCATGTCTCACCCTGTAATGTTCAGTAATGTCCCTATATCCTAGTCCCACCATCTAATAACAGACACTCGTATATCAATAGAGGTATATCATGTCTCACCCCTGTAATGTTCAGTAATGTCCCTATATCCTAGTCCCACCATCTAAAACAGACACAGTATACAATAGAGGTAATATCATGTCCTCACCCTGTAATGTTCAGTAATGTCCTATATCCTAGTCCCACCATCTAATACAGACACAGTATATCAATAGAGGTAATATCATGCTCACCCTGTAATGTTCAGTAATGTCCCTAATCCTATCCACATCTAATAACAGAAACAGTATATCAATAGGGGTAATATCATGTCTCACCCTGTAATGTTCAGTAAGGTCCCTATATCCTAGTCCCACCATAATAACAGACACAGTATATCATAGGGGTAATATCATGTCTCACCCTGTAATGTTCAGTAATGTCCCTATATCCTAGTCCCACCATCTAATAACAGACACAGTATTCAATAGAGGTAAATCATGTCTCACCCTGTAATGTTCAGTAATCCCTATATCCTAGTCCCACCATCTAATAACAGACACGGATATCAATAGGGGTAATATCATGTCTCACCCTGTAATGTTAGTAATGTCCCTATATCCTAGTCCCACATCTAATAACAGACACAGTATTCATAGATGGTAATATCATCTCTCACCCTGTAATGTTCAGTAATGTCCCTATATCCTAGTCACCACCATCTAATAACAGACACGGTATATCAATAGGGGTAATATCATGTCTCACCCTGTAATGTTCAGTAATGTCCCTATATCCTAGTCCCACCATCTAATAACAGACACAGTATATCAATAGGGGGTAATATCATGCTCACCCTGTAATGTTCAGTATGTCCCTATACCTAGTCCCACCATCTAATAACAGACACAGTATATCAATAGGGGTAATATCATGTCTCACCCTGTAATGTTCAGTAAGTCCTATATCTAGTCCCACATCTAATAACAGACACAGTATATCAATAGGGGGTAATACATGTCTCACCCTGTAATGTTTCATAATGTCCCTATATCCTAGTCCCCCATCAATAACAGACACAGTATATCAATAGGGGTAATATCATGTCTCACCCTGTAATGTTCAGTAATGTCCCTATATCCTAGTCCCACCATCTAATAACAGAATACAGTATATCAATAGGGGGTAAATCATGTCTCACCCTGTAATGTTCAGTAATGTCCCATATCCTAGTCCCACCATAATAACAGACACGTATACAATAGGGTAATATCATGTCTCACCCTGTAATGTTCAGTAATGTCCCTATATCCTAGTCCCACCATCTAATAACAGACACGGATATCAATAGTGGGTAATATCATGTCTCACCCTGTAATGTTCAGTAATGTCCCTATACCTAGTCCACACCATCTATAACAGACACGTATATCAATAGGGGTAAATCATGTCTCACACCCTGTAATGTTCAGTAATGTCCCTATACTTAGTCCCCACCATCTAATAACAGACACAGTATATCAAGGGGTAATATCATGTCTCACCTGTAAATGTTCAGTAATGTCCCTATATCCTAGTCCCACCATATAACAGGACACCCAGTATATCAATGGGGTAATATCATGTCTCCACCCTGCAATGTCAGATAATGTCCCTATATCCTAGTCCCACCATCTAATAACAGACACGGTTATCAATAGGGGTAATATCATGTCTCACCCTGCAATGTTCAGTAATGTCCCTAATCCTAGTCCCACCATCTAATAACAGACACGGATATCATAGGGGTAATATCATGTCTCACCTGTAATGTTCAGTAAGTCCCTATATCCTAGCCCCACCATCTAATACAGACACAGTATATAAAGGGGTAATTCATGTCTCACCCTGTAATGTTCAGTAATGTCCCTATATCCTAGTCCCACCATCTACAGACACGGTATATCAATAGGGGGTAATATCAAGTCTCACCCTGTAATGTTCAGTAATGTCTCTATATCCTAGTCCTACCATCTAATAAACAGCACAGTATATCAATAGGGGTAATATCATGTCTCACCTGTAATGTTCAGTAATGTCCCTATATCCTAGTCCCACCATCTAATAACAGACACAGTATATCAATAGGGGTAATATCATGTCTCACCCTGTAATGTTCAGTAATGTCTCTATATCCTAGTCCCACATCTAATAACAGACACAGTATATCAATAGGGGTATATCATGTCTCACCCTGTAATGTTCAGTAATGTCCCTATATCCTAGTCCTTACCACTAATAACAGACACAGTATATCAATAGGGGTAATATCATGTCTCACCCTGTATGTCTAGTAATGTCTCTATATCCTAGTCCCACCATCTAATAACAGACACAGTATATCAATAGGGGTAATATCATGTCTCCACCCTGTAATGTTCAGTAATGTCCCTATATCCTAGTCCTACCATCTAATAACAGACACAGTATATCAATAGGGGTAATATCATGTCTCACCTGTAATGTTCAGTAATGTCTCTATATCCTAGTCCCACCATCTAATAACAGACACAGTATATCAATAGGGGGTAATATCATGTCTCACCCTGTAATGTTCAGTAATGTCTCTATATCCTAGTCCCACCATCTAATAACAGACACAGTATATCAATAGGGGGTAATATCATGTCTCACCCTGTAATGTTCAGTAATGTCTCTATATCCTAGACCTACCATCTAATAACAGACACAGTATATCAATAGGGTAATATCATGTCTCACCCGTAAGTCAGTAAGTCTCTATATCCTAGTCCCACCATCTAATAAACAGACACGGTAATCAATAGGGTAATATCATGTCTCACCCTGTAATGTTCAGTAATGTCCCTATATCCTAGTCCCACCATCTAATAACAGACCACGTAGATATCAATAGGGGTAATATCATGTCTCACCCTGTAATGTTCAGTAATGTCCCTATCCTAGTCCCACATCTAATAACAGACACAGTATATACATAGGGGTAATATCATGTCTCACCCTGTAATGTTCAGTAATGTCCCTATATCCTAGTCCCACCATCTAATAACAGACACAGTATATCAATAGGGGTAATATCATGTCTCACCCTGTAATGTTCAGTAATGTCCCTATATCCTAGTCCCACCATCTAATAAACAGACACCGTATATCAATAGGGGAATATCATGTCTCACCCTGTAATGTTCAGTAATCCCTAATCCTAGTCCCACCATCTAATAACAGACACAGTATATCAATAGGGGATATATCATGTCTCACACCTGTAATGTTCAGTAATGTCTCTATATCCTAGTCCACCATCTAAACAGACACAGTATATCAATAGGGGGTAATATCATGTCTCACCCTGTAATGTTCAGTAATGTCTCTATATCCTAGTCCCACCATCTAATAACAGACACAGTATATCAATAGGGGTAATATATATGTCTCACCTGTAATGTTCAGTAATGTGCCTTATATCCTAGTCCCACCATCTAAATAACAGACACAGTATATCAATAGGGGGTAATATCATGTCTCACCCTTGTAATGTTCAGTAATGTCCTATATCTCTAGTCCCCCCATCTAATAAACGACCGTATATCATAGAGGGGTTAATATCATGTCTCACCCTGTAATGTTTTCAGTAATGTCCCTATATCCTAGTCCTACCATCTAATAACAGACACGTAATCCAATAGGGGTAATATCATGTCTCACCCTGTAATGTCAGTAATGTCCCTATATCCAGTCCACCATCTAATAACAGACACAGTATATCAATAGGGGGTAATATCATGTCTCACCTGTAATGTTCAGTAATGTCCCTATATCCTGTCCTACCTCTAATAACAGACATGTATATCAATAGGGGTAATATCATGTCTCACCCTGTAATGTTCAGTAATGTCCCTATATCCGAGTCCCACCCATATATAACAGACACAGTATATCAAGAGGGGTAATATCATGTCTCACCCCTGTAATGTTCAAGTAATGTCCCTATATCCTAGTCCCACCATCAATAACAGGAACAGTATATCAATAGGGGTAAATCATGGCTCACCCTGTAATGTTCAGTAATGTCCCTATATCCTAGTCCCACCATCTAATAACAGACACAGTATATCAATGGGTAATATCATGTTACATGTAATGTTCAGATATGTCTCTATATCCTAGTTCCACCATCTAATAAACAGACACAGGATATCAATAGGGGTAATATCATGTCTCACCCTGTAAAGTCAGTGAATGTCCTATATCCAGTCCCACCATAAATAACAGACACAGTATATCAATAGGGGTAATATCATGTCTCACCCTGTAATGTTTCAGTAATGTCCCTATACCTAGTCCCACCATCTATAACCGAACAGTAAATCAATAGGGGTAATATCATGTCTCACCCTGTAATGTTCAGTAGTCCCTATATCCTAGTCCCACCATCTAATAACGGAACACAGTATATCAATAGGGGTATATCATGTCTCACCCTGTAATGTTCAGTAATTGTCTCTATATCTAGTCCCACCATCTAATAAACAGACACAGTATATCAATAGGGGTAATATCATGTCTCACCCTGTAATGTTCAGTAATGTCCCTATATCCTAGTCCCACCATCTAATAACAGACACAGTATATCAATAGGGGTATAATCATGTACCACTGTAATGTGTCAGTAATGTCCCTATACTAGATCCCACCATCTAATAAACAGACACGGTATACAATAGGGGTAATATCATTGCTCACCCTGTAATGTTCAGTAATGTCCCTATATCCAGTCCAACATATCTAATAACAGACACGGTAATCAATAGGGTAATGATCATGTCTCACCCTGTAATGTTCAGTAAGTCCCTATATCCTAGTCCCACCATAATAACAGACACAGTATATCAATAGGGTAATATCATGTCTCACCCTGTAAGTTCAGTAATGTCCCTATATCCTAGTCCTACCATCTAATAAAGACATGGTATATCAATAGGGGTAATATATGTCTTCACACTGTAATGTCAGTAATGCCCTATATCCTAGTCCCACCATCAATAACAGACACAGTATATCAATAGGGTAATATCATGTCTCACCCTGTAATGTTCAGTAATGTCCCATATTCCTAGTCCCACCATCTAATAACAGACACATATACAATAGGGGTAATATCAGTCTACACCCTGTATGTCAGTAATGTCCCTATATCCTAGTCCCACCATCTAATAAAAGACACAGTATATCAATAGGGGTAATATCATGTCTCACCCTGTAAGGTTCAGTAATGTCCTATATCCTAGTCCCACCATCTAATAACAGACACAAGAATCAATAGGGGTAATATCATGTCTCACCCTGTAATGTTCAGTAATGTCCCTAATCCTAGTCCCACCATCTACTAACAGACACAGATATCAATAGGGGTAATATCATGTCTCACCGTGTAATGTTCAGTAAGTGCCCTATATCCTAGTCCCACCATCATAATAACAGCACCAGTAATCAATAGGGGTAATATCTCCAACCTTGTAATGTTCAGTAATGTCCCATATCCTAGTCCTACCATCTAATAACAGACACAGTATATCAATAGAGGTAATCATGTCTCACCCTGCAATGTTCAGTATGTCTCTATATCCTAGTCCCACCATCTAAAAAACAACAATATCAATAGGGGTCATACATGTTCACCTGCAATGTTCAGTAATGTCCCTATTTCCTAGTCCCACCATCTAATAACGAACACAGTATACAAATAGGGGTAATATCATGTCTCACCCGTAATGTTCAGGAATGTCCCTATATCCTAGTCCTACCATCTAATAACAGACACAGTATACAATAGGGGTAATATCATGTCTCACCCTGTAATGTTCAGTAATGTCCCTATATCCTAGTCCCACCATCTAATAACAGACCACCAGTATATCAATAGGGGGTAATATCATGTCTCACCCTGTAATGTTCAGTAATGGCCCTTATATCCTAGTCCCACCATCTAATAACGACACAGTATATCAATAGGGGTAATATCATGTTCACCCTGTAATGTTCAGTAATGTCTCTATATCCTAGTCCCACCATCTAATACAGGACACAGTATATCATAGGGGTAATATCATGTTCACCTGTAATGTTCAGTAATGTCCCTATATCCTAGTCCTACCATCTAATAACAGACACAGTATATCAATAGGGGTAAATATCATGTCTCACCCTGTTATGTTCAGTAATGTCCCTATATCCTAGTCCTACCATCTAATAACAGACACAGTATCAATAGGGGTAATATCATGTCTCACCCTGTAATGTTCAGTAATGTCCCTATATCCTAGTCCTACCATCTAATAACAGACACAGTATATCAATAGGGGTAATATCATGTCTCACCCTGTAATGTTCAGTAATGGCCTATATCCTAGTCCCACCACTAATAACAGACACAGTAATCCATAGAGGTAAATCATGTCTCAACCTGTAATGTGCAGTAATGTCCCTATATCCTAGTCCCACCATCTAATAACAGACACAGGTATATCAATAGAGTAATATCATGTCTCACCCTGTAATGTTCAGTAATGTCCCTAAATCCTAGTCCCACCATCAATAACAGACACAGTATACAAATAGGGGTAATATCATGCTCTCACCCTGTAATGTTCAGTAATGTCCTCATATCCTAGTCCCACCCATCTAATAACAGACACACAGTATATCAATAGGGGTAATATCATGTTCACCCAATGTTCGTATGTCCCTAATCCTAGTCCTACCATCTAATAACAACACAGTATGTCAATACGGGGTAAATTATGTCTCCCGTAATGTTCAGTAATGTCCCTAATCCTAGTCCCACCATTAATAACAGACACAGTAGATATCAATAGGGGTAATATCATGTCTCACCCTTGTAATGTTCAGTAATGTCCATATATCCTAGTCTACCATCTAATAACAACACAGTATATCAATAGGGGTAAATGTCTCACACTGTAATGTTCAGTAATGTCCCATATCCTAGTCCCACCATCAAACAGACACAGTATATCAATAGGGGTAAATATCATGTCTCACCTGTAATGGTCAGTAATGTCCCTATATCCTGTCCCACCATCTAATAACAGACACGTATATCAATAGGGGTAATATCTGTCTCACCGTAATGTTCAGTAATGTCCCTATATCCTAGGCCCACCATCTAATAACAGACACAGTATATCAATAGGGGGTAATATCATGTCTCACCCTGTAATGTCAGTAATGTCCCTATATCCGATCCTACCATCTAATAACAGACACGGATATCAATAGGGGTAATATCATGTCTCTCACCGTTAATGTTCAGTAATGTCCCTTATCCTAGTCCTACCATCTAATAACAGACACGGTAATCAAATAGGGGGTAATATCATGTCTCACCCTGTAAT
This sequence comes from Hymenochirus boettgeri, assembly GCA_019447015.1. Taxonomy (NCBI): domain Eukaryota; kingdom Metazoa; phylum Chordata; class Amphibia; order Anura; family Pipidae; genus Hymenochirus; species Hymenochirus boettgeri. The sequence continues at coordinate 155,070,779 of CM033477.1, forward strand.
GTTCAGTAATGTCCCTATATCCTAGTCCCTACCATCTAATAAACAGACACAGTATATCAATAGGGGTAAATCATGTCTCACCCTGTAATGTTCAGTAATGTCCCTATATCCTAGTCCCACCATCTAAAACAGACACAGTTATCATAGGGGTAATATCATGTCTCACCCTGTAATGTTCAGTAATGTCCCTATATCCTGTCCCACCATCTAATAACAGACACAGTATATCAATAGGGGTAATATCATGTCTCACCCTGTAATGTTCAGTAAATGTCCCTATATCCTACGTCCCACAATCTAATAACAGACACAGTAATCAATAGGGGTAAATCATGTCTCACCCTAATGTTCAGTAATGTCCCTATCTCTAGTCCCACCATAATAACAGACACAGTATATAAATAGGGTAATATCATGTCTCACCCTGTAATGTTCAGTAATGTCCCTATATCCTAGTCCCACATCTAATAACAGACACAGTATATCAATAGGGGTAATATCATGTCTCACCTGTAATGTTCAGTAATGTCCCTATATCCTAGTCCCACCATCTAATAACAGACACAGTATATCAAAGGGGTAATATCATGTCTCACCCTGTAATGTTTCGTAATGTCCCTATCCTAGTCCCACCATCTAATAACGACAACAGTATATAAAGGGGTAATATCATGTCTCACCCTGTAATGTTCAGTAATGTCCTATATCCTAGTCCTACCATCTAATAACAGACACAGTATATCAATGGGGTAAATCATGTCTCACCCGTAATGTTCAGTAATGTCCCTATATCCTAGTCCTACCATCTAATAACAGGAACAGTATATCAATAGGGGTGATAATCACTGTCTCACCCTGTAATGTTCAGTAATGTCCCTATATCCTAGTCCTACCAATCTAATAACAGACACGGTATATCAATAGGGTAATATCATGTCACCCTTAATGTTCAGTAATGTCCCATATATCCTAGTCCCACCATCTATAACAGGACCACAGTATATCAATAGGGGTAATATCATGTCTCACCCTGTAATGTTCAGTAATGTCCCTATATCCTAGTCCTACCATCTAATAACAGACACGTATATCAATAGGGGTAAATCATGTCTCACCCTGTAATGTTAGTAATTCCCTATATCCTAGTCCCACCATCTAATAACAGACACGATATCAATGGGGTAATATCAGTCTCACCTGTAATGTTCAGTAATTCCCTATATCCTAGTCCCACCATCTAATAACAGACACAGTATATCAATAGGGTAATATCATGTCTCACCCTGTAATGTTCAGTAATGTCCCTATATTCCTAGTCCCACCATTAATAAAACACAGTATATCAATAGGGGGTAAATACATGTCTCACCCTGTAATGTTCAGTAATGCCCTATATCCTAGTCCCCACCATCTAATAAACAGACACAGTTAATCAATAGGGGTACAATCATTCTCACCCTGTAATGTTCAGTAATGTCCCTATATCCTAGTCCCACCATCTAATAACAGACACAGTATATCAATAGGGGGTAATATCATGTCTCACCCTGTAATGTTCAGTAATGTCCTATATCCTAGCCCACCATCTATAACAGACACAGTATGTCAATAGGGGTAATATCATGTCTCACCCTGTAATGTTCAGTAATGCCCTTTCCTAGTCCCACCATCTTAATAACAGACACAGTATATCATAGAGGGGTAATATCATGTCTCACCCTGTATGTTCAGTAATGTCCTATATCCTAGTCCCACCATCTTAATAACAGACACAGTATGTCAATAGGGTAGAATATCATGTCTCACCCTGTAATGTTCAGTAATGTCCCTATATCCTGTCCTCTACATCTAATAACAGACACGGGATATCAATAGGGGTAATATCATGTCTCACCTGTAAATGTTCAGTAATGTCCCTATATCCTAGTCTCACCATCTAATAACAGACAAGTATATATCAATAGGGGTAATATCATGTCTACCACGTAATGTTCAGTAATGTCCCTATATCCTAGTCCACCATCTAATAACAGACACAGGTATATCAATAGGATATATCATGTCTCACCCTGTAATGTTCAGTAATGTCCTATATCCTAGTCCACCATCTAATAACGACACGTATATCAATAGGGGTAATATCATGTTCACCCGTAATTTCAGTAATGTCCCTATACTAGTCCCACCATCTAATAACAGACACAGTTATCAATAGGGGTAATATTCATGTCTCACCCTGTAATGTTCAGTAATGTCCCTATATCCTAGTCCCACCATCTAATAACAGACACAGTATATCATAGGGGTAATATCATGTCTCACACCTGTAATGTTCAGTAAAAGTCCTCTATATCCTAGTCCCACCATCTAATAACAGGACACAGGATATCAATAGGGGGTAATATCATGTCTCACCCTGTAATGTTCAGTAATGTCTCTATATCCTAGTCCCCATAAATAACAGACACGTATATCAATAGGGGTAATATCATGTCTCACCCTGTAATGTTCAGTAATGCCCTATATCCTAGTCCCACCATCTAATAACAGACACAGTAATCAATAGGGGTAAATTCATGTCTCACCCTGTAATGTTCAAGTAAGTCCCATATCCTAGTCCCCACATCTAATAACAGACACAGTATATCAATAGGGGTAATATCATGTCTCACCCTGTAATGTTCAGTAATGTCTCTATATCCTAGTCCCACCATCTAATAACAGAACAGTATACAATAGGGGGTAGTAATATATGTCTCACCCTGTAATGTTCAGTAATGTCTCTATATCTAGTCCCACCATCTAATAACAGACACAGTTATATCAATAGGGGTAATATCATGTGTCACCCTGTAATGTTCAGTAATGTCCCTATATCCTAGTCCCACCCTAATAACAGACACAGTATATATAGGGGTAATTCATGTCTCACCCTGTTAATGTTCAGTAATGTCTCTATATCCTAGTCCCCACCATCTAATAACAGACACCAGTATATCAATAGGGGGTATATTCATGTCTCACCCTGTAATGTTCAGTAATGTCTTATATCCTAGTCCCACCATCTAATAACAGACACAGTATATCAATAGGGGGTAATATCATGTCTACCCTGTATGTTCAGTAATGTCCTCTATCCTAGTCCCACCATCTAATAACAGACACAGTAATCAATAGAGGTAATTATCATGTCTCACCCTGTAATGTTCAGTAATGTCCCATATACCTAGTCCCACCATCTAATAACAGACACAGTATATCAATAGGGGTAATATCATGTCTCACCCTGTAATGTTCAGTAATGTCTCTATATCCTAGTCCCACCATCTAATAAACGAGCACAGTATATCAATAGGGGGTAATATCATGTCTCACCCTGTAATGGTCAGTGAATGTCCCTATTCCTAGTCCCACCATCTAATAAACAGACACAGTTATCAATAGGGGTAATATCATGTCTCACCCGTAATTTCAGTAATGTCCTATATCCTAGTCCCACCATCTAATAACAGACACGGTATATCAATAGGGGTAATATCATGTCTCACCCTGTAATGTTCAGTATGTCCCTATATCCTAGTCCCACCATCTAATAACAGACACAGTATATCAATAGGGGTAATATCATGTCTCACCCTGTAATGTTCAGTAATGTCCCTATATCCATAGTCCACCATTAATAACAGACACAGTATATCAATAGGGGTAATATCATGTCTCACCCTGTAATGTTCAGAATGTCCCTATATCCTAGTCCACCATTAATAACAGACACGTATATCAATGGGGTAATGATCATGTCTCACCGTAATGTTCAGAATGTCTAATCCTAGTCCCACCATCTAACAACAGACACAGTATATCAATAGGGGGAATATCATGTCTCACCCTGTAATGTTCAGTAATGTCCCTATATCTAGTCCTACCATCTAATAACAGACACAGTATATCAATAGGGGTAATCATGTCTCACCCGTAATGTCAGTAATGTCCCTATCCTAGTCCTACCATCTAAAACAGACCCAGTATATCAATAGGGGTAATATCATTTCTCACCCTGTAATGTTCAGTAATGTCCCTATATCCTAGTCCCACATCTAATAACAGACACAGTATATCAATAGGGGTAATATCATGTCTCACCCTGTAATGTTCAGTAATGTCTCTATATCCTGTCCCACCATCTAATACAGACACAGTATATCAATAGGGGTAATATCATGTCTCACCCGTTGTTCAGTAATGTCCCTATACCTAGTCCCACCCTCTAATAACAGACACGTATATCAATAGGGTAATATCATGTCTCACCCTGTAATGTTCAGTAATGTCTCTATATCCTAGACCTACCATCTGATAACAGACACAGTATATCAATAGGGGGTAATATCATGTCTCACCCTGTAATGTTCAGTAATGTCCCTATATCCTAGTCCTACCATCTAATAACAGAACACGTATATCAATAGGGGTGATATCATGCTACCCTGTAATGTTCAGTAATGTCCCTATATCCTAGTCCCCACCTCTAATAACAGACACAGTATATCAATAGGGGTAAATTCATGTCTCACCCTGTAATGTTCAGTAATGTCCCTAATCCTAGTCCTACCATCTAATAACAACACGGTATATCAATAGGGGTAATATAGTCTCCACCTGTAATGTTCAGTAATGTCCCTATATCCTAGTCCTACCATCTAATAACAGACACGGTATATCAATAGGGGTAATATCATGTTCACCCTGTAATGTTCAGTAATGTCCTAATCCTAGTCATACATCTAATAACAGACACGGTATACAATAGGGGTAATATCATGTCTCACCCTGTAATGTTCAGATATGTCTCTATATCCTAGTCCCACCATCTAATAACAGACACAGTATATCAATAGGGGGTAATATCATGTCTCACCCTGTAATGTTCAGTAATGTCCCTATATCCTAGTCCCACCATCTAATAACAGACACAGTATATCAATAGAGGTAATATCATGTCTCACCCTGTAATGTTCAGTGTAATGTCCCTATATCCTAGTCCCACCATCTAATAACAGACACAGTATATCAATGGGGTATATCATGTCTCACCCTGTAGTTCAGTAATGTCCCTATATCCTAGTCCCACCATCTAATAACAGACAAGTATATCAATAGGGGTAATATCATGTCTCACCCTGTAATGTCAGTAATGTCCCTATATCCTAGTCCTACCATCTAATAACAGACACGGATATCAATAGGGTAATATCATGTCTCACCCTGTAATGTCAGTAATGTCCTATATCCTAGTCCTACCATCTAATAAAGACACGGTATATCAATAGGGGTAATATCATGTCTCACCCTGTAATGTTCAGTAATGTCCTATATCCTAGTCCACCATCTAATAACAGACACAGTATATCAATAGGGTAATATCATGTCTCACCCTGTAATGTTCAGTAATGTCCCTATATCCTAGTCCCACCATCTAATAACAGACACAGTATATCAATAGGGGTAATATCATGTCTCACCCTGTAATGTTCAGTAATGTCCCATATCCTAGTCCCACCATCTAAAAACAGACACAGTATATCAATAGGGGTATATCATGTCTCACCCTGTAATGTTCAGTAATGTCCCTATCCTAGTCCCACATCTAAATACAGACACAGTATATCAATAGGGTAATATCATGTTCACCCGTAATGTTCAGTAATGTCCCTATATCCTAGTCCACCATCTAATAACCGACACAGTATATCAATAGGGGTAATATCATGTCTCACCCTGTAATGTTCAGTAATGTCCCTAATACTAGTCCCACCATCAATAACAGACACAGTATATCAATAGGGGTAATATCATGTCTCACCCTGTAATGTTCAGTAATGTCCCTATATCCTAGTCCCACCATCTAATAACAGACACAGTATATCAATAGGGGGTAATATCATGTCTCACACTGTAATGTTCAGTAATGTCCCTATATCCTAGTCCCACCATCTAATAACAGACACAGTTATCAATAGGGGGAATATCATGTCTCACCCTGTAATGTTCAGTATGTCTCTATATCCTAGACCTACCATCGCATAACAGACACAGTTATCAATAGGGGTAATATCATGTCTCACCCGTAATGTTCAGTACATGTCCCTATCCTAGTCCTACATAGAATAACAGACACAGTATATCAATTAGGGTAAATTACATGTCTCACCCTGTATGTTCAGTAATGTCCCTATATCCTAGTCCCACCATCTAATAACGACACCAGTTATAATAGGGGTAGTAATATCATGTCCACCCTGTAATGTTCAGTAATGTCCCTATATCCTAGTCCTACCATCTAATAACAGACACGTATATCAATAGGGTAATACTCATCACCCTGTAATGTTCAGTAATGTCCCTATATCCTAGTCCACCATCTAATAACAGACACGGTATATCAATAGGGGTAATATCATGTCTCACCCTGTAATTCAGTAATGTCCCTATATCCTGTCCCACCATCTAATAACAACACAGTATCATAGGGGTAATATCATGTCTCACCATGTAATCGTTCAGTAAGTGTCCCATATCTAGTCCACCATCTAATAACAGACACCGTATATCAATAGGTGGGTAAATCATCATGTCCACCCTGTAATGTTTCAGATATGTCCCTATATCCTAGTCCTACCATCTAATAACAGACATGGTATATCAATAGGGGGTAATATCATGTCTCACCCTGAATGTTCAGTAATGTCCCATATCCTAGTCCCACCATCTAATAAGACAGGTATAATCAATAGGGGTAATATCATGTCTCACCCTTAATGTTCAGTAATGTCCCTATATCCCTAGTCCTACCATCTAATAAACAGACACGGTATATCAATGGGGTAATATCATGTCTACCCTGAATGTTCATATGTCCCTATTCCTAGTCCCACATCTAATAACAGACACAGTATATCAATAGGGTAATATCAGTCTCACCCTGTAATGTTCAGTAATGTCCCTATATCCTAGCCCCATCTAAAACAGACACAGTATATAATAGGGGGTAATATCATGTCTCACCCTGTAATGTTCAGTAATGTCCCATATCCTAGTCCCACACATCTAATAACAGACACAGTATAATCAATAGGGGAATACATGTCTCACCCTGTAATGTTCAGTAATGTCCCTATATCCTAGTTCCCCACATCTAATAACATACACAGTATTCAATACGGGGGTAACTAACATGTCTCACCCTGTAATGTTCAGTAATGTCCCTATATCCTAGTCCCACCATCTAATAACAGACACAGTATATCAATAGGAGGTAATATCATGTCTCACCCTGCGATGTTGGTCGTGGAGACGCTCTTGGACAGGGATAATGACGACCTGCCCTTACGGGAGCCCAGGATGGAATGGCGCAGGCTGTCCGATGGGTAGATGGCCGAGTTGGGACGTTCTCTCAGGGTCGTTGCTGTAAATGAAATTAGGTCTATAATGAGTATCAATCATTCTAGCAATGTAGTTAAAGGAGAAGTTCATCCAATAACTAATATCCTGTAATTGTAGAGCAGAAACCGCTGGTTAAAACAATATGTAATGGGTCTTTCTATAGAATTAACAACCAAAGATAAACAGTAAAATCTTACAGTACAGAAATCACTGCAGGCACTGCCCCTCCCCTAACTCTGTGGTCTCTGGACATGCTCAGTGTAATACATGGAGATGGAAAAGAATTCACCAATCAAATACTTTGTATCATACAGGGATACTCAATAAAAGTTATTATCGTTTAAAATGGTGCTATTTTTGCCCCAACCAATCGGATGTTAGCTTTCATATGTTAAATAAGATCTAATTGGCAAAATTAGCACCATTTTAAACGATAAGAACTTTTATTGAATAGCCCTGTTAGTGTGTTTAAGGGAGGGAGGAGTAAAACTGAAGGGTTTTCTGTAGGGAAAGATTTGATTGATTTTCACGTTTGTGAATTCTATAGGAGAAAATATCCATTCCTATATTGTGCTTAAGATAATTTGTTGATAAAATGCACTGCCATTTACTACCTCTAGGTGTCAGACAAGTGCGATATTTTATCATAAAGGCTCAACAGCGCTATTAACCCCGCGTCTGCTGCAGTTTAACACAATGCTATTTGTTTCTGAATAACTAGAACACTGCTTATGGGACACACACAGAGACTTACATTTGTTTCGCAATGAGACGTTCTGCAGGGCGGAATTGTTTTTTAGGAAAGCCGCTTTCTGTTGCTGAAAACAAATTGTAAATAATATGAATTCCAACATATATATATATACACACACAGAGCCATGAATATCAGTGTTTACTACTACTAGCTGTGTCATCAGTTATAATCAGTGTTTAGCTGTGTCATCAGTTATAATCAGTGTTTAGCTATGTCATCAGTTATAATCAGTGTTTAGCTATGTCATCAGTTATAATCAGTGTTTAGCTATGTCATCTAAAACACTGATTATACTGATGACATAGCTAAACACTGATTATAACTGATGACATAGCTAAACACTGATTATAACTGATGACATAGCTAAACACTGATTATAACTGATGACATAGCTAAACACTGATTATAACTGTGACATAGCTAACACTGATTATAACTGATGACACAGCTAAACACTGATTTAAACTGATGACATAGCTAAACACTGATTATAACTGATGACACAGCTAAACACTGATTATAAACTGATGACACAGCTAAACACTGGTTTAACTAATGATAGCTCAACACTGATATACTATCACTATACCTAACAGCTAAACACTGAATAAAACTGATGACGTAGCTAAAACAATATAAACTGATGACCAAGCTAAACAATGAATAACCTGATGACATAGCTAAACACTAATTATAACGGACAGCTAACACACTGAATAAAACTGATGACATAGCAAACACAATTATAACTGATGACCAAGCTAGCACTGATTATAACTGATGACATAGCTAAACACCAATTATAACTGATGACCTAGCAAACACTGATTATAACTGATGACATAGCTAAACACCAATTATAACTGATAACATAGCTAAGCACTATTATAACGATACATGCTACACTGATTTAACTGTAAATGCTAAACACTGATTATAACTGATGACATAACTTTACGCTGATTATAACTGATAACATAGCTAAACGCTGATTATAACTGACAGCTAAACACTGAATAAAACTGATGATATAGCTAAACACTGATTATAACGTGATGACATAGCTAACACCAATTATAACTGATAACATAGCTAAGCACTGATTATAACTGATAACATTGCTAGCACTGATTATAACTGATACATAGCTAAACACTGATTATAACTGATGACATAGCTAACGCTTGATATAACTGATGACATTAAACACTGATTATAACTGACAGCTAAACACTGAATAAACTGATGATATAGCAACACCAATTATAACTGATGACATAGCTAAACGCTGATTATAACTGATGACATAGCTAAACGCTGATTATAACTGATGACATAGCTAAACACTGATTATAACTGGCAGCTAAACACTGAATAAACTGATGATATAGCTTAACACCAATTATAACTGATGACATAGCTAACACACCATGATAACTGATGGTCGAGATAAACAATGAATAAAACTCTCATAGAGACCCATTAAGGGGTAGATTATAAAGATAACTGTTCAGAACTGTATACACAGTAAACGGATGGATACACATTTTAACAATAAGTGACTTCCATCTGACAGAATAATACTGTTGGATCATTATCTCTTTATGTGTTGACCAAGGAGGCTATTTCATCAGATTTTAGCTTTTTACAGGGTTACTGCTGTTTGATACTGGTTGGATGCTACAGGTTGATAGTACCAATGTTTCATATTTTATTGTATCAGCCTAAATGGGTTTTTATGTAATTGATCCCTTTATAATACATAAGTGTGATATTTTATAATGGGAGCTGCAGTGGTATTATCCTTATAAAAATCACTCAGCTATGTCACTAAGTGACTCATTCTTATATTTCTTATATCCCACTGCTCCCCCATCAGTGTTCATGCCTGGACAATGACTCAGCATTTTTTGCCATGTTTAACTTCATCTACAGAACCTGCTGGAGCTGCTTCCTGTCACTTCATAACCAATGTCTCTCTCCTCCTCACAAAGATTTGTTAAACCGCATAGATGCTGGGCTGGATGTTCCTTTCTACTGGGTTTAAGTTACAGAAGTAGCTTGGGGATTTAAGGTGGAAATAGGGACAAGGCTAATTTAAAATGTGAATGGGGTGAAGGAATCCGATACTTATGTATTATAAGAAATAATGCGCCCTTTACATTATAAATATAGGACATTACGCACCTTGGAGTTCCCTGTCCTGTATAAAAGCACTCGGCCTACGCCTCATGCTTCTATATAGTCAGGGAACTCCTCGGTGGCGTAATATCCTTATATTACACTGTAAGGGTGCATTATCCCTTATATAATATGTAGCGCTATAGGAAAATAAACCCTACATACATTAAGCATGCATAGAGGCTAACCAATCACAAATTGTTTCCCGATTCCCAGAATCCCACTGGATTGTTCGTATCTCAGAAATCCACACCCGAGTTCCCCTTTAATTCTTAGAGCTTGTTAGTTTTCTCATTCCCAACCGCACAGAAGAGGTTAAGATCCGATATTCTATTCGTCCCTAATGAATGTGTCAGTAAAGTGTTTCATCCGATTGGCTGTTAACAGTGAAAGGGAAACTTTGTCTCCAGCTAATAAATATTTGTAAACAGCAATAAATTCCCTTGGGATGTTCAGTGCCACAGATCAACCTGCTCAGATACTCTGCCTATCCGACTATCTGGACGACATTATGGTTCCATCCAATCAATCAGCAAGAGAATCCTCACGTAAGAAACCTCACTGGCTATTTCTTCATTCTCTATTTACTTCCACTGTGTATCTTCCGCTCCGATCCTTTAGGCTCGACCACACTACAGCGTGTGTGAGTGCGTGTGAAATGCGTAAACGTGATGTTATATTCTGTTATTGGAGTGACATTCACAATGGTTATATCTGTATTAGATCTGCAAATATCCCATTCAAACTATTGGATTTTCTACTGTATTTATTACTCTGGTTATTATTTTGAATCTGTTTAAAGGGCAGTTCACCCTTAAACAAAAACTGGTGACCTGTCAGTTAACTACTGTTATTACCAGTTTATTACATATACTGGTATTTGTACCCAGATATTTATGAAAAGTTCTATTACTTTCTGGCAAAGGTTTCTGCCTCCTCACTCTGCTGAGTGCTGTTAGGGGCAGGTAACGGACACGTGACCATTTTTTTGTTTTAAAGGCAACTCCACCCTCATAAGAACATCTTTTAGAAAGAATGGCCTCTTTATAATAGTGTTGATATATCATAGTTTGTCCTATGAATTCATTACTGTATGCCTGTATGCTTCTGGATGCCTCAGGGAACTGAGCATTTAGAAACCTGTACTGAGCCTGTACTGAGCCTGGGCATGCTCAGAAGAGGCAGATAGGATGTTAACATTCATTCATTGGCTGTGATGTCAACTTCAAATCCATAACTGACAGTTACTAACTGGAAGAACCAGGAAGCAGAAACAGGGGAAACAGACATTGTGCAGGATTTCAGGTTAGACTTTATATTTCACATTTCAAACTATTACCGTTTAGGGTTTAGGGGGGTGATTTACCTGTATGTAAGTTTTCATTTTAGAGCTGGACTTGCCCTTTAAAGGTGAACATGCCCTTTAATTTGTTTTGAAATTTAAATTTCAGTTCCTTAACCAGGGTTGACAACCGTTCCCCTCTTCATGTTATCAAACTACAACTCCCAGCATTCCCTGACTGCCATGTGCTGTTGCAGAGCGTTGGTTGAAGAATGTTGGGATTTGAAGTTATCAAAGCATTTGAGGGGCTACTGGTTGGTTATGGATGAGGTACACATACCCTGGCAGGTTTACACCTAATTTACCAAGCCAATTGAATTTTATGTTAGACTACAATTCCCAGCATCCACCTTCAGATGTCTATTTGGTAGTGCTGAGAATTGCAGTTCAACACCAGCTGAACTCTGTTCTGTAAATATTCCCCATTATTGAATGGACCAACGAGATATACAGAGTAATGGAGTATTGCACATAGGAGCTTCCAAGATGGCTTCCATACCCATTTATCTCTAGTTTTATAGATTCAGCTGAACTGTAACTGTTCACTATAAAGGTCTCTGCAACCACGAAAAAAAAAATTAATTTTAAAAAATGAGAAGTACCTGGCGTAGGAAGGTAGGATTGATGACCCGACCTCCCAATATTGTTTGTTGAGGAGCACATACAATTAATCTGGCAGGCCCTGGACCTTCCTGTATGAAAGATAATAATGAAGCACCGAGAAAGCAGTTTCCTCACAGAAACAATATTGGGTTGTACCCTTGGGTACTTTTCATTTTAACGTTTTCATTCTATGCATTGTAGTTCCCCTTTAAGATCCTCACGGTTCATGTCAGGGAGTCTTTGTCCTTGAGTGGACGGGGCTGTTGATGGGACATGTTGATAGTCTGACACTAATGTACAAACACAAGGATTTCTGTTGGATAAGCAATTCTAAGGTTACCGAGTCTTGTTAATTCATCTCTCTATAGGAAGCCACATCTCCTACACTACAGGCAGATTACAATTAGCCAAAGGCTTAAACAATATGTTCAATGGTCAGTATGTACAGTGGTCAATGTGTACAATATCAATGTGTACAGCGGTCAGTTTAAAGGACCTGTAAACCCCCCTTAAGCCCCCAAAATAACTAGGTCCCGTTCGTTTCTATTACACAGGGAGGTGGAACGCTTATTCTCACTCCCTGTGAATAATAGGACAATCGGGGGACCTGGAACTTACCTTACACGCCGCTCCACTCGCAGCCGCTCCTGCACGGAAAGCCGCTCTGTCCCGACCACCGCCCTATCTTATGCCATGCGGCCAATTCAAAAGATAGGGTCGCGATCGGGACAGAACGCTGTTCTGTGCAGAGCGGCTTGTGAGGTGGCAGGCGGCAGGTAAGGTAAGTTCCAGTCCCCCGATCTTCCTATTATTCACAGGGAGGTGAGAATAAGCGTTCTCACCTCCCTGTGATAATAGAACGAATGGGCATAGTTAATTTTCGGGTTTAGTGTTCCTTTAATATTACACACTGACATCTCCCCCCAGTACATACCGGTGTTCAGTTTAATATACACACTGACATCTCCCCCCGTACATTACCGGTGTTCAGTTTAATATACACCACTGACATCTCCCCCCCCCGTACATTACCGGTGTTCAGTTTAATATTAACCACACTGACATCTCCCCCCAGTACATTACCGGTGTTCAGTTTAATATTACACACTGACATCTCCTCCCCAGTAACATTACCGGTGTTAATAATACACAATGACATCTCCCCCCCAAGTACAGTACCGGTGTCAGTTTAATATTACACACTGACATCTCCTCCCAGTACATTACCGGTGTTAATCTCCCCCACCGTACATCTACCGGTGTTCGTTTTAATATTACACACTGACATCTCCCCCAGTACATTACCGGTGTTCAGTTTAATATTACACTGACATCTCCCCCCAGTACATTACCGTGGTTCCTTTATATTACACACACTGACATCTCCCCCCCAGTACATTACCGGTTGTTCAGTTTAATATTACACACTGACATCTCCCCCAGTACATTACCGGTGTTCAGTTTAATATTACACACTGACATCTCCCCCCAGTACATTACCGGTGTTCAGTTTAATATACACACGACATCTCCCCCATGCATTACCGGTGTTCAGTTTAATATTACACACACTGCATCTCCCCCCAGTACATTACCCGGTGTTCAGTTTAATATTACACACGACACTCTCCCCCATACATCGGTGTTCAGTTTAATATTACACACTGACATCTCCCCCCAGTCATTACCGTTGTTCATTTAATTTCACACGACACCCCAGTACTTACCGGTGTAGTTAATATTACACACGACATCTCCCCCCAGTACATTACCGGTGTTCAGTTTAATATACACACTGACATCTCCCCCCCAGTCATTACCGGTGTTCAGTTTAATATTACACACTGACATCTCCCCCAGTACATTACCGGTGTTCAGTTTAATATCCACCACTGACATCTCCCCCCCAGTACATTACCGGTGTTCAGTTTAATATTACACACTGACATCTCCCCCCAGTACATTACCGGTGTTCAGTTTAATATTACACACTGACATCTCCCCCCAGTACTTATACCGGTGTTCAGTTTATATTACACACTGACATCTCCCCCAGTACATTACCGGTGTTGCATTTAATATTACACACGCCATCTCCCCCCAGTACATTACCGGTGTTCAGTTTATATTACCACCACTGACATCTCCCCCCCAGTACATTACCGGTGTTCAGTTTAAATATCACACTGACACTCCCCCCAGTACATTACCGGTGTTCAGTTTAATTACACACTGACATCTCCCCCCCAGTACATTACCGGTGTTCAGTTTAATATTACACACTGACATCTCCCCCAGTACATTACCGGTGTTCAGTTTAATATTACACACTGACATCTCCCCCAGTACATTACCGTGTTCAGTTTAATATTACACACTGACATCTCCCCCCCAGTTACATTACCCGGTGTTCAGTTTAATTTACCTCCTGCAACCATCTCCCCCCAGTCGATCCAGGTTCGGTGTTCAGTTTAATATTACACACTGACATCTCCCCCCTACATTACCGTGTTCAGTTTAATATTACACACTGACATCTCCCCCCAGTACATTACCGGGTTTCAGTTTATATTACACTGACATCTCCCCCCAGTACATTACCGTGTTCAGTTTAATATTACACACTGACATCTCTCCCCCCAGTAACCTTACCGTGTTCAGTTTAATATTACACACTGACATCTCCCCCCAGTACTTACCGTGTTCAGTTTAATATATACACACTGACATCTCCCCCCAGTACATTACCGCTTTCGTTTAATATTACACACTGACATCTCCCCCCCCAGTACATTACCGGTGTTCAGTTTAATATTACACACTGACATCTCCCCCCAGTACATTACCGGTGTTCAGTTTAATATTACACACTGACTCTCCCCCCAGTACATTACCGGTGTTCAGTTTATATTACACACTGACACTCTCCCCCCAGTACATTACCGGTGTTCAGTTTAATATTACACACTGACATCTCCCCCAGTACATTACGGTTTCAGTTTAATATTACACACTGACATCTCCCCCCAGTCCATTACCGGTGTTTCAGTTTAATATTACACACTGACATCTCCCCCAGTACATTACCGGTGTTCAGTTTAATATACACACTGACATCTCCCCCCCAGTACATTAACCGGTGTTCAGTTTAATATTCCACACTGACATCTCCCCCCAGTACATTACCGGTGTTCAGTTTATATTACCCTGACATCTCCCCCAGTACATTACCGTGTTCAGTTTTAATTACCCACTGACATCTCCCCCCAGTACATTACCGTGTTCAGTTTATATTACACACGACACTCCCCCCCGTACATTACCGGTGTTCAGTTTAATATTACCACCGACATCTCCCCCCCAGTACATTACCGGTGTTCAGTTTAATATTACACACGACATCTCCCCCCCAGTTACATACCGGTGTTCAGTTATATTACACACTGACATCTCCCCCCGTACATTACCGGTGTTCAGTTTAATATTACACACTCGACATCTCCCCCAGTACATTACCCGGTGTTCAGTTTAATATTACACACTGACATCTCCCCCCAGTACATTACCGGTGTTCATTTTAATAACACACAACACCACCCCCCGAAACAACTCCCCCCAGTACATTACCGGTTGTTCAGTTTAATATTACACACTGACATCTCCCCCAGTACATTACCGGTGTTTCAGATTTAATATTACACACTGACATCTCCCCCCAGTACATTACCGGTGTTCAGTTTAATATTACACACGACATCTCCCCCCAGTACATTACCGGTGTTCAGTTTAATATTACAACACTGACATCTCCCCCAGTACATTACCGTGTTCAGTTTAATATTACACACTGACATCTCCCCCCAGTACATTACCGTGTTCAGTTTAATATTACACACTGACATCTCCCCCCAGTACATTACCGTGTTCAGTTTAATATTAACACACTGACATCTCCCCCAGTACATTACCGTGTTCAGTGTAATATTACACACTGACATCTCCCCCCAGTACATTACCGGTGTTCAGTTTAATATTACACACTGACATCTCCCAGTACATTACCGGGTGTTCAGTTTAATATTACACACTGACTCTCCCCCAGTACATTACCGTGTTTTCAGTTTATATTACACACTGACATCTCCCCCCAGTACATTACCGGTGTTCAGTTTTAATATTACACACTGACATCTCCCCCCAGTACATTACCGGTGTTCAGTTTAATATTACACACGACATCTCCCCCATACATTACCGTGTTCAGTTTAATATTACACACTGACATCTCCCCCCAGTACATTACCGGTGTTCAGTTTAATATTACACACTGACATCTCCCCAGTACATACCGGTGTTCAGTTTAATATACACCTGACATCTCCCCCAGTACATTACCGGTGTTCAGTTAATATTACACACTGACATCTCCCCCCAGTACATTACGGTGTTCAGTTTAATTTACCCACGACATCTCCCCCCAGTACATTACCGGTGTTCAGTTTATATTACACACTGACATCTCCCCCAGTACATTACCGGTGTTCAGTTTATATTACACACTGACATCTCCCCCCAGTACATTACCGTTGTTCAGTTTAATATTACACACTGACATCTCCCCCCAGTACATTACCGGTGTTCAGTTTAATATTACACACTGACATCCCCCCCAGTACATTACCGGTGTTCAGTTTATATACACACTGACATCTCCCCCAGTACATTACCGGTGTTCAGTTTAATATAACACGACATCTCCCCCCGTACATTACGGTTGTTCAGTTTAATATTACACACGACATCTCCCCCCCAGTACATTACCGTGTTCAGTTTAAATTACAACGACATCTCCCCA
Source organism: Hymenochirus boettgeri (assembly GCA_019447015.1). Taxonomy (NCBI): domain Eukaryota; kingdom Metazoa; phylum Chordata; class Amphibia; order Anura; family Pipidae; genus Hymenochirus; species Hymenochirus boettgeri. The sequence goes on from CM033477.1 coordinate 155,087,957, forward strand.
GTACATACCGGTGTTCTTTATTACACATCACATGACATCTCCCCCCAGTACATTACCGGTGTTCAGTTTAATATTACACACTGACACTCCCCCCAGTACATTACCGGTGTCAGTTTATATTACACACTGACATCTCCCCCCAGTACATTACGGTGTTCAGTTTAATATTACACACTGACATCTCCCCCCAGTACATTACCGCTGTTCAGTTTAATATTACACACTGACATCTCCCCCAGTACATACCGGTGTTCAGTTTAATTTACACACTGACATCTCCCCCAGTACATTACGCGGTGTTCAGTTTATATCAACACTGACATCTCCCCCTACAGTACTTACCGGTGTTCAGTTTAATTACACACTGACATCTCCCCCAGTACATTACCGGTGTTCAGTTTAATATATACACACTGACATCTCCCCCCCAGTACATTACCGGTGTTCAGTTTAATATTCACACTGACATCTCCCCAGTCATTACCGGTGTTCAGTTTAATATTACCAACTGACATCTCCCCCAGTACATTACAGGTGTTCAGTTTAATATTACACACTGACATCTCCCCCCAGTACATTACGGTGTTCAGTTTAATATTACACGACCATCTCCCCCAGTACATTACCGTGTTCATTTTAATATTACACACGAACTCTCCCCCAGTACATTACCGGTGTTCAGTTTAATATTACACACTGACATCTCCCCAGTATCATTACGCGGTGTTCAGTTTAATATTACACACTGACATCTCCCCCAGTACATTACCGGTGTTCAGTTTAATTATACATACACCTGACATCTCCCCACCAGTACTTACCGGTGTTCAGTTATATTACACACATGACATCCCGACATCCCCCCAGTACATTACCGGTGTTCAGTTTAATATTACAACACTGACATCTCCCCCCAGTACATTAACCGTGTTTCAGTTTAATATTACACACTGACATGCTCCCCCCAGTACATTACGCGGTGTTCAGTTTAATATTACACACTGACTCTCCCCCCAGTACATTACCGTGTTCAGTTTAATATTACACACGACATCTCCCCCAGTACATTACCGGTGTTCAGTTTAATATTACACACTGACATCTCCCCCAGTACATTACCGGTGTTCTCAGTTAATAATTACACACTGACATCTCCCCCCCAGTACATTACGGTTTCAGTTTAATATTACACAACTGACATCTCCCCCCAGTACATTACCGGTGTTCAGTTTAATATTACACACGACATCTCCCCCCAGTACATACCGGTGTTCAGTTTATATTCACACGACATCTCCCCCAGTACATTACCGGTTTTCAGTTTAATATTACACACGGACATCTCCCCCCAGTACATTACCGGTGTTCAGTTTAATATAACACACTGACATCTCCCCCCAGTACATTACCGGTGTTCAGTTTATATTACACACATGACATCTCCCCCAGTACTTAACGGTGTTCAGTTTAATATTACACACTGACATCTCCCCCAGTACATTACGGTGTTCAGTTTAATTTACACACTGACATCTCCCTCCAGTACATTACCGTTTCAGTTTAATATTACACACGACATCTCCCCCCCAGTACATTACCGGTGTTCAGTTTAATATACACACTGACATTCCCCCAGTACATTACCTTACGCTTACGGTGTTCAGTTTATATTACACACTGACATCTCCCCCCGTCATTACCGGTGTTCAGTTTAATATTACACACGACATCTCCCCCCAGTACATTACCGGTGTTCAGTTTAATATTACACACTGACATCTCCCCCAGTACATTACCGATGTTCAGTTTAATATTACACACTGACATCTCCCCCCAGTACATTACCGGTGTTCAGTTTAATATTACCACTGACATCTCCCCCAGTACATTACCGGTGTTCAGTTTAATATTACACACTGACATCTCCCAGTACATTACGGTGTTCAGTTAATATTACACCTGACATCTTCCCCCCCAGTACATTACCGGTGTTCAGTTTATATTACACACTGACATCTCCCCCCAGTACATTACCGGTGTTTCTGTTTAATATTACACACACTGACATCTCCCCAGTACATTACCGGTGTTCAGTTAATATTTACACACTGACATCTCCCCCCAGTACATTACCGGTGTTCAGTTTAATATTACCACTCGACATCTCCCCCCCAGTACATTACCGGTTCAGTTTAATATTACACACTACACTCCCCCCAGTACATTACCGGTGTTCAGTTTATATTACACACTGACATCTCCCCCAGTACATTACCGGTGTTCAGTTTAATATTACACACTGACATTCCCCCAGTACATTACCGGTGTTCAGTTTAATATTACACACGACATCTCCCCAGTACATTCCGGTGTTCAGTTAATATTACACACTGACATCTCCCCAGTACATTACCGGTGTTCAGTTTAATATTACAACACTGACACTCCCCCAGTACATTACGGTGTTCAGTTTAATATTACACACTGACATCTCCCCCCAGTAATTACCGGTGTTCAGTTTAATATTACACACTGACATCTCCCCCGGTACATTACCGGTGTTCAGTTTAATATTACACACTGACATCCTCCCCCAGTACATTACGCGGTGTTCAGTTTAATATTACACCCTGACATCTCCCCCCAGATCCATACGCGGTGTTCAGTTTAATATTACACAACTGACATCTCCCCCCAGTACATTACCGGTGTTCAGTTTAAATTTCACACTGACATCTCCCCCCCAGTACATTACCGGTGTTCAGTTTAATTTCAACACTGACATCTCCCCCCAGTACATTACCGTTGTTCAGTTTAAATTACACACCTGACATCTCCCCAGTACATTACCGTTGTCAGTTTAATATTACACACTGACATCTCCCCCCCAGTACATTACCGGTGTTCAGTTAAATATACACACTGACATCTCCCCCAGTACATACCGTGTTCAGTTTAATATATACCACTGACATCTCCCCCCAGTACATTACCGGGTGTCAGTTAATATTACACCTAGCACGCACTCTCCCCCCAGTACATTACCGGTGTTCAGTTTAATATTACACACTGACTATCTCCCCAGTACATTACCGTTTTCAGTTTAATATTACACACTGACATCTCCCCCCCAGTACATTTCCGGTGTTCAGTTTAATATACACACTGACATCTCCCCCATACATTACCGGTGTTCAGTTTAATATTACACACCTGACATCTCCCCCAGTACATTACCGGTGTTCAGTTTAATATTCACACCGACATCTCCCCCAGTACATTACCGGTGTTCAGTTTCATTATTACCACACTGACATCTCCCCCAGTACATTACGTGTTCAGTTTAATATTACACACGACATCTCCCCTCATACATTACCGTGTTCAGTTTAATATTCCACACCGACATCCTCCCCCAGACATTACGGTGTTCAGTTAATATTACACACTGACTCTCCCCCCCAGTACATTACCGGTGTTCAGTTTAATATTACACATGACATCTCCCCAGTACATTACCGGTGTTCAGTTTAATATTACACACTGACATCTCCCCCAGTACATACGGTGTTCAGTTTAATATTACACACTGACATCTCCCCCAGACCAGTACATTACCGGTGTTCAGTTTTATATATTCAATTACCTGACCTCTCCCCCCAGTCATTACCGGTGTTCAGTTTACTATCCACACTGACTCCCCCCAGTACATTACGGTGTTCAGTTAATATTACCCACTATCTCCCCCAGTACATTACCGGTGTTCAGTTAATATTACACACTGACATCTCCCCCCTGTACATTACCGGTGTTCAGTTTAATATTACAACACTGACATCTCCCCCAGTACATTCCCGGTGTTTCAGTTAATATTACACACTGACATCCTCCCCCAGTACATTACCGGTGTTCAGTTTAATATTACACACTGACATCTCCCCCAGTACATTACCGTGTTCAGTTTTAATATACACACTGACATCTCCCCCCCCCAGTACATTACTGTGTTCAGTTTAATATTACACACTGACATCTCCCCCCATACATTACGCGGTGTTCAGTTTAATATTCACACTGACCTCTCCCCCAGTACATTACCGGTGTTCAGTTTAATATTACACACTGACATCTCCCCCCATTACATTAGCCGGTGTTCAGTTTATTACACACTGACATCTGCCCTCCCAGTACATTGACTGGCCGAGGTGCAGTTTT
>CM033477.1:155092328-155421156 GCA_019447015.1 Hymenochirus boettgeri
GGGGGGGGGGGGGTGGGACAGGGGGGGGAGGGAGGGGGAGGACGGGACGGGGGGAGAGAGTGGAGAGGGACGGGGGGGACATGAGAGGGGGGGGAGTGAGGGGGGATTGACGTGGAGAGAGGGAGGTGGGAGAGGGGACGTAAGTGGGGGGGGGGTGGTGTTTTGTTTTTTGTCGTTTATTTAATTTATTGTTTGTTTTTTGTTTTTTGGACTTTGGTTACATTTTTTTTGTTTGTTTTGTTTTTTTTTTAACATTTTTGTGAGTTTTTTTTTACATTTGGTTTTTTACTGACTTTAGTTTTGGTATTTGTGGTTTTTATTTGTTTGTGTTGTTATTGTTTTGGTGTTTTGTATTTGTGTTTTATTTTAAGTTTTTTTAGTTTTTTTTTTTTAATGTTTTTATGTTTACTTGAGTGTCGTTGTGTTATGATTTTTGTGTTTTTTTTTGGTTTTTTTCCACGTTACTTAGTTTTAAGTTTTACATTACCGGTGTTCAGTTTAATATTACACACTGACATCTCCCCCAGTACATTACCGGGTTCAGTTTAATATACACACTGACATCTCCCCCCAGTACATTACCGGTGTTCAGTTTAATATTACACACCTGACATCTCCCCCAGTACATTACCGGTGTTCAGTTTAATTACACACTGACATCTCCCCCAGTACATTACCGGTGTTCATTAATATTACACACTGACATCTCCCCAGTACATTACCGGTGTTCAGTTTAATATTACACACTGACATCTCCCCCCAGTACATTACCGGTGTTCAGTTTAATATACACAATGACATCCCCCCAGTACATTACCGGTGTTCAGTTAATATTACACACTGACATTCTCCCCCAGTCACATACCGGTGTTCAGTTTATATTACACACTGACATCTCCCCCCAGTACATTACCGGTGTTCAGTTTAATATTACACACTGACATCTCCCCCCAGTACATTACCGGTGTTCAGTTTAATATTACACACTGACATCTCCCCCAGTACATTACCGGGTTCAGTTTAATATTACACACTGACATCCCCCCCAGTACATTACGCGTGTTCAGTTTAATATTACACACTGACATCTCCCCCCAGTACATTACGGTGTTCGTTTAATATACACACTGACATCTCCCCCCAGTACATTACCGGTGTTCAGTTTAATATTACACACTGACATATCCCCCCCCAGTACATTACCGTGTTCAGTTTAATATACACACCGACATCCCCCAGTACATTACCGGTGTTTCAGTAATATTACACACTGACATCTCCCCCCCAGTACATTACCGGTGTTCAGTTTAATATTACACACTGACATCCCCCCAGTACATTACCGGTGTTCAGTTATATTACACACTGACATCTCCCCCCAGTACACATACCGGTGTTCAGTTTAATATTACACACCGACATCTCCCCCCAGTACATTACCGGTGTTCAGTTTAATATTACACACTGACATCTCCCCCAGTACATACCGATGTTCAGTTTAATATTACACACTGACATCCCCCCAGTACATTACCGGTGTTCAGTTTAATATACACACTGACATCTCCCCCAGTACATTACCGGTGTTCAGTTTAATATTACACACTGACATCTCCCCCCCAGTACAATACCGGTGTTCAGTTTATATTACACACCTGACATCTCCCCCAGTACATTACCGTGTTCAGTTTAATATTACACACTGACATCTCCCCCAGTACATTACCGGTGTTCAGTTTAATATTACACCACTGACATCTCCCCCCAGTACATACCGTGTTCAGTTTAATTATACACACCGACATCTCCCCCAGTACATTACCGGTGTTCAGTTTAATATTACACACTGACATCTCCCCCCAGTACATACGGTGTTCAGTTTAATATTACACACTGACATCTCCCCCCAGTACATTACCGGTGTTCAGTTAATTACACACTGAATCCCCCCAGACACCGGTGTTCAGTTTAATATTACACACTGACATCTCCCCCCAGTACATTACCGGTGTTCAGTTTAATATTACACACTGACATCTCCCCCCCAGTACATTACCGGTGTTCAGTTAATATTACAACACTGACATCTCCCCCAGTACATTACCGGTGTTCAGTTTAATATTACACACTGACATCTCCCCCCAGTACATTACCGGTGTTCAGTTTATATTACACACTGACATCTCCCCCCCAGTACATTACCGTGGTTCAGTTTAATATTACACACTGACATCTCCCCCAGTACATTACCGGTGTTCAGTTTAATATTACACACTGCATCTCCCCCAGTACATTACCGGTGTTCAGTATTATACACAACTGACATCTCCCCCCAGTACATTACCGGTGTTCAGTTTAATATATACACACTGACATCTCCCCCCAGTACATTACCGGTGTTCAGTTTTAATAACACAGACATCTCCCCCCAGTACATTACCGGTGTTCAGTTTAATATTACACACTGACATCTCCCCCAGTACATTACCGGTGTTCAGTTTAATATTAAACACTGACATCTCCCCCAGTACAATTACCGGTGTTCAGTTTAATATTACACACACTGACATCTCCCCCCAGTACATTACGGTGTTCAGTTTAATATACACACTGACATCTCCCCCCCAGTACATACCGGTGTTCAGTTAAATATACACACGACATCTCCCCCCAGTACATTACCGGTGTTCAGTTTAATATTACACACTGACATCTCCCCCCCAGTACATTCACGGTGTTCAGTTTAATATTACACACTGACATCTCCCCCCAGTACATTACCGGTGTTCAGTTAATATTACACACCTGACTCTCCCCCCAGTACATTACCGGTGTTCAGTTTAATATTACACACTGACATCTCCCCCCAGTACATTACCGGTGGTCAGTTTAATATTAACACTGACATCCCCCCAACATTACCGGTGGTTCAGTTTAATATACACAACTGACATCTCCCCCAGTACATTACCGGTGTTCAGTTTAATATTACACACTGACATCTCCCCAGTACATTACGGTGTTCAGTTTAATATTACACACTGACATCCCCCCCCAGTACATTACGGTGTTCAGTTTAAAATTACACACTGACATCTCCCCCCAGTACATTACCGGGTGTTCAGTTAATATTACACACTGACATCTCCCCCAGTACATTACCGGTGTTCAGTTTAATATTACACATGACATCTCCCCCCCAGTACATTACCGGTGTTCAGTTTAATATTACACACCGACATCTCCCCCCAGTACATTACCGGTGTTCATTAATAACACACTGACATCTCCCCCCAGTACATTACGGTGTTCAGTTTAATATTACACACGACATCTCCCCCCCAGTACATTACCGGTGTTCAGTTTAATATTACACACTGACATCTCCCCAGTACATTACCGTGTTTCAGTTTAATATTACACATGACATCTCCCCCCATACATTACCGGTGTTCAGTTTAATATTACACACTGACATCTCCCCCCAGTACATTACCGGTGTTCAGTTTATATTACACACTGACATCTCCCCCAGTACATTACCGGTGTTCAGTTTAATATACACACTGACATCTCCCCCCAGTACATTACCGGTGTTCAGTTTAATATTACACACCTGACATCTCCCCCCAGTACATTACCGGTGTTCAGTTTAATATACACACTGACATCTCCCCCCAGTACATTACCGGTGTTCAGTTTAATATTACACACTGACATCTCCCCCAGTACATTACCGGTGTTCAGTTTAATATTACACTGACATCTCCCCCCAGTACATTACCGGTGTTCAGTTTTAATTACACACCGACACTCCCCCCAGTACATTACCGGTGTTCAGTTTAATATTACACACTGACATCTCCCCCCAGTACATACCGGTGTTCAGTTTAATATTACACACGACATCTCCCCCCAGTACATTACCGGTGTTCAGTTTAATATTAACACCGACATCTCCCCCAGTACATTACCGGTGGTCAGTTTAATATTACACATGACATCTCCCCCCAGTACATTACCGGTGTTCAGTTTAATATTACACACTGACATCTCCCCCCAGTACATTACCGGTGTTCAGTTTAAATACACACGACATCTCCCCCCAGTATACATACCGGTGTTCAGTTTAATATTACACACACTGACATCTCCCCCCAGTACATTACCGGTGTTCAGTTTAATATTACACACGACATCCCCCCCAGTACATTACCGGGTGTCAGTTTAATATTACACACTGACATCCCCCCCAGTACATTACCGGTGTTCAGTTAATATTACACACTGACATCTCCCCCCAGTACATTACCGGTGTTCAGTTTAATATTACACACTGACATCTCCCCCAGTACATTAACGGTGTTCAGTTTAATATTACACACTGACATCTCCCCATCAGCATTACGTGTTCAGTATAATTACAACTGACATCTCCCCCAGTACATTACCGGTGTTCAGTTTAATATTACACACTGACATCTCCCCCCCAGTACATTACCGGTGTTCAGTTTAATATTACACATGACATCTCCCCCCAGTACATTACCGGTGGTCAGTTTAATATTACAACATGACATCTCCCCCAGTACATTACCGTGTTCAGTTAATATTACACACTGAAATCTCCCCCCCAGTACATTACCGGTGTTCAGTTTATATTACACACTGACATCTCCCCCCAGTACATTACCGGTGTTCAGTTTAATATTACACACTGACATCTCCCCCCAGTACATTACCGGTGTTCAGTTTAATATTACACACTGACATCTCCCCCCAGTACATTACCGGTGTGTCAGTTTAATATTACACACTGACATCTCCCCCCAGTACATTACCGGTGTTCAGTTTAATATTACACACTGACATCTCCCCCCAGTACATTACCGGTTCAGTTTAATATTACACACTGACATCTCCCCCAGTACATTACCGGTGTCAGTTTAATATTACACACTGACCTCTCCCCCCATACATTACGGTGTTCAGTTTAAATTACACACTGACATCTCCCCCAGTACTTACCGTGTTCAGTTTAATATTACACACTGACATCTCCCCCCAGTACATTACCGGTGTTCAGTTTAATATTAACACTGACATCTCCCCCAGTACATTACCGGTGTTCAGTTTAATATTACACACTGACATCTCCCCCCAGTACATTACCGGTGTTCAGTTTAATATTACACACTGACATCTCCCCCCAGTACATTACCGGTGTTCAGTTTAATATTAACCACTGACATCTCCCCCCAGTACATTACCGGTGTTCAGTTTAATATACACACTGACATCTCCCCCCCAGTACATTACCGGTGTTCAGTTTAATATTACACACTGACATCCCCCCCAGTACATTACGGTTGTCAGTTTAATATTACACACTGACATCTCCCCCAGTACATTACCGGTGTTCAGTTTAATATTACACACTGACATCTCCCCCCAGTACATTACCGGTGTTCGTTTATATTACACACTGACATCTCCCCCCAGTACATTACCGGGTTCAGTTAATATTACACACGACATCTCCCCAGTACATTACCGTGTTCAGTTTAATATTACACACCGACATCTCCCCCCCAGTACATTACCGGTGTTCAGTTTAATATTACACACTGACATCTCCCCCCCAGTACATTACCGGTGTTCAGTTTAATATTACACACTGACATCTCCCCCAGTACATTACCGGTGTTCAGTTTAATATTACACACTGACATCTCCCCAGTACATTACCGGTGTTCAGTTTAATATTACACACTGACATCTCCCCCAGTACATTACCGTGTTCAGTTTAATATACACACGACATCTCCCCCCAGTACATTACCGGTGTTCAGTTTAATATTACACACTGACATTCCCCCAGTACATTACCGGTGTTCAGTTAATATTACACACTGACATCTCCCCCCAGTACATTACCGGTGTTCAGTTTAATATTACACACTGACATTCCCCCCCAGCATTACCGGTGTTCCGTTTAATATTACACACTGACATCTCCCCCAGTACATTACCGGTGTTCAGTTTAATATTACACACTGACATCTCCCCCAGTACATTACCGGTGTTCAGTTTAATATTACACACCGACATCTCCCCCCAGTACATTACCGGTGTTCAGTTTAATATTACACACTGACATCTCCCCCCCAGTACATTACCGGTGTTCAGTTTAATAATCCAGAATTCTAGAGGAAGGACAGTGCAATGTCGACCTCCCATATTGAAGGCTCTGGGTGTTAGAGGAATGATTTGGTCTGTGGTGGCATCAGGTAACTAGAAACGCCCCCGGACTGTGTTGGTCAGAGATCTGGTTTAGGGAAGGGTCTAAACTGCAGCTCACAGATTAAAAACCTAATAACACAATAACCTGTCACAGACACTAACGTACAATGCAAACCAACAGTAACGCTTTTCACTCGCGTTGCTTTCCGTCCCTGTGTGGCCTCAGCCTAAATCTAATTTTCCCGACTGTTAGATCCTGATTAAACCAAATATCAATTAACTCTTTAGGTGCTACCCAAAGTCCAACCTGTGTGAAGTAAGTAAAATCTTTCTGCAGAAATCCCTCCAGTCACTTCCTCACCAACAACTATCACCAATTTGATATAGACATAGACATACGCTCCACTCCAAGGTAGACATACGCTCTACTCCAAGGTAGACTTACGCTCTACTCCAAGGTAGACATACGCTCTACTCCAAGGTAGACATACGCTCTACTCCAAGGTAGACATACGCTCTACTCCAAGGTAGACTTACGCTCTACTCCAAGGTAGACTTACGCTCTACTCCAAGGTAGACACACGCTCTACTCCAAGGTAGACAACGCTCTACTCCAAGGTAGACATTAAGCTCTACTCCAAGGTAGAATACGCGCTACTCCCGGGAGACATACGCTCTACTCCAAGGTAGACACCTCAGCTCTACTCCAAGGTAGGACATACGCTCTACGCCAAGGTAGACACACGCTCTACTCAAGGTAGAATTCGCTCTACTCCAAGGTAGACACACGCTCTACTCCAGGTAGACATACGCTGTACTACTCCAAGGTAGACATACGCTCTACTCCAAGGTAGACATTACGCTCTACTCCAAGGTAGACATACAGTCTACTCCAAGGTAGACATACGCTCTAAATCCAAGGTAGACATATGCTCTACTCCAAGGTAGACACTACGCTCTCTACTCCAAGTAGACATACGCTCTACTCACAAGGTAGACAACGCTCTATCCAAGGTAGGAGAATTGTAGTCTAACATAAAATTCAATTGGCTTGGTAAATTAGGTGTAAACCTGCCAGGGTATGTGTACCTCATCCATAACCAACCAGTAGCCCCTCAAATGCTTTGATAACTTCAAATCCCAACATTCTTCAACCAACGCTCTGCAACAGCACATGGCAGTCAGGGAATGCTGGGAGTTGTAGTTTGATAACATGAAGAGGGGAACTGGTTGCTCAACCCTGGTTAACGGAACTGAAATTTAAATTTCAAAACAAATTAAAGGGCATGTTCACCTTTAAAGGGCAAGTCCAGCTCTAAAATGAAAACTTACATACAGGTAAATCACCCCCCTAAACCCTAAACGGTAATAGTTTGAAATGTGAAATATATAAGTCTAACCTGAAATCCTGCACAATGTCCTGTTTCCCCTGTTTCTGCTTCCTGGTTCTTCCAGTTAGTAACTGTCAGTTATGGATTTGATAGTTGACATCACAGCCAATGACTGAATGTTAATCCTGTCTGCCTCTTCTGAGCATGCCCAGGCTCATTACAGGCTCAGTACAGGTTTCTAAATTGCTCAGTTTCCATGAGGCATCCAGAAGCATAACAGGCATACAGTAATGAATTCATAGAACAAAGTATGATATATCAACATATTATAAAGAGGCCATTCTTCCTAAAAGATGTTCTTATGAGGGTGGAGTTGCCCTTTAAAACAAAAAACTGGTCACGTGTCCGTTACCTGCCCCTAACAGCCACTCAGCAGAGTGAGGAGGCAGAAACCTTTGCCAGAAAGTAATAGAACTTTTCATTAAATATCTGGGTACAAATACCAGTATATGTAATAAACTGGTAATAACAGTAGTTAACTGACAGGTCACCAGTTTTTTGTTTTAAGGGTGAACTTGCCCTTTAAACAGATTCAAAATAATAACCAGAGTAATAAATACAGTAGAAATAATCCAATAGTTTGAATGGGATATTTTGCAGATCTAATACAGATATAACCATTGTGAATGTCACTCCAATAACAGAATATAACATCACGTTTACGCATTTCACACGCACTCACACACGCTGTAGTGTGGCCGCAGCCTAAAGGATCGGAGCGGAAGATACACAGTGGAAGTAAATAGAGAATGAAGAAATAGCCAGTGAGGTTTCTTACGTGAGATTCTCCTTTGCTGATCTGATTGGATGGAACCATAATGTCGTCCAGATAGTCGGATAGGCAGAGTATCTGAGCAGGTTGATCTGTGGCACTGAACATCCCAAGGGAATTTATTGCTGTTTACAAATATTTATTAGCTGGAGACAAAGTTTCCCTTTTCACTGTTAACAGCCAATCGGATGAAACACTTTACTGACACATTCATTCAGGGACGAATAGAATATCGGATCTTAACCTCTTCTGTGCTGGTTGGGAATGAGAAACTAACAAGCTCTAAGAATTAAAGGGGAACTCGGGTGTGGATTTCAGAGATACGAACAATCCAGTGGGGATTCTGGGAATCGGGAAACAATTTGTGATTGGTTAAGCCTCTATGCATGCTTAATGTATGTAGGTGTTTTATTTCTCCTATAGCGCTACATATTATATAAGGGATAATGCGCCCCTTACAGTGTAATATAAGGATATTACGCCACCGAGGAGTTCCCTGACCATATAGAAGCACGAGGCCGTAGGCCGAGTGCTTTTATACAGGACAGGGAACTCCAAGGTGGCGTAATGTCCTTATATTATAATGTGAAGGAGCGCATTATTTCTTATAATACATAAGTATCGGATTCCTTCACCCCATTCACATTTTAAATTCTAGCCTTGTCCCTATTTCTACCTTAAATCCCCCAAGCTACTTCTGTAACTTAAACCCAGTAGAAAGGAACATCCCAGCCCAGCATCTATGCGGTTAAACAAATCTTTGTGGAGGAGGAGAGAGACATTGGTTATGAAGTGACAGGAAGCAGCTCCAGCAGGTTCTGTTAGTGAAGTTAAACATGGCAAAAAATGCTGAGTCATTGTCCAGGCATGAACACTGGAATGGGCGGAGCAGTGGGATATAAGAAATATAAGAAATGAGTCACTTAGTGACATAGCTGAGTGATTTTTATAAGGATATATACCACTGCAGCTCCCATTATAAAATATCACACTTATGTATTATAAAGGGATCAATTACATAAAACCCATTTAGGCTGATACAATAAAATATGACAACATTGGTACTATCAACCTGTAGCATCCAACCAGTTATCAAACAGCAGTAACCCTGTAAAAAGCTAAAATCTGATGAAATAGCCTCCTTTGTTCAACACATAAAGAGATAATGATCCAACAGTATTATTCTGTCAGATGGAATTGTCACTTTATTGTTAAAATGTGTATCCAGTTTTACTGTGTGTACGTTCTGAAACAGTTATCTTGTTATAATCTACCCCCTTAATGGGTCTCTATGAGAGTTTTATTCATTGTTTATCTCGACCATCAGTTATCATTGGTGTTTAGCTATGTCATCAGTTATAATTGGTGTTAAGCTATATCATCAGTTTTATTCAGTGTTTAGCTGCCAGTTATAATCAGTGTTTAGCTGTGTCATCAGTTATAATCAGCGTTTAGCTATGTCATCAGTTATAATCAGCGTTTAGCTATGTCATCAGTTATAATTGGTGTTTAGCTATATCATCAGTTTTATTCAGTGTTTAGCTGTCAGTTATAATCAGTGTTTATCTATGTCATCAGTTATAATCAGCGTTTAGCTATGTCATCAGTTATAATCAGTGTTTAGCTATGTTATCAGTTATAATCAGTGCTTAGCAATGTTATCAGTTATAATCAGTGCTTAGCTATGTTATCAGTTATAATTGGTGTTTAGCTATGTCATCAGTTATAATCAGTGTTTAGCTATATCATCAGTTTTATTCAGTGTTTAGCTGTCAGTTATAATCAGCGTTTAGCTATGTTATCAGTTATAATCAGCGTTTAGCTATGTCATCAGTTATAATCAGTGTTTAGCTATGTTATCAGTTATAATCAGTGCTTAGCTATGTTATCAGTTATAATTAGTGCTTAGCTATGTTATCAGTTATAATTGGTGTTTAGCTATGTCATCAGTTATAATCAGTGTTTAGCTAGGTCATCAGTTATAATTGGTGTTTAGCTATGTCATCAGTTTTATTCAGTGTTTAGCTGTCAGTTATAATTAGTGTTTAGCTATGTCATCAGTTTTATTCATTGTTTAGCTTGGTCATCAGTTATAATTGTTTTTTAGCTACGTCATCAGTTTTATTCAGTGTTTAGCTGTTAGTTATAGTGATAGTATATCAGTGTTGAGCTATCATTAGTTATAACCAGTGTTTAGCTGTGTCATCAGTTATAATCAGTGTTTAGCTGTGTCATCAGTTATAATCAGTGTTTAGCTGTGTCATCAGTTATAATCAGTGTTTAGCTGTGTCACTCAGATTATATAAGGTTTAGCTATGTCATCAGTTATATCAGTGTTTGCTATGTTCATAGTTATAATCAGTGTTACTATGTTATCAGTTATAATCAGTGTTTAGGTATGTCATCAGTTATAATCAGTGTTTAGGTATGTCATCAGTTATAATCAGTGTTTAGCTATGTCATCAGTTATAATCAGTGTTTAGCTATGTCATCAGTTATAATCAGTGTTTAGCTATGTCATCAGTTATAATCAGTGTTTAGCTATGTCATCAGTTATAATCAGTGTTTAGCTATGTCATCAGTTATAATCAGTGTTAGCTATGTCTCAGTTATAATCAGTGTTTAGCTATGTCATCAGTTATAATCAGTGTTTAGCTATGTCATCAGTTATAATCAGTGTTTAGCTATGTCATCAGTTATAGTTGGTGTCATTATTGTCACATGCCCTCCTACTTTATAAAATAAACTGGGATTTAGAATTTGTCCTCGTTCTATTATATGGCCGTGGAACTCCTTGGCAACTTCTTATAAAGTATATTTCAAGCAGTGGATTATTTATTATAATAATATATATTTATCCGGAGGGTTGTCAATGCGCCACATATAATGACCTGTATTGTTTTATCTTTACAGACTTCCCCGTGTTCCACATCAAGCTGAAGAAACATAGTGGTGTTAGAGGGAGGAGAAAATGTGACGTATGTCTATCTGCTGGGAGCCCCAACCCCTCCATTCTATGGAAGAAAGGTGATAGGACGTTATACTATTTATACGGAGTTTCTGGCTTTTGTTTAACCCATGATTAAAGGTTGTACTTTGTCTTTACAATTAAACCCCATAGCAAGTCATTTATAGGAGGCGTTCTTCCCGATACAGATCTATACTCGCCTATAACACCAGCCAGACCAAAGCCAAACTGTACAGTTGTTGCTTCACCCCCTTTGGCCCTCCAGACCTAACCAATGGGAAGACAAGTTCTCTAAATAAGCGTCTTTCCCATTGGACAGATCCCAGAATAGGTGGGGGGGAGCGTAGTAGACAATGCAATTTTCCTTTATTTATTAACAGCTGTGCGAACCAACAACATGTGTTCTTCCTACATTTATTGTATTATGGATTTCAGTTCCCCATAGGCAAGGAGGTATAGGGAAGCACCTTACTGATAGAACTGGGATTTCTTGTGCCAATTGTTGATTGGTTGATGAACATAACAGGCCTGTCCTATCAAAATCACAGATGTTGGGAGGTGTGAATGTGACACGATCCAAAGAATGATTGGTTATTAGGTTGGACTTCTAATAAAATGTATGTAGCCAACATAGAGACAATGTATTTCATGCCAATGATATCATCTCTTTCATCAGATAAGGGTCTTGGAAAGAGGAGAGAAGGTGGATATAAAATCCTGTCCCGATGGACGTCAGCAGCTATTATATCTTAGCTGGACAGAGGGAAGCGGACTGTACGAATGTGTCGCTGCAAATGCACTAGGCACAGTTAGCAGCTCCTGCACGTTATCTGTGGCACGTACGTATGTCACCAATTCCAGCCCTTCCATTAGTATTATTCTATTTGTGATAAATAAGAATAAACTCTTTACTTTTATAAAGGGATAATTCTAGAACATTACATTTTTTCCTTAAAGGAATTGTACACTGAATAATGACTTTTGACTCTGTGAGGGCAAGCATGCTTATTAATCCCTATGAGGCAGCATTTGTGAGGGAATTTCCCACCATGCAGAAACCAACTGTCCCATTCCAGCTACAGCAAAACGCACAAAACAGAAGCGTTTATGATAATAAGGCACTTATGACAGTTGAAATGTAAGATGGTTTAGACTGGATATCTAAAGAAATAGGGGACATATAACAAAAAAACAGTACAGTGGTGTTGGGAAGATATAGTTTCCAGTAATGGCGCATTATAAAACAAATGTGTGCACACTGTGTCCCTTAATGTGGTTTTAATAGTGCTGGAGGATTTTCTTACATAGGAAATCCTTTGTGTGTAGTTTCATGTATATAAATACTTTTGTAACTTTATTCAAACTTGTTCTATTCCTCTGCCACAAAGATACTCGAGTCATCATTGTATTGGCACAATGTAAATAATCTGAAGGTCATCATTCATCTTAAACTACTTCTTTGTTATAACGATAGCTAGATTACTGTCATAAACAAGATAGAGGGAATTGGAAATATGGAAGCCATTAGGGTATGTAGATTGTACAATTGGCTTTCTTGTATTTCTCATACTTAGAGTAATATTTTGTATAATCCTTACCTTCTATATTTCTATTTATACACTTGAACTTGATGCCCCGCTGTATCCACAAGACCCAACCCACCTTAAAAAGATTCCTGTAAGTCGGAATATGGCTGATGTCACACAGGAGTACAGAATTTACCCATGAGCACCAAGCGCCAAATTTAATCCACTTTTGGTTCGAGCTCTTGCAGCTCCAAATGTTCTCAACACAGATATTGTCTCTTGTGTTTACCATTGTTCATCTTTGTTGGGCACTTTATTTTGCCATCTTGGTTTATGCTGTTTGTCCATAATTTTGTCAGGAATCCCAAATCCTCCTGGAACACCAGAAAATCCCAGAAGATAAGAACACAGTGTTGGTTCTATGGAAGGCCAAAGAGCATTGTTCTCCCTGTACTACGTTCTGGAAAGACAGATGAATGGTAAGTGGGAATTAAAGTGAAAAACCTTATCATATAAATTACCAGGAGATAAATGAAAGGAATAGTTCCCTACCAAGTGAACTTTCTTTTAAGGGCATGTCCACCCCCAAAACTATAATCCCCCCCAACTACTGGCCCCACCATGTAGTGTAGTTAATCCTTACCTCACATCCAGTCCATATGGTTCTCCTGTAGTCCCCCCCCCAAAGTCCCAAAATGACCACCAGGAGGCTAGCAGAGTCCATATAGGACTCTGCCTCCTACCTGGCCTCCGGGAGAAGTTTGGCATGCGTAATGCAGCCCTTCTCCCCCTCCCTCCCCTCCCTTCTCGATTCCCTCCCCTAGCGTAAAATCTTTAATATATAGGATTCCCCTGCCAGCCCAGCCCCAACCGCTTTGTATCTTTAGAAAGCTCCCCAAACTTTACTTACCTCCCTCTTTCCTCGCGAAGTGGAGCTGCCGCTCAGCCAATCACAGATGCGGCTGCCGGTCCGCCCCTCTGCTTGCATTTTCTCACAGCAGAGGGCCGGGAGCGCGGCGGAGGAAAGGGGGAGGGGTAGAATAGGTTTGGGGGGCTTTCTAAAGATACAAGTATAGCGGTTGGGGCTGGGAGCCCTTGGGGAATCATTTATAAAAAAATCTTTTTTGGGTGGACATACCCTTAATGCATTGATTGAAGACAGGAACGAACTTAGAGCAAACTTACCTGGTACCTGTTACCTCCACAGCAGCACTGAAAATCCTGACCGCTTTGGGTTCTGTTAACTATAGCACGCATATTGTGCATGCGCGCTAGAGCTGTAGAGAACTCAGAAGCGGTCGGTGCTGCGGCGGAGAATCGCGTACAGTTTGTTGGTGTAAGTTGTTCCCGGCTCCACTTGCTTTGATTGAAGAACGGGAGTTAAGGCATAGCTCCTTATCTGTCTTTAATCAATGCATTAAAGGAATAGTTCACTTTGGTAGTGAGCAAGTATCCCTACCACCCGTTTGGCTGTCATTAAAGAGTTATCAGCTATAGCTCTCCCTCTGCTTACTTCAAACACAATGATTGATACAATATATAACAATTTTTCATTGAAGTAATGTAGCAGAGTAAGAGCTGAACACTGGCAGTCAAACTTCTAAATCTATAAACCCTTTAAGGAAAGCAAAATGGGAGGTGCATGATATGCAAGTGGATTTGAAATAATGTAGACTACATACAAAGTCTTTTGGTGTTGGGAAACTACAACCTCACCTTCCCAAACATTGTAAATAAGTGAAAAATGAATTACACTTATCTTGTAGAAGATTTCAGTGTCATGGACAATTCATTGTGACATTTACTGGACGTGTCTCTCTTTGTGTTTAAGGAGACGGAGATTGGCAAGTTATCAGTGCTGGGATCTCCGACTGTTACTACAACGTCACTGAGCTCCCATCAGGCTCTGCAAAGTTCCGAGTCGCTTGTGTGAACAAAGCAGGACAGGGTCCTTACAGCAATGTGTCTAACGCTGTTATCATAGAGGGAGAGGTGAATGGAAAGGAATTGTTATAATGGGGGGACATGCAGTATGTGGGGTAGTTATTTAGTCCACCCATGAAACAACAAACTGGTCAATTATCAGCTACCTGCCCCCAATCGATAAGCTGGCCCCTCCCTCCATGCAGTCAATCAAGGCTTTGACAACCTGACATTACAACCAATGATTGACTGCTGTTTCCCCTGCTCTCCTCTGCACATGCTCAAGCTTATAGAAAACTCATTGAGCAGAAGGACGAGACAAATACCTTTACCGGAAAAAAATAGAACTTACCATTAAAATATAGGTTAATAGTTACTAAATATTGTGAGAAATCTACATAGTGTGTTATCCTATGAATAGAACTATGTTGTAAAGCCGGGGCATTATCCTATTAACCCAATAGGATAGTTTTCCTGAATGTGTTAACTATTTGACATATTGAAACTATTTATTATAGGGGTGTGGGAATGTTTATTATAACTAAAGGTTCTGAGTGTATGGCTGTTCCACACTGTAAAGTCAATGGGGCATGTCACCCATTTAATAGGTTTACAATCTCACATTGTATATTTCTCTTTCTCCTTTACTTCACAAAGCAGTGGCACCTCTATCCAGAAAACACGGCCGTTGGCCCTGCAGTGACATCACCTGTTCCAGTGGCTCCACGTCTTCCTTCTGCCCCAATAGTTTCCACTGTATCTACCATAAAGTTGCCTCCATCTTGTGGATGTGCCACAGCAGGTCCCTCACCAGTTGTTACCACGACAGCCACCATATCTCCAGCTCAGTCTGCCCAAAAGTAGCTCCACTGCAACTCCGCCCCGTAGACACCGGGGAATCCTCTCAACCCCACCAACTGTTCACAGGCTCGGGTGCTCCCTTCAACCAAGCCCGAGATCACTAACCAAACTATTCCAACTGTTTCTCCTCCCATATGTTTCATGTTTCCACTGTAACTGTTTCTATGTCACCTGGAAACTCTGTGTCCCATTTAAGGGTCCCTCCATCTCAAGTGAAAACTTCTCCAGACCAGACAAAACCATTACCAGTGTCACAAGCCCAGATAGCTACACCACAGTCTGTGTCTGCAGAGCCACCACAGAAAATCCCCCCTGTGGCCTTCACACCCCATGCCCAGTCACTGCAAAAACTGAACAGCCACCAGTCAACCCCGTGTTCTCTCCCAGTGGCTCCCAAACCTTCTGTTCCGATTATGTTGCACATTCCCCCCTTTAAATCCCCACTCTCCGTTTCAAGCCCCACTATCAAAATGGAATCTTTCCCATCACCCCTATCAGCCCAACCTACCAACCATCAACACCTACATCTCCAACATACATGGTCACTTCCTTATATTCAATGCCGGTGTCTTCCCCTACTGAACTGCCTTCCCCCTCAACCCCCTCCACTCCTACCGTGCCACGGTGCCCATCGCCCAAACAGTCCCTACTCGTGTCCTAGTGAAGAGCACCACTCCTGGGAAAGATGGCCGGTACACTCCTGGAGGAAGAATCACTCCTTCAGGGAGAGAAAGCACCACTCCCGACAAGGGGTACCTCAGAAACCATATACTTTCTGGATGAGAAAGCAAGGTAGGTGTGAGGGACAAAATACAAATAAACTATTCAAATTCATTTTAACATCTAACAAGGCAAAGTTTGGACTTAATCAAAGTTGGATGTGGGAAAAACAACAATAGAGGGACCAGAGGGAAATGGCCACAGGGAAGGGAGCTAAATGGTGTTTCAGGATTCCTGCTCTCTATTAGAGATGTCTGAACTTCGCAAAATCCCGTCAGCTCGAAAAAATTAGAAAATTCGAAAATCCGCGGGAGCGGACCCATTAAAATGAAAAAATCCTCGACAATTTTTTATTTTGAAAATACGTAAAATCTCGTAATTCGAAATTTTTCATGTATTTTCGAAAATACGCGAAATCCTCCTAATTCGAAAATTTTCGAAAACGCGGTTCGGAAAAGTCGGAAGGGTAAAGCCGGAAAATCCGCGATATCTGCCGTTCGCGAACGAAGTAAATCGCTGCGGGTTCGGATCCGGGAATGGTCATCACTACTCCTATAATTGGATAGTTCAGTGAAGGACATGGAACAAGGATGGGTGTTACCATGACGTACTCTGTTAATAATTAGGGGGATTGTATGATTTTCCATAAGAATATTATTATTTGTAATTTTGCAAATGAAATGGTTTACATCGGTGGTCCTGGGGGTGAGGAGAAGTTGGATAGAGATTGCTGTGGGGGGGACCAAGGTAGCTACAGCCTATGGACTGCGTGTGGAACAAGATGGCTACTGACTATGCAGTAGAACAAGATGGTTACGGGCAATGAACTTGTTTAATGGTATAAATTTCTGGTCTCGACAATACAGTAGCTTGCAGGGTGAAGATAAGGTGACTTAGTGAGTAGTTCACCAAACTAGGGATCTGCCGTTTTCCTTTCATGTGCTGATTCGGTTTTTGTCTGTATTTGGGATAATCAACCTGACTTCAGTCTGATGGACACCAAATGATGGAGTTTTAACTGGAGATGGATCTTGGGACAACTTTAGACACACATGGTCAAAACCTCGATTCTATGGGCCGTATTTATAAAGGCGTGGCATCGCTTTTTAACCGTAAAATTACCGATTGTTAATCTACAATAACAAATCATGGAATTCTGCTACCGAGCGTTCGTAATTAACGAACATTGGCTGTAAATGTATGATTGCGGCTGTAATTATCAACGATTTTTAGCGATACGCGGGGTATAAATATGGCCCTATGCGCTGTCCGTTTACGATGTTTATTTTATACAACCCAAGATCATTTTAGGAATGTAACGTTACAATCTGAGCAGCTTTATAACTTGATTCATCCCAATAGGGGGGGTTTTGGAGTGATCCGGGAGTGTAAGGAAAACGCGACTGGAAACATTTTATGGCAAAGATTATCCCGTACGAGCCAGAGAACAAGCAGAGCGGTGCTACAGGAGTATGAGGTCCTAAAGGGCCTTCACCATCAGAGGATCCTGAGCCTTCACGAGGCTTATAAACCCCCCGATACCTAGTGCTCATCTCTGAAAACTGCACGGGGAGGGAAACTGCTCTACTGCTGGTGGAGAGGTAAAGACAAAAAGGAAACCTTCAGGGTTATTCAATAAAAGTTCTTTATCGTTTAAAATGGTGCTAATTTTGCCCCAACCAATCAGATGTTAGCTTTCAAATGTTATATAAGATCTGATTGGTTGCTGCAAAATTAGCACCGTTTTAAACGATAAGAAACTTATTGAATTACCCTTATATTTCCAGTCTTTCAGGTCTAAGCCCAAATCTCTTCCGTGAAACAACTGCTGTACAAAGCTTTAAGATTGAGTAATAAATATTCGTATGCTCCTGCAGGTTCCGTACTCAGAAGATGATGTGGTGATTACCTCCTGCAGATCCTGCAGGGATTGGAGTATTTACACGACCAGCGAATCCTACACCTTGACATTAAGCCAGCGGAGAACATCATCGTGTTCCTATATGAACACAGTCAAAAATTATTGACTTTGGTGGCGCACAGACATTACACCTCTAGTGCTTCGGCAGTTGGAGAAACGGCACGGGACACTGGAATATATGGGTGGGTGCAGCTTAGTTGAGTCTGCCACATGTAAAGGGGATTATTGTACAAAGGAACACCTTATGTCCATGTGTTTACTGATTTCATACAACTGATCACATGTTCTATTTATGGGAATATTTATAGTTAGTGTACGACGCGCATTTACTCCCAATATTTGTTACTGTACGAACATTGTATTCTATCTATGATCGCTTAGAGTAGATTTACAATCGCGGACATAAATATGGCCCATTATTTTATGGCCCCGCAAATAGAATGCCACTTCGGCTTGCGACAGCGGCGTGGTTAATTTCGCGTTAGCCACATGAAGGAGTTTGAGTCACGCTCACCGTTTATAACATCGCTAAGCGTGGCTTACACTCCCAAACAGCAGCGGTGCACCCATGTGTGCATCGCCTTGTATAATTCTTCCCAACCACCACCATTTTTTCGTGGATTTGCCCCATATTCTTTAAATATACAATCTAAAACATCTTAAATGTCAGCTGTCAATCAAGTGCCTGCTTCTTTGTGAGCAGTTTCGCTGTAGCTGTAATGGTGACAGAGTTTTGACAGTTGGAATGCTGTATGCTGTGTGCAGGCTTGACAGTTGGTTTGTGGGGAAAATCAGGTCAGATGGAAGTGGGAGTGGTTAAAAGAGGGAGGGGGGATATGGACTGCTGAGCAAAACGTGTGAGTGAAGGCATGCAGCAACACCACCCTCAGAGTAAGTGCTACTTACCACATATTTATTATAGATAAGATGAGGAAAAGTCATTTTTTTCAGTACAGTGTCCCTTTAATATATATGCTCTACTTATCTTTGCAGCCCCTGAAATGGTCAAAGGTGATGCAGTTGGGCCAGCAGCAGATATTGGGGTGTGTGGGGTGCTGACGACATCATGTGAGTATCAAGTCAAACAGCCGCAATGTTACTGCTATTATGGGGAGTCCTTATGGGGTTAAGTCATACATTCTGCGACCTACTGAGCTCAGGTTTCCCTTTAGCGGGGGCTGCCATGTTGCTGTGTGTGAAGTTTGGTGGAATTATCGCACACGATTGTCCCACACATCCAAACTCACCAAGGTGGAGTTTCCGTCTCTATTTATAGTAATGAGGAGGAAGCCAAACTTCTCCCACAGCAGCGTCTAGACCTGATCTTTATAACCCTATGGATCCCATATTATCCGCCCTTTATTAGAAATTTAGAGCGTATTTCAGTGAAATGAGTAGTATAGTCGTGGTAATGACTCTCAGTGGGGAGGAAGTGAGCAGAGTCGTTCACTAGTGACCAATGGTTGAATCGGTGATGGAAAGGGTTGTCCTTGTACGGACCAGTTTATGGCGGAGAGACGGTCAGATGTCTACCGATTTGGCCCGTTATGGTTTGCAAAGACTGCTGGTAAAATAGTGCTTTCCCTTTGGGTAATCTGTCATGATCTCCCCCGAAACATCATCAAACTCTGGAAAAGTTCTACAACTGCATGGTGTGGCCCTTAATGGCTTCATTTGTATGTTTCTATTCCCGAGCTTGTAACGTTACCATTCACAATCGCTGTAAGGATGCGCTGGGTCAGTTGCTACAAGGTCAAACAGAAGTAAGTACAGACATCTTATCACAGACTCCATTGGAAAGCTTCAATACAATCACTATAACATATTGCAGCATGGTGTGTGGTGTGTGTGTGTGTGTGTGTGTGTGTGTGGGGGGATTGTGGATTAAACAAATTAGAAAGAAAAGCAAAATATGTTTTAGTTTACTATAATACAAAGGTTCATTGAGATGTGGCATTGATGACATAGCTAAACACTGATTATAACTGATACATAGCTAACACTGATTATAATGATGACATAGCTAAACACTGATTATAACTGATACATAGCTAAACACTGATTATAACTGTTGACATAGCTAAACACTGATTATAACTGATGACATAGCTAAACACTGATTATAACTGATGACATAGCTAAACACTGATTATAACTGATGACATAGCTAAACACTGATATAACTGATAACATAGCTAAACACTGATTATAACTGATGACACAGCTAAACACTGATTATAACTGATGACATAGCTAAACACTGATTATAACTGATGACATAGCTAAACACTGATTATAACTGATGACATAGCTAAACACTGATTATAACTGATAACATAGCTAAACACTGATTATAACTGATAGCATAGCTAAACACTGATTATAAACTAGTAATATAGCTAAACACTGATTAAACTGATATATAGCTAACAATGATTTAATGATGACATAGCTAAACACTGATTATAACTGATGACATAGCTAAACATGATTATAATGATCAAATGCTAAACACGAATTATAACTGATAGCATAGCTAAACACTGATATAACTGATAATATAGCTAACAGAAAATTGATTATACTGATGACCTAGCTAACACTGATTATAACTGAGTGACATAGCTAAACACTGATTATAACTGATGAAATAGCTGAACACTGATTATTAAACACTGATGACATAGCTAACACTGAATTATACTGATATTAATATAGTAACACTGATATTAATAACATAGCTAAACACTGATATAACTGATGACTATGTAGTAAACACTGATTATAACTGATAACATAGCTAAACACTGATAAACTGATGACAGACTAAACACTGATTATAACTGATGACATAGCTAAACACTATTATAAACTGATGACATAGCTAAACACTGATTATAACTGATGACATAGCAAACACTGATTATAACTGATGAACTAGCTAAAACACTGAGTATAACTGATTGACACAGCTAAAACACGATTATAACTGATGACAAGCTAAACATGATTATAACTGAGACTAGCTAAACACTGATTATAAACTGATAACATAGCTAACACTGATTTAACTGATGACTAGCTAACACTGATTATAACTGATAACATAGCTAAACACTTATTAAACTGATAACATAGCTAAAACTGATTATACTTACTAAATGATTATAACTGATGACAAGCTAAACACTGAATAACTGATAACATAGCTAAAAAACTGATTATAAACTGATATAAACATAGCGAAACATGATTATAACTGATAACACAGCTAAACACTGATTATAACTGAGGACATAGCTAAACACTGATTATAACTGATAAACATAGCTAACACTGATTATAACTGATGACAAGCTAAACACTGATTATAATGATAAATAGTAACACTGATTATAACTGATTACATAGCTAAACACTGATTATAAGATAAATAGTAAACACATTTAACGATAATATAGCTAAACACTGATTAAATGATGACATAGCCAAACACTGATTATAACTGGACATAGCTAAACAACTGTATAACTGATGACATGAACACGATTATATGCTAACATAGCTAAACCGATTATAATGAATAGCATATAGCTAAACAAGCTGATTATAACTGAGACATATAGCTAACACTGTTATAACTGATGACATAGCTGAACACTGATTTAAACTGATGACATAGCTGAACCAGATTATAACTGATGACATAGCTGAACACTGACTTATAACTGATGAATCAGCTAAACACTGATTATAATGTAAATAGCTAAACACTGATTATAACTGATGGACAAGCTAAACACTGATTATATATGATGACAATAATGTAGGTAAACACTGATTAACTGATAACATAGCTAAACCGATATAACTGATACATAGCTAAACACTGATTATATGAGACATGCAAACACTACATATTAACTGATGACATAGCTAAAACTGATTATAACTGTGACAGAGCTAACACGTGAGAACTGATGACACAAGCTAACACAACTGATATAACTGATGACACAGCTAAACACTGATTATAATATGAATGACATATGCTAAACACTGATTATACTGATGACATAGCTAAACACTGATTATAACTGATGACATAGATAAACTGATTAACTGATGACATAGGCTAAACACTGATTAACTGATACATAGCTAACACTGATATAATGAGACATAGCTAAACACTGATTATAACTGATGACACAGCTAGAAACACTGATAAACGAACTGAGTAACACTGATTAATGATGGACATAGCTGAACCACTGATTATAAACTGATGACCACAGCTAAACACTGATTATAAACTGATGACATAGCTAACACTGATTATAACTGATAGCATAGCTAAACACCTGTTATAACCGATGACATAGCTAAACACTGATTATAACGATGACATAGCTAAACACTGATTATAACTGATGAACATAGCTAAACACTGATTATAAACTGAGTAGCATAGCTAAACCTGATATAACCGATGACACAGCTAAACACTGATTATAAACCGATGACATAGCTAAACATGATTATAACTGATGACTATAGACTCTAAACACATGATATATAAACTGATAGAACAGTATAAAGCTAAAACACTGATTATTAACTGATGACACAGCTAAACACTGATTATAACTGATGACATAGCTGAAACTGATTATAAACTGATGAACAGCTAACACTGATTATAACTGATGACACAGCTACACACTGATTATAACTGAGACATAGACTGAACACTGATTATAACTGCGACAAGCTAAACACTGATTAACTGATGACACAGCTAACAATGATTATAACTGATGACAAAGCTAAACACTGATTTTAATGAGACAAGCTAACACTGATTATAACTGATGACAAAGCTAAACACTGATTATAACTGATGACACAAGAAACACTGATTATAACTGAGACATAGTGACACGTGATATACTGATTTAACTGATGACATAGTAACACTGATTAACTGATATAACTGTGACATAGGTAAAACTGATTATAACTGATAACGTAGCTAAAACACTGATATAACTGATAACAAGCTAAACAGGGATTAGTTTTTTAACTGATGACATAGCCTAACACTGATTATCACTGATAACATAGCTAAACATGATTATAACTGATAACAAGCAAACACTGATTTAATGTGACATAGGTAAACACTGTTATAACTGATAACGTAGCAACACTGATTAACTGATACATAGCTAACACTGATTATACTGATAACTAGCTAAACAATGATTATAACTGATGAATAGTAAACACGATTATATCTGATAACTAGCTAAACACTGATTATAACTGATAGCATAGCTAAACACTGATTATAACTGATAACATAGCTAAACACTGATTATAACTGATAATATAGCTAAACACTGATTATAACTGATTATAACTGTGACATAGGTAAACACTGATTATAACTGATAACGTAGCTAAACACTGATTATAACTGATAACATAGCTAAACACTGATTATAACTGATGACATAGCTAAACACTGATTATAACTGATGACATAGCTAAACACTGATTTATAACGGAGGATAGCTAAACACTGATAATAAACTGAAAACATGCTAAACACTGATTTTATAACTGATAACATAGCTAAACACTGATTATAACTGATGACATACGAACACTGATTATAATGTAACACAGCTAACACTGATTATAACTGATGACATAGCTAAACACTGATTATAACTGATGACATAGCTAAACACTGATTATAAAACTGATATTGAGGATAGCTAAACACTGATAATAACTGATACATAGCTAAACACTGATTATAACTGATAACATAGCTAACCTCACATGGTTATAACTGATGGACATAGCTGAACACTGATTATAACTGATTAAAACTGATATAACTGTGACATAGGAAACACTGATTATAATGATGACATAGACTAAACACTGATTATAACTGATGACATAGCTAAAACACTGATATATACTGAGACAAGCTAAACACTGAGTATAAACTGATGACATAGCTAAACACTGATTATAACTGATGACAAGCTAAACACTGATTATAACGAGACATAGCTAAACACTGATATAACCGATGACATAGCATAAACACTGATTATAATGATGACATAGCTAAACACTGATATAAATGATGACATAGCTAAACAATGATTATAACCGATGAAAGCAAACATGATTATAACGATGAATAGCTAAACACTGATTATAACTGGATGACCAAGTCTAAACACTGATTATAACTGATGACATAGCTAAACACTAGATTATAACTGATGAGATAGCTAACACTGATTATAACTGATGACATAGCTAAACACTGATTATAACTGATGAATAGCTAAACACTGATTATAACTGATGACATAGCTAAACACTGATTATAAATGATGACATAGCTAAACACTGATTATAACTGATGAATAGCTAAACACTGATATAACTGATGACATAGCTAAACACTGATTATAACTGATGACATAGCTAAACACTGATTATAACTGATGACATAGCTAAACAATGATTATAACCGATGACATAGAAAACTTGATTAGAACTGATGACATAGCTAAACACTGATTATAAACTGATGACATAGCTAAACACTGATTATAACTGATGACATAGCTAAACATGATTATAACTGATGACATGCTAAACACTGATTATAACTGATGGGCTAAGCTAAACACTGATTATAACTGATGACATAGCTAAACACTGATATAAACTGATGAGATAGTAAACACGATTATAAACTGATGACATAGCTAACACTGTACTGAGGAATAGTAAACAATGATTAACTGATGACATAGCTAAACACTGATTATAAGATGACATAGAACTAAACACGACTATAAACGATGACATAGCTAAACACTGATTATAACTGATGACATAGCTAAACACTGATTATAACTGAATGACATTGCTAAACACTGATTATAAACTGATGATAGCTAAACTACGTTGTTAAACTGATGCAAGATAAAACACTGAGTCTATAACTGATGGCATAGAAAGCCACTTGATTATAAACGATGCTATGTCATCAGTTATAATCAGTGTTTAGCTATGTCATCAGTTATAGTTGGTGTCATTATTGTCACATGCCCTCCTACTTTATAAAATAAACTGGGATTTAGAATTTGTCCTCGTTCTATTATATGGCCGTGGAACTCCTTGGCAACTTCTTATAAAGTTATATTTTCAAGCAGTGGATTATTTATTATAATAATATATATTTATCCGGAGGGATTGTCAATGCGCCACATATAATGACCTGTATATGTTTTATCTTTACAGACTTTCCCCCGGTGTTCCACATCAAGCTGAAGAACATAGTGGTGTTAGAGGGAGAAAATGTGACCTTGTCATGTCTATCTGCTGGGAGCCCCAACCCCTCCATTCTATGGAAGAAAGGTGATAGGACGTTATACTATTTATACGGAGTCTTCTGGCTTTTGTTTAACCCATGATTAAAGGTTGTACTTTGTCTTTACAATTAAACCCCATAGCAAGTCATTTATAGGAGGCGTTCTTCCCGATACAGATCTATACTCGCCTATAACACCAGCCAGACCAAAGCCAAACTGTACAGTTGTTGCTTCACCTCCCTTTGGCCCTCCAGACCTAACCAATGGGAAGACAAGTTCTCTAAAATACGCTTCTTCCCATTGGACAGATCCCAGACTTAGGTGGGGGAGGAGCGTAGACAATGCAATTTTCCTTTATTTATTAACAGCTGTGCGAACCAACACATGTGTTCTTCCTACATTTATTGTATTTATGGATTTCAGTTCCCCATAGGCAAGGAGGTATAGGGAAGCACCTTACTGAATAGGAACTGGGATTTCTTGCTGCCAATTGTTGATTGGTTGATGAACATAACAGGCCTGTCCTATCAAAATCACAGATGTTGGGAGGTGTGAATGTGACACGATCCAAAAGAATGATTGGTTATTAGGTTGGACTTCTAATAAAATGTATGTAGCCCAACATAGAGACAATGTATTTCATGCCAATGATATCATCTCTTTCATCAGATAAGATGGTCTTGGAAAGAGGAGAGAAGGTGGATATAAAATCCTGTCCCGATGGACGTCAGCAGCTCATTATATCTTTAGCTGGACAGAGGGAAGCCGGACTGTACGAATGTGTCGCTGCAAATGCACTAGGCACAGTTAGCAGCTCCTGCACGTTATCTGTGGCACGTACGTATGTCACCAATTCCAGCCTTCCATTAGTATTATTCTATTTGTTGATAAATAAGAATAAACTCTGATTTACCTTTTATTAAAGGGATAATTCTAGAACATTACATTTTTTCCTTAAAGGAATTGTACACTGAATAATGACTTTCTGACTCTGTGAGGGCAAGCATGCTTATTAATCCCTATGAGGCAGCATTTAGTGAGGGAATTTCCCACCATGCAGAACCAACTGTCCCCATTCCAGCTACAGCAAAACTGCACAAAACAGAAGCGTTTATGATAATAAGGCACTTGATTGACAGTTGAAATGTAAGATGGTTTAGACTGGATATCTAAAGAAATAGGGGACAGATCAACAAAAAAACAGTACAGTGGTAGTTGGGAAGAATTATAGTTTCCAGTAATGGGCAATTATAAAACAAATAGTGTGCACACTGTGTCCCTTAATGTGGTTTTTAATAGTGCTGGAGGATTTTCTTACATAGGAAATCCTTTGTGTGTAGTTTCATGTATATAAATACTTTTGTAACTTTATTCAAACTTGTTCTATTCCTCTGCCACAAAGATACTCGAGTCATCATTGTATTGGCACAATGTAAATAATCTGAAGGTCATCATTCATCTTAAACTACTTCTTTGTTATAACGATAGCTAGAATTACTGTCATAAAACAAGATAGAGGGAATTGGAAATATGGAAGCCATTAGGGTATGTAGATTGTACAACTTGGCTTTCTTGTATTTCTCATACTTAGGAGTAATATTTTGTATAATCCTTACCTTCTATATTTCTATTTTATACACTTGAACTTTGATGCCCCGCTGTATCCACAAGACCCAACCCACCTTAAAAAGATTCCTGTAAGTCGGAATATGGCTGATGTCACACAGGAGTACAGAATTTACCCATGAGCACCAAGCGCCAAATTTAAATCCACTTTTGGTTCGAGCTCTTGCAGCTCCAAATGTTCTCAACACAGATATTGTCTCTTGTGTTTACCATTGTTCATCTTTGTTGTGGCACTTTATTTTGCCATCTTGGTTTATGCTGTTTGTCCATAATTTTGTCAGGAATCCCAAATCCTCCTGGAACACCAGAAATTCCCCAGAAGTATAAGAACACAGTGTTGGTTCTATGGAAGGCCAAAGAGCATTGTTCTCCCTGTACTTACGTTCTGGAAAGACAGATGAATGGTAAGTGGGAATGTAAAGTGAAAACCCCTTATCATATAAATTACCAGGAGATAAATGAAAGGAATAGTTCCCTACCAAAGTGAACTATTCTTTTAAAGGGCATGTCCACCCCCAAAACTATAATCCCCCCAACTACTGGCCCCACCATGTAGTGTAGTTTAATCCTTACCTCACATCCCAGCTCCATATGGTTCTCCTGTAGTCCCCCCCCAAAGTCCCAAAAACTGACCACCAGGAGGCTAGCAGAGTCCATATAGGACTCTGCCTCCTACCTGGCCTCCGGGAGAAGTTTGGCATGCGTACTGCAGCCCTTCTCCCCCTCCCTCCCCCTCCCTCTCCCGATTCCCTCCCCCTAGCGTAAAATCTTTAATATATAGGATTCCCCCTGCCAGCCCAGCCCCAACCGCTATATTTGTATCTTTAGAAAGCTCCCCAAACTTTACTTACCTCTCCTCTTTCCTCCGGCGAAGTGAGCTGCCGCTCAGCCAATCACAGATGCGGCTGCCGGTCCCGCCCCTCTGCTTGCATTTTCTCACAAGCAGAGGGCCGGGAGCGCGGCGGAGGAAAGGGGGGAGGTAAGTAGAGTTTGGGGGGCTTTCTAAAGATACAAGTATAGCGGTTGGGGCTGGGAGCCCTTGGGGAATCATTTATAAAAAAATCTTTTTTTGGGTGGACATACCCTTTAATGCATTGATTGAAGACAGGAACGAACTTAGAGCAAACTTACCTGTTACCTGTTACCTCCACAGCAGCACTGAAATTCCTGACCGCTTCTGGGTTCTGTTTAACTATAGCACGCATTATTGTGCATGCGCGCTAGAGCTGTAGAGAACTCAGAAGCGGTCGGTGCTGCGGCGGAGAATCGCGTAACAGTTTGTTGGTGTAAGTTTGTTCCCGGCTCCACTTGCTTTGATTGAAGAACGGGAGTTAAGGCATAGCTCCTTATCCTGTCTTTAATCAATGCATTAAAGGAATAGTTCACTTTGGTAGTGAGCAAGTATCCCTACCACCCGTTTGGCTGTCATTAAAGAGTTATCAGCTATAGCTCTCCCTCTGACTTACTTCAAACACAATGATTGATACAATATATAACAATATTTTTCATTGAAGTAATGTAAGCAGAGTAAGAGCTGAACACTGGCAGTCAAACTTCTAAATCTATAAACCCTTTAAGGAAAGCAAAATGGGAGGTGCATGATATGCAAGTGGATTTGATAATAATGTAGACTACATACAAAGTCTTTTGGATGTTGGGAAACTACAACCTTCACCTTCCCAAACATTGTAAATAAGTGAAAAATGAATTACACTTTATCTTGTAGAAGATTTCAGTGTCATGGACAATTCATTGTGACATTTACTGGACGTGTCTCTCTTTGTGTTTAAGGAGACGGAGATTGGCAAGTTATCAGTGCTGGGATCTCCGACTGTTACTACAACGTCACTGAGCTCCCATCAGGCTCTGCAAAGTTCCGAGTCGCTTGTGTGAACAAAGCAGGACAGGGTCCTTACAGCAATGTGTCTAACGCTGTTATCATAGAGGGAGAAGGTGAATGGAAAGGAATTGTTATAATGGGGGGACATGCAGTATGTGGGGTAGTTATTTAGTCCACCCATGAAACAACAAACTGGTCAATTATCAGCTACCTGCCCCCAATCGATAAGCTGGCCCCTCCCTCCATGCAGTCAATCAAGGCTTTGACAACCTGACATTACAACCAATGATTGACTGCTGTTTCCCCTGCTGCCTCCTCTGCACATGCTCAAGCTTATAGAAAACTCATTGAGCAGAAGGACGAGACAAATACCTTTACCGGAAAAAAATAGAACTTACCATTAAATATATGGTTAATAGTTACTAAATATTGCTGAGAAATCTACATAGTGTGTTATCCTATGAATAGAACTATGTTGTAAAGCCGTAGGGCATTATCCTATTAACCCAATAGGATAGTTTTCCTGAATGTGTTTTACACTATTTGACATATTGAAACTATTTATTATAGGGGTGTGGGACTGTTTATTATAACTAAAGGGTTCTGAGTGTATTGGCTGTTCCACACTGTAAAGTCAATGGGGCATGTCACCCATTTAATAGGTTTACAATCTCACATTGTATATTTCTCTTTCTCCTTTACTTCACAAAGCAGTGGCACCTTCTATCCAGAAAACACGGCCGTTGGGCCCTGCAGTGACATCACCTGTTCCAGTGGCTCCACGTCTTCCTTCTGCCCCAATAGTTTCCACTGTATCTACCATAAAGTTGCCTCCATCTTGTGGATGTGCCACAGCAGGTCCCTCACCAGTTGTTACCACGACAGCCACCATATCTCCAGCTCAGTCTGTCCCAAAAGTAGCTCCACCTGCAACTCCGCCCCGTAGACACCGGGGAATCCTCTCAACCCCACCAACTGTTCACAGGCTCGGGTTGCTCCCTTCAACCAAGCCCGAGATCACTAACCAAACTATTCCAACTGTTTCTCCTCCCATATGTTCTCATGTTTCCACTGTAACTGTTTCTATGTCACCTGGAAACTCTGTGTCCCATTTAAGGGTCCCTCCATCTCAAGTGAAACCTTCTCCAGACCAGACAAAACCATTACCAGTGTCACAAGCCCAGATAGCTACACCACAGTCTGTGTCTGCAGAGCCACCACAGAAAATCCCCCCTGTGTCCTTCACACCCCATGCCCCAGTCACTGCAAAAACTGAACAGCCACCCAGTCAACCCCGTGTTCTCTCCCCAGTGGCTCCCAAACCTTCTGTTCCGATTATGTTGCACATTCCCCCCTTTAAATCCCCAACCTCTCCTGTTTCAAGCCCCACTATCAAAATGGAATCTTTCCCATCACCCCCTATCAGCCCAACCTACAAACCATCAACACCTACATCTCCAACATACATGGTCACTTCCTTTATATCAATGCCGGTGTCTTCCCCTACTGAACTGCCTTCCCCCTCAACCCCCTCCACTCCTACCGTGCCCACGGTGCCCATCGCCCAAACAGTCCCTACTCGTGTCCTAGTGAAGAGCACCACTCCTGGGAAAGATGGCCGGTACACTCCTGGAGGAAGAATCACTCCTTCAGGGAGAGAAAGCACCACTCTCCGACAAGGGGTACCTCAGAAACCATATACTTTCCTGGATGAGAAAGCAAGGTAGGTGTGAGGGACAAAATACAAATAAACTATTTCAAATTCATTTTAACATCTAACAAGGCAAAAGTTGTGACTTAATCAAAGTTGGATGTGGGAAAACAACAATAGAGGGACCAGAGGGAAATGGCCACCAGGGAAGGGAGCTAAATGGTGTTTCAGGATTTCCTGCTCTCTATTAGAGATGTCTGAACTTCGCAAAATCCCGTCAGCTCGAAAAAATTAGAAAATTCGAAAATCCGCGAGCGGACCCATTAAAATGAAAAAAATCCTCGACAATTTTTTTATTTTTGAAAATACGTAAAATCCTCGTAATTTCGAAAATTTTTCATGTATTTTCGAAAATACGCGAAATCCTCCTAATTTCGAAAATTTTCGAAAACGCGGTTCGGAAAAGTTCGGAAGGCGTAAAGCCGGAAAATCCGCGATATCTGCCGTTCGCGAACGAAGTAAATCCGCTGCGGGTTCGGATCCGGGAACTGGTCCATCACTACTCTCTATAATCTGGATAGTTCAGTGAAGAGACATGGAACAAGGATGGGTGTTACCATGACGTACTCTGTTATATAATTAGGGGGATTGTATGATTTTCCATACAAGAATATTATTATTTGTAATTTTGCAAATGAAATGGTTACATCTGGTTCCTGGGGGTGAGGAGAAGTTGGATAGAGATTGCTGTGGGGGGGACCAAGGTAGCTACAGCCTATGGACTGCTGTGTGGAACAAGATGGCTACTGACTATGCAGTAGAACAAGATGGTTACGGTCAATGAACTTGTTAATGGTATAAATTTCTGGTCTCGACAATACAGTAGCTTGCAGGGTGAAGATAAGGTGACTTAGTGAGTAGTTCACCAAACTAGGGAATCTGCAGTTTTCCTTTCATGTGCTGATTCCGGTTTTTGTCTGTTATTTGGGATAATCAACCTGACTTCAGTCTGATGGACACCAAATGATGGAGTTTAACTGGAGATGGATCTTGGGACAACTTTAGACACACATGGTCAAAACCTCGATTCTATGGGCCGTATTTATAAAGGCGTGGCATCGCTTTTTAACCGTAAATTACCGATTGTTAATCTACAATAACAAAATCATGGAATTCTTCTACCGAGCGTTCGTTAATTAACGAACATTTGGCTGTAAATGTATGATTGCGGCTGTACATTTCCAACCGATTTTTAGCGATACCGCGGGTGTATAAATATGGCCCTATGCGCTGTCCGTTTACGATGTTTATTTTATACAACCCAAGAATCATTATTAGGAATGTAACGTTACAATCTGAGCAGCTTTATAACTTGATTCATCCCCAATATAGGGGGCGTTTTGGAGTGATCCGGGAGTGTAAGGAAAACGCGACTGGAAAGCATTTTATGGCAAAGATTATCCCGTACGAGCCAGAGAACAAGCAGAGCGTGCTACAGGAGTATGAGGTCCTAAAGGGCCTTCACCATCAGAGGATCCTGAGCCTTCACGAGGCTTATATAACCCCCCGATACCTAGTGCTCATCTCTGAAAACTGCACGGGGAGGGAACTGCTCTACTGCCTGGTGGAGAGGTAAAGACAAAAAGGAAACCTTCAGGGTTATTCAATAAAAGTTCTTATCGTTTAAAATGGTGCTAATTTTGCCCCAACCAATCAGATGTTAGCTTTCAAATGTTATATAAGATCTGATTGGTTGCTGCAAAATTAGCACCGTTTTAAACGATAAGAACATTTATTGAATTACCCTGATTATTTCCAGTCTTTTTCAGGTCTAAGCCCAAATCTCTTCCGTGAACAACTGCTGTACAAAGCTTTAAGATTGAGTAATAAATATTTCGTATGCTCCTGCAGGTTCCGTTACTCAGAAGATGATGTGGTGAATTACCTCCTGCAGATCCTGCAGGGATTGGAGTATTTACACGACCAGCGAATCCTACACCTTGACATTAAGCCGGAGAACATCATCGTGTCCTATATGAACACAGTCAAAATTATTGACTTTGGTGGCGCACAGACATTTACACCTCTAGTGCTTCGGCAGTTGGAGAAACGGACAGGGACACTGGAATATATGGGTGGGTGCAGCTTATGTTGAGTCTGCCACATGTAAAGGGGATTATTGTACAATAGGAACCCTTATGTCCATGTGTTTACTGTATTTCATACAACTGATCACATGTTCTATTTATGGGAATATTTATAGTTAGTGTACGACCGCATTTACTCCCAATATTTGTTACTGTACGAACATTTGTATTCTATCCTATGATCGCTAGAGTAGATTTACAATCGCGGACATAAATATGGCCCTATTATTATTATGGCCCCGCAATAGAATGCCACTTTCGGCTTGCGACAGCTGCGTGGTTAACTTTCGCGTTAGCCACAATGAAGGAGTTTGAGTCACGCTCACCGTTATAACATCGCTAAGCGTGGCTTACACTCCCAAACAGCAGCGGTGCACCCATTAGTGCATCGCCTTGTATAATTCTTCCCAACCACCACCATTTTTTCGTGGATTTGCCCCCTATTTCTTTAAATATACAATCTAAAACATCTTAAATGTCAGCTGTCAATCAAGTGCCTTGCTTCTTCTGTGAGCAGTTTCGCTGTAGCTGTAATGGTGACAGAGTTTTGACAGTTGGAATGCTGTATGCTGTGTGCAGGCTTGACAGTTGGTTTGTGGGGAAAAGTCAGGTCAGATGGAAGTGGGAGTGGTTAAAAGAGGGAGGGGGGATACTGCTGAGCAAAACGTGTGAGTGAAGGCATGCAGCAACACACACCCTCAGAGTAAGTGCTACTTACACATATTTATTTATAGATAAAGATGAGGAAAAGTCATTTTTTTCAGTACAGTGTCCCTTTAATATATATGCTCTACTTATCTTTGCAGCCCCTGAAATGGTCAAAGGTGATGCAGTTGGCCCAGCAGCAGATATCTGGGGTGTGGGGGTGCTGACGTACATCATGTGAGTATCAAGTCACAGCCGCAACTGTTCTGCTTATTATGGGGCAGTCATTATGGGGTTAATGTCATAATGAGGAATGTTGGGAGGTAGAATATGTGGGAACCTACAATTTCCTGAACTTTAGAAAACATAGCAATACCCGTGTTTCATAGACCACTCCCCTTAGCACAGGGAGATACAAACAGGGAGATTTACTCCATGGGCTGAACGGCTCTCGGTAGATCTCACCCTCATGTAAGTATTTACGGTAAATGAGGTGCCCAGCTTCTGGTAAATAAGCTTGCGGCAGCTGTCACAACCTGATATTGGGCCCTATAACCCTATAAAAAAGATAACTGAACCGCCCATAAACCCCCCTGAAAGTCTCTTATTGGATGGCTGGAGGAAACACACTGAGCATGCCTGACCCATTGAGAGAGGTGAGCATGTGAATAAGGAAGTAGAGAACGTGCAAATTTAAAACAGTGTCTATCTGGTTACACTTTTAAGATTGCTGTGTTTTATTGTTAATGGTCTTTAAGGACATCGCCATCCCTCCTGTCCTCCCTCACCCCCATTACAGTTCCCAGGGTGAGGAGCTGAACCACTAGTTCCTCACTGCTGGGATTAGTATAGTAAAATATTAATACAGACCTAAAGTCTCGCTTTGTAAGTCCAATCCTCCTCCTGCTAGTGTCTGTGGACTGGCCTATGGGAATACACATCTTCTCATTGGCCAAGTTCGAAATCAC
This sequence comes from Hymenochirus boettgeri, assembly GCA_019447015.1. Taxonomy (NCBI): domain Eukaryota; kingdom Metazoa; phylum Chordata; class Amphibia; order Anura; family Pipidae; genus Hymenochirus; species Hymenochirus boettgeri. Next base: position 155,126,946 of record CM033477.1, read on the forward strand.
AATGCGGGCTGGAACTTTGAGAGAGGACATATAATTATAGGCAAGTTGCCCTTTAAAATAAAGTAAAGCATCGATATCAGAGATTACGTAATTCTATGTTCTTACCCGTTATTTCTTTACTTTCCTTCTATTTCTTTCTTTCTTTCCTTGGTAAAGGCTAAGTGGCCGCTCCCCATTTTATGAAGTGGACCCGGTGGAAATTGAGAACAAGATCTTATCAGGACGGTTTGACATCTTTAAGTTGTATTCCAACGTCTCCCAAAGCGCTTCCCTCTTCATTCGCAAGATCCTCACTATATATCCTTGGTGAGCAGATGGAAATTACTATTCGAAACCCAACGTCTAACAAGCAATGAAGACAATTTGATCTGCTCATTAAGCCTTAAAGTTTTACGTTAGCAGAGATTATTATAACGTTATTATTGCCTGTTGTAATGGGATGTCGACTGCAAATTAAATGTTTTCTCTCCCATTCTCAGGAGCCGCCCTTCAGTTCAAGAATGTTTTGCCAACCCCTGGCTTCAGGATGCCTATCTGATGAGGCTGAGACGTCAAACGTTGACCTTCACCACTAACCGCCTGAAGGAGTTCCTTGTAGAGCAACAGAGGAGACGCTCCGATGTGGCCACCAAGCACAAAGTCCTACTGCGTTCCTACCACGGAAGCCAGCCCCCTGCTCCTGTCACGCAATGACCTTGAATAGAAGACTTCCGAGATGCACAAGTTGGCCAAGATGCCGTAGGAGCATTCCACTGGATCATGTAGGACCCTTCGGGGTCTCGGGGGAAGTCAGACAGGCCAGAGAAGGAGACACAAGTTATCCCCTGTCATAAAATAGAGAGGGTTCCTCACAATCTGCTGGGATAGGAAATCCTAGGAAACCTCAAATTAAACTCATTTTTAAAAAGGCCAATATACCTCACGGACAATATCAGAGGAGACAGATGGAAAAGAAACACTTGAAAATGGAGTGTGTGATGCATGCCACAAACTTCTAATTGACAAAACCGAGAACTGCTGGAAACTCCTTGAGTTTATTCATTGGTGACTGCAGCGCCATTTAATCTACTGTTCCACTATGGGCTGCCATGTGTTCACTGAATTACTTTTATTTTATTTTTTGTTGTATTCCCAGGAACTGGCTGGCATCCTGAAGGAATCACATGGCAAGTGGTCTTAAAAAAATCGAAATAGAAAACTTTAACCAAGGGGAATTTGTTTGTGTTGAGATAAGGTTGGTCAATGTCAAGAAAGACTATGGAGGTGGACAGAGAACGATGGTTAAATGGTTCCAGACATTGTGTCGTACCAGGCCTTTTAACTGTACACGAGATATTGTCTCCTAAAGCCATATTGTTCCTTCCTGAGATTTTGTCTTCAGTTACATATCAGCCCTTTTATTCCCACCTTGGCTATTGTCTCGGAATGGCATTTGCAATAATGAAATAACAGCTTGTTTCCGATACATAACTGCCATGAGTTGGTAGGACGTGTTCCATGATGGCCATCTTCTTCCAGCCAAACATACTGGCTACTTAAACAGGCATCATATTTCTTTATCCTATTGACTTTCAGAGGAAACCTATTGGGCTGCAGTCAACTATCTCTTGTAGCTCCAATAAAACCCTGTGGAGTTATTGGACAATGAGGAGACCGAAGCAGAGAGTGGATGTTACTGTAAGGAAGTAGGGATTAAAGGGGTCGGCTGAGCTTTGAAGAAAAAGGAGTGTGTGGAATTTACAGTTGCATTTGTAAAGCAAACAGATTGTGGTCCCACACACGACACAGAAGGCGAAGAAGCAAGTGTATTGTTCACAATAGAAGACTGTTGATTTCCACATTTGTTCCTTGCATGTTCCGTGAATGGCTTCTCTATTTCTTTGCTTCTTTTTTTTTTGACGCTTGATATTTTTGGTCTGTTTTAGCACCTGGAAAAGCTTTACCGGTATGGACAGGAGATAAGTCACTTACCTTGTCCACCTCTCTGTATGCCTACATAATTGTATGTTTATCCAACATGATCAGTCGGCTATCTGCATTATTCTGTAACAAGGACATTATATTTATTTATAAGGTTCCTTCCGTGGTTAAGTAAATGACAAGATCCAGGGGTCCTACTAAATTGATTAGTACGATCCATTTATAATAAAGAGATTGGGATGTATTTGTATATTAAAGGGGAATATCCACGTCCATAGTGTCATGGGACAGGTAACTGGATGATCTGCAAATCCAGGTGTAAAAGGGCTAAACCATTTTTATCTAGAGGGGTGCTTCTGAGTTTGTACATTTGGTGACGGGGGGGGGAGTGGTACAGTCCCCATAGCTGCTCTTGATTATTTATTCTCTTATTTTCATTTATTTATTCACATTTGTTTTGCTTTATCAAGTTGTCATTTTCTGTTGATTTCCCCTTTTTTTTTTGGTGTGGAAGAACATGCAGATACAATAAGGTGCACAATCCCAGACATTATTAAAGGCCTGCCGCTCATTTTTGTAAACAGATGCGGTGCCGTCAGTGCAATGTACAGTATGGCAGGAAGCTTTACTTTAGTAGATCTTATGAAATAAACAATTTATAATACAGACATCCTGTGTGGTAGATTTTGTCTTTAAGGGTCTTCATTAGTCCTCACCCCTGGGGTTGCAATAGTTCAGGAAAAACACCTAAATTCGAGATCGCTGGTTGATTGGTCCTGCCCCCTTGCTGTGTCTGGGACCCAGCCAATGGAAAGCTTTCCTTTCATTTAGCCAAGTTGAGGGGTTGGGACCTGGCGATTGCAGTAGTAAGTAGGTATTTCTCCAGGAGCGGTTCAAATCTTCAACCTTTTAATAGGGTTTGGAAGGAGGAGGAAGGGGTGGGGTTTAAGAGTTTAATTCTAAAAAGTTATTTAATATCGTTACTTAGTAAATACAAACAAATAGAATTTTAGTGCACGTTCAGATTGGTTACATTCTGGGGGATTTATAAGGAGCCACAAATTCCCATTTCCTGTAGATATAATATCACCCATGTGGCTCTGAGTAAATCCTGATCAGTTCTTACTACCTTCTTAACATTAACACCAGGTATTTGCTGGCACTAAGATGTATTGGTAAAAAAGCCAGAAAATTGGTAATAGCTTACATGGGTGACTTCAGCAAAACCCTTAGAATACTTGGACTGATAAAAGATCTTATAGACTGTAGGGAAATCTTTGGTGTCTCTATCAATGTTTCCACGTGAGGGTTGCGGAGGAAGAACAGACCAGCCTGGAATAACCTTCCCATAATCATGGACTTTATTGAATTCCTGTTTTTTTTCCAACCCAACCAGGAAACAGAACCAATCCATAGTGTCCCGGGTTGGCCCTTGAGATCCTATCAGTGTCCCAAAGTCAAAAGAAATCCCAGAGGAACTGCCCAGGATCTTCAAACCATCACAGAGAGATTCCATGTTACGTCCTGTGTAGCCAAAAACTGTAAAAACCCCTTTTTCACTAGGGGGATTTAAATGGAATGTCCCACCCCTTATAATAACTAGACAGGACCCCTCAAAACCTAGGTTCCGTGTTAAAATGTAATAATTCTGCTCCCAGTAAGAGAAATCCTACTTACAAGATCGTCATCCACCGCTGCTTCTTTTTGTGTTCCTGAGCAGCCGCAGTGAAGACTCATCTGGGAATGGCTGTCAGGGACGTCACTGCCTTACCCGGAGAGCCGCGGCGGTGGATCGAGGAGCTTGTAAGTGTGATTTCTCTTACTGGGAGCCGAATTATTACATTTTAACAAAACGGAAACTAGGTTATGAGGGGTTTTGCCTAATATATGGATTTTATTTATGAGGGGTGGACATTCCCTTTAAGGGGTTTTCGGTAGGTTCTAATTACATTGTAATTAGGGGTGGACATTCCCTTTAAGGAGTTTACGGTGGGTTCTAATTACATTGTAATTAGGGGTGGACATTCCCTTTAAGGAGTTTATGGTAGGTTCTAATTACATTGCAATTAAGGGGGCATTCCCTTTAAGGGGTTTACGGTAGGTTCTAATTACATTGTAATTAGGGGGTGGACATTCCCTTTAAGGGGTTTACGGTAGGTTCTAATTACATTGCAATTAGGGGTGGACATTCCCTTTAAGGGGTTTACAGTAGTTTCTAATTACATTGCAATTAGGGGTGGACATTCCCTTTAAGGGGTTTACGGTAGGTTCTAATTACATTGCAATTAGGGGGTGGACATTCCCTTTAAGGGGTTTACGGTAGGTTCTAATTACATTGCAATTAGGGGTGGACATTCCCTTTAAGGGGTACGGTAGGTTCTAATTACATTGTAATTAGGGGTGGACTTCCCTTTAAGGGGTTTACGGTAGGTTCTAATTACATTGCAATTAGGGGTGGACTTTCCTTAGGGGTTTATGGTAGGTTCTAATTACATTGCAATTAGGGTGGACATTCCCTTTAAGGGGTTTACGGTAGGTTCTAATTACATTGTAATTCGGGGTGACATTCCCTTTAAGGGGTTTCAGGTAGGTTTCTAATTACATTGCATAGGGGTGGACATTCCCTTAAGGGGTTTACGGTAGGTTCTTAATTACATTGCAATTAGGGTGGACATTCCCTTTAAGGGGTTTATGGTAGGTTCTAATTACATTGCAATTAGGGGTGGACATTCCCTTTAAGGGGTTTACGGTAGGTTCTAATTACATTGTAACTAGAATTGTAACAGGCCCACGGCCAAACGTTGCCTATTTAAAATGTCAGAGGCCTTTACAGAATGAAAGGGAATAAAGGGGTTTGTGTGTGTAGTAAAGGAAAAACGTGTCTGACCTTGTAGTGTATCACAGCAAATAGATCCCGTCACTGTCCATTTTACTGAATTTGTATTGAAGGTCATTTCCACTTTCCTGTAATTGAATGAAACCTCCGTCTCTCTCCAAATCCACCAACCATTCACCTGCACACACCTGTGCTGTCAAATCTCACAAGGTTACCAGATCACTGAAAACCAGGGGACACACGACCATCAAAGGAGAAAGACACATTTCTAATTGTCTTCCAGGGAATATGAGGGTCACAGCAATGAACTGAATAGGAGGGTTTGTGTGCGATGATGATGGAATGAGCATCATTGTGCTGCTCTTTATCTTTCTTATCCTGTGGTGCGCCACCTATCTCTGTACAGGAAAGCACAAAGATGGTTTCCTATTAAAGGAATAGTTGATTGAAAAAGTGAACCATTCCTTTAATGCATTGGTTGAACTACGGGAGGTCAAGGACCTATATGGTAAAGACTGATACACGCCATGGAATATTTTGGTCCGATCGAGAGATAGTTCAGTGTTTGGTCTTCAGGCCGAAATAATCGCATGTGTTTTCATCAGTGTCCAATCGACCGTTCATGTAGGAGGGCCGGTACACTGAGGTTGGCTCTGGGAACTGTACGGTAAATAAATTATAAAACCATTACCCTTCCGGCAGTGCGACGAGGGGGGGTAAGCATTTTTAATTTTTTTCAGGTGCAAAAAGTTAGAGTGGCCTGACTTCAGCAATTTAGTGAGCTGTTATGAGCTTGAGCATGCTCAGGGAGGCAGAATTAGCATCCAGTCATTGGCTGTAATCTCATCTGTCATCCATGACTGGCAGTTGCTAACTGGGAGTTCTACCTACCGACATTCCCGCAACATTCGGAAAACAGCCCGGTCTGTTTTTAAGCAGTAATGTGAATAGGAAACAATGATCCATCTGGGGAAACATCTCAGGAACACTGGAAGGTAATAAACTGATGCCCCAACGTTATGCTGATCGAGGCTCCTGACGGACTGAGCGTCCAATCGCTGTAACACTAGGTCAGTGTATGGTCAAATACAGTTTTCTGTTCATGTAGACATTATAGTACTTACCCTTATCTGGATACAGTGTTATTCCTTTAACTCCGTTGTCCATCCAACTAAAATTTGAACTTAAGCTAATCACCCCCACTCCATAGGATAAAAATGCTGCGACACTCCCAGTGTAATTACTCACACTCCCTGCTTCTCTTCCGCTGATGGTTGTGTCTTTCCTGTGCATATATGGAGAGGCCGGATGGTAACAGCCGCAAGTGATTGACATTAGCATCATGGCTCTCACATGACCGCTACTAGGAAGTCAGTGAGAGGCGGAGGTTGGTGCTGGGAAGTAATTTTAGGAGGGTGGGAGAATTTTTATCTTGGCGAGTTTAAGGTTTTGGGGGGTGATTGGCTTGAGTTAAATTTAAGTTTGGAGGTGGAGATTCCCTGGAAACAACATTCCATAACGGATAATTTTAAAGGATAAGTACACTCTAAAAAGCAAGTTAAGTTTAACTTCAAGCAGCAGCCTTCAAAATCCTTTCCCCCCTATTTTATTTCTAGGTTCCTCCTGAGACGAAAGTTGTGATGTAAAGTTGCTGACACTTGCCCCTAATTACATTGCAATTAGGGGTGGACATTCCCTTTAAGGGGTTTACGGTAGGTTCTAATTACATTGGTGGTGCATCGTTGGTGTGGTGGTTGAGGTTGTTGGTTGTTTGTGTGTGGGGCACGGGAGCCACCGGTGTTGGTTAGGGGGGTTGTTGTGTGGGGCACAGGGAAGCACAGGTGTTGGTTAGGGGGGTTGTGTGTGGGGCACGAGGGAAGCCAGGTGTTGGTTAGGGGGGTTTGTGTGTGGGGCACGAGGAAGCACATGGTGTTGGTTAGGGGGTTTGTGTGTGGGGCACGGGGAAGCACATGTGGTGGTTAGGGGGTTTTGTGTTGGGGGCACGGGAAGCACATGGTGTTGGTTAGGGGGGTTTGTGTGTGGGCACGGGAAGCACATGGTGTTGGTTATGGGGGTGTTGTGTGTGGGGCAAAGGGAAGCACATGGTGTTGGTTAGGGGGGTTTGTGTGTGGGCACGGGAAGCACATGGTGTTGGTTAGGGGGTTTGTGTGGGGCACGGGAGGAGCACATGGTGTTGGTTAGGGGGGTTTTGGTGGCAGGGGAAGCACATGGTGTTGGTTAGGGGGGTTTGGTGTGGGGCACGGGGAAGCACATGGTGTTGGTTAGGGGGTTTGTGTGTGGGCAGGGGAAGCAATGGTGTGGTTAGGGGGGTTTGTGTGTGGGCACGGGGAAGCAAATGGTGTTGGTTAGGGGGGTTGTGTGTGGGGCACGGGGAAGCAATGGTGTTGGTTAGGGGGGTTTGTGTGTGGGGCGAACGGGGAAGCACATGGTGTTGGTTAGGGGGGTGGTTTGTGTTGGGCACGGGGAAGCACATGGTGTTGGTTAGGGGGGTTGTGTGTGGGGACGGGGAAGCACATGGTGTTGGTTAGGGGGGTTTGTGTGTGGGGGCACGGGGAAGCACATGGTGTTGGTTAGGGGGTTTGTGTGTGGGCACGGGAAGGCACAGTGGTGTTGGTTAGGGGGGGTTGTGTGTGGGGCAAGATGTCAGCAACTTTACATCAGCAACGTTCGGCTCAGGAGGGACCGAGATAAAAATAGGGGGGGAAAGGATTTTGAAGGCTGCTGCTTGAAGTTAAACTTAACTTGCTTTTAGAGTGTACTTATCCTTTAAAAATATATCCGTTATAGGAATGTTGTTTCCCAGGGAATCTCCAACCTCCAAACTTAAATTTTAACTCAAGCCAATCACCCCAAAACCTTAAACTCGCCAAGATAAAAATTCTCCAGACGCTCCAAAATTACTTCCCAGCACCCAACTCCTTCCGGCTCTCACTGACTTCCTAGTAGCGGTCATGTGAGAGCCATGATGCTAATGTCAATCACTTGCGGCTGTTACTCATCCGGCCTCTGCAGATAGTGCACAGGAAGACACAAACCAGCAGCGGAAGAGAAGCAGGGGAGTGTGAGTATTACACTGGGAGTGTCAGCAGCATTTTTATCCTATGGAGTGGGGGGTGATTAGCTTAAGTTCAAATTTTAGTTTGATGGACAACGGAGTTAAAAGGAATAACACTGTATCCAGATAAGGGTAAGTACTATAATGTCTACAGATGACAAGAAAACTGTATTGTACCATACACTGACTAGTGTTACAGCGATTGGACGCTCAGTCCGTCAGGAGCGCTCGAATCAGCATAACGTTGGGGCATCAGTTATTACCTTCCAGTGTTCCTGAGATGTTTCCCAGATGGATCATGTTTCCTATTCACATTACTGCTGTAATAAAACAGACCGGGTTTTCCGAATGTTGCGGGAAGTCGGTAGGTAAGAACTCCAGTTAGCAACTGCCAGTCATGGATGACAGATGAGATTACAGCCAATGACTGGATGCTAATTCTGCCTCCCTGGCATGCTCAAGCTCATAACTAGCTCACTAAATTGCTGAAGTCAGGGCCATCTCTAGACTTTTTGGCACCTGAAAAAAATTAAAATGCTTACCCCCCCTCGTCGCACTGCCGGAAGGGTAATGGTTTTATAATTTATTTACCGTACAGTTCCACAGAGCCAACCTCAGTGTACCGGCCCTCCTACATGAACGGTCGATTGGACACTGATGAAAACACATGCGATTATTTCGGCCTGAAGACCAAACACTGAACTATCTCTCGATCGGACCAAAATATTCCATGGCGTGTATCAGTCTTTACCATATAGGTCCTTGACCTCCGTAGTTCAACCAATGCATTAAAGGAATGGTTCACTTTTTCAATCAACTATTCCTTAATAGGAACCATCTTTGTGTTCCTTACAGAGATAGGGGCGCACACAGGATAAAGAAAGATAAAGAGCAGCACAATGATGCTCATTCCATCATCATCGCACACAAACCCTCCTATTCAGTTCATTGCTGTGACCCTCATATTCCCTGGAAGACAATTAGAAATGTGTCTTTCTCCTTTGATGGTCGTGTGTCCCCTGGTTTTCAGTGATCTGGTAACCTTGTGAGATTTGACAGCACAGGTGTGTGCAGGTGAATAGGTTGGTGGATTCTGGGAGAGAGACGGAGGTTTCATTCAATTACAGGAAAGTGGAAATGACCTTCAGTACAAATCAGTAAAATGGACAGTGACGGGATCTATTGCTGTGATAACACTACAAGGTCAGACACGTTTCCTTTACATACACACAAACCCCTTTATTCCCTTTCATTCTGTAAAGGCCTCTGACATTTTAAATAGGCAACGTTTGGCGTGGGCCTGTTACAATTCTATTACAATGTAATTAGAACCTACTCGTAAACCCCTTAAAGGGAATGTCCACCCCTATTGCAATGTAATTAGAACCTACCATAAACCCCTTAAAGGGAATGTCCACCCCTAATTGCAATGTAATTAGAACCTACGTAAACCCCTTAAAGGGAATGTCCACCCCTAATTGCAATGTAATTAGAAACCTACCGTAAAACCCCTTAAAGGGAAGCTTACCCCGAATTACAATGTATTAGAACCTACCGTAAACCCCTTAAAGGGAATGTCCACCCCTAATGCAATGTAATTAGAACCTACCATAAACCCCTTAATGGGAAGTCCACCCCTAATTGCAATGTAATTAGAACTACCGTAACCTCTAATTACATTGCAATTAGGGGTGGACATTCCCTTTAAGGGGTTTATGGTAGGTTCTAATTACATTGCAATTAGGGGTGGACATTCCCTTTAGGGGGTTTACGGTAGGTTCTAATACATTGTAATTCGGGGTAAGCTTCCCTTTAAGGGGTTTTACGGTAGGTTTCTAATTACATTGCAATTAGGGGTGGACATTCCCTTTAAGGGGTTTACGGTAGGTTCTAATTACATTGCAATTAGGGGTGGACATTCCCTTTAAGGGGTTTATGGTAGGTTCTAATTACATTGCAATTAGGGGTGGACATTCCCTTTAAGGGGTTTACAGTAGGTTCTAATTACATTGTAACTAGAATTGTAACAGGCCCACGCCCAAACGTTGCCTATTTAAAAATGTCAGAGGCCTTTACAGAATGAAAGGGAATAAAGGGGTTTGTGTGTGTGTAAAGGAAACAGTGTCTGACCTTGTAGTGTATCACAGCAAATAGATCCCGTCACTGTCCATTTTACTGAATTTGTACTGAAGGTCATTTCCACTTTCCTGTAATTGAATGAAACCTCCGTCTCTCTCCCAGAATCCACCAACCTATTCACCTGCACACACCTGTGCTGTCAAATCTCACAAGGTTACCAGGTCACTGAAAACCAGGGGACACACGACCATCAAAGGAGAAAGACACATTTCTAATTGTCTTCCAGGGAATATGAGGGTCACAGCAATGAACTGAATAGGAGGGTTTGTGTGCGATGATGATGGAATGAGCATCATTGTGCTGCTCTTTATCTTTCTTTATCCTGTGTGCGCCCCTATCTCTGTACAGGAAAGCACAAAGATGGTTTCCTATTAAAGGAATAGTTGATTGAAAAAGTGAACCATTCCTTTAATGCATTGGTTGAAAATAGTTGATTGAAAAAGTGAACCATTCCTTTAATGCATTGGTTGAATTACGGGAGGTCAAGGACCTATAGTAGTTCAACCAATGCATTAAAGGAATGGTTCACTTTTTCAATCAACTATTCCTTTAATAGGAACCATCTTTGTGTTTCCTTACAGAGATAGGGCGCACCACAGGATAAAGAAAGATAAAGAGCAGCACAAGATGCTCATTCCATCATCATCGCACACAAACCCTCCTATTCAGTTCATTGCTGTGACCCTCATATTCCCTGGAAGACAATTAGAAATGTGTCTTTCTCCTTTGATGGTCGTGTGTCCCCTGGTTTTCAGTGATCTGGTAACCTTGTGAGATTTGACAGCACAGGTGTGTGCAGGTGAATAGGTTGGTGGATTCTGGAGAGAGACGGAGGTTTCATTCAATTACAGGAAAGTGGAAATGACCTTCAGTACAAATTCAGTAAAATGGACAGTGACGGGATCTATTCTGTGATAACACTACAAGGTCAGACACTGTTTCCTTTACACACACACAAACCCCTTTATTCCCTTTCATTCTGTAAAGGCCTCTGACATTTTAAATAGGCAACGTTTGGCGTGGGCCTGTTACAATTCTAGTTACAATGTAATTAGAACCTACTCGTAAACCCCTTAAAGGGAATGTCCACCCCTATTGCAATGTAATTAGGAACCTACCATAAACCCCTTAAAGGGAATGTCCACCCCTAATTGCAATGTAATTAGAACCTACGTAAACCCCTTAAAGGGAATGTCCACCCCTAATTGCAATGTAATTAGAAACCTACCGTAAACCCCTTAAAGGGAAGCTTACCCCAATTACAATGTATTAGAACCTACCGTAAACCCCTAAAGGAATGTCCACCCCTAATTGCAATGTAATTAGAACCTACCATAAACCCCTTAAGGAAAGTCCACCCCTAATTGCAATGTAATTAGAACCTACCTAAACCCTTAAAGGGAAGTCCACCCCTATATTACAATGTAATTAGAACCTACCGTAAACCCCTTAAAGGGAATGTCCACCCCTAATTGCAATGAATTAGAACCTACCGTAAACCCCTTAAAGGGAATGTCCACCCCTAATTGCAATGTAATTAGAACTACGTTAAACCCCTTAAAGGGAATGTCCACCCCTATTGCAATGTAATTAAAGAACTACGTAAACCCCTTAAAGGGAATGTCCACCCCTAATTGCAATGTAATTAGAACCTACCGTAAACCCCTTAAAGGGAATGTCCACCCCTAATTACAATGTATTAGAACCTACCGTAAACCCCTTAAAGGGAATGTCCACCTAATTGCAATGTAATTAGAACCTACCGTAAACCCCTTAAAGGGAATGTCCACCCCCTAATTACAATGTAATTGAACCTACCGTAAACCCCTTAAAGGGAATGCACCCCTAATTGCAATGTAATTAGAACCTACCATAAACTCCTTAAAGGGAATGTCCACCCCTAATACAATGTAATTAGAACCCACCGTAACTCCTTAAAGGGAATGTCCACCCCTAATTACAATGTAATTTGAACCTACCGAAAACCCTTAAAGGAATGTCCACCCTCATAAATAAAATCCCTATATTAGCAAAAACCCCTATAATCCTAGTTTCCGTTTTGTTAAAAAATGTAATAATTCGGCCTCCCAGTAAGAGAAATCACACTTACAAGCTCCTCGATCCACCGCCGCGGCTCTCGGGTAAGGCAGTGACGTCCCTGACAGATCCAGAGTCTTCACTGCGGCTGCTCAGGAACACAAAAGAAGCAGCGGTGGATGACGATCTTGTAAGTAGGATTTCTCTACTGGGAGCAGAATTACATTTTAACACGGAACCTAGGTTTTGGGGGTCCTGTCTAGTTATTATAAGGGGTGGGACATTCCATTTAAATCCCCTAGGAAAAGGGGTTTTTACAGTTTTTGGCTACACAGGACGTAACATGGAATCTCTCTGTGATGGTTTGAAGATCCTGGGCAGTTCCCTGGGATTTCTTTTGACTTGGGACACTGATAGGATCTCAAGGCCAACCCGGGACACTATGGATTGGTTCTGTTTCCTGGTTGGGTTGGAAAAAAAACAGGAATTCAATAAGTCCATGATTATGGGAAGGTTATTCAGGCTGGTTTTTCTTCCTCCGCAACCCTCACGTGGAAACATTGATAGAGACACCAAAGATTTCCCTACATCTATAAGATCTTTTATCAGTCCAGATTCTAAGGGTTTTGCTGAAGTCACCATGTAAGCTATTACCAATTTTCTGGCTTTTTTACCAATACATCTAGTGCCAGCAAATACCTGGTGTTAATGTTAAGAAGGTAGTAAGAACTGATCAGGATTTACTCAGAGCCACATGGGTGATAGTATATCTACGGAAATGGGAATTTGTGCTCCTTATAAATCCCCCGAATGTAACCAATCTGAACGGGCACTAAATTCTATTTGTTTGTATTTACTAAGTAACGATATTAAATAACTTTTTAGAATTAAACTCTTAAACCCCCCCCTTCTCTCCTTCCCAAACCCATTAAAAGGTTGAAGATTTGAACGCTCCTGGAGAAAACCTACTTACTACTGCAATCGCCAGGTCCCAACCCCTCAAACTTGGCTAAATGAAAGGAAAGCTTTCCATTGGCTGGGTCCCAGACACAGCAAGGGGGCAGGACCAATCAACCAGCGATCTCGAATTTAGGTGCTTTTCCTGAACTATTGCAACCCCAGGGGTGAGGACTAATGAAGACCCTTAAAGACAAATCTACCACACAGATGTCTGTATTATAAATTGTTTATTTCATAAGATCTACTAAAGTAAAGCTTCCTGCCATACTGTACATTGCACTGACGGCAGCATCTGTTTACAAAAATGAGCGGCAGGCCTTTAATAATGTCTGGGAGTGCACCTTATTGTATCTGCATGTTCTTCCACACCAAAAAAAAAGGGGAAATCAACAGAAAATGACAACTTGATAAAGCAAAACAAATGTGAATAAATAAATGAAAAAGAGAATAAATAATCAGAGCAGCTATGGGGACTGTACCACTCCCCCCCCCGTCACCAAATGTACAAACTCAGAAGCACCCTCTAGATAAAAATGGTTTAGCCCTTTTACACCTGGATTTGCAGATCATCCAGTTACCTGTCCCATGACACTATGGACGTGGATATTCCCCTTTAATATAAATACATCCCAATCTCTTTAATAAATGGATCGTACTAATCAATTTAGTAGGACCCCTGGATCTTGTCATTTACTTAACCACGGAAGGAACCTATAAATAAATAAAATGTCCTTGTTACAGAATAATGCAGATAGCCGACTGATCATGTTGGATAAACATACAATTATGTATGCATACAGAGAGGTGGACAAGGTAAGTGACTTATCTCCTGTCATACCGGTTAAAGCTTTTCCAGGTGCTAAAACAGACCAAAAATATCAAGCGTCAAAAAAAAAGAAGCAAAAGAATAGAGAAGCCATTCAGGAACATGCAAGGAACAAATGTGGAAATCAACAGTCTTCTATTGTGAACAATACACTGCTTCTTCGCCTTCTGTGTGTGTGTGGGACCACAATCTGTTTGCTTTACAAAATGCAACTGTAAATTCCACACACTCCTTTTTCTTCAAAGCTCACCGACCCCTTTAATCCCTACTTCCTTACAGTAACATCCACTCTCTGCTTCGGTCCTCATTGTCCAATAACTCACAGGGTTTTTATTGGAGCTACAGAGATAGTTGACTGCAGCCCAATAGGTTTCCTCTGAAAGTCAATAGGATAAAGAAATATGATGCCTGTTTAAGTAGCCAGTATGTTTGGCTGGAAGAAGATGGCCATCATGGAACACCTCCTACCAACTCATGGCAGTTATATCGGAACAAGCTGTTATTTCATTATTGCAAATGCCATTCCGAGACAATAGCCAAGGTGGAATAAAAGGGCTGATATGTAACTGAAGACAAAATCTCAGGAAGGAACAATATGGCTTTAGGAGACAATATCTCGGTGACAGTTAAAAGGCCTGGTACGACACAATGTCTGGAACCATTTAACCATCGTTCTCTGTCCACCTCCATAGTCTTTCTTGACATTGACCAACCTTATCTCAACACAAACAAATTCCCCTTGGTTAAAGTTTTCTATTTGATTTTTTTAAGACCACTTGCCATGTGATTCCTTCAGGATGCCAGCCCGTTCCTGGGAATACAACAAAAAATAAATAAAAAGTAATTCAGTGAACACATGGCAGCCCATAGTGGAACAGTAGATTAAATGGCGCTGCAGTCACCAATGAATAAACTCAAGGAGTTTCCAGCAGTTCTCGGTTTGTCAATTGAAGTTTGTGGCATGCACTACACACTCCATTTTCAGTGTTTCTTTTCCCATCTGTTCCTCTCTGATATTGTCCGTGAGGTATATTGGCTTTTTAAAAATGAGTTTAATTTGAGGTTTCCTAGGTTTCCTATCCAGCAGATGTGGAGGAACCCTCTCTTTTATGACAGGGGATAACTTGTGTCTCCTTCTCTGGCGTCTGACTTCCCCGAGACCCCGAGGGTCCTACATGATCAGTGGAATGCTCCTACGGCATCTTGGCCAACTTGTGCATCTCGGAAGTCTTCTATTCAAGGTCATTGCGTGACAGGAGCAGGGGGCTGGCTTCCGTGGTAGGACGCAAGTAGGACTTTGTGCTTGGTGGCCACATCGAGCGTCTCCTCTGTTGCTCTACAGGAAACTCCTTCAGGCGGTTAGTGGTGAAGGTCAACGTTTGACGTCTCAGCCTCATCAGATAGGCATCCTGAAGCCAGGGGTTGGCAAAACATTCTTGAACTGAAGGGCGGCTCCTGAAATGGGAGAGAAAAACATTTAATTTGCAGTCGACATCCCATTACAACAGGCAATAATAACGTTATAAATCTCTGCTAACGTAAAACTTTAAGGCTAAAGAGATCAAATGTCTCAGCTTGTTGCGTTATTGTTTCGAATAGTAATTTCCATCTGCTCACCAAGGATATATAGTGAGGACTTGCGAATGAGAGAGGGAAGCGCTTGGGAGACGTTGGAATACAACTTAAAGATGTCAAACCGTCCTGATAAGATCTTGTTCTCAATTTCCACCGGGTCCACTTCATAAATGGGGAGCGGCCCTTAGCCTTTACCAAGGAAAGAAAGAAAGAAATAGAAGGAAAGTAAAGAAATAACGGGTAAGAACATAGAATACTATCTGAATCGATGCTTTACTTTATTTTAAAGGGCAACTTGCCTATAATTATATGTCCTCTCTCAAAGTTCCGCCCGCATGTGTGATTTCAACTTGGCCAATGAGAAGATGTGTATTCCCATAGGCCAGTCCAACAGACACTAGCAGGAGGAGGATTGGACTTACAAAGCGAGACTTTAGGTCTGTATTAATATTTTACTATACTAATCCAGAGTGAGGAACTAGTGGTTCACTCCTCACCCTGGAACTGTAATGGGGGTGAGGGAGGACAGGAGGGATGGGGATGTCTGACCATTAACAATAAAACACAGCAATCTTAAAAGTGTAACCAGATAGACACTGTTTTAAATTTGCACGTTCTCTACTTCCTTATTCACATCTCACCTTCTAAAGGCAGGCATGCTCAGTGTGTTTCCAGCCATCCAATAAGAGACTTTCAGTTATGGGCGGTTCATTATACTTTTTTATAGGGTTATAGGGCCCAATATCAGGTGTGACAGCTGCCGCAACTTATTTACCAGAAGCTGGGCACCTCATTTACCGTAAATACTTACATGATGGGTGAGATCTACCGAGAGCCGTTCAGCCCATGGAGTAAATCTCCCTGTTTGTATCTCCCTGTGCTAAGGGAGTGGTCATGAAACACAGGGTTGCTATGTTTTCTAAAGTTCAGGAATTGTAGGTTCCCAATATTCTACCTCCAACATTCCTCATTATGACATAACCCCATAATGACTGCCCATAATAAGCAGAACAGTTGCGGCTGTGACTTGATACTCACATGATGTACGTCAGCACCCCCACACCCCAGATATCGCTGCTGGGCCAACTGCATCACCTTTGACCATTCAGGGGCTGCAAAGATAAGTAGAGCATATATATAAAGGGACACTGTACTGAAAAAATGACTTTTCCTCATCTTTATCTATAAATAAATATGTGTAAGTAGCACTTACTCTGAGGGTGTGTGTTGCTGCATGCCTTCACTCACACGTTTTGCTCAGCAGTATCCCCCCTCCCTCTTTTAACCACTCCCACTTCCATCTGACCTGATTCCCCACAAACCAACTGTCAAGCCTGCACACAGCATACAGCATTCCAACTGTCAAAACTCTGTCACCATTACAGCTACAGCGAAACTGCTCACAGAAGAAGAAGGCACTTGATTGACAGCTGACATTTAAGATGTTTTAGATTGTATATAAAGAAATAGGGGGCAATCCACGAAAAAATGGTGGTGGTTGGGAAGAATATACAAGGCGATGCACTAATGGGTGCACCGCTGCTGTTTGGGAGTGTAAGCCACGCTTAGCGATGTTATAACGGTGAGCGTGACTCAAACTCCTTCATTGTGGCTAACGCGAAGTTAACACGCAGCTGTCGAAGCCGAAAGTGGCATTCTATTGCGGGGCCATATAAATAGGGCCATATTTATGTCCGCGATTGTAAATCTACTCTAGCGATCATAGGATAGAATACAATGTTCGTTACAGTAACAAATATTGGGAGTAAATGCGGTCGTACACTAACTATAAATATTCCCATAAATAGAACATGTGATCAGTTGTAGAAATACAGTAAACACATGGACATAAGGGTTCCTATTGTACAATAATCCCCTTACATGTGGCAGACTCACATAAGCTGCACCCACCCATATATTTCCAGTGTCCCTGTCCGTTTCTCCAACTGCCGAAGCACTAGAGGTGTAAATGTCTGTGCGCCACCAAAGTCAATAATTTTGACTGTGTTCATATAGGAACACGATGATGTTCTCCGGCTTAATGTCAAGGTGTAGGATTCGCTGGTCGTGTAAATACTCAATCCCTGCAGATCTGCAGGAGGTAATTCACCAATCATTTCTGAGTACGGAACCTGCAGAGCAACGAAATTATTACTCAATCTTAAAGCTTTGTACAGCAGTTGTCACTGGTAACTAAGATAATCATAGCAAGCTTTCAGAACATTCTAGTTCCTGTAAAGTGGTATAAAGGTGATACCTTTATTGGCTAACTAAGATAATCATAGCAAGCTTTCAGAACATTCTAGTTCCTATAAGGTAGTATAAAGGTGATAACTTTATTGGTAACTAAGATAATCATAGCAAGCTTTCAGAACATTCTATTCTAGTTGAAATACAGGTATCAGCTTGAAAAAGGAACTAGAATGTTCTGAAAGCTTGCTATGATTATCTTAGTTAGCCAATAAAGGTATCACCTTTATACCACTTTATAGGAACTAGAATGTTCTGAAAGCTTGCTATGATTATCTTAGTTAGCCAATAAAGGTATCACCTTTATACCACTTATAGGAACTAGGATGTTCGGAAAGCTTGCTATGATTATCTTAGTTAGCCAATAAGGTTCACCTTTATACCACTTTATAGGAACTAGAATGTTCTAAAGCTTGCTATGATTATCTTATGTTACCAATGAAGGTATCACCTTTATACCACTTTATAGGCTAGAATGTCTAAAGCTTGCTATGATTATCTTAGTTAGCCAATAAAGTTATCACCTTTATACTACCTTATAGGAACTAGAATGTTCTGAAAGCTTGCTTTGATTATCTTAGTTAGCCAATAAAAGGTATCACCTTTATACTACCTTAGGAATAGATGTTCTGAAAGCTTGCTATGATTATCTTAGTTAGCCAATAAAGGTATCACCTTTATACTACCTTATAGAACTAGAATGTTCTGAAAGCTTGCTTTGATTATCTTAGTTAGCCAATAGGTGTCACCTTTTTACGACTTATTACTTTGTTATTTTCTATTTCAAAAGGGTAACCCTGTAACATTAGAACCTATAACACACTCAGAAAAAATAGGGAGAAGCATAAAAAAACACTGGAGGATCCTGCAGGCAGATAAAGGATTCGGTAAATTGTTTGTGGAATCCCCAATCCTCTCCCATAAGGATCTGTTCATTTGGGTAATCATTTGGTACGAGCAGACTTTCTTCCATATTAAAGAGAAACAACAGTTCTTAGGAACACCTCAAAAAGGTGAATATGAATAAGAGAATATGTGGATCACCCTAGTAGGGAACAAAGATACAGATTAGAGACTTTGCCACTTGTGACACAAAGATACATATACCTGTTCAATGCCCATGTGTAGAGGTATGAGGTTGGTAAGACAAGGGTGGGAATTCAAAGAAGACAGATTAGATAGAGCAACGAAGAGACATTGTTAACAAGGGACCCATCGAGGTATGAAACACCCATTGGCAGGTATTTTTTCCAAAACAAACACCAGGGAACACACATCAAATGGCAAGTGTTAGAAGTAGTAAAAATACACAGAGGTGGGAATTTAGATAAAAGTTAATTGAAAAGAGAAGCAAAATGGATCCATACACTTATAACATTAGTCCGTAAGGTTTGAATGAGGATCTGGCTTAAACAGTTTTATTATATGAGAAGTGGGATGCTTCGCAACATTAGGTACTCCAACCTATAAATAACGTAGGATAAAATAAAATATTTTTATCTTAAAATGGGAAACTAAATTCATTGATTACTAAAACAGCATGTTTGTCTTATAAGTAGGTTCACACTGCCACCTTGTGGTTAAAATAAGAAATAAAACAGGTAAATAGATACTTTCAGGGTTATTCAATAAAAGTTCTTATCGTTTAAACGTGTGCTAATTGTGCCCCAACCAATCAGATCTTATTTAGCATTTGAAAGCTAACATCTGATTGGTTGGGGCAAAATTAGCCCCCGTTTTAAACGATAAACTTTTATTGAATAACCCTGTTTAGTATCATTACAAGGTAATGATGTCTCATATGATGGGTTTTGATTATATATATTAAAAGTCTTATACTCTTTTGTACCAAACACAATGATTCTATAGCACTATGAGTAAATATAATTAGATGTCTATCTTCTTTAGTATATATGGAACACAGTGGACACTTTTATTCACAACGTGTTTTGAAAGACTATTTTGTGGATATGTTTTTTAGACAAAGAGGATTCTTGTTATGTTTCAGGACTTTTAAAAGGATTCTATATACACCACACACTGTGGCACTTTATAAAAGAATGTTTTGCACCTTAAGATATTTTGCCCATTAAAATTTTTTTTTACACTGTGTTCAGGCTTAAGTTTGAAGCTTAAACAAGCATAGCTCTGGGTCCTAGCACCTAGAACAAGAAGTTTGTGAGAAATGTATGACCCCTAAATATTAAACATTCTTTTTGTTTTCATTTACATAACAAAACTGCATTTAATCACTAGTTCATCTCTTTTAAGGTGGAAACGTCAGTTCTCCACCAGCCACTGTTTCAGTCAAACCTCTACTCACCATGTTAGTCAGCCCTCACTAGCCAAGTTAGTCTCCCTTCAAAAGCCAGTGTTACAGTCAGCCCTTCTCCACCCAGTTACAGTCAAATCTCTACCCACCAGTGTTAATCCTCCCTTGACCAGCCAGTGTTACAGTCATCCTTTTCACCCTGTGTCATAGTCAACCTCTACCACCAGATTTAGTCAGGTCTTCAACACTAGTGTTGTACTCAATCTCTACCAGCCAATGTTGCATTCAGATCTCTACCAGCCAATGTTACAGTCAGATCTCTACCAGCCAATGTTACAGTCAAAACTCTACCAGCCAGTGTTAGTCAGCCCTCTACCAGCCAATGTTACAGTCAAAACTCTACCAGCCAGTGTTGCAGTCAGCCCTTCGCCACCAATATTTAGCAAGCCCACCATCAGCAAGTTGTTAGTTAGCCTTCTCCCTGACAGTGTTTCAGTCTGTCTTTCTCCAGTCAGTGTTACAGTTAGCCCTCTACCACCCAGTGTTAGTCGCCCTTCACCAGCCAGTGTTGCAGTCAGCCTTTCGCCAGCCAATATATAGCAAGCCCACCATCAGCAAGTTTTCGGGGGTATTAGGTGCCCCCTTCATCACCTGAGGAAGGGGCACCTGATACCCCCCAAAACATTGTGTTTTGTTTGATGTTGGTCACTAAATAAAGAAATTGTTTACCTTGGAGTGCGACCATCAACTCTTCTTTTTCTGCTCTTGTGTTTAACATCAGAATTACTGTCTATAAGGGTTTGACTTACCAAAGACATAGAAATGTTTTAGGATAATTTCCTATATGATTAGAACAAGATAATATGAACGTCCGGTCATCACTCCACCAATCATGATATCTCCATCTTGTACAATGTCATATTCTGCTAGGCTTGTAAAGCTTTTCATGACAACAGGATTGGTGATCTGAGATGTAGATCTGTATTGTCCCAACCACAGATCTATTAGAAATATTAACATTTTGATGGGATTAGATATAATGTGGCTCTTACAATTTTCCCATATAGAGCACAATATATCCTAAGGCAAGATAGAGTTTCCCCAGCAGTTACCAGCACAGACAGTCCACAGGGGATAGAGGATTCTCAGTCTGTAGATCATTGTAAGGGAACCGTCAATCCACCTGTCATTATATAAGAGCAGAGAGAGGAATATAGGCACACACCTGTGTCCTCTATTTATACAAACAGATAAATATAAAGTCATAATTAACTGTTCCTAACCCAGTGGAGATTCTGGTGTATTTTGATTTTAATTTTACCAGCAACAATTTTCCAATAAACCTGTTTAAGTCATGAGAGGCAAAATGTATCAAACTGCATTGAAAAGACAGTAGCCAGGAACCTATGGCTAAAAATGTTTAACAATATGGCAGCTCAAACTCAATCAGTAAAGGAATGCTCTGTGAAAATAATAAGCTATTTCTGTGTTTTGTGAATTAAGGCAGAATATTTCGAAATGGAGAAAACGGAGGTCCTCGTAATTACGAGAATTCTCGTAATTTTGAAATTTTGCGAAAAAACGAGAAATTCTTGTAAATTCGCGGAATTTCTGCATTTTGGGGATTATTTTGAAGACGGAGCAAGCCACGTGTCCCAATTATCCAATGGCAGCTAACATGATTATTGCCAGCCCCCTGGGTATAAAGGCTGCTTCCAGGCGCCATTTAGTCATGTGTGTTTAGTTGAGACCTGACAGTTGTAGAGTTGGAGAGAGTTTTTTGTGCTTTTTGAGCTTTCTATGTGTGGATTCAGTGTGGTGGTTTAGCACTTGTTTGTTACCCACCCCTGTATTCACACATCTGAGACCCACAGTCCTTTTAAGTACTAACCTTGTTGTAACGGAGAGGAGGACCCGTCTCTCCACTGAGAATGTGGACCGCCTTACATTCATCAGATGAATGAGGCGTGGATCACATCTCATACAGCACCCTATTGCTGATGCTATGCCCTGATGCCTGACTGAAGGCTTCCTGCCCCTGGCCACCCATACTGCTCCTTCCGCCTCATTTTCCACCTAGAGGCTACTGATACCAGCTTAGCTGGCAAATGGCAAATTTTTCTTATTGGCAGGGCCATATATGGTCCTACCTTGCTCTACTGCATTCAAGTTGTGAATAACAAATGCTCTTACAACAGCTACTTTGTGGCTAATTTTTCTAAGATTGGGTCGATCCTACTTGCCGAGAGCAGTACTCCTATTTGTTCTTCCTTCTCTCTCACGAGGCACCTTTGTGGTGTACCTACTCTGACCATCTCATACAGCTGCAACAGCTACTCTGTGGCTAATGTTTTCAGCTCTGGGTTAATCCTGTCTGGCACTAGAGCAGTACTCCATATACAACAGTGTGGGCCTGCTGTAACTCAATGGTGCGGTTCCTCAAAGCCTTACCTGTTTCACCCCTTTCCCTTGCACGAAGCATACTCTGGGAAGAACCAATGGGTTGAGGGGTATGTCCAGTGGGGCCAAGCCTGCCTGGCTCTTCAACATGGTGGCAAAACTGCGTGGGCCTGCTGTAACTCAATGGTGCTGTTCCTAACGAAGCCTTACCCTTTCACCTCTTTCCCTTGCACGAAGCATACTCTGAGGGAGAGTAGCCAATGGGGTGAGGGGTATGTCCAGTACGGCCAAGCCTGCCTGGCCCCACAACAATGGTGGCAAACTGCAGTGGGCCTGCTGTAACTCAATGGTGCTGTTCCTACGAAGCCTTACCCTTTCACCTACTTTCCCTTGCACAAGGCATACTCTGAGGGAGAGTAGCCAATGAGGTGAGGGTATGTCCAGTGGGGCCAAGCCTCCTGGCCCCAACAATGGTGGCAAACTGCAGTGGACTTATGTAACCCAGTACCCCCATCGCCTCTTCACTTGTTGTGTGCAAACTACTATATAGGGGAATGTGGGCCAATGTGGTGTGTTGTAATGCATTAATGGTAAGGTATATACAATTATAAGTACCGAGACATATAGCTAGCTAAATAGATGTGTGTATTGTAATTTTCAAATAAAAATTGATTATGAATCTATATGAATAATCTGTTAATTGAAAGATATTGAGAGAATTGTGTTTGAAATTTCGGCACTCCTAAAGGTCAGCTTTCAATTCATAGATAAAATGCTAGTACTGGTTAGGTCCAGTTTAGCAGTTACTAAGTCAAGTTGGTAAGATATCTGCACCAGTGAAAGGGTTTAACACCTTGTTTAACCAATTAAAGTTAAACATCCCCAGTCTAGGAGACTGTCCTACCAATTAGCAGTCATAGTGAGCACCCATCACATTATATGCAGAGTTAGGGGAAGTTACCTCTCTTGGAGTTTTGAATCCAAGTCCAACATTCCTGTAATAACGTGGAAGCTTCTCCTTGCCGGTGTCTCCCAGAAGCACACGCTTCTTATTTTGGAAGATTGTTGGCTGCTTCTGATAAGCCCTCTCAGTCTGTTAAAAAAAAAAAAGTACAGGATTTAGCTACATAAAGTTACGTTGGCATTACAGCTCCTACAAACCATATTCCAATCTAATTTGAAAAGCAAAACAGTTTGCAAAAAACACATTTTGCAGCCAAGCTCTGCATTTTACCCCATCATCCTTAATTATGATTTAGCCAACGTCTTTCAAAGAGAATTGGTAGATGAAGCTATAAAAATAAAATAGCAAGAGACGTTAGTATCTCTAAAATTGCTTTAGACAGTAATTGGGCAGTGCATATCCAATGACAGCCAGACCTTGGCTGGTACTTACTCATTCAAAAAGCATGTCACTATATAGATGGTCTGGCTGCCATTGGATAATGCACTGCCCAATTACTGTCAAAGCAATTTTAGAGATACTAGTAATATATCAGATGTAGGGTGATCTCTCAAAGCTTTTACATGCTCGAGTAGGAAGCTAGGGGAATAGCAATTTAGTCACAATGACACCGACTGTGATGCCATCTCGCCACATCCATGACTCATCTATCGGAAGCACTAGAAAACAAGAGGGTAACAGACATCAGGCAGAATTCCATTTAGACTTGCATCTCCGCTCTCTAGCCATTGCTGTTTGGGGGTGGGTGGAGGTAACTATATACAGTTTCTCACTTGAGAGGTAAACTCTTTGTTTTAATCAGTTCTATCTTTAGACATAAGGGACTTAAATTTACACCTTAATTTAACAAATGTGTTAAGAAAGAAAAACTGAAAGTTTGGCCATTTGTAATGTACATTTTCAAGCTAAAATATTGGTCACACATCTTGCCTCAGAATGCAGATTAACGCCATGTAACTTTTGCCGTCTATAGCCACTTTTCTCACCCCCTTCAGTCCTGGACTATTCCCAGTCTTGCTAACAGGAGACACTGTGTGAGTTTCTTCCCATTGAAGAAATCCAGGAAGGGGCAGGTAAAGAACAGAGGAGCAGGGAAGTTTGACAGCTTATTTGAGCACACCCCCAGGGGTGAGAACTGGTCAAGTATATTTTTTGGGTACTATTCATGAGGGGGATTTGTGTTTAATAATAAGCTCTTTAATTACCACCATTACAGAATAGATACCATACAATCAATATATCATACAAATCCTTAATATATCAAATACACATTGTCACCGATTCTGTCTAATAGTATTAAACTATATAAATATAATTCCCAACAGATTAGAAAATATTAACATTACGGAGATCCAGTAATGTATAATAACTATATATATAAGGTACTAATAACCAACGATCCCATTGTATCATTAATATACCATCGTTAACAGATAGATCCCATTATATATATATCAATTACCAACAGATCCTAGAAAGTATTAACAATCCTGTTATAACTATTAACTGATAGATCCAGTTAATTTCCAACAGATCCCATATATTATTAGTGAGTCCACTGCATTCTGTTGGTAATATATAGCAGTCTAGTAGAATGTAAGTGCTGGGTCATTCACAAAGTGAAAAGTCTCTAAACACACACGGGTCAGTTCTGTTGCCAGGACCCCTGGGTTGCAGGGGCCCACGTCAGATCTGTGGACCCTGGGTTGCAGGGGCCCAACGTCAGATCTGTGGACCCCTTGGGTTGCGGGGCCCACGTCAGATCTGTGGACCCCTTGGGTTGCAGGGGCCCACGTCAGATCTTGGGACCCTTGGGTTTGCAGGGGCACGTCAGATCTGTGGACCCCTTGGGTTGCAGTGGGTGGGGGGCCCACGTCCGATCTGTGGACCCCTTGGGTTGCAGGGCCCACGTCAGATCGTGGACCCCTTGGGTTGCAGGGGCCCACGTTCAGATCTGTGGACCCCTTGGGTGCAGGGCCCACGTCAGATCTTGGACCCTGGGTGAGGGGCCCACGTCAGATCTGTGGACCCTTGGTTGCAGGGGCCCAGTCAGATCTGTGGACCCCTTGGGTGTGCAGGGGCCCACGTCAGATCTGTGGACCCCTGGGTTGCAGGGGCCCACGTCAGATCTGTGGACCCCTTGGGTGAGGGGCCCACGTCAGATCTGTGGACCCTTGGTTGCAGGGGCCACGTCAGATTGTGGACCCCTTGGGTTGCGGGCCCACGTCAGATCTGTGGACCTTGGGTTGCAGGGCCACGTCAGATCTGTGACCCCTTGGGTTGCAGGGGCCCACGTCAAGTGACCCACAGTGTCCGAAACTTATGACGTTTGATCTCATTTCATTTCCAACAGGAGTGTTGGAGCGCAGTGGAGAATCCTGGGAGCGTAGTCCTGGTGTCACTAGACCCCACCACAGGCCGTCACATGCTGGTTACAGACAAGGCCCACAGTTCCCTTTCATCGCCTCCCCTTCACCACGGACACCGCCTTCCCGCTCCCTCAACGACCCCGGTTCCACCCGTCCATCCGCCCCATCCTCCCAGGACTCAGATGCCCGAATCCCCGACCTAGCGGGAGCTCCTCACCTGAATGTCCGCCTCTTTGCCTGCAGGATGGAAAGAGGCTGCCGGGATTCTACGGGGTCTCCTTAACAGTGAAAGGCAAGAGCGGAAGTGAGGCCAGAGGCCTGGCAACCGGAACCGGAAAATGAGGTAGAAAAGTTCAGGATCCAGCACGTGGTGGAATGGAATGTCTCCCAGAATGCACTGCAGTAGTTTCTGTCCATAGTATTATTAATCACTATTATCATTTATGATTTATTAGACTATTATATTATTAACATTATTGGTATTATCACTATTATATTATTATGCACTAATTATTATCACCATTATTATATTATCATTATTATTGTTATTATCACTATTATATTATTAACATTATTGGTATTATCATATTTATTATTATTAGCATCATTATTATCACCATATTATTATCATTAATTTGAAAAAGCCAAATACTGTTCTTTCTATTTCTTCTTTTTCTTCCGTTTTATTCTTCCGCTATTTTGGACCGTATCTCCTCCCACAGTTTTGAGCTAGAGACATGAAATTCGGTACAGACGTGCGGGGCAATATAGGAGAAGTGTGCTATCTTCTAGCTAAGGAATCCGCGAAGCGTTACGGCGTTATCGGGGATTTCCGGACATTTTTCCATAGAATATGGTAACAATCCTCAAATGTGGATATTTCAAAACAGTTTTTTTTCATGGTCATAACATACAAATGGTGATACCCCCCCAACCCCCCACACAGACCAGGTACACCCACTATGACCTACCTTTCCATTCCCATGGAAGCCATATTTAAAGGATAACTAAAGTCAAAAAAACTAATTTTAGACTTATCCTCAATAAAACAGAAAATTTTTGCTACTTACCGCAATTTTCTTTTCTGGTGTCCGTAGCACGGCAGTGGTTAACTTGGGTTAGCCCCTTGCTGTATGACTGACAGGATTGGATAGCCAAAAATTGCTCTTGCTCTCCCCTTTGCCATCCTTGGTCGACTGTCCGAGTGACTCTGAAAAATATAATGACAATAGGGAGGGAAGTACACCACTGCCGTGCTACGGACCAGGAAAAGAAAATTGCGGTAAGTAGCAAAAATTTCTGTTTTCCCATGGTCCTATACGCGTATGTTAACTTGGGATTTGATAAGCTAAAAAACAATAAGGGAGGGAGAACTAGTGATGCTTAACAAAATTTATTTACATGCTGCTGACAGAATATTTCGTCCAAACTCAGCTTGAGAATGAACATCTAGATTGTAATGTTTATAAGGTGGATATGATGTCCAAGTAAGCTGTCTGCAGATCTCTTCCGGAGAGGTTAGCTGAAAAAGCCCAGGAGGCTGCCATCGATCTGGGTGGAATGCGCCGTGATTTTCCCTGGAAGGAATATGCTTACTCTCATATGCTCGTCTTATGCAACTCTTTAGCCAGGATGCTAAAGTTGACTTCGAGGGTCTAGAACCTATTTGCTGCCAGAATGATTAATGAATAGAGAATCTGTTTTCCTAAATGGCGGTTTTGGCTGATATAAGCGCGAGGATTTTACCACGTCCAGAGTTTCTGGAATAGGATTTTGATTTGTTGTGAAGAAGTGGGAAGTATGATGTCCTGATTGATGTGAAATGGAGTTACTACTTTGGCAAAAAAGTTGGATCTGGTCTTAGAAATTATTCTATCGTGAAGAATCGAGATGAACGGTTCAGAGGCTCTGAGTGCTTTGAATTTCTGCCATCTCCTTGCTGAAGTAATAGCCACCAGGAATAGAGATTTCGTGGTTAGATTTCCTATGGAACAAGACTCTAAGGAACAATGGTTCTCCTTGTAATACTGAAGCACCAAGGTTAAATCCCAGGAGGAACCTTGTCCTTACCTGAGGCTTGATATGTTTCACTCCCGTGAAAAATCGGATTATTAGAGGATCATAAGCCCATTTAACATTTGTAAGAGCTGAAATTGCAGAAATTTGAGTTTTAAGTGTTGATAGACTAATTCTTTCTTTAGGCCTTCTGCAAAAACTCTATTAAGTTTCTGGAGTGGTCAAAAGTGTTTAAAGACTTTGACTTACACCAAGTTGAAAATATCTCCCATATCCTATAGTAGCGCTTTGATGTGGAGATTTTCCTGGCTGCCATTAGAGTGGAAATGGCAAGTCTGATAAGCTTGCTCTCTGGTGGATGTTTCAAATACCAAGCCGTCAAATGTAGATTCTCTGGTTGCGGATGAATTACTGGTCCCTGGCATAGAAGGTTCTGATTAGCGAAGTCGATTGGGGGAAGCTTGGAATGTTGAGAGCCAGTTGAACCAGGGTCTCCTTGGCCACCAAGGTAGTATGCATCTTTGGGCCTGTGTCGTCCTGATTTTGGAGGACTTGGGAATGACGGGAAATGGAGGGAATATGTATAGCAGTTGGTGTTGACCATTTATCGAGAAGGCATTTGTGCCTGAAGCCTGAATCTCCCAAATACTTGAATATATATCTTGGTTTGGCTGTTGTTGCGAGTGCCATCAAGTCCAAGCTGAGGGAAAACCCCCTTTGGCAGATGTATGAGGAAGATTTGATTCAAATGCCATTCCCGGTAGAAGGTCTGTCTGCTGAGGTATCCGCTTTGTAATGTTACCCCCGGTATGGTTGAGATACTAGATCCGTAGAGATTTCTGCAAAAAATAAATCTTTTTGGTTTGTATTCCATAATGGTGAGCTGTGAGTTCCCCCTTGTTGTTGATATATGCTGTCACCGTGTGTTGTCTGAACGAATCTGAACTGATTTCCCCTGAATAAATTTCTGAAAGCGAGTAGGGCTCTAAAACTGCTGTTAGTTCCCTCAAATTCGTGGAGAGCTGCAATAACTTCGCTGGCCAATTCCCCTGTGAAAATGGTGATCCATGATAGCTCCCCATCCAGTGGACTCGCATCCGTTGGTAAGGTTATCACATGTGGTGTGGCCAGAGAATGGGTTGTAGTTCGACTGGATATCCACCATGAAAGCTCTGATCTGATTGAGGAGGAATGGATATTTATCTGATTTGGCCCTTCAGGTGATGATATTGTTTGTTGAAACAATTTGCAGATCTCTTATGTGAGTCATGGCCCATTTGATGTGAGAGCGATGAAGTGAGTTTCCCTAGAGTATGCTGGCAGACCCAAGCTGTGATAAGGATGTTGATGAACATTCTGGGTAATGACATAATGTCTTTATTTTAACCGGGAAGAAATGACATTTTGAAGTGTTCAGCAGGGCTCCCGGAATTGTACTGATTGCGTTGAATTAGTAGGACTTTTCCTGATTGATTACCCATCCATGGGATTGAAGGCACTGAAGAGTTATTTGAATGTGGTCTGGAGTGATTAGAAAACTGGCTAGCTTTTGAGTTAGTCGTCCAGATACATAAAAATTTGGATGCCCTGAATTCTGAGATGGGTTAGGAGTAATCAGAACTTGTGTGACTACCCTGGGGGCTGTTGCTAACCCAAAGGGTTTGCGGAAGCCTAGAGCCTATTGGAGGTTTCCCTGTAGAAAACGAGGATTTCATTGAGACTGATGTATGGGAATGTGAAGATACGCGTCTTGGATGTCTATTTGTTGCCATCCAATCGTTTCTGCATAACTGAAGGGATACTGATTTGAGACTTTCCATCTTGAATCGTCTGACCTGTAAAATGAATTTAGATATTTGAGGTTTAAAAGGCCCTCATTTGCCCTGATTTCTTTTCCTTAGAAAGAGGTGGGAATAGACTCCCCATTCTCTGTTGGGAAAATGGGACGGTTCTATGATGTGTTTTGATAGAGAGAGGAGGAAAGAACACAGTTTAGCGCCTTCCTTGCTGCCCTGGTAAGTGGGGGTTTTGACTTGAAAAATTGTTTGGGGATGACCTGCGTGTTGAATCCAGTTTGTGCCCCTCCGAATTATTTTGAGGACCCAAGAAGTCCGATATATTTGAGCCCAAATCTCCTTGAAGGCGATAAAGTCTCCCCCCTATGAAGACTGGACTCCCATAACTTACAATAACTGTCTGGCTTGCTCTAGTGTTTTGCCTCGAAAAAGCTGTGAGAAACTTCAGGTTTTCCAAGATCTCGTGAGAATGGCTTACCCGGTCTATATTGTCTTGCTCTCTAACTTGTTTGAGTGGGATGGAGCAGGGTTCCTGAAATTTCTGGTAGTGGGGAGACTGTTTTTAGCAGAAATTGGCTTCAATAGATAATTTTAGTTTAGAGCCGAAAGAGGAGACTGCCCTCAAAAGGAATATTGGAAAGGTTTTGTTTGGACTGGACATCCGCTTTCCATTGCCTCAACCAGATAGCCGCCTGGCGATACTGCAGCGCTCATTGACTTAGCCGATAATTTTATCGAGTCCCATAGAGGCCTCAGATATAAAATCATTGGATGTTTCATATCAATGATATGAGAAGAAGCTCTTCTTTTGAGCTCCATTTCTAACAGCCTCTTCCAAATCGTTAAGACCAATCTTTGGTCTGGCTAAACTAGTGATTGCGTATGGATGGGTCTAAGCGAAGCACCTGACAGAGAAATATTCTTTTGAGTAAATGTCTTCTTTTTGTTCTGGGGTCTCTTAAGACTGTAGAGTCTTCTGTGGCCAGCATTGTTCTTTTAACCATTTTGTATGGCCGTGTCCACCTGGTGGTTCGTCCCAGAGGGACGTATCTACGCTGATATGGGATATATGTTTGAGAAAAGATTGTGTGGCATGAAATCTTCGTCCGGATTTTGCCATTCGCTTTAATGGTGTCTTGAATGCGTTCATGAAATAGAAAGATGTAGATTCTGTGTTTCTATTAGTAAACATTAGATCTGACTGAACCACAGGAGAAGGTTCAGCAATTTTTATGATTTCATCATCTTTTTTATAGGTGCGTCAGAACCTCAGGGTTAGAGTACATCGTTGAGTAGATCTTCTCTTCTGTGTCAGAATACAAGTGCCCCAGGTCTAAAGTATCACTTGGTATCTAAAGTAGATGGGATATTAGGAGCTGGGGAAATTGATATCATAGGTTTTAACCTGATCCATACTTGATATAGCGAAGGAGCTGAGGAGGAATCGATAAGATTTAATGAGGACAGCATTCTGATGATCAAGGTGTATTTGATTGAGAGAATGCATCTGAACAACTTTTTACCCCCTGAGCGTTGGGCAATCACAAAGAGCCATTCATTGGTTCTTGTTTATAATAATGGTGTTATTCCCTTTCTCTGGGTGAAGACATGAAATGAAATATGCAATGATAAAACATATTGTAATTGAAATAGTTGTACCGCTCTATAGTAGTTGGTCCACCCCTGATCCTTGAAAACTGTTCTTCGATGAGACATAGTAGATAGCTGAAACAACATGAGAAATTCAGTATTTCATCATAAAAGACAATCCCTAGGACCCTGCAGTGACTTACAGAGTAGGCGTGTAGGGTAAGGTAGCGCTAGCCTCCGAATGCTGCGGCAGGAGTTGCGAGGCCCCAAGGTTGGCAACATCTGGAATGTTTGCACATGTGTATAAAGACTCGCGCGCTTCCGGCACTTCCGGGTCGCAGCGCGCGGACGTCTCATGGCGCGACTCGCGCGATGATCAATGGAGTGGCGGTGCGCTAATCCGCCCGGCACCGACAGTAGGAGTGTGCTGGCCTGGAAGAGCAGGGAGCCCAGATCCAAAGTGAAGTAAGGGGAGAGACTTCTGATCCTGCAGGCACGAGGACAGGAGGACAATGAGAGTGGCAAAGGGGAGAGCAGGCCAATTTATTGGGCTATCCAATCCTGGTCAGTCACACAGCAGGGGGCGTACCAAGTAACCACTGCCGTGTAGGACCATGGAAAAGATAGTTTATGGTTGTAAACACAAAAAAAGACATACCCCCTCAACCAGACCCAGGTACACACAACCTGATCTATATTCTCATTACTGTGGCAGCCATATTTAAAGGATAACTAAAGTCAAAAAAAAACTAATTTAGATTTATCTCCTCAATAAAGATAGTTTTATGGTTTAAACACAAAAAAGACATACCCCTCACCATACCCAGGTACACCACACCTACTGGATCTATTATCCAGTACGTGGCAGCCACTAAAAAGGGTAACTAAGTTAAAAAAAACTAATTTAGATTTATCCTCAATAAAAGATAGTTTTGGTTTATAAACACAAAAAAGACATACCCTCAACCAGACCCAGGTACACACACTCCTGATACTTATCCATTACGGTGACAGCCATATTTAAAGGGTAACTAAAGTCAAAAAAACTAATTTAGATTTTCCTCAATAAAAGAGTAGTTTTATGGTTGTAAACACAAAAAGACATACCCCTCAACCAGACCAGGTACAACAACCTACTGATCTACTTATCCATTACGGTGACAGCAATATTAAAGGGTAACTAAAGTCATAAAAAACTAATTAGATTTATCTCAATAAAAGATAGTTTATATGGTGTTGTAAACACAAAAAAGACATACCCCCTCAACCAGACCCAGTACACACACCTACTGATCTACTTATCCATTACGGTGACAGCCATATTTTAAGGGAACTAAAGTCAAAAAAACTAATTTAGATGATCCTCAATAAAAGTATGTTTATGGTTGTAAACACAAAAAAGGAATTACCCCCTCAACCAGACCCAGGTACACACACATAATGATCTATATACATTACTGTGGCAGCCATACTTAAAGGGTAACTAAAGTCAAAAAAACTAATTTAGATTTTCCTCAATAAAAGATAGTTTTATGGTTATAAACACAAAAAAAGGACATACCCTTCACAGACCCAGGTACACACAACTACTGAGCTACTTATCCATTACTTGGCAGCCATCTTAAAGGGTAAATAAAGTCAAAAAAAAACTAATTTAGATTTATCCTCAATAAAAGATAGTTTTTATGGTTATAAACCAAAAAGACATACCACCTCAAACCGACCCAGGTACACACACCTACTGATCTACTTATCCATTACTGTGGAGCCATACTTAAAGGGTAACTAAAGTAAAAAAAAATAATTTAGATTTATCCTCAATAAAAGATAGTTTATGGTTATAAACACAAAAAAGACATACCCCCCTAACCAGACCCAGGTACACACCACTACTGATCTACTTATCCATACTGTGGCAGCCATACTAAAGGGTAACTAAAGGTAAAAAAAAAAACTAATTTAGATTTATCCTCAATTAAAAGATAGTTATGGTGGTTAAACACAAAAAAAAGACATAACCCCTCAACCAGACCCAGGTACACACACCTACTGATCTACTTCATCCTACGGTGGCAGCCATATTTAAAGGATACTAAAGTAAAAAAAAACTAATTAGATTTATCCTCAATAAAAGATAGTTTATGGTATAAACACAAAAAAAGACTACCCCTCAACACGACCCAGTAACACACACTACTGATCTACTTATCCTTACCGGTGGCAGCCATATTAAAGGGTAACTAAAGTAAAAAAACTAATTTAGATTCCTCAATAAAAGTAGTTTATGGTTAAAACACAAAAAAGAATACCCTCAACCAGACCAAGGTACACACACTACTCGATCTACTTATCCATACGGTGGACAGCCATATTTAAAGGGTAACTAAAGTCAAAAAAACTAATTTGATTTATCCTCAATAAAAGATAGTTTTATGGTTGTAAACACAACAAAAAGAATACCCCCTCAACCAGACACGGTACACACACACTAATGATCTACTTATCCATTACGGTGACAGCCATATTTAAAGGGTAACTAAAGGTCAAAAAAAACTAATTTAGATTTATCCTCAATAAAAGATAGTTTTTTTATGTTGTAAACACAAAAAAGACTTACCCCTCAACCAGAACCAGGTACACACACATACTGATCTACTTATCCATTATGTGGCAGCCATACTTAAAGGGAACTAAAGTCAAAAAAAACCTAATTAGATTATCCTCAATAAAAGATAGGTTTTAGTTTATAAACACAAAAAAGACATACCCTTCAACCAGACCCAGGTACACACACCTACTGAGCTACTTATCCATTACTGTGGCAGCCATACTTAAAGGGTAATAAAGTCAAAAAAACTATTTAGATTTTTCCTCATAAAAGATAGTTTTATGGTTATAAACACAAAAAAGACATACCCGCCTCAACCAGACCCAGGTACACAACTACTGATCTACCTTATCCATTACTGTGGCAGCCATACTTAAAGGGTAACTAAAGTAAAAAAAAACTAATTTAGATTTATCTCAATAAAAGATAGTTTTATGGTTATAAACACAAAAAAGACATACCCCCTCACACCAGACCCAGGTACAACACACCTACTGATCTACTTATCCATTACTGTGGCAGCCATACTTAAAGGGTAACTAAAGTAAAAAAAAAACTAATTTAGATTTATCCTCAATAAAAAATAGTTTTATGGATAAAACACAAAAAAAGACATACCCCCTTCAACCAGACCAAGGTAACAAACCTACGATCTACTTACCATTACTGTGGCAGCCATACTTACAAGGGTAACTAAAGTCACTTTTTTGATTATGATAATATAAAAAGGTTTGTTTTTTTAACCCCCATGTGGCACAGTTACAACACCTATGACCTACCCCTCATTAATGTTGCAGCCATACCAAGGGTAAACTAAAGTAAAACAACTTTTTTGACCAATCATCAAAAAAGTTTGTTTTTTTAACCCCAACCCGGACCCAGGTACACACACCTACTGATCTACTTATCCATTACGTGGGAGCCATACCTAAAGGGTAACTAAAGTTAAAAAAAAAATGTAACAATCATCAAAAAAGTTTGTTTTTTTAACCCCCAGCCGACCAGCGTACACACCTACTGATCTACTATCCATTACTGTGGCCCAGACATACTTAAAGGGTAACGAAAGTCAAAAAAACTACAGAGAGATTCAATAAAAGTTCTTATCATTGAAAAATGGTGCAATTTTGCCCTAACCCTTCAGATGTTAGCTTTCTGATTGATTGGATCAAAATTAGCCACTTTGGCTGGGTATAGTTTTTTTGTCCCAAATAAGCGTTACTACAAACTAATCATTCCCATTATGAGTTTTAAAATCTGCAGCAAACACACTATTCCTTGCAAAATGCAGTTCTTCAAGCCAAATTCAAAGTTTATACTTAAACATTCCCTTTCAATATCATTATTATATTATCATTATTATTATATATTATTACATTATGTATTTCACTATTATATTATTATCATATGTTGATTATTATTATATTATTATTATTATTATTATTTATTATATTATTAGCATCATATTATTATTATAGCACATATTATCATTTATTTCTGATTAGTATTACATCATTTATTATTCTTAATTAATAAACTGCATAATAACTGTATATTATAAACTGTACATAAAACTGTATTATAAACTGTACTAATAACCTGTATATTATAGACTTTAAATAATAACCTGTTATTATAAACTGTACATAATAACCTGTTAATTATAAACTGTACATAATAACCTGTATATTTAATAGACTTTACATAAACCTGTATATTAAGACTGTACAAATAACCTGGATATTATAGATGTACCAGAATAACCTGTATATTATAGACTGTACATAATAACCTGTATATTAAGACTGTTACACATAATACATGTATATTATAGACTGTACATATACCGTATATTATAGACTTTACTAATAACGGTATATTAAGAAGGACTGTAACATAATAACCTGTATATTATGACTGTATAATAACTGTATATTATAAACTGTAACATAATAACCTGTATTATAAACTGTACATAATAACCTGTATATTATAACGTACATAATAACCTGTATATTATAGACTGTTACATAATAACATGTATATTATAGACTTTACATAATAACCTGTATATATAGACTGTACATAATAACCTTATTTATGACTGTCATAATACACCTGTATATTATAAACTGACTAATAACCTGTATGTTATAGACTTTAAATAATAACCTGTATATTATAAACTGTACATATAACCTGTATATTATAAACGTACATAATACCTGTATATTATAGATTTAAATATAAACCGTATATTATAAACTGTACATCTAACCGTATATAAAACCTGTAATATAACACTGTTATATTATACCTGGAATAATAACCTGTATATAATAGACTGTACAGTACTAACCTGTATATTATAAAATGGTACATAATAACCTGTATATATAGACTGTTACATAATAACCTGTATATATAACGTCATATACCGTATAATAAAACTGTAATAATAACCTGTATATTATAGACTGTACATATAAACCTGTATATTGCATTGCCCTCCAATAACAATTTTGGGACATTGGGAACGTCTCAACGGCTCACCAACATAATCCGTTCTATAGCAACAGAGCGCGAATGGTCCGCAGGACATGCACACAGGCAGTGTTCCTCTAAGCTGTTCCGTGGGCACACACATCTTTGCAGGTCTGTGCACACAGGTTAAAGTGCTGCGCACTCAAAATCTTCTGGGATGTAAGTGCTGGTATGAGCACACAAATTTACTTTTGCATGCGCACAGCCAATGGTGACTAGAGGGAACATTGACACGTAGCGTTGTTGGAGACGCCACTTACGGTACTAAAAGGGTAATGAAGGAAAAAATGGATACAACAGGGTGAGATAAATCATGAGGAATGAATCTAACCATTTAATATTCTAGTTAACGGCAACTGCAAAAATACGTTTCAAATAAGATATTATAAATAAAAACCTATGTTTATAGTTACTACAATAAGTTTTACAAAAGAGTTCCAGGAAACACTTTAGTACAATGCTACATGCTTTTATATGGGTCAAGGAACTCCAACAATGTTAATATCCCACCTTATATGGATCAAAAAATTAGCAAGGCTACTGCATAGTTGAGAGGTGGAGGGGTAATGCACTGCTATACACAAGTATTAGGAGGCAGACTCCATTTATATGGTCCACGAATTGCTCAGGTGATTTCTATCATATAATTTTACAGTAGGGGAACAGTATACTTATAATACATGGAGTGGTAACCAGAGTTCCCTGTATAACTCAGTCTGTGTCCTGTACCTTTTATATGACACAGAACTCCTCAGTGAATTCTAACTATCCTTATAATTTACAGTAGGGGATACATTATCCTTATAATACATGAGTGGTGACCCAGAGTTCCCTGTATAACCCAGTCTTGTCCTTGTGACCTTATATAGACACAGAATCCTCAGTGAACTTCTAATATCCTTGTAATTTACAGTAGGGATACATTATACCTTATAATACATGAGTGGCACCCAGAGTTCCTGTATAACTCAGTCTGTGTCCTTGGTACCTTTAATGGACACAGAACCTCAGTGACTTCTATCCTTATAATTACAGTAGGGGATACATTATCCTATAATACATGAGTGGTACCCAGAGTTTCCCTGTATAACCAGTCTGTCGCTTGTACCTTTATATGGACACAGAACTCCTCAGTGACTTCTAATATCCTTGTAATTTACAGAGGGGGATACATTATCCCTTATAATACATGAGTGGACCCAGAGTTACCGTATAACTCAGTCTGTGTCCTTGTACCTTTATATGGACCAACAGACACTCCACTCAGTGATTCTAATATCCGTATATATTACAGTAGGGGATACATATCCCTTATATACAGGAGTGGACCCAGAGTCCACTGTAAACTCAGTCTGGGTTCCTTGGTACCTTTATATGGACACAGAACTCCTCAGTGACTTCTAATATCCTTGATAATTACAGTAGAGGGATACATTATCCCTATATAATGAGTGGTACCCAGAGTTACCCTGTATAACTCAGTCTGTGTCCTTGTACCTTTATATAGACACAGAACTCCGGAGGACTTCTAAATATCCTTATAATTTACAGTTAAGGAACAATCCCTTATAATACACTGAGTGGACCCAGGTTCCCTGTATACTAGTCTGTGTCTTGTACTTATATAGCAACAGAACTCCTCGTGATTCTAAAATCCTTATAATTTACAGTAAGGGAACATTATCCCTTATAATACATGAGTGGTACCCAGATTCCTGTATAACTCAGTCTGTTCCTTGTACCTTAATAGACACAAAACTCCTCAGTGACTTCTAATATCCTTATAATTGTACAGTAGGGGATACATTATCCCTTATAATACATGAGTGGTACCCAGAGTTCCCTGTATAACTCAGTCTGTGTCCATGTACTTGTATATAGACACAGAACTCTCAGTGACTTCTAATATCCTTAAATTTACAGTAGGGGATACATTATCCCTTATAATACATGGTGGTACCCAGAGTTCCCTGTATAACTCAGTCTGTGTCCTTGTACCTAAGACTAAGACACAGATACTTCAGTGACTTCTAATATCCTTATAATTTACAGTAGGGGATACATATCCCTTATAATACATGAGTGGTACCCAGAGTTCCCTGTATAACTCAGTCTGTGTCCTTGTACCTTTATATAGACACAGACTACTCAGTGAATTCTAATATCCTTATAATACAGTAGGGGATTACATTATCCCTATAATACATGAGTGGTACCCAGAGTTCCCTGTATAACTCAGTCTGTGTCCATGTACCTTATATAGACAGAACCCTCAGTGACTTCTAATATCTTATAATTTACAGTAGGGGATACATTATCCCTATATACATGAGTGGTACCCAGAGGTCCGTATAATCAGTCTGGTCTTGTACTTTATATAGAACAGAACTCTCAGTGACTTCATATATCCTTATAATGTACAGTAGGGGATACATTATCTTATAATACATGAGTGGTACCCAGAGTTCCCTGTATAACTCAGTCTGTGTCCTTGTACCTTATATAGACACAGAACTCCTCAGTGACTTCTAATATCCTATAATTTACAGTAGGGGATACATTATCCTTATAATACATGGTGGTTCTTGCTACCTACGGACAGCTTAGAAAGAGAAAAAAATATTCCAGGTTTGTGACCAGCTATAAAATTGATATAGCAATTGGGGTGTGGGGCTTATAGCAGCCGATGAGTTCCATCCAGCAGTGGGCATGCTCCAGACATAGACTTGGCTTAGAGCCAGGAGCAGTGGGTGGTCATCAGGGCCTGTCAGAGGTGATGCAGAGGAGCGGGGGTAAGTTCCTTACCGTTCCGATCCAGAACGTTTTTAGAACAGGAGGTAGGACACAGCTCCTTTACTACTGTTCCGTCATAAAAGTGAAAGGCAAAAAGGGATTTTACTAGGGGAATAACCTTTATGGTAGAACAGTGCTCTTATTAATAAAGGCCACTTGTATGAAGACCATAATTACATGTTAAGTATCAGTCCCCATATGAACTGCAACACTACTTTCCCCTTCCTACATACAGCAAGTGTAGAAACAATGTATTTCACCCAAACTATGCTTGCCAGTGATTGTCCAGGGACCTTAGAGAAACATGCATCTTTCCAGATACCAGGACTGGCCTTTTGTTAAATAGTATTGTGGATTTCTATCGCCCACTTCAACGCCAAGGTCGTTTACGTATGGGGGGAGTATATAGAGTTATTTCCGGATGAAGCATCTTCAAATGCTTTTATCTCTAACCACAACAGCCATCCCAAACACAGGACAAAGGTGCATTTAGTAAGTGGCAGACAAGCAAGGGAAAATGCAGGGGAATCCCAATAAAGAGCCAGGATTTAGCACAAAGCTTGTAAACCGAATTGTAATGATGGCAGTAAGAAACCTCTACCATTTGGGATATTACAAATCTCCGTACAGGTGGGTACCACAATTTACCTTGGAAAATGATGCCCCTATGTAATTAATGGGCAATGCAAGTGTGTGGTTGCATTGGTCAATATGCATATTAATTGGCTGCAAACAGCAATCAGTGGCCTGCAGTATAGTAGTTAAGTTTTGTGGCCTTTAGGGTGTTGATTCCCTGTTCCACATGATGACTGGTGCTACCCACATGTGCTGTTCACCAAGCAACTCAAGTTTCCTTTTTTCCACCATCAAGCCATGTTAGCT
This sequence comes from Hymenochirus boettgeri, assembly GCA_019447015.1. Taxonomy (NCBI): domain Eukaryota; kingdom Metazoa; phylum Chordata; class Amphibia; order Anura; family Pipidae; genus Hymenochirus; species Hymenochirus boettgeri. The sequence goes on from CM033477.1 coordinate 155,166,799, forward strand.
TTATTCTTCATTAAAAGGCCAGAACCCCTTATTTCCTCTTAAGGTCAAATAATGAAAGGTCAGTCTTTCATCTCCCAGGAAAATGGCAAAGCCTTCTCCTTTAGTCTCTATAGCAGGGCTTCTCAAAAGGAGCCTCAGATGTTTGAAAAACTAAACTAGCCGGCATTTTAAAACTACACAGGAGAGAAGGAATGCTGGGAATTGTAGTTTTATCTGGAAGGACAGCCTGATCTATAGGCGCACACACAGATTTCAGACAAACCCTGTCAGATCCAACATATTTCTTTAAAATGTACAAGACAAAATAAATCCACAATGTTGTCGAACCAGCGCGATATGGCCAACTGAACGGATCAAAAACGTCCTGTCAGATGGTAACAGGTCCCTTAAGATGAACAATTAATATGTGAGAGTTCAACCATCTGCCCAATGGAGATGGAAATATATAGATTACTAGTACCCCATATACTATAAATAGTATACTATTATAACACCATATATATATAAGATAGATATATATATACAACCCTATAATATAAATATAATAAGCTAGTATACTAAATACACCCATATATATAAAAAATAGTATACTATATATACACCCATATATATAAATAAAGCTAGTATACTATATATACACCCATATATATAAATAGAAGTATACTTTATATAACACCCATATATATAGTATATATATACGATAGTTATATATATACCCCATAAAATATAGAAGTCTGTATACTATATATAACCATATTAAAATAAGATAGTATATACTATTATATCACACCATATATATAAATAAGATGTAACTATATATACACCATATTTAAATAGATAGTTATACTATATATAACACCCATAATATATATATATATATATAAGATAGTATATATATATACACCTATATTATAAGATAGTATACTATATATACACCCATATATATAAATAAGCTAGTATACTATATACACACCCATATATATATATAAGCTAGTATACTATATATACACCCATATATATAATAATGCTAGTATACTATCTATCACCACATATATATATATAAGATAGTATACTATATATACACCCATATATATAAATAGGATAGTATACTATATATACAACATATATAATATAGTAAGATAGTATACTAGATATACACCCATATAATATATATAAGATAGTATACTATATATTCACACACCATTAATATATAAGATAGTATACCTATATATACACCAAAATTAATATATAAGCAGTAACTATATATACACCCCTACATATATTAAGATAGTATATATATATACACCATATATATAAAGCTAGTATACTATAATACACCCATATTATTAAATAAGATAGTTATCACTATAGATTACCCCCATTAAGATAATAAGATAGTATATACTATAATAACACCCATATATATATATAAGATAGTATACTATATATACACCCATATATATAAATAGATAGTATACTATATATACACCCATATATATAAATAAGATAGTATACTATATATACACCACAATTTATATATAAATAAGATAGTATACTTATATACACCCATATATATATAATAAGAAGATAGTTAGACATATATACACCATATACTATATAAGATAGTTACTATATATACACCCACATATTTATATATAATAAGATAGTATACTATATATACACCCATATATATATAAATAAGATAGTATACTATATATACACCCATATACATATATAAGATAGTATACTATATAAAACCCATATATATAAATAAGATAGTATACTATATATACACCCCGAGTATATAATATATAGTATATAGTATAGATATATATATATACACCCATATAATAATATATATAAAGATAGTATACTATATATACACCCATATATATATAAGAGTTACTATATATACAACCATAATAAATAAATAGTATACTATATATACACCCATATATATAATAAGATAGTATACTATATATACACCCTATATATAAAAAAGATAGTATACTATATTACACCCATATACATATATAAGGATAGTATACTATAATCACCCATAATATATAAATAAGATAGTATACTTATATACACCCATATATATAAATAAGAGTATACTATATACACCCATATATATAAAAGATAGTATACTATATATACACCCATATTATATTATATAAGATAGTTAACTATATATACACCACCATATATATAAATAAGTAGATATATATATATACACCCATATATAGATAAGATAGTATACTAATATACACCCATATATATATATAATAAGATAGTATACATAATACACCCATATATATAAATAAGATAGTATACATATATAAACCCCATATATATAAATAAGATAGTTATCTATATATACACCATATACATATATAAGATAGTTATACTAATATACAACCCATATATATAAATAAGATAGTATACTATATATACACCAATATATAAAATAGATAGTATACTATATTACACCCATATATATATATATATATATATATATATATAATATAAGATAGTATACTATATATACACCCAATATAAAATAAGAAGTATACTTATATATACAACCCACATATTTATATATAAATAAGATAGTATACTTTATATACATATATAGATAGTTATACTATATATACAACTATATATATATAAATAACATAGTATACTATATATACACCCATATATATAAATAAGATAGTATACATCCAACTATGACCAAAAATAAATAATACATAACAGAAGCCTAGTGGACACCCAATTGAATTGCTTATATTTTGTATTACCATTGTATTGTAACTTAAAGCCTGCCCTTTCTCTGGATAGATTAAAGCATCGTTCAATAACTTGACCAATTTTTTAAGCCCAGTCACCACTTGAAGGTTGCTTTATTTGCTGGGTCCTACTTGAACCTTTGTTACTTTAGTAACTTCTTCTTGGGAAACATTTCTCAATGTTTTCGTTATATTTTTATTATCCTGCCTTTGATGAGTATATAGAACTCATCCTATATATATATGCTTGTTGCTTTGGAGGTGTGAGCAAGCCTTTAGAATTGTTGAATCCACCCAAAGTGGGTCAAGTGTTCAAGTACTTAGGAGCTGGGATGGAGAGTAAAGCTTCATACAGACGGAAGATTATGGCCACAACCTGCAACGATCGGGCGTTGCGCCCGATAATCGTGACTACGTTACGTGGGTTGTCATTGCAGGTGCCAAAAGAATTGGCCATACAAAGTTACAGGTGTATGGGACCATTACAGGGCAATGATGTACCATGTCAAGTGAGTTTCTTTAACATTGCAGTTTTGGGTTGGAGACTTTCAGCTACTATCGGATCAGTACATCTGTTACGCTGATATTTTGAACTGCCACAAGTACCGCCTTAAAGGCACACCACACAGGGTTATTAGGACACCACCCCTTAATATAGAATAGTAAGAGTGAATATTTACATGCTAGTTTACATTGGGTTAGCCTCTTTCCGGGGCAGTGCACAATCCAGTATAACTAGATTAGTAGCAGTGAAAGGTAATAAAGGTTCTAACAGCGCCCCTAGTAAAAAAAATCAGGTTGCCCATTTCAAGGTGGATACACTGTACCAATCTGCAAGATTCTGTTGGTATCTTTGACAGAAGGAGTACACAGTTGAAGAGCATTCTCCCTATATAGTATATAGGGAATGTTCATGCCAAACATCACTCCTACGATTGCAGCTGACTACCTTAACTCCGTACCGGGAGCTGGGCCACGAAGAGGGAAATATTTCATCCACTAGACTGTTACCAAACCTTAGTGTTGTCACAAACATGGTTGTCAACAGTACACACTTTCCCGATAAAGGGCCAATCTGGCCTCAGGAATTAGAATGAAAGTTTGTCTGTGTCGTACAATCTCCCCATCTAAAGGGGAAACTGACCACGACTGTAGTACACCTTTAAGAGACTAGCATGTGCCAATGATGTCTTCCTTGTGGTGCTGGTGACCAGACGTCTGCCACGTCCTCAATGAAGTTACAAGTAGTTACCACACACAACAAGAGAAATAATGGGTTTAGGACCCCTCATAAAGTGCAACAAAAAACATTTGGGGGACCTAGGCAACCCTTCAGATGAAGAGTGGCTAGGTCCCCTATAACATTTTTGTTGCACTTAAAGGGTTAAAATAAATGGGTTAGGACCCTTTCACTACTTGTGTGTGCGGTGGTAATCCCTTTAACAGGACAGAATGGTACAGCGTAACCCAGCTTAAACACCCATGATTATTTGCCATCAGTCCCAATGGGTCCCAATAAATATACAAACAACCATGTGACATCCGCACCAGAGCATTTCTGTAATCAGCTCCAAACATTTTCCATTTACAAAGGTTTTATTCCATAGCACAGAGGGGAGTTAGACAATGATGCCGTACTGCTCAGAACATCTGTATACTTGGAGATTTGTTTCGACTATTCTTCCTGCTGCTTTCGGAGGTTTTTGGAACAAAAAAAAAGTTTCACATAGTGCAGATTCAGACATTTAACTGGGTTGATCTGGTTGGAACAGTGAAATACGGTTATTGAAAAAGTGGGTCAGGAAACTGCATTCACTCTTAGCCATGTTATATGTTTTAATAGGTGTCCCTACATTGTACAGCAAAAGCGGTCCCCTTTAAACTGCAGTTAACACTCCTATAAGCCTATGAAAAATCTTTAAATAACCCAGCAGAGTTATACTTAATCACCTATATTACTAGTTTGACATGCCACAGAAAACTTCTCCAGTTAGGGAATGCTGGATTGTAGTTTTCAGATTGGAGGGCTGCATGATGGACACAGCACGGTGACAAGCAGGAATAGCTCCATTAATTATCTCAGATCCAGAACCAAAGAATTCTCACTGATCAGGCCCTGTAGTATTACTAGTGAAATCATCACCCTGGGATACTCACTGTGATTATCTTCTTTTTCTTGTTATGCAGTTTTGACTCTACTTCTTTTCTCTTCTAGAGTTGCGGTCACTGTGATATTCCGCCAACTTCATGGCAAGGCGGCCAAGGAAGGCAAACTCAGAAGAAACCCTACAATTGTAAAAGCCAAGTAAAGCAAAACAATCACAACCATTCGACAAGCGGAGTGCCCGAGTATCGGTGCTTTAAAGATTCATTTTCCTAGAACTGCAGGTATAAAACCTTGATACAACAAGGTATGCAGTAATGCTCACTACCTACCACCCACTGGGTATAAAAATGTTTATCAAAAAAACAAAGCTTTAAACAGGCAAACATCTTAACCTCTTGACCCATTTACTTTGAGGCTTGCATCTAGGAAAGTACTGCCCTTAGAGGTCTCAGATGGTAGGGCATGGAAAGTTATCGCATTGTCGTAAAACTCAAACAATAAATAAATTCATCATCACTTACCTCTAGCAAAGGATTGCAGACTCACCAGACACAAAAAAGAAAAAGCTTAGATACAGCGGGACACCACTTAACTTCTTGCACCAATTCATCATGTGTTAGTACGAGGTTTTATAAAACTTTTTTTTTTTAAATTAAAATCAGCCCATGTAAGCAACTGGATTTGTGGCTAATCTGCAGCCGTAAACAGACGCAACTCCGTAGGTAGAACCACAACGGAATTTACCCAGCGCTGATAATGTGCGATTAAATAGCCTGCGGTAAAGAGTTTGAGGCTCTGGACAATCTCCCATTTACATCTTCAGGGTTGCTGGGGGGACCAGCAGTTAGTTCCGTATAATAATGTTCTATTCACACACCTTACGTGTTGGCTTAGGCAGCACAATTTTCAGGGCGGCAGGAACAACCATTGTTTTTCTGTAAAAGAAATATTTCAAACTGAAGAAACATTTGTACATCTGAGAGAAAAGCGTCCATCACTTATTTTACGTTTATACCTTGTCATAAGGAGGGGGGATGCATCAAGACTTTCATCGCTCCAGAGCAGCAATCTGGCCCCTCTTGGTCTTGTGCGGCAACATCCCTGTTTAACCAGAATACCGAAAACTTTCACAACACAATCACTGTGCTAATTATAAGCCCACATACAGTGTATGTAGTATCCACAGAAATCATCAGGTGCACAGTTCATGGATAGCCCGTGTGGCGTACACTATCCAAAGGAGTCTTAAAGGTTATCTAAAGCCACTGCACAGGACAGGTAAGTGTTGAGACGAGGAAAACAAGAGACATATTAGATGGTGTGAGGCCTCTGCCAACAGTTTCCCCAAATATCCGTCAGATCCATAAAGTGTGGAGTGGAAAGGATTGTTCTCCAACACAGCTACACCCAAGCAGCCGCTGTTGGCTAAAATCCCATTTGGAGAAATCCTTAACTATTGCTCCAAATTAAAAAGATATCCAAAGGATAGGCCACACTACCAAGTTTCACACACTTAGATCATGTTTTGAGACCCGTTAGAGTGAGAAACACAATGTGGGTGATACACACATCGCATACGTCATGCAATGCATTTCCATCGGCAGTAGAGCGGGGGCCATAGCCATAAGTGCACATCTATACACCGAGTAATATTCAGTTAATTATACAGACTCGCTACAACGAAATTAGAATTGTCTTTTAAAAACGAACCCTTAAGAGGGATTGGACTGAACTCTACAGCCATTTTATACTGGAAAATAAGGAGGCCGAGCACGGTATCTCAGGTGCTCGTAATTTAAAAGGAGGATATTTCACAACAAAATAGTATAACCTCTTCTTTTCCTTTAAAGGATAAAAAATTAAGTTTAGGTGATCTGTTCATGTACGGGAGAACCTGAATATAGTTAGGGTAAAAATGGCATACTCACGCCTAAAGTACAATTGTGGGGTAGGTATTTATGGATGAAAATGAATGGCAAGTTATCACTGAAACATTATGGTGCAGCCATCATAAAAACACGGTCCTATTTTCTAAATTAGACAAAGGTTTCCCCTGGGGTGATAAGCACCAGGATGCGTACGCTCTTACTAACCCACACCTAGCAGATCATTCAGGTAACAAAAACTATAGATTTCTGTGCTTGTTCCACCTAAACTGCCAGTCTAGAACCGTAATAAAACCTGGGAATTACACCCCCAAGGGAAGATGTCCTGTATTTGGATATGGCACAAGTAAATACCTCCTTAACGGTAGGCCTACCAGAACATGCGCTCGGTGCCGGAAATTGGTTAGGGGCCCGTGAGGGTTGGATGTTCATGCGTTTTGGCAGGAAGGCGAGGTATTTAACTGTTTGGAAAACACATAACCCCTAGTGTTTTACCCCAAAGAAAAAAAAGATCTAGGGAGCAAAAGGCAGAAGTATTCAGGACTCTAAAAACATCTTAAGATTAACCAAGAGCAGTAATAAGGAACATTTACAAACTTACGTTGTTGCGATAGAAATTGCCGAGGATATTTATCCCTCGACACCTAAAGACACCAACTGTGCGACCTGGGAAATGCGAGAACCTCATAAAGAGAAGAAAACCCCATAGTGCCACATTCCACACATGACATGACTTGTCTAGATGTAGTTACTCGAGGGTTCTCAGATGGTAGTGCCAGTGTCAAAGTTTGTCGCTTGTCGTTAAACCGAACATAATATTGTTCAATATCACATGACATCTAGCAAAGACTAAATTGCAAACACTCACCCAGCAAAACCGGCTGGCAACAATGGTGCACAGCCGCCAAGAGTTAGTGCCCCCTGCCTCGATAATCAAACTGGAAGTCGAAGAATGCAAGTGTAAGACTGGAGCTCGTTAACCTGGCGAACATCAGGTGCTTGATTCAGAAGGTCTCGGTCATGCATGGATAAGCGTTTCATAGGCATCAAACTCAAACAATAGAGAAATCATCACAGGCATGTTCTCCAGAACTGTCTTACAACTCATGGTGCTCTACAGCTTGTGGAGTAGTTACATCACAGAGGTTGAACGTTTTGTGCGCAGTTCTAATTAAGGAATTACACAAACCATGTGGATGAGCAGCACTTTCTAGCCAGTAACTAGAAAGTGGCAAGAAATCATTCAGTAGTTTACTAGACTCTAGAAAAGAAAAGCCAAAATGTCAGACTAGAAAACACACTGGGAACTATGCAACTGTTACAAGGGGTGACGGGGTGAAATTTACCTTACATTAAAAGGACATGTTCCACCCTATAGAATTCAAATCCCCACACACCAAACCCCTAGATTAGTTACGGTCCAACACGTCCTTGAAGCCAGAAATAGACCTTTACCTCTTTTGATCTTCGGACTCTTGTAAGGTTCAGAACTGTTAAGATAGCACAGGACTAGAGGAGGAAAGATCCGATGCAGCAGTCATAGGACGACATGCAGACTGATGTTTCAGCAATTCTGTCAGAAAGTGGAATCACATGGATAGGAGCTTTCTGGGTTTGAGAGACCTATGAAGGCGATTGCTGATCTCCGAGGATAACGGGGCGTAATATGGTATTCTGGGGGGGTGGGTACTGATCAGCTTTAAGGGTAGTAATGTTAATTATTCTGGGGTGGGAATCTGAATCAGAGTGAGGGGGTAGAATATGACATTTTATGGGGGTGGCGGGGGGTGGGACATACTGATCAGAGTTAGAGGGGTGGGTAGATTTTTATATGTGGGCACATGATCGGTTAAGGGGGTAGTAATTATTACAGTTTTTGTTCGGGGGTGAACATTACTGATCAGAGTTTTAGAGGTGTGGTAGTAATTATTCATTTATTCTGGGGGTGGAACATTACTGATCAGAGTTAGAGGGGTTAGTAATTATTACATTTTATCTGGGGGTGGACATAACTGAATCAGAGTTAGAGGGGCTAGGGCGGTAGAATTATGTAACATTTTATTCTGGTGGGGGGGGGAATAACTGTCAGTTTAGAAGGGTGTAATACGATTACATTTATTCTGGTGGGTGGACATTACTGATACAGAGGAGAGTTAGAGGTGGGGTAGATATTATTACATTTATTCTGGATGTGGAATACTGATCAGAGTTTAGAGGGGTTAGTATAATGATACTTTGTAGTCTGGGGGTGGGACATATGATCAGCGTTAGGGGATCGTTAGTAATGATTACATTTCATTTGGAGAGAGTGGACATTATGATCAGCGCCCTAGATGGGGTAGTAATTATACATGTGATTCTAGAAGTGGACATGCCCATTATAGTGTTTGTACAGCCACCAGAGAACTCTATTTAAAAATTCCCAACCCAATCAACCCAATTCAAAGGCCACTTAATTCCATTAGTCTACAAGCTGGATGGTGTCCATGGCCAGGGAATATGTAACCGTAGCCATACAGGGGATGATCCTGTTGACAGTTTCATTATCGAATTGATCATCCGTGTCTGCGCATGTTTGAATCCAGAAGACGAGTTCTTTGTAAGAATCCCGGGATAATGATCATCCGAACCTCGGACAGAGCCTTTGTTTGGAAATTAAAATCAAGTATAAAAGAACTAAAAAAACCCAATCTCCATCCAACTCACTACAATGGGAAGGTGCTGTAGGAATCAGTTAAATTTCATTTCACCCCATAGACCGACCGGCATTTTAGTAGCAAGATCAGGTAAGGGGGAAGTTTAAGGTAGATTTTCATATCCAAGTTTCCTCGGGACTGTCCCTGACAGTTGGTGCGGAAGGTCAATGGTCTGGACACACTAAGTCCATGTGGCCATAGATTCGGTTGCCAAAGTGAGATGTGTCGGGTCTCTCCTCGGGGAAACAGAGACGGCCGATCACTATCCAATGGTGTGTTGTGGGGGATGGAGGAACGATTCACGTGTTTGGTAAGTCGGGCGTTCAATCCAGGTCACCAGCCCAACCAGCCGAGCCGATAGTGCTCTCAGTCAGTCCGACCGCCAATCACAGACGCGCAGATGATCATGGGAAGTGTAGTTCTTTATTCTCCAGTAGTAACATGTTGTGCCCATCTGGGTATTACAGAGGGCAATAGATCCCAACTCGCCGCCCCCACCCTACCCCCGAACCCCCCTAACCATTCCCCCCGAACCAGCCCAGAACAGAATCTTTCCATCGACACCGACATCTTCAAACTGCCCTCACGTAATAAAAACCCGCAAACCAGCGAGACACCTCACCTGGACCTCGCATCGTTAGGCTGGCCGGATGGGAAAGGTGCACGGGATGCTACGGGGTCTCCTTAAACAGCGACCGGGCTGGAGCGGAAATGACCGTCAGAAACCGTCACCGAGAACCGGAAAAAGTCGGTCAGGGATAATAAGTAGGAAACGGAAAGGAGGTGATATAGGGGACAGGCGGTGGATTCATGGGCACAGGGAGGGTGTTATTAACAGAGGGGAGGGATGGCAGTAGGGGCACAGGGGGTGTGACTTATTAATGGGGCCAGGGAGGGGTATTTACTGTATTACAGGGAGTGGGAATGGGTGACTGTTATTACAGGGGGCACAGGGACAGGCATGGGGGTGGACTTATACATGGGGCACGGTGTTACATTACAGGGGGAGGGGATGGGTGGACTGTTTATTACAGGGGGCACAGGAGGGATGGCATAGTTGCAACATTCTCAAAAAATTCTGAGGGAACACAGTTTTAAAATTGTGTGGCCACCACAAGTTAGCCCCTCTCCAGACCTTTCAGTTCACGCTCACTTTAATGAAAGATAGGACAGAAAGAAGTAAATAGACGACGCACCGAAAGAGCTAGGAAGAGGATAGACCAACAGAGACTAGAGGAGACCAACATAGGGAGGAAAAGAGACAGCAGGGGACAGACAGAGCCGCTAGAAAGACAGATAGTTAGATTAGAAGACAGCTATAGGAACAGACCAGAGCTAGAGAAACAGAGATAGATAGATAGATAGTAGATAGATAGCAGAGTTAGAAGATAGATAGCAGAGTTAGATAGATAGATAGATAGCAGAGTAGATAGCCTAGATAGATAGAGATAGCAGCGTTAGATAGCTAGAAGATAGATAGATAGATAGCAGAGTTAGATAGATAGATAAAGAAAGATAGCCCAGAGCGTAGATAGATAGAAGCAGGTTAGATAGATAGATAGATAGATAGATAGCAGAGTTAGATCGATAGAAAGCAGATAGTTAGATAGATAGATAGAATAGATAGATAGATAGATAGCAGACGAGTTAGATAATAGATAGCAGAAGGAGTTAGATAGAAGATGGATAGATAGATAGATAGTATAGATAGCAGCGTTAGATAGGATAGTAGATAGATAGATAGCAGAGTTTAAGAGTTTAGATCATATATTAGATAGATGATCTTATTTAGAAGATAGATAGAAAGAGATAGATAGATAGCAGCAGAAAATAGATAGCGAGATAGATCGCAGAGTTAGATAGATAGAATAGACAGAGAGTAGATAGATAGATAGATAGATGATAGATAAGATAGCAGAGTAGATAGAGAGATAGATAGAAGATAGATAGATAGCAGAGTTAGATCGATAGATAGATAGATAGATAGATAGATAGATAGATAGATAGCAGAGTAGATAGATAGAGAGATAGATAGATAGATAGATAGCCGAGTAGATAGATAGATAGCGAGTTAGGATAGAAGATAGATAGCAGAAGTTAGATCGATAGATAGATTAGCAGGAGAGAGGACGAAGGGAGTTGGAGTAGTTGAGGGGAGAGGAGTGGAGTCAGTAGTGGAGAGAGTAGAGGGATGAGGAGTTGGAGATGGCGGCGAGGAGGAGCGGGAGTTAGGAGTAGGAGTGGGGAGGGGGAGTAGCGGAGGAGAGAGTGTTGAGTGGAGAGGAGAGTTTGGGAGTGAGGAGTTGGAGAGTCGGAGAGAGGAGTAGGGAGGGAGGGAGGAGAAGTAGGAGTGGGAAAGTGAGGGTAGTGGGGGAGGGGAAGTGAGAGTTCGGGAGTGAAGGGAGAAAGGGAGGGAGCGTGGAGGGAGGGGAAGTAGGGAGTCGGAGTGGAGGAGGGAGTGGCGATAAGGGATGAGAGGCAGGAGTGGAGGAGGGAGAGTGAGGGAGGAGTGAGGGGGAGTGAGGTCGGTTAGAGTTTAGGTTAGGGAGTATGTAGTTCTGCATTATGTGTCAGATTCTTTTTGAGTAGTTTACATACTTTTTAATATCTGGGTGAGTTATGTGATGTTTTGAGTAGTGGTTGGGGTAAAAGTAAAAGAAAACGTTAATAGGCTAGACACGGTATGTTGTAGCGATGAGTGAGAAAAAACGTGTCCGCGTAGTGTTAATCCGAAGTTAAAAGTGAACACGTAGTTTACGTTGGTGGCCAGATAGGAAAACTCACATGTCCGAGGGAGGGAGAGAGGTAGAGTGAGCTGGGTTGGACATTCTTGCGCGCCAACATAGTTCACGCAATGTCAGAAGACACCTTACGGGCCCATTCAATTTGTGCAGAATCGAAAGATTCTGGTAAGTGTCACAAGATGATGAGATGGGTCAGACAAGGGGAATGGTTGACGGCGTAGTGAGGGAGAGGGGGGATGTGTAGAGTTATGGAAGAATGGGTGTAATTGGCTATGTCCAGAGGCCATGCTGGAACATAGAGGACGAAGAATGGGTGAGTTGTTATATGGAGATAAAGTGAAGCCGTGTTGAAGTGGGGGAGTTGGGGAATGGAATTAGCAACACCGATGCGAATGTGCACTAGAGTCTGGGAACCGCAAAGTCTTTCGCTAGGAGGGAAGGAGAGGGCAGAGTATTTTTTCCGACCAACAGTCAGTTAGTAGAGTTGGCTGTGTGTGTTGCTTGTGGCACTTCTAGTTAGGCGTGTGGTACACTAGCAGAGCAAGAGAGTTTAGGGGTGGAATGATGCAGCAAGCAAGTAGACCAGGAGAGTTCTGACACGCAATGTGTGATCAAAATTGTATCGTCAAGCGCAGAAGGGGCAGAAGTGAAGAGAAAAGGAGAGAAGAGATTGGGAGAATGAGGTTACGTAATAGCATTGACAGTGTATAAGAGGGAGGCGTATGATGGAGATACACAAAGTGAGAAGACTATTAGTAAAGGTGTAAGTAGGAGAGGTTGGTGAGGGATGGGAGAAAGACTTACTAGTGTGGTCAGAGGAAAGCACATGGTAGGTAAGCAAGGTGAGAGGAGAGGAGGTTGGAGAAGATGTATATGAAACTAGCATTTTGTATAGTGAGGATGGGACCGTGGTGACGTTACCTTCGGCCAGAGCAATGAAGTGTATGTATGGGGAAGATGAGGACAGGGTTAGTGGGAGGTAGGTGGTGCGGAGGGGGAGGATATGTAGGGGCAACGCTTAGTGTTCTGACGCTATAGAAAAGGGTTCTTTCCCGATGGAGATAGGGCGAGAGTAGACAGTGCAAGAACAGGGGAAAGAGAATTTAGGGTGAGAGTATGAGAATGGTTTAAGTGCTCTTCGAGTGCTTTTCAGAGAATATCAGGCAATTAATAACTTTTGTAGTATGCAGCATGAAACATGTATCTGTTTCCATAGTCTTCTCAACTTAAGAGTTGTAGATTCCCACCAAAAAGCTCTATGTTCTAATTAGGGGAGAGTTGGTATGAGATGAGAAGGAAAGAGAGAAAAGAGGCAAGGGATAGGGATATAGCATGAGCTGCGAGTCAAAGGGGCCACTGTTATAATGTAGTTACTTGCAGCAGCTTTTACCTGGATTAGAACTGTTTTCCCCTCAGTACTATTAGCTGTGAGATCTCAAGTCTCCCCCTCCTTCCTTCACCCTCAGTTGCATTTGCAAATCGCAAATTCTGTTACTTTGCAGAGAGTGTGTGGAGTCAGGGCTCTTGATACTAGATACAATGTTCCAAGGGACAAGATGAACAAGGAGGAGGAAAGCAGGTTCTCACTCAGACAATCGTAACAGCTGTCAGGGAATAGATTGCTAGGGAGGAAAAAGAAAGGCACCAGGATCAACATAGGCAACCCTAGGTTCTTTGCCTAGGGGCCTATGATGCCTAAAAACGGCCCTGAGTGTGGACCGTGGGGGCCCCTACATGAACAAACGGAAACATTTCTCAGAGCGCGCCCCTCTGAGACAGGGACAACTTAAAAAGGTGACCAAGGTTTTAAGTTTAAAAAAAAAAAAATCCTAGCTCCCTACCAATAGCCGAATTTCAGCAAAAGTCAAGTCAGTATTAAAGATGCTTCCAGTCAGACACCAGTCGAGTAAGTCAGCCACCCTACCCACCAACAGAAGCACACCTATCGGTCCCTGTGAAACAATGCTTCTTTCAATGTGCCGAACCTGGTCTGCCAAAAGGCGGCATTTTTAAAAAGTTGTTTCAAGGGTGTCAACAAACCCTAGGAACACCCCTGTTGGTGACAGAGGGGTGTGTCACTTTGTGTCATTTAAATTTGTATGCTATGTTTTAGGAGCTGAACTTCTCCTGAGTGGTTTAAAAACTAGGTACTACACTAATACAATCCTTCCTCCTAGAGAGCCGATCGGTAGAAAAAGCCTCGAGCGGTCGGTAAGGAGGAAGGATTGTGTTCATGGCAAAAGCAAGCCGCATCTGTCAGTTAGGCAAAGCCGATCGTGTGGTTCCGCATGACAGTTGTGCTTTTATGACCTGTCCAATCGTTCGTTCGTGCGATTCGATCGAGTGCGATGGGCCACATCAAAAAGCGCAACAATAATTTTTGCCAAGCCGACCAACCCAAAAAAACACTGATAAGATAAATGACGGTTCTGTTGGCCGAATTCTTGTATCGTGTGTACCATAGCTTAAGTTAACGTATAGGGTGTATATTTATTTCGTATGCGCATTTCTAATTATTCATCCAGACCCATCACAATCTACACAAAATGTCTTTATGATTGAGGTGTGAAAAAGACTGGAGTCCCAAGGAAACCCACAAAGCACAGGGCTCGAAAAATCGGAGGGAGTCAGAAGAACACAATAAAACTCAAGTGAGAGATGTGTTCAAGGAGGATTCAAACCCAGGACACTTCAGTGCTGTTACGTTAGCAGTTTTACTATGCATTTGTATTGCAGTTTTAGGGACACAAGGCATTTTTTTTTATATTAAAGGCTAAAATGCAATCGGCAACTATACTGACATTTTTTGTGGCAGGGTTAGCATGTGTGCCCCAAGGTGTGCGTCGATGCGCCTACGAATAAGGTTAATCAGAGCGCAGCAATCTCGAATTCTTTGACGCAATCGCAGCTTTCCGATTAAGAACACATTGGGTGTGTGACCACAATGCGTGCGCAGAACAACGCGGCTTGTGTCACGCCACCAGGAAGAATGATGTGCAAACATGAGCGTTAAAGTTGCGTGCCTTCCGTGCCGAGAGGGGGAGCGTAGTTTTTACACAGTGTGCGCCTATGTGAGCCTGACAAGATTATTCTATACTTGCTTAGCGGCTTTTGCAGTTGTGAAGTAGCCTTAATCAAATTGAAACTTCTTTTTTTTTGTATTATGGAGTATTGTGATATAATTTCTAACTGCTTAGGTATCATTTGTGTTAATACCATGTTAATTCAAATACCATATGACTGCGTACATCATTTATCCATGTGGGAGAAAAAGTTCCAAGGAAATCGGGGGGGGGGGCTCTCTATCCTTCCAAATGTCAAATAAATATTTTCAAAAGTCAGCCACAAGGAGGGACATGTTGGGGGCTAACAAAGCAGGCATAAGACCACCTTAGGATAAAGTGTTCATGTGCACGGCTAAAGAAGAGTGGTAACGGTGTTATCACCACTTTACATAATCATTTAAATAGGCTTTTACAACATTTTTAAAGAAAGAAGCAAACGGAAAAACATTTACTTTTTCATGGATATGTACAACTACAGATTTCTCAAATTTAAAAGACTACTTGTTACCAACAGTTTAAAACAATGAATGAGGTTACTGACACATGGTGATTTGTTGTGGATGTAATTAAACCCCATATTTGCATCCCATTATATGTGGAGTGGGGGGCCTCTCTATTGGTGGAGAAGTGTGATATCCTGTGTAGTGGTTATTAGAAACAGGAAATCTATAATTATGAAGATTCAGGACTTCTCTTGATTATTATTATTTCCAGAAAAGCAGGAAGCATATTTAACTGTTGTGTTTACCTTAAACAAAGCAGTTACAATTTTTTCATTTGGTTCTTCCCTTTCATTCCTCAAATGTTTTCCACTTTTGTTGTAAATTGTTCTAAAAAAGCTCTAGAGGAATTAAGGAATTAAGATAGAGTTTTCAAAGCTGGGTTAAGTCAAAACATGTGGATTACATTACATACCTTTCATCGAAGGTGTTGGGGGGCTTTTAGTAAACAGGGCTCAGTTGCTGGGAAGGGAACAAGAGTTTGATTTTGCATTGGATAATGCACTGCCCAATTACTGTCTAAAGCAATTTTAGAGATACTAGTAATATATCAGATGTAGGGTGAATCTCTCAAAGCTTTTACATGCTCGAGTAGGAAGCTAGGGGAATAGCAATTTAGTCACTGACACCGACTGTGATGCCATCTGCCACATCCATGACTCATCTAATCGGAAGCACTAGAAAACAAAGAGGGGTAACAGACCATCAGGCAGAATTCCATTTTAGACTTGCATCTCCGCTCTCTAGCCATTGCTGTTTGGGGGGTGGGTGGAGGTAACTATATACAGTTTCTCACTTGAGAGGTAAACTCTTGTTTTATCAGTTCATATCTTTAGACATAAGGGACTTAAATTTACACCCTTAATTTAACAAATGTTTAAGAAAGAAAAACTGAAAGTTTGGCCATTTGTAATGTACATTTCAAGCTAAAATATTGGTCACATCTTGCCCTCAAGAATGCAGATTAACGCCATGTAACATTTGCCGTTCTAGCCACTTTTCTCACCCCCCTTCAGTCCTGGACTATTCCCAGTCTTGCTAACAGGAGACACTTGTTGAGTTTCTTCCCATTGAAGAAATCCAGGAAGGGGCAGGTCAAAGAACAGCAGGAGCAGGGGAAGTTTGACAGCTTCATTTGAGGCACACACCCAGGGGTGAGAACTGGTCAAGTATATTTTTTGGGTACTATTCATGAGGGGGATTTGTGTTTAATAATAAGCTCTTTAATATACCACCATTATTACAGATAGATACCATTACATCAATATATCATTACAAATCCTTTAATATATCAACATACACATTGTCACCGATTCTGTCTAATAGTATTAAACTATATAAATATAATTCCCAACAGATTAGAAAATATTAACATTACGGAGATCCAGTAATGTATAATAACTATATATATACGGTAACTAATAACCAACAGATCCCATTGTATATTAATATACCATCGTTATTACAGATAGATCCCATTATATAAATATATCATTACCAACAGATCCTAGAAAGTATTAACAATCCTGTTATAACTATTACTGATAGATCCAGTTAATTTCCAACAGATCCCATTATATTATTAGTGAGTCCCACTGCATTCTGTTGGTAATATATAGCAGTCTAGTAGAATGTAATGTGCTGGGTCATTCACAAAGTGAAAAGTCTCTAAACACACACGGGTCAGTTCTGTTGCCAGGACCCCCTAGGGTTGCAGGGGCCCAACGTCAGATCTGTGGACCCCTTGGGTTGCAGGGGCCCACCGTCAGAGGATAGGAGTTAGACATCCCTTAGAGTTCTTGATGTCTATATAAAGGTACAAGGACACAGACGGAGTGTATACGGTAAGCTCTGGGTAGCGGCGCCACTCCTTTATTATAAGGGATATGTATCCCCTATCTGTAAAGGATAAGGATTTAGAGGGCACTGAGGAGTTCCTGTGTCTCAGAGTCTAAAGGGTGACGGCGGATTGACATAACAGACTGAGTTATACAGGGAACTCTGTGTACCATCATGATTATAAGCCGGATAATGTATCCCCTACTGTAATTATAGGTATATTAAATCCTGAGAGTTCTGTGTCTATAGAAAGGTACAAGGACAACGACTGAGTTAGAGGCAGGAACTCTGGTTACACAACTCAGTATTAGAAGGGATAATGTATCCTACTGTAAATTATAAGGTATTTTAGAAATCACCTTGGAGGAGTTCTGTGTCTATATAAAGGTACGGACACAGACTGAGTTTAAACACGTGAAAAATCTGGTAACCACTCATGATTATAGGGATAATGTATCCCCTACTGTAAATTATAAAGGATAGTTAAAAGGAATGCGAGAGGTCGGTGCGCAGATAAGGGACAAGACACAGACTGAGGTGATACAAGGGAACGCTGGTTCTCTGCGGGGTGGGTAGTGGGTGAGTAACAAGACATTTGTAGATTGTGAATGGTCAAAGCAAAAAAACGCGCTGGTTGTGAATTATAAGGTGACGGAAGTAGACGGAGAAGTCACTGAGGAGTTCTGTGTCCTATAAGGTACAAGGACACAGACTGGGGAGGGAAACGGTTTTAACTAGCAGGTAGACTCTGTTGTGCCACGCATGGATTATAAGGATAATGTATCCCCTCCCTGTACTTACAAAGGATATAGCAGTCCTGAGGAGTTTCTGTGTCCATATACAGGTACCAGACCCCGCTGGGTGTTCAACAGTGACTCTGGGTAACTACTCCTGTAGTCTAAGGGATAATGTATCCCCTACGAGTAATTATAAGGATCATTAAAATCACTGTGAGGTGGGGTGATGGGTTGTCTACTGTGTCCATATAAAGGTACAAGGACACAGACGGAGTTATACAGGGAACTCTGGTCTGCCACTCATGTCTTATACCCGGATAACACTTGGCCCCCTACTTGGTAATTCAAGATATTAAAGTCCCTGAGGAGTTCGGTGGCCATAAGAAAGGACAAGGGACCAGACTGGGTTATACAGGGAACTCTGGGTACCACTCATTGTCTTATAAGGCTAAGGGTATCCCCTACTGTAAGAATAATGATATTAGAATTCACTGGAGTTCTGTGTCCATATAAAGGTACCAAGGACAACAGACCTGAGGTTAGACAGGAACTCTGGGTACCACTCATGCTCTTTCATGGCTCATGATCCCTCCTGTCCCCCTTTACTCCGGATCTATAGAAGTTCACTGAGGAGTCTTTGTCTATATACAGTACAAGGACCTCAGACGAGTTATACAGGGAACTCTTGGTCCCACAACTCCAGGTATTATAAGGATAATGTATCCCCTACTGTAAATTCTAAGGATAGGGATTAGAAGGCACTGAGGAGTTCTGTGTCCCTATAAAGGTCGAGGACACAGCCGTGGTATACAGGGAAACCTCCTGGGTGCCATCTGCATGTATTATAAAGGGATAATTTATCGTGTGTGGCCCACACTGGTAAATTACAAAGGATAGTAGAAGTCACCTGAGGGTTCTGTGTCCTATAAAGGTACAAAGGAACAGACTGGTTATACCAGGTAACTCTGGGTACCACTCATGTAATTATAAGGATAAGTATCCCCGACTGTAAATTATAAGGACTATTAATAAGTCACTGAGGAGTGATTGCTGTGTCCATATAAATGTACAAGGACACAGACTACGTGATTTATACATGGAACTCTGGGTACCCAAACCTCATGTATATAAAAGGATATTTATCCCCTACGGTAAATTATAGATTTAGAGATCCAATGAGCAATGTCTGTGACCATATAATGGAGTCTGCCTCCTAACTACTTGTGCTTATCGTCAGTTTGCACTACCCCTTCCGACCCTGCTGCCTAGGCAGTAGCAGCTAATTTTTTGAAGCCGGAGTATCAGGTGGGTTAACATGTTGGAGTTCCGGGACCAATATAAGAAGCACTTAGGCCTTTGTACTTAGATGTGTTACCTGAACGTCGTTTGAGGATAAACAACACACATTGTAAGGGATTAGTAAGTAAGAACATCTAACCACGATGGGAGAATCAAGCAGAATGAGGTACTTAGATGAAATAACAAAATATCTATTATGGAAATTGAAACAGGGATTGTATTTGTCACAACATTCCTTAAACGACACAGATATGTGGCGGGGTGGGGGTCTTAGAATTCAATTGCCCTCATGAGTTTCTCTCACCTGTTGTCCATTTTCCCTGCATTCGCCCTTTTAAGTAACCGTAAGTGGCGGCGACAACACCGTGTCAAGGGTCCCTCTAAGGAGGCCAATTGGACTGTGCGCATCAAAAGTAAGTGTGGGGGGCGCCAGACCACACTTACAGGCCAGGAAGATGGGGAGGGGGGGCGGCCACTGGAACCGGGTGCACAGACCGGCAAAAAGGGGGGGGCCCACGCGCGCACAGCTTAGAGGACCGCACTGCCGAGTGGGCATGTCCCGGCTGACCATTGCGCGTCCTGTTGTTAGAGAAGCGGATATGTTGGTGAGCCCGTGAGACGTTCCCCATGTCCCAAAATTGTTATTGGAGGGCAATGCAAGTAACAGGTTATATGTACGGCTATAAATATACGGTGTGGTGGATTATTACAGTTTATATATACAGGTATTATGTACGTCTATCATATACAGGTCTTATGTAAATCGATAATATACGGTTATTAGTCCAAGTTTATAATATACCTGTTATTCTGTTCCATCTATAATATCCCGCGTTATTATTATAAATTGTTATAATATACGGTTATATTACAGTTTTTCTCATATACATGGGGTTAGTTATGGTACAGTTTATACGTATACACGGTTACCTATCTTTAAAAGTCTTAATATACGGTTATTATGCCAGTTTATATATCCATGGGTATTATGTACCAGTTTATAATATAACAGGTGATTTAGTTAAAGTCTATAACAGACAGGTTATAAGGTACAGTTTATAAGTACCAGGTTATTATGTACAGTCTATAATATACAGGTTATTATGTACAGTCCTATAATATACAGGTTCGTTATGTACAGTCTTATAATACCAGGTTCTTATTAAGTCTATAATCTACAAGGTTAATTATGGTACAGTTAATAATATCGGTTATTAACACATTTACAGTTTATAATATACAGTTATTATTACAGTTTTATCAATCTACGTTACTTATTTACAGGGGTGTTTGTGTGTGTAATCGCGTGGGTCATAATTACAGAGTTACGGACGCCTCTCGCTCTCTGTCCGCACGTCCTATAATAGACAGTTATGAGGTAAAGTCTATAATATATCGGTTTATTATGTAGCAGTCTATAATATACAGGTTATTATGTCATCTATAATATCAAGGTTATTATTACAGTCTATAATAATACAGGTTACTGGTATAATCTATAGATACAGGTTATTATGTACAGTTTTATAATATACAGGTTATTAGTCCGTTTATAATATACAGGTTATTATTAAAGTCTATAATATACAGTTATTATGTACAAGTTTTATATATACAGTTATTATTACAGTTTTATAATATACAGGTTTATTAGTACAGTTTTGTAATAATGATAATAATTATGCCTAATAATATAATATTGATGCTAATGTAATACTCTCCTATCACTAATCATAATAATCCTATAAATAATTATAACATATGAATAATATCTAATCAGGAAAAGAACATACGGTTAACATATAATAATCCATGATAATAATAATCATGATCATTAGAAAGAGGGAACTGTTTAAGTCTACACTTGAATTTGTTGAAGAACTGCCTTTTTGAAGGGAATATGTGTGTTGCTGCAGTTTTAAAACTCATAAGGGGAATGCATTAGGTTGTATAAACCTTATTTTGGGAAAAAAAACTTTGTGTGTGTACCCAGCCCAAAGTGTGCTAATTTTGATCCAATCATCAGAAGCTAACAGCTGAATGGGTGGGCAAAATTAGCACCATTTCAATGAATCAATTTTATTGAAGCTCTCCCTCTGTAGTGTTTTTGACTTTCGTGACCCTTTAATATGCGGGGCCACAGTAAATGGGAGGGGTAGGTCATAGTTGTATGTAACTGTGCCACATGGGGTTAAAAAAACAAACCTTTTTTATTAGTAATCATATAAAAAAAATGCCTTTGTTACCTTTAGTAATGGCTGCCACATATGGATAAGTAAGATCAGTTTGATGTGTGTACCTGGGTCTGTTGAGGGGGTTATGCGGCTTGTGTGGTTGTATTAGGAACAATAAAATATGCTTTTATTGAGGAATAATCTAAATTAGTTGGGTGTTTTTTATTAGTGGTTACCCTGTTAAGTATGGCGGCCACGGGTTAATGGATAAGTAGAATCAGCTTAGTGTTTGTGTACTGGGTCTGGTTAGGGGGTATGTCTTTTTTGTGTTTATAACCATAAAAACATCTGTTTATTGAGGAATAATCTACATTAGTTTTTTTTTGTTTTTTTTGACTTTATTACCTTTTACATATGGCTGCACAAGTATGGATAAGTAAGATGTAGTAGTTGTGTACTGGGTTCTGGTTGATGAGGGGTATGTGCTTTTTGTGTTTTACAACCAACAACTATTTTGTATTGAGGGATAAATCTAATTAGTTTTTTTTTACTTTAGTTACCCTTTTAATATGGCTGCCAAGTATGGATAAGTTAGATCAGTCGGTGGGTGTGTAACTGGGTCTGGGTTGAGGGAGGGGTATGTCTTTTTGTGGTTTTTATAACCCTAAACTATCTTTTATGAGATAAATCTAAATAGTTTTTTTTTTATTAGTTACCCTTTACTATGCTGCCACATAATGGATAAGTAGATCAGTAGTGTGCTGTACTGGGTCTGGTGTAGGGGATAGGTCTTTTTGTAGTAACCATAAAAACTATCTTTTATTGAGGAATATCTAAATTAGTTTTTTGACTAGTAGCTACCTTTAAGTATGGCTGCCACCACGTAACTGGATAAGTAGCTCAGTAGGTGTTGTACCTGGGTCTGGTTGAAGGGTATGTCTTTTTTTGTGTTTTATAACCATAACAAACTTCTTATTGAGGAAAATCTAATTAGTTTTTTATACTTTAGTTACCTTTAAGTAGGCTGCCACAGTAATGGATAAGTGATCAGTAGGTGTGTGTACCTGGGTCTGGTTGAGGGGGTAGTCTTTTTTTGTGTTTACAACCATAAAACATCTTTTATTGAGGATAATTCTAAATTAGTTTTTTCTGACTTTAGTTACCTTAAATATGGCTGTCACCTAATGGATAAGTAGATCAGTAGTGGTGTGTACCTGGGTCTGGTTGAGGGGGTATTGTTTTTGTGTGTTTAAACCATATAAAACTATCTTTTATTGAGGATAAATCTATTAGTTTTTTTTGACTTAGTTACCCTTTAATATGGTCTGTCACCGTAATGGATAAGTAGATCAGTAGGTGGGTGTACTGGGTCTGGTTGTAGGGGGTATCTTTTTTGTGTTACAACCATAAAACTATCTTTTATTGAGGATAAATCTAAATTAGTTTTTTTGACTTTAGTTACCCTTTAATATGGCTGTCACCGTAATGGATAAGTAGATCAGTAGGTGTGTGTTACCTGGGTCTGGTTGAGGGGTATGTCTTTTGTGTTTAACCTCAAAACTATCTTTATTGAGGATAAATCTAATTAGTTTTTTTTACTTAGTTACCCTTTTAAGTATGGCTGCAACGTAATGGGAAGTAGATCCAGTAGGTGTGTTACCTGGTATGGTTGAGGGGTATGTCCTTTTTTGTGTTTTATAACCATAAAACTATCTTTTATTGAGGATAAATCTAAATTAGTTTTTTTTCACCTTTATTTCCTTTAAATATGGCTGCCACAGTAATGGATCAGTAGATCAGTAGGGTGTTGTACCTGGGTCTGGTTGAGGGGGTATGTCTTTTTTGTGTTTACAATACAACCATAAACTATCTTTTCCCATGGTCCTACACGGCAGTGGTTACTTGGGTTACGCCCCCTTGCTGTCTTGACTGACCAGGATTGGATAGCCATAAATTGCTCTTGCTCCTCCCCTTTGCCATCTCATTGTCTCATGTCCTCGTGCCTGCAGGATCAAGAGTCTCTCCTCCCTTACTTCACTTAGGATTGGGCTCCACTGCTCTTCCCAGGTCCGCACACTCCACTACTGTGCGGGTGCCGGGCGGATTAGCGCACGCCTCTCTTGATCATCGCGCGAGTCGCGCAAGCGTATGACGTCACGCGGTGCGACCCCGGAAGTGAGCCGGACAGCGCGCGAGTCTTAATACAACACTGGCAACATATCTCAGATGTTCCAAGCTTTAGGCCCCGCAATCCTGCACGCAGCCAGTCGGAGGCCTAGCGCTACCTGAACCCTACACTGCCTTACTCTGTAAGTACTGCCTAGATACTAGGGATGTCTTTTATTTGAAATACTGAATTTCTTCATGTTGTTTCAGCTATCTACTATGTCTCATCAGAAGAACAAGTTCAAGATCCCAGGGTGTGGACAACTACTATGAGCATACAACTATTTCATTACACATATTTTTATCATTGCATCTTTCATTTCAGCATTCTTCAGTCCTCACCCAGAGAAAGGAATAACACCATTATCAAAACTAGAACCATGAATGTGCTCTTTGTGATTGCCAACGCTCAGGGGGAAAAAGTATGTTCACAGAATGCTATATCTCTCAATCAAATCACACCTGGATCATCCGAACTGCTGGCCTCAGTAAGATTTATCGATTCTCCCTCAGCTCCTTCGCTATATCAATGATGGATCAGTTAAAACCTTGATATCTAATTTCCCAGCTCCTAATATCCCATCTACTTTAGATAGCACCAAGTGCATACTTTTGACCTGGGGCAACTTTATATTCAGACACGAAGAGAAGATCTACTCCAACAGATTGTACCTAACCATGAGGTTCTGCGCACCTATAAAAAAGATGAGGAATCATTAACAATTGCTGAACCTTCTCCTGTGGTTCAGTCAGATTAATTTTACTAATAGAAACACCGAATCTACTCTTTCTATGTTCATGAACATTCTCAAGACACCTTAAAAGCGATGCAAAATCCGGACAAAAGATTTCATGCACCCAATCTTTCTCACAACATATTCCCATATCAGCTGTAGATACGTCCCTCTGGGACGAACCACCAAGGTGGACCGGCATTACCAAACATGGTTATAAAAGAACAATGATTGCCACAGAAGACTCTACAGTCTTAAGAGACCCCATGGACAGAAAAGAAGACATCTTCCAAAAGATATATTCTCTGTCAGGTGCTTCGCTTAGACCATCCATAGCAATCACTAGTTTAGCCAGAGCCACACAAGATTGGCTTAACGATTTGGAAGAGGCTGTTAGAAATGGACAGCTCCAAGCAAGAAGAGCTTCGACTCATATCATTGATATGAAACATGCCAATGAAATTTTATATCTGAGCCTCTATGGACTCGATAAAATTATCGGCAAGTCAATGAGCGCTTCATATCAGCAGGCGAGCTATCTGGTGAGGCAATGGAAAGCGGATGTCCAGTCAAACAAACCTTTCCAATTCCTTTTGAGGGCAGTCTCCTCTTCGCTCTAAACTAAAGACTTATGAAGCCAATTCTGCTAAAAAATCAGTCTCCCACTACCAGAAAATTTCAGGAACCCTGCTCTCCATCCACATCCCACACAATTAGCGAGAGCAAGACAATATAGACCGGTAAGCATTCTCACAGAGATCTTGGAAACCTGAAGTTTTCCACAGCTTTTTCGAGGCAAAAACACTTGAGGCAAGCCAGACAGTTATGAAGTTATGGAGTCCAGTCTTCAATAGGGGGAGACTTATCGCCTTCAAGGAGATTTGGGCTCAAATATATCGGACTCTTGGTCCTCAAAATAATTCGGAGGGCTACAAACTGGAATTCGAACGCAGTCATCCTCCAAAACAATTTTTCAAGTCAAACCCCCCTTACAGGGCAGCAAGGAAGCGCTAAACGTGTTCTTTTCCTCTTCCTATCAAAACACATCATAGAAACCGTCCCATTTTTCCAACAGAGATGGGAGTCTATTCCCACCTCTTTCTAAGGAAACGACATCAGGGCAAATGAGGGCCTTTAAACCTCAATATCTAAATTCATTTTACAGGTCAGACGATTCAAGATGGAAAGTCTCAAATCAGTATCCCTTCAGTTATGCAGAACGCTTGGATGGCAAATAGACATCATCCGATCGCGTCATCTCACATTCCCATACATCAGTCTCACAGTAACTACCCTCGGTTTTACCTACTAGGGAAACACTACCAATACAGAGCTCTACCATTTTTAGCAACAGCCCCCAGGGTAGTCACAAAGGTTCGATTCCAATAGCCATCTCAGAATTCAGGGCATCCAAATTTTTGATTATCGGTGACGACATACTCCAAAGCAGCCAGTTTTCATACCACTCCAGAACACATTCAATAACTCTTCAGTGCCTTCAATCCCATGGATGGGTACTCAATCAGGAAAAGTCCTACTAATTCAACGCAATCAGTACAATTTCCTGGGAGCCCTGCTGAACACCTTCAAAATTGGTGCTTTCTTCCCTGTTAAAATAAAGGACATTATGTCATTAACAACAAACAGAATTTCATCCAACATCCGTTATCAACAGGCTGGTCTTGGCCACAGCATACTCTAGGGAAACTCACTTCATCGCTCTCACAGTCAATATGGGCCATGACTCACACTAAGGAGATCTGCAAATATGTTTCAACAAAATATCATCCCTGAAGCTCCCAAATCAGATAATATCCATTCCTCCCAAATCAGATCAAGCGCTTTCTGGTGGAGAATACAGTCGAACTACAACCCATTTCTCTGGCCACACCACTGTGATAACCATTACCACGGATGCGAGTCCACTGGGATGGGGAGCTATCATGGATCACCATTTTTCACAGGCGCAAGTGGCCAGCGAAGTTATTGTCAGCTCCCAGAATTTGAGGGAACTAACAGCAGTTTTAGAGCCTACTCCCTTTCGAATTTTTCAGGGGAAATCAGTTCAGATTCGTTCAGCAACACACGCGGTGACAGCATATCACAAAAAGGGGGAACTCACAGCATCACATTATGAATACAACAAAAAGATCTTATTGTTTGCAGAAACTCTCTAGCTACGGATCTAGTATCTCTCACATACCGGGGTGACAACATTACACAGCGGATTACCTCAGCAGACAGCACCTTCTCCCAGGGGGAATGGCATTTGAACCAAACATCTTCCTCTCCATCGCCAGAAGTGGGTTTCCCTCAGCTGACCTGATGGCAATCGCAATAACAGCCAAACACCAAGAGATATATAACAAGATGTTGGGAGATTCAGGCTTCAGGCACAAATGCCTTCTCGATAACATGGTCACACACCACTGTCTATACTATACATATCCCTCCATTTCCCATTCCCAAGTCCCTCCAGAAAATCAGGGACGACAAGCCCACAATGATGCAATACTACCTTGGTGGCCAAGGAGACCCTGTTCAACTGGGCTCTCAACATGTCCAAGCTTCCTCCAATCAGACTTCGCTAATCAGAACCTTCTATGCCAGGGACCAGTAATTCATCCCAAACCAGAGAATCTATCATTTGACGGCTTGGTATTTGAAACCTCACCATGAGAGCAAGAGGCTTATCAGACGATGCCATTTCCCTCCTCTAATGGCAGCCAGGAAAATCTCCACATCAAAGCCTACTTATAGGATATGGGAGATATTTTCAACTTGGTGTATATCAAAGTCTTAACACTTTGGAACCTACTCCAGAACAACTTAATAGAGTTTTTGCAGAAGGCCTAAAGAAAGAATAAGTCTATCAACACTTAAAACTCAAATTTCTGCAATTTCAGCTCTTACAAATGTTACAATGGGCGATGATCCTCTAATAATCCGATTTTTCACGGGAGGTGAAACATATCAAGCCTCAGGTAGAGACAAGGTTCCTCCAGGGATTTAACCTTGGTGCTTCAGTATTTACAAGGAGAACCTTGTTTCCTAGAGTCTTGTTCCATAGGAATCTAACCACGAAATCTCTATCCTGGTGGCTATTACGTCAGCAAGGAGAGTGGCAGAAATTCAAGCACTCAGAGCCTCGACCGTTCATCTCGATTCTCACGATAGAATAATTCTAAGACCAGATCCAACTTTTTGCCAAAGTAGTAACTCCATTTCACACAATCAGGACATCATACTTCCCACTTCTTCACAACAAGATCAAAATCCTATTCCAGAAACTCGGACGTGGTAAAATCGCCGCTCTATATCAGCCAAAACACTGCCATTTAGGAAAACAGATTCTCTATTCATTCATCATTCTGGCAGCCAAAATAGGTTCTAGACCCTCGAAGTCAACTTTAGCATCCTGGCTAAAGAGTTGCATAAGACGAGCATATGAGAGTAAGGCATATTCCTTCCAGGGAAAATCACGGCGCATTCCACCAGATCGATGGCAGCCTCCGGCTTTTTCAGCTAAGACCTCTCCGGAAGAGATCTGCAGAGCAGCTACTTGGACATCCATATCCACCTTATTAAACATTACAATCTAGATGTTCATTCTCAAGCTGAGTTTGACGAAATTCTGTCAGCAGCATGTAAATAAATTTTGTTAAGCATCACTAGTTCTCCCTCCCTTATTGTTTTTATAGCTTATCAAAATCCCAAGTTAACCACTGCCGTATAGGACCATGGAAAACACAGAAAATTTTGCTACTTACCTTCCGCAATTTTCTTTTCCTGGTCCGTAGCACGGCAGTGGTGTACTTCCCTCCCTATTGTCATTATATTTTCAGAGTCACTCGGACAGGTCGACCATAAGATGGCAAAGGGGGGAGCAGAGCAATTTATTGGCTATCCAATCCTGTCAGTCATACAGCAAGGGGGCGTAACCAGTTAACCACTGCCGTGCTACGGACCAGGAAAAGAAAATTGCGGTAAGTAGCAAAAATTTTCTGTTTATTGAGGATAAGTCTAAATTAGTTTTTTTGACTTTAGTATCCTTTAAATATGGCTTCCATGGGAATGGAAAGGTAGGTCAGTAGGTGGGTGTACCTGGGTCTGTGTGGGGGGTTGGGGGGTATCACCATTTGTATTTATGACCATGAAAAAAAACTGTTTTGAAATATCCACATTTGAGGATTGTTACCATTATAGTCTATGGGAAAAATGTCCGGAAATCCGCCGATAACGCCGTAACGCTTCGCGGATTCCTTAGCTAGAAGATAGCAACCTTCCCTATATGCCCCGCACGTCTGTACCGAATTTCATGTCTCTAGCTCAAAACTGGTGGGAGGAGATACGGTCCAAATAGCGGAAGAATAAAACGGAAGAAAAAGAAGAAATAGAAAGAACAGTAATTTGGCTTTTTCAAATTAATGATAATAAAATGGTGATAATAATGATGCTAAATAATATATAATAGTGATAATACCAATAATGTTACTAATATAATAGTGACTAATAACAATATAATGATAATATATAAATGGTGATAATAATGATGCTAATAATAATATAATAGTGATAATACCAATAATGTTAATATATATAGTGATAATACAATATAATGAATAATAGTGATAATAATAATAACTATGGACAGAGAAACTACTGCAGTGCATTCGGAGACATTCCATTCCCACCACGTGCTGGATCCTGAACTTTTCTACCTCATTTTCGGTTCCGGTTGCCAGGCCTCTGGCCTCACTTCCGCTTGCCTGTTCACTGTTAAGGAGACCCCGTAGAATCCCGCAGCCTTCTTTCCATCCTGCAGGCAAAGAGGCGGACATTCAGGTGAGGAGCTCCCGCTAGGTGCGGTGATTCGGGCATCTGAGTCCGTGGGAGATGGGGCGGATGGACGGGTGGAGACCGGTCGTTGAGGGAGCGGGAAGGCGGTGTCCGTGGTGAAGGGGAGGCGATGAAAGGGAACTGTGGCCTTGTCTGTACCACCCCATGTGACGGCCTGTGGGGGGTCTAGTGACACCAGGACTACAGCTCCCAGGATTCTCCACGCGCCCCTCCAACACATACCTGTTGGAAATGGGAACTGAGATCAAAACGTCCATATTTGGACATCTGTGGGTCACTCACGTGGGCCCCTGCACCCAACGGGGTCCACAGATCTGACGTGGGCCCCTGCAACCCAAGGTGGTCCACAGATCTGAAGTGGGTCCCCTGCAACCAAGGGGTCCACAGATCGACGTGGGCCCCTGCAACCCAAGGGTGCCACAATCTGACTGGGCCCCTGCAACACCAAGGGTCCCACGATGCTGACGGGGCCCCTGCACCCAAGGGGTCCACAAGATCTGCGTGGCCCCTGTCAACCCAAGGGTCCACGATCTACGTGGGCCCCGGCAACCCAAGGGGTCCACAGACTGTATATTATAAACTGTACATAATAACCTGTATATTATAGACTTTACATAATAACCTGTATATTATAGACTGTACATAATAACCTGTATATTATAAACTGTACATAATAACCTGTATATTATAGACTGTACATAATAACCTGTATATTGCATTGCCCTCCAATAACAATTTTGGGACATGGGAACGTCTCACGGCTCACCCAACATAATCCGCTTCTATAGCAACAGACCGCGAATGGTCAGCAGACATGCACACTAAGGCAGTGTTCCCTCTAAGCTGTGCGCTCGTGTGCACACACATCTTTGCAGGTCTGTGCACACAGGTTAAAGTGCTGCGCACTCAAAAATCTTCTGGAATGTAAGTGCTGGTATGGAGCACACAAAATTTACTTTTGCATGCGCACAGCCAATTTGAGCTTAGAGGGAACATTGACACTCGGTTGTTGTAGACGCCACTTACGGTACTTAAAAGGGTAATGAAGGAAAAATGGATACAACAGGGTGAGATAAATCATGAGGAATGAATTCTACACCATTTAATATTCAGTTTAACGGCAACTGCAAAAATACGTTTCAATAAAGATATTATATAATAAAAACCTATGGATTATAAGTTACTACAATAAGTTATTACAAAAGAGTTCCAGGAACACATTTAAGTACAATGCTACAGTGCTTTTATATGGGTCAAGGAACTCCAAAATGTTATAATCCACCCTTATAATGGATCAAAAAATTAGCATGCTACTGCATAGTGCAGCAGGTCGGAAGGGGTATGTGCAACTGCTATAGCACAAGTATTAGGAGGCAGACTCCATTTATATGGTCACAGAATTGCTCAGTGATTTCTAATCATATAATTTACAGTAGGGGATACATTATCCTTATAATACATGAGTGGTACCCAGAGTTCCCTGTATAACTCAGTCTGTGTCCTTGTACCTTTATATGGACACAGAACTCCTCAGTGACTTCTAATATCCTTATAATTTACAGTAGGGGATACATTATCCTTATAATACATGAGTGGTACCCAGAGTTCCCTGTATAACAAGTTCTTCCCTGTATAACTCATCTGTGTCCTTGTAACCTTATAGTAGGACACACGAACTCCTCAGTGACTTCGTAATATCCTTATAATTTACACGGTCTACTTATATAGTTCACACTGACTGGTTACATTGTAACACATGGTCTATTTCTATAGTTCACACAGTCTGGTTACTTTGTAACACACGGTCTACTTATATAGTTCACACAGACTGTGAACTATTAAATTTAGCATCAGGGCCCATAAATCTGTAGTTATGCCACTGGTCCTTGTACCTTTATATGGACTCAGAACTCCTCAGTGACTTCTAATATCCTTATAATTTACAGTAGGGGATACATTATCCTTATAATACATGAGTGGTACCCAGAGTTCCCTGTATAACTCAGTCTGTGTCCTTGTACCTTTATATAGACACAGAACTCCTCAGTGACTTCTAATATCCTTATAATTTACAGTAGGGGATACATTATCCCTTATAATACATGAGTGGTTCTTTGCTACCTACGGACAGCTTAGAAAGAGAAAAAAATATTTCCAGGTTTGTGACCAGCTATAAAAATGATATAGCAATTTGGGTGTGGGGCTTAATATGCAGCCGATGATGTTCCATCCCAGCAGTGGGCATGCTCCAGACAGAGACTTGGCTTAGAGGCAGAGCAGTGGTGCTGGTCCATCAGGGCCTGTCAGAGGATGCAGCAGAGGAGCGGGGTAAGTTCCTTACCTTTGTTCCCGACTCCAGAACGTTTTTAGAACAGGAGGTAGGACACAGCTCCTTTACTTCCTGTTCTTCAATAAAAGTGAAAGGCAAAAAGGGATTTTACTAGTGGAGATAACCTTTAATGGTAGAACAGTGCTCTTATTAATAAAGGCCACTTGTATGAAGACCATAATTACATGTTAAGTATCAGTCCCCATATGAACTGCCAACACTACTCCCCTTCCTACATACAGCAAGTGTAGAACAATGTATTTCACCAACTAATGCTTGCCATGTTATGTCCAGGGACCTTAGAGAACATGCATCTTTCCAGATACCAGGACTGGCCTTTTGTTAAATAGTATTGTGAGATTTCTATCGCCCACTTCAACGCCAAGGTCCTTGTTTACGTATGGGGGGGGAGTATATAGAGATTTCAGGATGAAGCACTTCAAATGCTTTTATCTCTACCACAACAGCCAATCCCCAACACAGGACAAAGGTGCATTTAGTAAGTGGCAGACAAGCAAGGGAAAATGCAGAGGGAATCCCCAATAAAGAGCCAGTATTTAGCACAAAGCTTGTAACCCGAATTGTAATGATGGCAATGTAATAAACCTCTACCATTTGGGATATTACAATCTCCGTAAAGGTGGGTACCACAATTTTACCTTGAAAATGATGCCCCTATGTAATTTAATGGGCAATGCAAGTGTGTGTGCATGGTTCAATATGCAATTATTTAATTGGCCCTGCAAACAGGCAATCAGTGGCCTGCAGTCTAGTAAGGTTAAGTTTTGTGGCCTTTAGGGTGTTGATTTCCCTTTCCACATATGCTGGTGCTACCCACATGTGCTTGTTCACCAACGCAACTCAAGTTTCCTTTTTTCCACCATCAAGCCATGTAGCTTTATTCTTCATTAAAAGGCCAGAACCCTCTATTTCCTCTTAAGGTCAACTAATGAAAGATCAGTCTTTCTTCATCTCCCAGAAATGGCAAAGCCTCTCCTTTAGTCTATAGCAGGGCTTCTCAAAAGGAGCCTCCAGATGTTTGAAAACTACAACTCCCGGCATTTCTAAACTACACAAGGAGAGAAGGAATGCTGGGAATTGTAGTTTTATCTGGAAGGACAGCCCTGATCTATAGGCGCACACACAGATTTCAGACAAACCCTGTCAGATCCAACATATTTCTTTAAAATGTACAAGACAAAAATAAATCCACAATGTTGTCGAACCAGCGCCGATATGGCCAACTGAACAGGATCAAAAACGTCCGTCAGATGGTAACAGGTCCCTTTAAGATGAAGCCAATAATATTGTGAGATGTTCAACCATCTGCCCAATGGGAGAAATAATATAGTATACTATATATACACCCATATATATATAATAAGGATAGTAAATTCATAATCTATATGTAGAACTATATATACACCCATATATATAAATAAGCTATAGTATATAATATACACAATATATATAAATAAGTAGTAACTATTATATACACCCATATATATATAATAAGATAGTATACTATATATACACCCATATAAAGATATCAATAGAATAGTATACTATATAATACACCAATATATATAAAAAGATAGTATTATATATTAACCCATATATTTATAAATAAGAAGTATACTCTATATAACCCATATATATAAATAATGTCGTATATATAGACACCAATATATATAGATATATCTATAGTATAAGTATAATATAAACCCATATTATAAATAAGATAGTATACTATATATAACACCCATATATATATAAATAAGATAGTATACTATATATACACCCATATATATATAAATAAGATAGTATACTATATATACACCCATATATATATATAAATAAGATAGTATACTATATATACACCCATATATATATAAATAAGATAGTATACATATATACCCCATATATATAAATAGATAGTATACTATATATAACAACCCATATATTATATATAAGATAGTATAATAGATAGTATATATACACCCATATATATATAAATAGATAGTATACTATATATACACCCAATGACATATATAAGATAGATACTCACTACAATATATATGACACCCAGATATATATATAAATTAAGATAGTATACTATATATACACCCATATATATAATAAGATATTATATATATACACCCATATATATAAAATAACTAGATTATACTATAATACACCCATATAATATAAATAAGATAGTATACTATATATACACCTATAGATAAAGAAGAAGGAGAAGGAGAGAAAACCCTTAGATAGTAGAGAAGAAAGAGAGGTAAAGAGAACACCCATAGTAAGTATAAAAAAGATAGTATACATATATATACAACCATATAATAAATATATAGTATATATACTTATATAAACACCACATATATATATAAATAAGATAGGATACTAATCTACACCCATATAATATAAATAAGAGATAGTATACTATATATACACCCATATATATAATATAGATAGTATATCGATATATACACCCAAGTATATATAAATAAGATAGTATTACTATATACACCCATATATATAAAATAAGATAGTATACTATATATACACCCAGATATAAAAAAGATAGTATACTATATATAAACCCACGACTGATAAAATTAAGATAGTGATGACAAGATAGCACCCAAGATAATATAGAAGAGGAGTACGAATGAACCACTTATTAATAAGAGAGATGAGATACACCCATATATACTAAATGGAAGATAGTACAGATAGACCCAATAGAGATATATAGATAGATGATACTAATCCCAATATAGAGCGAAGAAGAAGTAGACTATTAAGGCCCACCCATATGATATAGAAAAGATAGGAACGAGATGACACCCTAAGAAAAAGGATAGTATAATATATATACACCATATATTATAAAATAAGATAGTATACTATATATACACCCATATAATATAATAAGATAGTAACTATATATAACCCATATATATAAATAAGAGATAGTATACTATATATACACCCTAATAAAGAAATAAGAGTATATCTAATATACCCCATCTAAAAAGATAGTATACTATATATACACCCCATATATATATATATAGATAGTATACTA
Organism: Hymenochirus boettgeri; assembly: GCA_019447015.1. Lineage (NCBI taxonomy): Eukaryota > Metazoa > Chordata > Amphibia > Anura > Pipidae > Hymenochirus > Hymenochirus boettgeri. Next base: position 155,201,833 of record CM033477.1, read on the forward strand.
TATATACACCCCATATATATAAATAAGATAGTGGAAAAATATTACACCCATTATAATATATAAGATAGTTACTAGAATACACCCAATATAATAAAAGATAGTATACTATATATACACCCATATATATAAAGAACGAGATATATACTGATAGATACAACCCATAGATACTATAAATAAGATAGTTACTATGATATAACCCATATACAGATATAAGCTAGGGACGAGAGAGACACCGCAGAGAGAGAAAGAAGAGAGGAGGACGGAGAGAGACACACAGACGAGAGGAAAGAAGAGATATACTATATATACACCCATAGATATATATATATATATATATATATAGCTATAAAGGATAGTATACTATATATACACCCATATATATAAATAAGATAGTATACTATATATACACCCACATATTTATATATAAATAAGATAGTATACTTTATATACATATATAAGATAGTATACTATATATACACCCATATATATATAAATAACATAGTATACTATATATACACCCATATATATAAATAAGATAGTATACATCCAACTAGTGACCAAAATAATATAATACACATAACAGAAGCCTAGTGGACACCCAATTGAATTGCTTATATTTTGTATTACCATTGTATTGTAACTTAAAGCCTGCCCTTCTCTCTGGATAGATTAAAGCAATTCGTTCAATAACTTGACCAAGTTATTTTAAGCCCAGTCACCACTTGAAGGTTTGCTTTATTCTGCTGGGTCCTAACTTGTAACCTTTGTTACTTTAGTAACTTTCTTCTTGGGAAACATTTCTCAAATGTTTTCGTTATATTTTTATATCCTGCCTTTGATGAGATATATGAACTATCCTATATATATATTGCTTGTTGCTTTGGAGGTTTGACCAAGCCTCTTAGAATTGTGTAATCCACCCAAAGTGGGTCATGTGTTCAAGTACTTAGGAGCTGGAGAGTAAAGCTTCATACAGACGGAAGATTCTGGCCACAACCTGCAACGATCGGGCGTTGCGCCCGATAATCGTGAATACGTTACGTGGGTGTCATTGCAGGTGCCAAAAGAATTGGCCATACAAAGTTACAGGTGTATGGGACCATTACAGGGCAATGATGTACCATGTCAATTGAGTTTCTTTTAACATTGCAGTTTTGGGTTGGAGACTTTCAGCTACTATCGGCTCAGTACATCTGTTACGCTGATATTTTGAACTGCCACAAGTACAGCCTTAAAGGCACACCAACAAAGGGTTATTAGGACACCACCCCCTTAATATAGAATAGTTAAGAGTGAATATTTACATGATAGTTCTACATTGGGTTAGCCTTTCCTGGGGCAGTGCACAATCCAGTATAACTAGATTAGTAGCAGTGAAAGGGTAATAAAGGTTCTAACACGCCCCAGTAGTAAATCAGTTTGCCCATTTCAAGGTGGATACACTGTACCAATCTGCAAGATTCTGTTGGTCATCTTTGACAGATAGGAGTACACAGTGAAGAGCATTCTCCCTATATAGTATATAGGGAATGTTCATGCCAAACATACTCCCTAAGATTGCAGCTGACTACCTTTAACTCCGTACAGGGAGCTGGCCACGAATGAGGGAAATATTTCATCCACTAGACAGTTACCAACCCTTAGTCGTTGTCACAAACAATGGTTTCAACAGTACACACTTTCCCGATAAAGGGCCAATCTGGCCTCAGGAATTAGAATGAAAGTTTGTCTGTGTCCTGTACAATCTCCCTATAAAGGGAAACTGACCAAGACTGTAGTCACACCTTTAAGAGACTAGCATGTGCCAATGATGTCTTCCTTGTGGTGCTGGTGACCAGACGTTCTGCCACGTCCTCAATGAAGTATACAAGTAGTTACCACACACACAAGAGAAATAAATGGGTTTAGGACCCTTTCACTAAAGTGCAACAAAAACATTTTGGGGGACCTAGCCACCCTTCAGATGAAGAGTGGCTAGGTCCCCTATAACATTTTTGTTGCACTTAATGGGTTAAAATAAATGGGTTTAGGACCCTTTCACTACTCGTGTGTGCGGTAACTTCCCTTTAACAGGACAGAATTGGTACAGCGTATACCCAGCTTACCCCCACCCATGATTATTCTGCCATCAGTCCCAATGGGATCCCAATATACACACAACCATGTGACATCCGCACCAGAGCATTTCTGTAATCAGTCCAAACATTTTCCATTTACAAAGGTTTTATTCCATAGCACAGAGGGGAGTTAGACAATGATGCCGTACTGCTTCAGAACATCTGTATACTTGGAGATTTTGCTTTCGACGTTCTTCTCTGCTTGCTTTCGGAGTTTCTGGAAACAAAAAAAAGTTTCACATCAGTGCAGATTCAGACATTTAACTGGGTTGATCTGGTTGGAACAGTGAAATACGGTTATTGAAAAGTGAGGTCAGGTAAACTGCATTCACTCTTAGCCATGTTATATGTGTTAATAGGTGTCCCTACATTGTACAGCAAAAGCGGTCCCCTTTAAACTGCAGTTAACACTCCTAATAGCCTATAAAAATCCTTTAAATAACCCAGCAGAGTTATACTTAATCACCTATATTACTAGTTTGCACATGCCACAGAAAACTTCTCCAGTTAGGGAATGCTGGGAATTGTAGTTTTCAGATTGGAGGGCTGCATGATGGACACAGCACGGTGACAAGCAGGAATATGCTCCATTAATTTATCTCAGATCCAGTAACCAAGGAATTCTCACTGATCAGGCCCTGTAGTATTACCTAGTGAAATATCACCCCTGGGATACTCACTGTGATTATCTTCTTTTTCTTGTAATGCAGTTTTGACTTCTCCTTTCTTTTCTCTTCTAGAGTTGCGGTCACTGCCTGATATTTCCAGCCAACTTCATGGGCAAGGCGGCCAAGGAAGGCAAACTGCAGGAAGAACCCTACAATTAGTAAACGCCAAGTAAAGCAAAACAATCACAACCATTCGACAATTGCGGAGTGCCCGAGTATCGGTGCTTTAAAGATTCATTTTCCTAGAAACTGCAGATAAAACCTTGATACAACAAGGTATGCAGTAATGCTCACTCATCCTACCACCCACTGGGTATAAATAATGTTTATCAAAAAAACAAAGCTTTAAATACAGGCAACATCTTAACCTCTTGCACCAATTTACTTTGAGCTTGCATCTAGGAAAGTACTGCCCTTAGAGGTCTCAGATGGTAGTGCATGTAAAGTTATCGCATTGTCGTAAAACTCAAACAATAACTAAATTCATCATCACTGACCTCTAGCAAAGAATTGCAGACTCACCCAGCACAAAAAGAAAAAAGCTTTAGATACAGAGGGACACACCTTAACTTCTTGCACCAATTCATCATGTGTTAGTACGAGGTTTTAAAACTTTTTTTTTTTAAATTAAATCAGCCCATGTAAGCAACTGGATTTGTGGCTAATCTGCAGCAGTAAACAGACGCAACTCCCGTAGGTAGAACCACAACGGAATTTACCCAGCGCTGATAATGTGCGATTAAATTAGCCTGCAGGTAAAGAGTTTGAGGCTCTGACAATCTCCCATTTACATCTTCATGGGTTGCTGGTGGGACCAGCAGTTAGTTCCGTATAATAAATGTTCTATTCACACACCTTACGTGTTGGCTTCAGGCGCACAATTTTCAGGGCGGCAGGAACAACCATTCGCTTTTTCTGTAAAAGAAATATTTACAAACTGAAGAAACATTTGTACATCTGAGAGAAAAGCGTCCATCACTTATTTTACGTTTATACCTTGTCATAAGGAGGGGGGATGCCATCAAAGACTTTCAGTCGCTCCAGAGCAATCTGGCCCCTCTTGGTCTTGTGCGGCAACATCCCTGTTTAACAGAATCACCGAAACTTTCACAACACAATCACTGTGCTAATTATAGCCCACAATACAGTGTATGTAGTATCCACAGTAATCATCAGGTGCACAGTTCATGGCATAGCCCGTGTGGAGTACACTATCCAAAGGAGTCTTAAAGGTTATCTAAAGCCCTGCACAGGACAGGTAAGTGTTGGAGAAAACAAGAGACAATATTAGATGTGTGGAGGCATCTGCCAACAGTTTCCCCAATATATCCTGTCAGATCCCTAAATGCTGGAGTGGAAAGGATTGTTCTCCAACACAGCTACTCCCAAGCAGCCGCTGTTGGCTAAAAATCCCATTTGGAGAAATCCTTTAACTATTGCTCCAAATTAAAAAGATATCCAAAGGATAGGCCACACTACCACGTTTCACACACTTTAGATCATGTTTTGAGACCCGTTAGCATGTGAGAAACACAATGTGGGTGATCACACATCGCATACGTCATGCAATGCATTTCCATCGGATAGAGCGGGGCCATAGCCATAAGTGCACATCTATACACCGAGTAATATTCAGTTAATTATACAGACTCGCTACAACGAAATTAGAATTGTCTTTTAAAAACGAACCCTTCAAGAGGGATTGTACTGAACTCTACAGCCATTTTATACTGGAAAGTAAAGGAGGCACAGGTATCTCAGGTGCTCGTTTAAAAGATGATATTTCCAACAAATAGTATATTCCCTTTCTTTCTCCTTTAAAGGATAAAAAATTAAGTTTAGGTGATTTTCCATGTACGGAGAACCTGAACTATGTTAAGGGTAAAAATGGCATCACCTACCTTAAAAGCTACAATTGTGGGGTAGGTATTTATGATGGAAAATGAATGGCAAGTTCCCCTGAAACATTATGTGCAGCACATAAACACGTGTCCTATTTTCTAAATTAGACAAAGGTTTCCCCTGGTAAAGCACAGGACTGGTAAAGCTCTTACTAAACCCACCTAGCAGATCATTTCAGTAACAAAAACTATAGATTTCTGTGCTTTATCCACCGTAAACTGCAGTCTAGAACACCGTAATAAAACCGGGAATACAAAGGGAAGACGTGTCCTGTATTGGATATGCACAAGGTAAATACCTCTAACGGTCCTCCAGAACATGCGACTCGGTGCCCGGAAATGGTAGGGGCCCCTTGAAGGGTTGGTGTTCATGCGTTTGCGCAGGAAGGCGAGGTATTTAACTGTTGGAAAACAATAACCCCATTAGTGTTTTACCCAAAGAAAACCGATCTAGGGAGCAAAAGGGCCAGAAGTATTCAGAGCATCTAAAAACATCTTAAGATTACCAAGAGCAGTAATAAGGAACATTTACAAACTTACGCTTGTTGCGATAGAAATTGCCAGAGATATTTATCCCTTCGCACCTAACGACCACAACTTTGCGACCTGAAATGACGAGAAGAAAACCCCATAAGGCCACATCCAACACATGACATTGACTTGTCTAGATGTAGTTCACTCCGAGGTCTCAGATGGTAGTGCATGTAAAGTTGTCGCATTGTCGTTAAACTCGAACAATAATATTGTTCATCATCACTGACCTCTAGCAAAGACTAAATTGCAAACACTCACCCAGCAAAACCTGCTTGGCAACAATGGCTGCAAGCCGCCCAAGGAGATGCCCCCTGCCATCGATAATCAGAACCTGGAATAGAAGAAATGCAAGTGTAAGACTGGAGACTCGTTAACCTGGAGAACATCAGGTGCTCTGTTCAGAACGTCTCGGTAGTGCATGGATAATCGTTTCACGGCACCAACTCAAACAATAGAGAAATCATCACAGGCATTGTTCTCTCCAGATACTGCTTACAACTCTATGGTGCTCTACATGCTATGTGGAGTTACATCCCAGAGGTGAACGTTATTGTGCTGCAGTTCTAATAAGGAATTACACAAACCATGTGGATGAGCAGCACTTTCTAGCCAGTACCTAGAAAGTGGCAAGAAATCATTCAGTAGTTACTAGACCTCTAAAGAAAAGCCAAAAATGTAGACTAGAAAACACACTGGGCAACTATGCACTTGTTCCAAGGTGTGACGGGGTGAAATTTTACCTTTTCATTAAAAGGACATGTCCACCCTATAGAATTCAAATCCTCTCACCACACCAAACCCCTAGATTAGTTACGTCCACACGGTCCTTGAAGCCCAGAAAAGTACCTTTCCCTTTTGCTCTTCGGCTCTGTAAGTTCAGAACTTTTTAAAGAATTAGCAAAGGACTAGGGAGGAAAGACCGAATGCAGCCAGTCATAGGACGAATGCAGACGGATGTTCGCATTCTGTCAGAAAGCTGGAATCACATGGATAGGTAAGCTTTCTGGGCTTTGAGACCATATGAGGCGATTGCTGATCTCCGAGATAACGGGGTAGTAATTATTACATTTTATTCTGGGGGTGGACATACTGATCAAATATTTTTACATTTTATTCTGGGGGGTGGACTACTGATCAGAGTTAGAGGGGTATAATTATACATTTATTCTGGGTGGACATACTGATCAGAGTTAGAGGGTAGTAATTTTTACATTTTATTCTGGGGGTGGACTACTGATCAACGATTTAGAGGGGTAACATATTTCTTTAAAACAATGTACAAGACAAAAATAAAATCCCACAATTGTTGTCGAACCAACAGCGCCGATTATGGCACAACCTGCAATCATGATCAAAAACGTCCGTCAGATGGTACAGTCCCTTTAAGATGAAGCCAATCTATGTGAGATGGTTCAACCATCTGACCAATGGGAGACAAATATAGATACCTATATATCACCCCATATATATAAAGATAGTAACATATATAAACACCACCCATATATATATAAGATGTATCACTACATATACACCCCCTATATTATATAAATAGCTAAGTAATACTTATATACCAACCCATATATATAAATAAGATAGTATACTTCTACAAACAACACCATATATATAAATAAGCTAGTAAAACTATATATACAACCCATATATATGAAATAGGATTATACTCATAGAACAAAACCCATATGATATATATATATATAAGAAGTATACTATATATTACACACCCATATACCACTATAGATAGTATAGCTATATATACACAACACCACCCATATATATAAATAACTCTAATCAATCATATACAGACACCATAGATTAAATATAGATAGTATACTATATATACACAACACCCTATATATACAAAGAATAGTATACTAAATATATACACCCATATATATATATAATATAATATAGTATCGTATATAATAACACAACACCATATAAGCTATAAGAATAGGATACTATATATACAACACCCTATATATAAAGCTGTATACTAATATACACACCCATATATATATAAAGCTAGTATACTAATATATACAAACACCCATATAGATAAATAAGCGATGTATATATATATACAATCCCCTATTATATCAAATAGTATAAATATTACAAAAAACCCAATAAAATGATTTTAGTATACTATATATACAACCAACAACTACTAAATAGAGATGTAAGAACTATATATACAAACACCCATATACTAATATATCAAAGATACATAATACACCCTATACCTTCGATATAATCATACACCCATATATATATATATAAATAGAGTAGACTATAATACAACACTACAACCCATATACATATATAATGATATATACCTATATATACAACCACCAATAATCTAAATATAGTTAGTATACGTATATTACAATCACCCATATATAATACGATAGTATACACTATATACAAACACCCATAATATAAATAAGCTAGTATAACTATAATAACACCCTATATATTAAATAAGATAGTAGTACATATATCAAACCCATAATTAAACTAAGATAGTATACTATATATACACCCATATACCCCTATATATAAGATAGTAAACTATATATACAAAACCACATAAACACATATATATATAGTATTACTATATATGAACACCCAGATATATATAAATAAGAATAGTATACTAATATATACAAACCCAAACATAAAGATTTACTTTAACAGCCCACATAGTTATATATAAATAAGATCAGTATACTATAATACAGCCCCTATATATATAAATATAACGATAGGTAACTATATATCACCCATATACATTATATAGATGTATCACTATATATCAAACCCATATATATAAATAAATAAGATAGTTATACTATATACAACACCCATATATATATTAAATAATATAGATAGTACTTATATACAACACACTATATAGAATATAATAGTAATAGTATACTATATATACAACCCCATATCATATTAATAAGATAGTATACATTATATTCAAACACCATATAATAATAGATGTAACTATATACCCCATATATATGTATATATACTATATATCAACCTATCTATAATAATGACATTATACCCTATACATATAAGATATATACTATATTATCCAACCCATATATATTAATAAGATAGTAACTATACTATACACCCATCTATATAAATAAGATGTATACTATCTATAAACCCATATATATAAATAAGATAGTATACTATAATAACCATACACCCATATAATATATAATAAGATAGTTATACTATTATAAACAACACCCATATACTATACTAATTAGTATACTATATATACACCCATCCTATATTTTAATATAAGATAGTAATACTATTATACAACCCATATATATATATAGCAGTATACTATATATACAACCCATATATATAATATAATAGTATACTATAATATAACCCCTATATATCTAATATTATTAAGTATACACCATATACACTGATAGTATACACCCATATATTAAATAAGTATATATACTATTATATACACCCATATATAGATAAAAGATAGTATACTATATATACACCCATATAATATATATATAAGATAGTATACTATATATACACCCCATATATATAAATATAATAGTATAACTATATATAAAGCCCACTATATATAGAATTAAGAGAGTCATAGCTATATATAAACCCGGATATACATATATAGATAGTATACTATATATACACCCCATATATATAAATAGATAGTATACTATATACAAACCCCTATATAAAATAAGATAGTTACATATATACATCCCTAGTGATTATATTATATATATATATATATACTTATATATATATAGATAGTATACAATATCAACCATATAGCTATAATAAGATAGTATACTATATCTACCCCACATATTTATATATAAATAAGATAGTATACTTTACATATATAAGATAGTATACTATATATACACCCATATATATATAAATACTAGTATCTATATACACAATATATATAAATAAGATAGTATACATCCAACTAGTGACCAAATAATATAAACATAACGAAGCCTAGTGGACACCCATTGATTGCTTATATTTTGTATTACCATTGTATTGTAACTAAAGCCTGCCCTTCTCTTGGATAGATTAAAGCAATTCGTTCAATAACTTGGACCAAGTTATTTTAAAAAGCCCAGGTCAACCACTTGAAGGTTTGCTTTAAGTCTGCTGGGTCCTAACTTGTAACCTTGTTCTTTAGTAACTTGTCTTCTTGGGAAACTTTTCTCAAATGTTTTCGTTATATTTTTAATATCCTGCCCTTTGATGAGATATATAACTATCCTATATATATATTGCTTGTTGCTTTGGAGGTTTGACCAAGCCTCTTAGATTGTGTAATCCACCCAAAGTGGGTCATTTGTTCAAGTACTTAGGAGCTGAGAGTAAGCTTCATAGCAACGGAGATTCTGGCCACACCCTGCAACGATCGGCGTTGCGCCCGATAATCGTGAAACGTTACGTGGTTTCATGCCAGGTGCCAAAAAATTGGCCATACAAGTTACAGGTGTATGGGACCATTAACAGGGGGCAATGATTACCATGTCAATTGAGTTCTTTAACATTGCAGTTTTGGGTTGGAGACTTTCAGCTACTATCGGCTCAGTACATCTGTTACGCTGATATTTTGAACTGCCACAAGTACACAAAGCCTTAAAGGCACACAACAAAGGGTTATTAGGACAACCCCACCCCCTTAATATAGAATAGTTAAGAGTGAATATTTACATGTAGTTCTACATTGGTTAGCCTTTCCTGGGGCAGTGCACAATCCGTATAACTAGATTGTAGTTACAGTGAAAGGTAATAAGGTTCTAACACGCCCCCGTAGTAAATCAGTTTGCCCATTTCAACGGTGGATACACTGTACCAATCTGCAAGATTCTGTTGGTCATCTTTTGACAGATAGAGTACAACAGTGAAGAGCATTCTCACTTCTCCCTATATAGTTATAGGGAATGTTCATGGCCAACATACCCCTACGATTGCAAGCTGACTACCTTAACTCCGTACGGGATCTGGCCACGAATGAGGGAAATATTTCATCCACTAGACATTTACCAACCCTTAGTCTTTGTCAACAAACAATGGTTTCAAACAGTACCACTTTCCCGATAAAGGGCCAATCTGGCCCTCAGGATTAGAATGAAGTTTGTCTGTGTCCTGTCACTCTCCCTATAAAGGGACCTGACCAAGACTGTAGTCACACCTTTAAGAGACTAGCATGTGCCAATGATGTCTTCCTTTTGGTGCTGGTGACCAGACGTTCTGGCTGCCACGTCCTCAATGAAGTATACAAGTAGTTACCACACACACAAGAAATAAATGGTTTAGGACCCTTTCACTAAAGTGCAACAAAACATTTTGGGGGACCTAGCCACCCTCAGATGAAGAGTGGCTAGGTCCCCTATAACATTTTTGTTGTGCACTTAATGGGTTAAAATAAAGGGTTTAGGACCCTTTCACTACTTGTGTGTGCGGTAACTTCCCTTTAACAGGACAGAATTGTTACAAGGCTTAACCCAGCTTACCACCCCCACATGATTATTCTGCCATCAGTCCCAATGGAGATCCCAATATACACACAACCATTGACACATCCGCACCAGGATTCTGTAATCAGTCCAAACATTTCCATTTACAAAGGTTTTATTCCATAGCACAGAGGGGAGTTAGACAATGATGCCGTACTGCTTCAGAACTATCTGTATACTTGGAATTTTGCTTCGACGTTCTTCTCTGCTTGCTTTCGGAGTTTCTGAACAAAAAAAAGTTTCACATCAGTGCAGATCAGCATTTAACTGGGTTGATCTGGTTGGAACAGTGAAATACGGTTATTGAAAAGTGAGGTCAGGTAAACTGCATTCACTCTTAGCCATGTATATGTTTTTAATAGGTGTCCCTACATTGTACGCAAAAGCGTTCCCCTTTAAACTCAGTTACACCCTAATAGCCTATAAAAATCCTTAAATAACCCAGCAAGTTATACTTAATCACCTATATTACTAGTTTGCACAGCCACAGAAAACTTCTCCAGTTAGGGAATGCTGGGAATTGTAGTTTTCAGATTGGAGAGGCTGCAGGATGGACACAGCCCGTGACAAGCAGGAATGCTCCATTAATTTATCTCAGATCCAGTAACCAAGGAATTCTCACTGATCAGGCCCTGTAGTATTACCTAGTGAAATATCCACCCCTGGGATACTCAACTGTGATTATCTTCTTTTTCTTGTAATGCAGTTTTGACTTCTCCTTTCTTTCTCTTCTAGAGTTTGCGGTCACTGCCTGATATTTCCAGCCAACTTCATGGGCAAGGCGGCCAAGGAAGGCAAACTGCAGGAAAACCCTACAATTAGTAAACGCCAAGTAAGCAAAACAACCACAAACTTCGACAATTGCGGAGTGCCCATATCGGTGCTTTAAAGATTCATTTTCCTAGAAACTGCAGATAAAACACTTGATCAACAAGGTATGCAGTAATGCTCACTCATCCTACCACCCACTGGGTATAAATAATGTTTATCAAAAAAACAAAGCTTTAAATACAGGCAACACTTAACCTCTTGCCACACCATTTACTTTGAGCTTGCATCTAGGAAAGTACTACTGCCTTAGAGGTCTCAATGGTAGTGCATGTAAAGTTATCGCATTGTCGTAAAACTCAAACAATAACTAAAATTCATCATCACTGACCCAGCAAAGAATTGCAGACTCACCCAGCACAAAAGAAAAAGCTTTAGATACAGAGGGACACACCTTAACTTCTTGCACCAATTCATCATGTGTTTACGAGGTTTTAAAACTTTTTTTTTTTAAATTAAATCAGCCCATGTAAGCAACTGGATTTGTGCTATCTGCAGGCAGTAACAGACGCAACTCCCGTAGGTAGAACCCACAACGGAATTTACCCAGCGCTGATAATGTGCGATTAAATTAGCCTGCAGGTAAAGATTTGAGGCTCTGACAATCTCCTCATTTACATCTTCATGGGTTGCTGTGTGGACGACCAGCAGTTAGTTCCGTATAATAAATGTTCTATTCACACACCTTACGTGTTGGCTTCAGAGCGCACAATTTCAGGGCGGCAGAACAACCATTTCGCTTTTTTCTTAAAAGAAATATTTACAAAACTGAAGAAACATTTGTACATCTGAGAGAAAAGCGTCCATCACTTATTTTACCGTTAATACCTGTCAAAGGAGGGGGGATGCCATCAAAGACTTTCAGTCGCTCCAGGCAATCTGGCCCCTCTTGGTCTTGTGCGGCAACATCCTGTTTAAACAATCACCAAACCGAAATTTCACAACACACATCACTGTGCTAATTATAGCCCACAATACAGTGTATGTAGTATCCACAGTAATCATCATTGCACAGTTCATGGCATAGCCCGTGTGGAGTACACTATCCAAAGGAGTCTTAAAGGTTATCTAAAGCCCTGCACAGGACAGGTAAGTGTTGGAGAAAACAAGAGACAATATTAGATGTGTGGAGGCATCTGCCAACAGTTTTCCCCAATATATCCTGTCAGATCCCTAAATGCTGGAGTGGAAAGGATTGTTCTCCACACAGCTACACCCAAGCAGCCGCTGTTGGCTAAAAATCCCATTTGGAGAAATCCTTTAACTATTGCTCAAATTAAAAAGATATCCAAGGATAGGCCACACTACCACTTTTCACACACTTTAGATCATGTTTTGAGACCCTTTAGCATGTGAGAAACACAATGTGGGTGATCACACATCGCATACGTCATGCAATGCATTTCCATCGGATAGAGCGGGGGCCATAGCCATAAGCACATCTATACACCGAGTATATTCAGTTAATTAACAGACTCGCTACAACGAAATTAGAATTGTCTTTTAAAAACGAACCCTTCAAGAGGGATTGTACTGAACTCTACAGCCATTTTATACTGGAAAATAAAGGAGGCACAGTATCTCAGGTGCTCGTTTAAAAGATGATATTTCCAACAAATAGTATATTCCCTTTCTTTCTCCTTTAAAGGATAAAAAATTAAGTTTAGGTGATTTTCCATGTACGGAGAACCTGAACTATGTTAAGGGTAAAATGGCATCACCTACCTTAAAAGCTACAATTGTGGGTGGTATTTATGATGGAAAATGAATGGAAGTTCCCCTGAAACTTATGTGCAGCACATAAACACGTGTCCTATTTTCTAAATTAGACAAAGGTTCTCCCCTGGTAAAGCACAGGACTGGTAAAGCTCTTACTAAACCCACCTACTGCAGATCATTTCAGTAACAAAACTATAGATTTCTGTGCTTTATCCACCGTAACTGCAGTCTAGAACACCGTAATAAACCGGGAATACAGGGAAGACGTGTCCTGTATTGGATATGCACAAGGTAAATACCTCTAACGGTCCTCCAGAACATGCGACTCGGTGCCCGAAATGGTAGGGGCCCCTTGAAGGTTGGTGTTCATTGCGTTTGCGCAGGAAGGCGAGGTATTTAACTGTTGGAAAACAATAACCCCATTAGTGTTTTACCCAAAGAAACCGATCTAGGGAGCAAAAGGGCCAGAAGTATTCAGAGCATCTAAAACATCTTAAGATTACCAAGAGCAGTAATAAGGAACATTTACAAACTTACGCTTGTTGCGATAGAATTGCCAGAGATATTTATCCCTTCGCACCTAACACGACCACAACTTTGCGACCTGAATGACGAGAAGAAACCCCCCCATAAGGCCACATCCACCACATGACTTTGACTTGTCTAGATGTAGTTTCACTCTCCGAGGTTCTCAGATGGTAGTGCATGTAAAGTTGTCGCATTGTCGTTAAACTCGAACATAATATGTTCATCATCACGACCTCTAGCAAAGACTAAATTGCAACACACACTCCCAGCAAAACCTGCTTGGCAACAATGGCTGCAAGCCGCCCAAGGAGATGCCCCCTGCCATCGATAATCAGAACCTGGAATAGAAGAAATGCAAGTGTAAGACTGGAGACTCGTTAACCTGGAGAACATCAGGTGCTCTGTTCAGAACGTCTCGGTAGTGCATGGATAATCGTTTCACCGGCACCAACTCAAACAATAGAAAAATCATCACGGCATTGTTCTCTCCAGATACTGCTTACACTCTATGGTGCTCTACATGCTATGTGGAGTTACATCCCAGAGGTGAACGTTATTGTGCGCAGTTCTAATAAGGAATTACACAAACCATGTGGATGAGCAGCACTTTCTAGCCAGTACCTAGAAAGTGGCAAGAAATCATTCAGTAGTTACTAGACCTCTAAAGAAAGCCAAAAAGTAGACTAGAAAACACACGGGGCAACTATGCACTTGTTTCCAAGGTGTGACGGGTGAAATTTTACCTTTTCATAAAAAGGACATGTCCACCCTATAGAATTCAAATCCTCTCACCACACCAAACCCCTAGATTAGTTACGTCCACACGGTCCTTGAAGCCAAAAAGTACCTTTCCCTTTTGCTCTTCGGCTCTGTAAGTTCAGACTTTTTAAAGAATTAGCAAGGACTAGGGAGGAAAGACCGAATGCAGCCAGTCTAGGACGAATGCAGACGGATGTTCGCATTCTGTCAGAAGCTGGAATCACATGGATGAGTTAAGCTTTCTGGGCTTTGAGACCATATGAGGCGATTGCTGATCTCCGAGATAACGGGGTAGTAATTATTACATTTTATTCTGGGGTGGACATACTGATCAGGACAAAAAGGGGGACTACAGTTTATAGTAGATTGTTACAGTTTTGTGAGTAAAGATACTGAAGACACGCTAGGATCTGTTTATCCTAAATCCAAATCTAGAGACACATTTGTTACTTCGTCTGTGATATTACATTTTGGCTATTATTGGCAAGGTGGAGAGACAGCTCGAGCTTACTGTACCAGAAATGTGACAATTATCTATTACCTCCTATTAAACCTATTATCTGGTGTTGGTTATAAATAATCATGGTAACTTACATGAATTAGGTACGTACAGATTGGGAGGGAAAGTAGGATGTGGTGGTGTTGGTGGTGTGGGCTTTAAGTGGTGCGATTTTCCTGTAACTCATGATTAATACGGACATATGGCTGTTTTTTTGTTTTAATAGGGTGAACACTGCATTTAAGGTCCAGTCAGTCTAATATTTCTGCCCTTGTCTGTCTTTAATCACAACAAAAATAATCTAACGCCTAAACCGTGCTTAACCGACACCCAACCCCGCCGCACCGCCCCCGATGAAAAGTTTGACATTTGATGATCTAACACTGAATCTATTACATGGCTAGTGTATGGTCAGCGTATTATTAAAACCTGGGCCCCGTCCTACACACACCTAGGCAACCTATATAGCTGTACAACAACCACCACCCACTGTCCCCCAGTCAGAATGTGGGTCTGGTGTCTGCTGGGTCTCCAAATGGTCCGACATATAAATAAGTGTAATTAGCGGAGCTGCCATGCTGCCATGTGAGTTCAATAGGAGTCCTAGCTTGTAGTCTGATCTGGTCTGTACTATAACATCTCTATGGATGAGTAGATTATATTATATACAGCACTGCCTACGGTCCATTTCAGCCTTTAATAACACAATGTCCTCCAGTGTCCCCGGTACCTGATGGAGTCGTTGTCCCTAATGACCAGGATACTCTCCCCGGGGGGACAGCACAATCCTCCACATACAGGTTCAGGCCACTTCCCATCCCACCCGTCCATGAACCTCTGTCGGACTATACGCTGGCCAATCGGCCACCACCCGCCCCACCGCTTCACATCCACGAGCCCAAACATGTAGGTGTCGGGTACGGCGGGAGGGGGATAGTCAAACAGCAGCTTCACACGCACCGCACAGGGCGCCGCCATCATTACGCGGAAGGAAGGGGAATGTGACAGATCTTAACTGGGTTTGAAATGCTGCTGGGAGCGATTGGGAGAACTCCATGTGGGCGGGTTTTAAGAAAACTGGGCTGAGTGAGTGGGCGGTGCTTAAATGTAATTGGTCTCTCCTAGGAAGTTATCAGTGACACAGTCTAAAGGAAGAAAGTGTTCAAGTGAGAGGCGGAGCTTCTCCAGGCATTGTGATCAGTTACTTGATGGGGCGGGAGATCACGCAGTTTCATTTTACAAGCAGCAGAAGGAGAGTCAGGGAATCATTATATGTGTATAAAGCAGGTCTGTCCTCCATATATCCAATGCAGGAGTGTGTGTAGTTCACATGGAAACTTATAATGTGAGTTACATGTGTTTAGAGGGGATTAGAACTGTGTGATATGTAAACTTGCAGGGAAGCACATGGTTGTTGGTTTATGGGGGGTTTTTGTGTATGGGCACAGGGAAGCACATGGTGTTGGTTATGGGGGGTTTTGTGTATGGGGCACAGGGGAAGTACATGGTTTTTTGGTTAATGGGGTTTGTTGTGGGCACAGGGAAGCACACTGGTGTTGGTTATGGGGTTTGTGTAGGGCACAGGGAAGCACATGGTGTTGGTTAGGGGGGTTTGTATGGGGCACACGGTGTTGGTATGGAGTTTTGTGTATGGGGCACAGGGAAGTACATGGTGTTTTGTTAGGGCCGGTGGTTTGGTGGTGGGGCACAGGAGCCACATGGTGGTTGGTTAGGGGGGTTTGTGTTTGGGGCACGGAAGCACATGGTGTTGGTTAGGGGGTTTGTGTGTGGGGCACAGGGAACACACGTGTTGGTTAGGGGGTTTTGTGTGTGGGGCACAGGGAAGCACACGGTGTTTGGGTTAGGGGGGTTTGTGTGTGGGGCACAGGGAAGCACACGGTGTTGGTTATGGGGGGTTTGTGTGTTGGGGCAAACGGGAAGCAACGGTGTTGGTTAGGGGGGTTTTGTGTGTGGCAGCGGGACCAACATGATGTTTGTGGTTACGGGGGGGTTTGTGTGTGTGGGCACGGGGAAGCACATGGTGTTTGGTTAGGGGGGTTTGTGTGGGGGCCAGAGGGAACACATGGTGTTGGGTTTGGGGGGTTTGTTGTGGGGGGCCACGGGCCCTCCATGTTTGTTGTTGGGGGGTTTGTGTGTGGGGTGGGGGCCCTGGGGCCTGGTGTTGGTGTGGCGGGGAGGTTTATGTGTTGTGTCAGTGGGCCACCATGGTTTTTGGTTTATTGGGGGTTTTGGTGTGGGCTCCGGGGCTCACATGGTGTTTGGTTTGAGGGGGTGTTTTGTGTGTGGGCCACGGGAACACATGGTGTTGGTTCTTGGGGGTTTGGTTGTGTGGGCCGGGGGCACATGGTGTTGGGTGGTTTTGGTGGTCGAGCACACGGTGCTGGCGGCAGGGGGGTTGTGGGTGGGGCTACTGGGGGCCCAATGGTGTTGGTTAGGGGGGTTTGTGTGTGGGGCACGGGAAGCACATGGTGTTGGTTGGGGGGTTTGTGTGTGGGGCCCACGGGGCCCACTGGTGTTGGGTTAGGGGGTTTTGTGTGGGGGCCCGGGAGTCACATGGTGTTTGGTTTGGGGGGTTTTGTGTGGGGCGCGAGGCACTGTTTGTGGTTGGGCCGGTTAGCGTTGGGGGGGTTTGTGTGTGGGGCCCCGGATTCCACCCCCCCCTGGTAGTGCGTTGGTTTCGCGCGGGGGACGGGCGGCGTTCGGGGGTTTCTTTTTGTGTGGGGCCCCGGGCGCCGCCCCTGGTGTATTGGGTTTTCGCGTCGGGTGTGTTTGTGTGTGGGGGCCCCCCCCCGGGGCCCCCTGGAGTGTTGGTTCGGGGGCGTTGTTTGTGGGGGCCCCGGGGCCGGCCCCCTGGAGTGTTGTTCGGGGGGGTTTTGTCGTGTTTGGGGCCCCCGCCTCCCCCTGGGTTGGTCTCGGGGGTTTGTGGTGGTACGGGAGGTCAAGGACCTATATGGTAAAGACTGATACACGCCATGGAATATTTTGGTCCGATCGAGAGATAGTTCAGTGTGTTGGTCATTCAGGCCGAAATAATCGCATGTGTTTTCATCAGTGTCCAATCGACCGTTCATGTAGGAGGGTCCGGTACACTGAGGTTGGCTCTGTGGAACTGTACGGTAAATAAATTATAAAACCATTACCCTTCCGGCAGTGCGACGAGGGGGGGTAAGCATTTTTAATTTTTTTTCAGGTGCCAAAAAGTCTAGAGATGGCCCTGACTTCAGCAATTTAGTGAGCTAGTTATGAGCTTGAGCATGCTCAGAGGAGGCAGAATTAGCATCCAGTCATTGGCTGTAATCTCATCTGTCATCCATGACTGGCAGTTGCTAACTGGAGTTCTTACCTACCGACATTCCCGCAACATTCGGAAAACAGCCGGTCTGTTTTATTACAGCAGTAATGTGAATAGGAAACAATGATCCATCTGGGAAACATCTCAGGAACACTGGAAGGTAATAACTGATGCCCCCAACGTTATGCTGATTCGAGCGCTCCTGACGGACTGAGCGTCCAATCGCTGTAACACTAGGTCAGTGTATGGTACAAATACAGTTTTCTTGTCATCTGTAGACATTATAGTACTTACCCTTATCTGGATACAGTGTTATTCCTTTTAACTCCGTTGTCCATCAAACTAAAATTTGAACTTAAGCTAATCACCCCCCACTCCATAGGATAAAAATGCTGCCTGACACTCCCAAGTGTAATTACTCACACTCCCCTGCTTCTCTTCCGCTGCTGGTTTGTGTCTTTCCTGTGCACTATCTGCAGAGGCCGGATGAGTAACAGCCGCAAGTGATTGACATTAGCATCATGGCTCTCACATGACCGCTACTAGGAAGTCAGTGAGAGCCGGAAGGAGTTGGGTGCTGGGAAGTAATTTTAGGAGCGTCTGGGAGAATTTTTATCTTGGCGAGTTTAAGGTTTTGGGGGTGATTGGCTTGAGTTAAAATTTAAGTTTGGAGGTTGGAGATTCCCTGGGAAACAACATTCCTATAACGGATAATTTTTAAAGGATAAGTACACTCTAAAAGCAAGTTAAGTTTAACTTCAAGCAGCAGCCTTCAAAATCCTTTCCCCCCCTATTTTATTCTCTAGGTCCCTCCTGAGCCGAACGTTGCTGATGTAAAGTTGCTGACATCTTGCCCCACACACAAACCCCCCTAACCAACACCATGTGCTTCCCTGTGCCCCACACACAAACCCCCCTAACCAACACCATGTGCTTCCCCGTGCCCCACACACAAACCCCCCTAACCAACACCATGTGCTTCCCTGTGCCCCACCCACAAACCCCCCCTAACCAACACCATGTACTTCCCTGTGCCCCATACACAAACTCCATAACCAACACCGTGTGCCCCATACAAACCCCCCTAACCAACACCATGTGCTTCCCTGTGCCCTACACAAACCCCATAACCAACACCATGTGCTTCCCTGTGCCCCACACACAAACCCCATTAACCAAAACCATGTACTTCCCTGTGCCCCCTACACAAACCCCCCATAACCAACACCATGTGCTTCCCTGTGCCCCATACACAAACCCCCCATAACCAACACCATGTGCTTCCCTGCAAGTTTACATATCACACAGTTCTAAATCCCCTAAACACATGTAACTCACATTATAAGTTTCCATGTGAACTACACACACTCCTGCATTGGATATATGGAGACAGACCTGCTTTATACACATATAATGATTCCCTGACTCTCCTTCTGCTGCTGTAAAATGAACTGCTGATTCCCCGCCCCATCAAGTAACTGATCACATGCCTGGAGAAGCTCCGCCTCTCACTTGAACCAGCTTTCTTCCTTTAGACTGTGTCACTGATAACTTCCTAGGAGAGACCAATTACATTTAAGCACCGCCCACTCACTCAGCCCAGTTTTCTTAAACCCGCCCACTTGGAGTTCTCCCAATCGCTCCCAGCAGCATTTCAACCCAGTAAGATCTGTCATTCCCCTTCCTTCCGGTAATGATGGCGGCGCCCTGTGCGGTGCGTGTGAAGCTGCTGTTTGACTATCCCCCTCCCGCCGTACCCGACACCTCCATGTTCTGGCTGCTCGTGGATGTGAAGCGGTGCCGGGTGGTGGCCGATCTGGCCAGTATAGTCCGACAGAGGTTCATGGACGGGGTGGGAAGTGGCCTGAACCTGTATGTGGAGGATTGTCTGCTCCCCCCCGGGGAGAGTATCCTGGTCATTAGGGACAACGACTCCATCAGGTACCGGGGACACTGGAGGACATTGTGTTATTAAAGGCTGAATGGACCGTAGACAGTGCTGTAATATAACTATAATCTACTCATCCATAGAGATTGTTCATAGTACAGACCAGATCAGACTACAAGCTAGGGACTCCTATTGAACTCACATGCAGCATGGCAGCTCCGCTAATTACACTTATTTATATGTCGGACCATTTGGAGACCCAGCAGACACCAGACCCACATTTCTGACTGGGGGACAGTGGGTGTGTGGTTGTTGTACAGCTAATGGTGCCTAGTGTTGTGTAGAAGGGGCCCAGGTTTTATAAATCTAATGCTGACCATACACTAGCCATGTAATAGATTCAGTGTTAGATCATCAAATGTCAACTTTTCATCGGGGGTCGCGGTGTCGGTTAAGCACGGCTTTAGGCCGTTAGATTATTTCTGTTGTTGAATTAAAGACAGACAAGGGCAGAAATATAGACTGCTGGACCTTAAAATGCATGTTCACCCTTAAAACAAAAAAACAGCCAATTGTCAGTTACCTGCACCAACCCCAACTTATATATTCAGTATTACCTGTATTACTAACCAGATATTTAATGGTAATTATTGTCCACATTCTGGTACAGTAAGCTGGCTCCTCCCTCCATACAGTCAATCCAGGCTGAGACTGCTGACATCACAACCAATGATTGACTGCAGTTTCACCTGCTGTCTCCTGCACATGCTCAAGCTCATAAAAAGCTCATTGAGCAGAGGGAAGAAGCAGATACGTTTGAATAAAACTTATCTGGTTAGAAATAAAATGTAATAAGCTGGTAAAAATATCAATGCGGGCAGATATCTGATGTGTCACCAGTTTTTGTGAACTTGCCTTTAACAGTTTCTTTGATTTGGATTGTTAGGCCATAAATTTACCATTTACTTAAAGTGCCTTGGGTGAGGATCTAAGCCGTGAGGTCCTTTCCCTGGGTCTTTCCAAATTCAATAGAACGAGCCTTCCAAAGTCAGCTTGCATCCCCTGCCATAGTCCCATTGATCAAGTATTGGGTTGTGGTGGGGCAGGGCCAGAAGTCTTAAGCAAGCAAATTGTGTATGTTTGTCATTTGTGCCTTTTTTCCTTTTACTTGTCGTCTATTTATTCTGCATAAACAAGTGTCTCCTTCCTTTCATCTCCATTCTAGGGTCAAATGGGAAAAACCCAGCACGGAAAGTAATTGTGAGCCAACAAACTGTGAAGATAAACCTAAGAAAAAGTCCAAAAAACGACACCGGCAAAAATGTGAAGCGGAAGAAGTGGTTAAACCCAAGAAACAGAAAACTGTCTCTTCCCCGTCGGATCCCAACCCTGCAAATCACTTTGACAGAAAAAAAAGAAAAAAGAAAAAAAGATCAAGTTCTTCCAGTGATCACAAGTCACTCGCTAGCCCAAAGGAATCTCCTTTACGAGAAGAAGAGCAACTGCAGGATGGAAATCTGCATTCCAGCCCGGATAGCTCTGACTCTGATACTTTAGTTATTAAAAAGCCCAAAGTGTCCAGTTTACCATCTGCTTTGGACTCTCCCCTTACTACTGCTGGTGGAGAAGTAGAAGGTTCTGAAACCATTGGACCTAAACCTATTGAATATGGCAGAGGACGTGGGAGAGGAGACACTTCTTTTTGGAGGGGACAAAGGGGCAACTGGGTTAGAGGCAGAGGGGACGCTAGGAATCCTGGCAGAGGGGACGCTAGGAATCCTGCAATGGGGCGCTAGAGGGAACACAGATTTCTTCTATACATATGATGGAGAAGCGGAGAAGAGACGACAGTTACAGGAATCTGCAACAAACATCTCCATCATTGTACAGGTATATGGCTCATTAAAGGGGAACTGTGGCCCAAAATTGACTTTAGGTAAATTGATAGGGAATTTTTGCAATATATTTCCATTGTTTATTTTGCATAGTTTTGAAGATATTTACATTTTTGTGTGTGATATGGCAGCAGCATCACCAGGTCCCCTGCACTTCCTGCTCTGAAACCTGTCAGTCAATCTGCCCTGCGTCTCCTCCCCTTTGCAGCCCCCCTGGTCCCTCCCACTCATGGACCCCATGGTCCTTCCAGTTGCAGGCCCCACTTGGCCCATTCCCTTACAGCCCCTTGTGGCCCCGCCCACTCACATGTGCCCCTAAGCCCCACCCACTCACAGGTGCTGTGGGCCACTCTGACACACACACACAACCCCCCCCCCCCCCCCAAAACTCTGTGGAAACAGCCTTTTTAGGCAGAGTGAGAACAGAGTGAGAACTCTGCCTGAAAATACTTTTTTCACATAGTGAGAGAGAAGGGCTGTAGATTCCCTTACCTTCTCTGTCAGGACTTCACACAGCAGAGAGGAGGAGGGACTTCCTGTCTCCCTCACACATTGAGGGAGTCTGAGGCTGTGCTCGCCGGCGGCACTGTGCAGGAGAAGCCTTAGGAATGTCACATGTCAGCCTCCCACCCATTAACTTTTTGGTCCGTTATTTCTTTATATCTTGGGCTGTGGAGCACGTAGATAGGTGATTGATGGCTCATTTTAAAGGTAGGAAATTGGCCTTTCACTTGTTTGGAGACAACAGTTCCCATTTAAAAAAAAAAAAACTTAATTTCTTTTATTTTTGACTATCTCCCAAAGTTTTTGACCAAAAAACGCAAACGTCTGAAAGGCCTGTTACTATGGAACTAATGGGTTTAAAGACATTGTACACTGAAAAAATAACTTTGCCTCATTTCAAATTTATAAATGAATACACGTAAGCAACACTTACTCTGATGTGTTTGTGTTGCTGCATGACTTCAATCCAGTACTTGTTTTGCTCCAGCCCCCTGCTAGCCTATCTGACTCTCTGTGAGGGCAAGCATGCTCAGTAATCCCTAATTCACCTTCTATACACTTTGATCAAAAATTCCAAAGCAGCACTCCTTTAAAACATCATCTTTTAATTTGAATTTATTCAAATTTTGAAGACCATTTTCATGCCATATAATATGGCTATTATTTACAGACCGCAAAGAAATGCAACATTTTGGATCAAACTGATCATTTCTCAAGCTTGACAAAGGTTCAGTTTGATCCGGAACATTGAATATACCAGCATTCCAAGACTTTATCACAGAACACTGACCAAAAAATGTTGACAACCCACACACTTAATTGTCTGAGTTAAATTCCCCACTGAGCCACTATACCTCTGGGATTACAGCTATGGGGTAATTACCGATGTTACTACGTTCCTTACAATCTCCATTATCCCTTTTCTCTTCTTCTCCACTTATAAGCAACAAATGACTCTTGTTCACAGTAATCAGTGCGCTTTATACCTTCCATTGAATTGCAGTGCATTATGTACTGCTAGTCCTTTGCTCCTAGTTGCACCTCCCTGTGATTTGCCATTATTTCTACAGACTTGGATGTGGCCGGTAGCAAAGGAGCATGGGAAAAAAGAAAGGAGCATCAATGTTTGGAATGGTTTCAAAGGGCATGTCCCACCACCCCACCCCCCAAAAAAAAATATATAAAATTGAACCCACTACTGGCCCCACTGTGTAGTGTTCAAAAATCCTTTCCTTACACCTTGGCTCCTTATGATTCTCATGCAAGGCCTATCTAAAGTAGGAGCTTTGTGTTATCCAGTCCCTGCCATTTCATTGCCCTCCTGGTGGACTCTGGCATGCGCAAGGGAGCCCCCTCCCTCCGGACCCCTCTGCTCCTGTCCTTTTCCATAGTGTAGGGGGAGTAGTTGTCCTTTAATGTATATCATTTACTTTTGTAGAATACAGAAGATACTGTACAGAAGGATTACACTTCCCTTCCTCTCCTCGCTGCTCCTCCACAGGTTGGAAAGGTCATCGCCTTTAAAGTAAGTTGTACATTTCTATATTACAACAGAACACAAGTTAGGAGTAAGGCAGTTATGGGGGGGGTTCCAAGCCTTTGAAATACATTTTAAAACTCACTACACTTTTTTTTTCTGGTACATCTCACCCCTGGGTTCCCTCTATAGGGTCTGTAATAAGCTGTCAAAGCTTTCCACAGCCTGGGACTAGCTAATGGGAAGACACGCTCCTTAAAGATTGCTTCTTCCCATTGGCTCAACAGTCCTGGAATTGGTTAGACACTGGTGCCAGCAGACAGACTTTGACAGCTCGCTACTCTATAGAGAGAACCCAGGCTGGGGATCCAGCTGTTTATTCCCTCACCTTATGTAGTATTAGATGGAGGGTTTGTTATGGGTATAATTGTCCTTAAATGTAAAATCTGGAAAAACAATACACTTCTTTATATTTAGTTGTTAACATATTGGATAACATGTGGACATATTAATGAGGCCTGTGCACACTTTCCATATGATTTATTTTTTGTTTTCAGCTGTTGGAGATATCGGAGAGTTATACCCCAGAGGTTTCTGATTACAAGGTATTTGCCTAAGTGTTCACTTGGCGCTGCCAATAGTAAAACTCTAAATGTAAATGTAATGTTTCAATAGCGTGTTCAATGTGTTAAAATGCTCGGGAATCTGTCTGCAAACTGTAGCATAGCATTGGAGGTTGTATAAATACATACGTCCATCTAGTCCAACCTTTATACCCTACCCATAATGTCTGTATAACAGTTACATAGTAACATAGTATTGGAGGTTGTATAAAGATATACGTCCATCTAGTCCAACCTTTATACCCTACCCATAATGTCTGTATAACAGTTACATAGTAACATAGTATTGGAGGTTATATAAAGACATACGTCCATCTAGTCCAACCTTTATACCCACCATAAGTCTGTATAACAGTTACATGTAACATAGTATAGGAGGTTGTATAAAGAAATACGTCCATCTAGTCCAAACTTTATACCCTACCCATAATGTCTGTATAACAGTTACATAGTAACATAGTATTGGAGGTTGTATAAAGACATACGTCCATCTAGTCCAAACTTTATACCCTATCCATAATGTCTGTAGTACAGTTACATAGTAACATAGTATTGGAGGTTGTATAAAGACATGTCCATCTAGTCCAACCTTTATACCCTACCCATAATGTCTGTATAACAGTTACATAATAACATAGTATTGGAGGTAGTATAAAGACATATGTCCATCTAGTCCAAACTTTACACCCTCGTTTTTAACCCTACCTAACAGTTGATCCAGAGGAAGGCAAAAGAAAAAAACAGCAAAAAAAAGTGGGGGGGATTCCTTCCTGACTCCAAACGGCAATCGGAAAGTATCCATGGATCAACCAGAACTACAGTTTATGTATTATTACCAGTAATTCTCCAAATTATATAGTATCCCTGTACCAACCAGAACTACAGTATATGTATTAATACCAGTAATTCTCAATATTATATTGTATCCAGATATTCAAATGTCAACTTTTCATCGGGGGTCGCGGTGTGGTTAAGCACGCTTTAGGCCGTTAGATTATTTCTGTGTTGAATTAAAGACACAAGGGCAGAAATATAGACTGCTGGACCTTTAAAATGCAGTTCACCCTTAAACAAAAAAACAGCCAATTGTCAGTTACCTGCACCAACCCCAACTTATATATTCAGTATCCTGTATTACTAAACCAGATATTTAATGGTAATTATTGTCCACATTCTGGTACAGTAAGCTGGCTCCTCCCTCATACAGTCAATCCAGGCTGGACTGCTGACATCACAACCAATGATTGACTGCAGTTTCACCTGCTGTCTCCTGCACATGCTCAAGCTCATAAAAAGTCATTGAGCAGAGGGAAGAAGCAGATACGTTTGAATAAAACTTATCTGGTTAGAAATAAAATGTAATAAGCTGGTAAAAATATCAATGCGGGCAGGATCTGATTGTGTCACCAGTTTTTGTGAACTTGCCTTTAACAGTTTCTTTGATTTGGATTGTTAGGCCATAAATTTACCATTTACTTAAAGTGCCTTGGGTGAGGATCTAAGCCGTGAGGTCCTTTCCTGGGTCTTTCCAAATTCAATAGAACGAGCCTTCCAAAGTCAGCTTGCATCCCCTGCCATAGTCCCATTGATCAAGTATTGGCTTGTGGTGGGGCAGGGCCAGAAGTCTTAAGCAAGCAAATTGTTGTATGTTTGTCATTTGTGCCTTTTTCCTTTTACTTGTGTCTATTTATTCGCATAAACAAGTGTCTCCTTCCTTTCATCTCCATTCTAGGGTCAATGGGAAAAACCCAGCACGAAAGTAATTGTGAGCCAACAAACTGTGAAGATAAACTAAGAAAAAGTCCAAAAAACGGCACCGGCAAAAATGTGAAGCGGAAGAAGTGGTTAAACCCAAGAAACAGAAAACTGTCTCTTTCCCCGTCGGATCCCAACCTGCAAAATCACTTTGACAGAAAAAAAAGAAAAAAGAAAAAAAGATCAAGTTTTCCTCGTGATCACAAGTCACTCGCTAGCCCAAAGGAATCTCTTTACGAGAAGAAGAGCAACTGCAGGATGGAAATCTGCATTCAGCCCGGATAGCTCTGACTCTGATACTTTAGTTATTAAAAAGCCCAAAGTGTCCAGTTTACCATCTGCTTTGGACTCTCCCCTTACTACTGCTGGTGGAGACGTAGAAGGTTCTGAAACCATTGGACCTAAACCTATTGAATATGGCAGAGGACGTGGGAGGAGGAGACACTTCTTTTTGGAGGGGACAAAGGGGCAACTGGGTTAGAGGCAGAGGGGACGCTAGGAATCCTGGCAGAGGGGACGCTAGGAATCCGGCAGAGGGACGTAGGAATCTGGCAGAGGGGACGCTAGGAACTGGCAGAGGGACGTAGGATCCTGGCAGAGGGGACGCTAGGAATCCTGGGAGAGGGGGCGCTAGAGGGAACACAGTCTTCTATACATATGATGGAGAAGGGAGAAGAGACGACAGTTCACGGAATCTGCAACAAACATCTCCATCATTGTACAGGTATATGGCTCATAAAGGGGAACGTGGCCCAAAAATGACTTTAGGTAAATTGATAGGGAATTTTTGCAATTATTTCCATTGTTTATTTTGCATAGTTTTGAAGATATTTACATTTTTGTGGTGATATGGCAGCAGCATCACCAGGTCCCCTGCACTTCCTGCTCTGAAACCTGTCAGTCAATCTGCCGCGTCTCCTCCCCTTTGCAGCCCCCCTGGTCCCTCCCCACTCATGGACCCCATGGTCCTTCCAGTTGCAGGCCCCACTTGGCCCATTCCCTTAGCCCCTGTGGCCCCGCCCACTCACATGTGCCCCTAAGCCCACCCACTCACAGGTGCTGTGGGCCACTCTGACACACCACACACAACCCCCCCCCCCCCCCCCCCCCCCAAAACTCTGTGGAAACAGCCTTTTAGGCAGAGTGAGAACAGAGTGAGAACTCTGCCTGAAAATACTTTTTTCACATAGTGAGAGAGAAAAGGCTGTAGATTCCTACCTTCTCTGTCAGGACTTCACACAGCAGAGAGGAGGAGAGACTTCCTGTCTCCCTCACACATGAGGGAGTCTGAGGCTGTGCTCGCCGGGCGGCACTGTGCAGGAGAAGCCTTAGGAAGTCACATGTCAGCCTCCCACCCATTAACTTTTGGTCCGTTATTTCTTTATTCTTGGGCTGTGGAGCACGTAGATAGGTGATTGATGGCTCATTTTAAAGGTAGGAAATGGCCTTTCACTTGTTGGAGACAACAGTTCCCATTTAAAAAAAAAAAAAAACTTATTTTTTATTTTGACTATCTCCCAAAGTTTTTGACCAAAAACGCAAACGTCTGAAAGGCCTGTTACTATGGAACTAATGGGTTTAAAGACATTGTACACTGAAAAAATAACTTTGCCTCATTTCAAATTTATAAATGAATACACGTAAGCACCACTTACTGATGGTGTTTGTGTTGCTGCATGACTCAATCCAGTACTTGTTTTGCTCCAGCCCCTGCTAGCCTATCTGACTCTCTGTGAGGGCAAGCATGCTCAGTAATCCCCTAATCACTTCTATACACTTTGATCCAAAATTCCAAGCAGACCCTTACACTCTATGTTTTCTTACATGCATTTTGGCTAATTAAACCGCAGATAACATTTGGATCAACTGATCATTCTCAAGCTTGACAAAGTGCGTTTGATCCGGAACATTGAATATACCAGCATTCCAAGACTTTATCACAGAACACTGACCAAAAAATGTTGACAACCCACACACTTAATTGTCTGAGTTAAATTCCCCACTGAGACCACTATACCTCTGGGATTACAGCTATGGGGTAATTACGATGTTACTACGTTCCTTACAATCTCCATTATCCCTTTTCTCTTCTTCTCCACTTATAAGCAACAAATGACTCTTGTTCACAGTAATCAGTGCGCTTATACCTTCCATTGAATTGCAGTGCATTATGTACTGCTAGTCCTTTGCTCCTAGTTGCACCCCCTGTGATTTGCCATTATTTCTACAGACTTGGATGTGGCCGGTAGCAAAGAGCATGGAAAAAGAAAAGGAGCATCAATGTTTGGAATGGTTTCAAAGGGCATGTCCCACCACCCCACCCCAAAAAAATATATAAAAATTGAACCCACTACTGGACCCCACTGTGTAGTGTTCAAAAATCCTTTCCTTACACCTTGGCTCCTTATTGTTCTCATGCAAGGCCTATCTAAAGTAAGAGCTTTGTGTTATCCAGTCCGCCATTTCATTGCCCTCCGTGGACTCTGGCCTGCGCAAGGGAGCCCCCTCCCTCCGGACCCCTCTGCTCCTGTCCTTTTCCATAGTGTAGGGGGGAGTAGTTGTCCTTTAATGTATATCATTTACTTTTGTAGAATACAGAAGATACTGTACAGAGGATTACACTTCCCTTCCTCTCCTCGCTGCTCCTCCACAGGTTGGAAAGGTCATCGCCTTTAAAGTAAGTTGTACATTTCTATATTACAACATAACACAAGTTAGGAGTAAGGCAGTTATGGGGGGGGTTCCAAGCCTTTGAAATACATTTTAAAACTCACTACACTTTTTTTTTGCGTAAATCTCACCCCTGGGTTCCCTCTATAGGGTTGTATAAGCTGTCAAAGCTTCCACAGCCTGGGACTAGCTAATGGGAAGACACGCTCCTAAAGATTGCTTCTTCCCATTGGCTCAACAGTCCTGGAATTGTTAGACACTGGTGCCAGCAGACAGACTTTGACAGCTCGCTACTTATAGAGAGAACCCAGGCTGGGGATCCAGTGTTTATTCCCTCACCTTATGTAGTATTAGATGGAGGGTTGTTATGGGTATAATTGTCCTTAAATGTAAATCTGGAAAAACAATACACTTCTTTATATTTAGTTGTTAACATATGGATAACATGTGGACATATTAATGAGGCCTGTGCACACTTTCCATATGATTTATTTTTTTTTTTCAGCTGTTGGATATCGGAGAGTTATACCCCAGAGGTTTCTGATTACAAGGTATTTGCCTAATTGTTCACTTGGCGCTGCCAATAGTAAAACTCTAATGTAAATGTAATGTTCAATGCGTGTTCAATGTGTTAAATGCTCGGGAATCTGTCTGCAAACTGTAGCATAGCATTGGAGGTTGTATAAATACATACGTCCATCAGTCCAACCTTTATACCCTACCCATAATGTCTGTATACAGTTACATAGTAACATAGTATTGGGGTTGTATAAAGCATACTTCCATCTAGTCCAACCTTATACCCTACCCATAATGTCTGTATACAGTTACATAGTAACATAGTATTGGAGGTTGTATAAAGATACGTCCATCTAGTCCAACCTTTATACCCTACCCATAATGTCTGTAAACAGTTACATAGAACATGTATTGGGGTTGTATAAAACATACGTCCATCTAGTCCAACCATTATACCCTACCCATAATGTCGTATAACAGTTACATAGTAACATAGATTGGAGGTTGTATAAAGACATACAGTCCATCTAGTCCAACCTTTATACCCTACCATAATGTCGTTGTATAACAGTTACAAGTAACATAGTATTGGAGGTTGTATAAAGACATACGTCCATCTAGTCCAACCTTTATACCCTACCCATAATGTCTGTATAACAGTTACATAGAACATAGTATTGGAGGTTGTATAAAGAAATAAGTCCATCTAGTCCAACCTTTATACCCTACCCATAATGTCTGTATAAACAGTTAACAGTAACATAGTATTGGAGGTTGTATAAAGACATACATCCATCTAGTCCAACCTTTATACCCTACCCATAATGTCTGTAAACAGTTACAATAGTAACATAGTATTGGAGGTTGATAAAGACATAATCCATCTAGCACAACTTTATACCCTACCCTAATGTCTGTATAACAGTTACATAGTAACATAGTAGTATTGGGGTGTATAAAGACATACGTCCATCTAGTCCAACCTTTATACCCTACCCATAATGTCTGTATAACAGTTACATAGTAACATAGAGTGGAGGTTGTATAAAGACATACGTCCATCTAGTCCAACCTTTAACCCTACCCAATGTCTGTTAACAGTTACATAGTAACATAGTATTGGAGGTTGTATAAAGACATACGTCCTCTAGTCCAACCTTATACCCTACCCATAATGTCTGTATAACAGTAAACAGTTACATAGTAACATAGTATTGGAGGTTGTATAAAGACATACGTCCATCTAGTCCAACCTTTATACCCTACCCATAATGTCTGTATAACAGTTACATAGTAACATAGTATTGGAGGTTGTATAAAGACATACATCCATCTAGTCCAACCTTTATACCCTACCCATAATGTCTGTATAACAGTTACATAGTAACATAGTATTGGAGGTTGTATAAAGACTTTAGTGGTGTTTATACAAAGTTCAAGTTCAACAACTTTTTGTAGTTGATCCAAAGGAAGCAAATAAAGAGAATAAATCTAAATGACAATAGGAATATTTTTTGGATCAGCAACAACATTGTAGATTAATATCAATATCTTTAAATACCCCTTAGTTTCCCCTTTTAATTTACAAAAAATATTTCCTTTGAGGGCTCTCGGGTGTCATTAAACTTTCTGTAGTTGAAAGGTCTCAGTGCTGGGTCTATAAGATGGGAATGGAGTCTGTGTTCATTTGTACTTTATTTCTGTTTCTCAGGAAGGGACCATAATGAGTTTTGATCCGTTCACTCAACAGATTGAAATGGAAATTATTTCAAAACAGACAGGTAAGTGTTTGTATAATGTAAGCATCATACGGTGTCTATTGCCCCAAGATTCTCCCCTTCCTCAGTTCAGAATAAGTCTTAAGGGGGAAATATCCCAATCAAACAATATTGGGGTATCCCAGTATCATACACTGGTTCAGACCGTGGGGCCGATTGTCCGTGTGGTCCAATGATTTTTTTGGGGGGGGCTCCCCAATCAATACCTGGATCATACCGTTGGGACCTTTGCGTGTTTGTGTCACTTTAGTGCCGGGTGTATCTGATACACATTTCAACTAATTGCACTTTCGTTGTTTTGGCAGCAAAGCAACCGGGGAAATTTGACTTGGTTTACCAATCTGAGGACGGTTCAGATGTCGTTGAGTTTGCCGTTCCACAGGAAACCAAGGTAAGTTTTTTGGGCTGTTCTGTTTGGCCTTTGTCCATTCATTTCTAACACTGATGTCAAGGCTACACTAGGTGCTTTTTAACATGTGAATTGATCGTATGTTAAACGCGCTCATGTGCCTTTAAGAGAATTTTGATTTTCTCTTTTTCTTCTGTTTCAGATGACCCTCAGCTGGAGCTCCCTAATTGAACCGAGACTTCTACTGGATCCTGAAACCCCCACAAAGCCCTGATTAACAAAGGACAATCTGCGGACATTGTTATTTGTATTTATGAATTTTTATAGAAAGGTTTTTAATAATAAAATGAGAAATATTAATCTTGGAACCTTCATCATCATCATTAAAATGTTGTCTAAATAGATGATCCCAATCATCCAACCAGATCGCTAGGCTCTCAGGCTGTGGAACCTGACTGATTGAAGAGAAACCAGAACTACTGGATGTTTAAGCTCTTGACTTGAATGTTCCACCTCCTCTGCTGCCCCCTATGAGCACACGACTTTTTCCACAGAGGCTCACTATGCCTAAAGGACGGGACGCCCCTGCCCTGCATGTATCTCTTGAACCAGATAACATGGAGAAGTGGAAATGGACCAAATCATGAAATTAAATTGCTATATGCTCAGCACCCCACCCTAATTCCCACCTTATTCATTTTTTCCCAGCATTCTCCTATGAACTCTCCACGCTCTGGAGGTCTGCTGGTTGCCTATCCCTGCCATAGGCCATGTCACTTCTATCATTTCTAAAAAGAAGCACCTTGCCTTGTTTGCAGTCTCAGATTAACATTTCATTGGTCTGTAGGTAACGGAATCGGTTGAACTGTTCCTACTTAAAAAACCTGATTTTACATAGTTAGTTCTCCCTTTTTAAAGGGCATGTCCGCATAAAAAACACTTTTAATCTAAAGATCCTTATATAGTGTGTGTGTGTGTGTGTATAACACAGGACAGCTGCTGTGTCAGCCGAAACAGAGAGGGGCTGGACCAGCAGACGCATCTGTGATGTCTTAAAGAAGTCGTCAGTCTATACTAACGCCATGATTTTATCTTTACCTGACCAAGATCAATCCTTACTGCACTAAATAGAATTGTAACATTTGGTAAACACTCAGGCCTGACCATAAATTCATCCAATCAGTAGACACAAACCCACCAACTTCCCTATCTGACATTTTGCCACTGAGTCAGCGAGTTGAAATATTTAGGTATTGAAATTAGTAACAACCCATTCAACTTCCCTAAACTTCATCTTAAACCCTTTATCCAACTACTAAAATCAAGAGCGCGGGTCTAAGTTACCACTTGGAATTATGGGTAGAGCAAACGTTATAAAATTGATTTTATTACTGCAGTTACTTTATATTCTATGGCATTCTTCTGCCTTTCTCCTTCTTAAATACTTTAAAATTCTTGAAATGATACTGAGATCCTTTGTATGGGGACAAGGTAGACACAAAGTAACTTGGCAGGTGATACAGAGGCCAATGGACCTGGGCGTAGCTATTCCAAACTTTAACTCCTCCTACTTGGCCGCACAGGTATCACGTATGTATCATTGGAGCCGCACTGAAACAGAGAGATTCTATACTCTCCTTGCTCCCTATAAGGTAAGTAAACTACCGCAGTGGGATTCTATGGGGATCATAAATCTACGATTTTGTTATCGTATCGATATTGGTAACTTACAATCATGTGGTAAATGTACAACAACAATCGTAAATCAACGATTATTAAACTGAACGGAAATTAACAATTGTTAACGGTGCGGTATCGCTAAAAAGCCTTTACCAATACAGCCCAATGGGAGGAAGCGTTAAGTGCCCATAGGGTGGTTTTCCCTAAAGCATATGACAAATTGACACAGCTTTATGTTCTACACCGAGCCTACCTGACCCCTTTCCGCATCACCAAATTTCAGACAAATAGGAGCCCTCTGTGCCCAGAGTGTCAGATGAGTCTGGGAGACTTCTACCATATAATTTGGTCATGTCCACGTATACAAGGGTGCTGGTACCAGGTACTTTCTTTCCTACGTGACCAAATGGGCTCCCCGGTGGGCATGGACTCCAAGGCCTGTCTACCCGGTATCATGGAACGCATTTGTATTAATGCCACTTAGGGCACGGCCACACTGCAGCGCAAACGCAATCGCACGTGGAATCGCATGCGATTTCATGTGCGATTTCGTTGCGTTTGCGCATGCGTTTTCTTCATTGGGTATAGGAAAACGCATGCAATTGCGATTAAAAATGCGGAATGCAAATCGTAAAGCACCCGAAAATGCGTGTTTTCGGTGCGTTACCGCGTTTGAAATGATTTTTAAAAAGCACAAACGCAGAAAAATCGCAGCAGTGTGGCCTCGCCCTAAGAAATTAGTGGCCAAAATGTGGATACAGGAATTAATACCGGGACTATAACTATGGAAATCCATGGTAAATTCTATCCTGCCATACAGGAAACTACTGTATCAATACAGAGGGTGTCCAACAAAATACACAAAGTATGGGGTAGCTTCCGTATTGACTTGTAATGACGAATAATTTACAAAATAATATAGGCAGGGGTGAGGTCACTCATGAAAAGGAAACAAATACTTAGTTATGTACGGCCTATTAATGTACTAATACTGAGCACCTTGATTTATGAATGCTGTGTTACTGTTTAAAACAAGTTTATGATATTAAGCTAAATCCCCAAAGGTAACAAACAAAATACCCAAAACTTTATACGTCACAACAATCCGGAACAATTCAAGAACCAATTGTTTTCACAAACCAAAGGATGTACAATATTGTATAACAAACTTTTCATATAAACACAACTGAAGATTCCAATTGGACTTAAAATAAAATACAACGGACTCAATAATTAGAATACAGTGCGGATGGTTTTTTGTATAAATTCTTTATTGAAAATGTCTATAATTAACCTTTGAATAAACAGATCCTCATTCAGATCATTCATTCAATAAACAGATCCTCATTCAGATCATTCATTCAATAAACAGATCCTCATTCAGATCATTCATTCAATAAACAGATCCTCATTCATATAATTCATTCAATAAACAGATCCTCATTCAGATCATTCATTCAATAAACAGATCCTAATTCAGATCATTCATTCAATAAACAGATCCTCATTCAGATCATTCATTCCATAAACAGATCCTCATTCAGATCATTCATTCAATAAACAGATCCTCATTCAGATCATTCATTCAATAAACAGATCCTCATTCAGATCATTCATTCAATAAACAGATCCTCATTCAGATCATTCATTCAATAAACAGATCCTCATTCAGATCATTCATTCAATAAACAGATCCTCATTCAGATCATTCATTCAATAAACAGATCCTCATTCATATCATTCATTCAATAAAGAGATCCTCATTCAGATCATTCATTCAATAAACAGATCCTATTCTAGATCATTCATTCAATAAACAGAGATTCCTCATTCAGATATTCATCAATAAAAAGTTCACATTCATACATTCATCAATAAACAGATCTCTCTTCAGATCATTCTTCATAAAACAGATCCTCATTCAGATCATTCATTCAATAAAACGATCCATTCAGATCATTCATTCAATAAACAGATCCTCATTCATATCATTCATTCAATAAACAGATCCTCATTCAGATCATTCATCAATAAACAGATCCTAATTACAACTCATTCAATAACAGATCCTCATTCAGATCAAAACAGACTCATTCAATCATTCATCAAAAACAGATCCTCATTCAGATCATTCCTTCAATAAACAGATCCTCATTCAGATCATTCATTCAATAAACAGATCCTCATTCAGATCATTCATTCAATAAAACGATCCTCATTCATATCATTCATTCAATAAAACAGATCCTCATTCAGATCATTCATTCAATAAACAGATCCTCATTCAGATCATCATTCAATATAAAAGATCCTCATTAATTCATCTTCATAAACAGATCCTCATTCAGATCATTCATTCATAAACAGATCCTCATTCAGATCATTCATTCAATAAACCGATCCTCATTCATATCATTCATTCAATAAACAGATCACTATTCAGATCATTCATTCAATAAACAGATCCTCATCAATCATTCATTCAATAAACAGATCCTCATTCATATCATTCATCAATAAAACAGAATCCTCATTCAGATCATTCATTCAATAAACAGATCCTCATTCATATCATTCATTCAATAAACAGTCTCATCAGCTAACATCCTCA
Source organism: Hymenochirus boettgeri (assembly GCA_019447015.1). Taxonomy (NCBI): domain Eukaryota; kingdom Metazoa; phylum Chordata; class Amphibia; order Anura; family Pipidae; genus Hymenochirus; species Hymenochirus boettgeri. Next base: position 155,238,033 of record CM033477.1, read on the forward strand.
TAGATCATTCATTCATAAACAGATCATTCATATCATTCATTCAATAAACAGATCCTCATTCATATATTCATTCAATAAACAGATCCTCATTCAGATCTCATTCAAAAACAATTCATTCATTCATTATTCAATAAAACAGATCCTCATTCATATACATTCATTCAATAAACAGATCCTCATTCAGATCATTCATTCAATAAACAGATCCTCATTCATATCATTATTCATAATAACAAGATCCTTCATTCATATCCTTTCATTCAATAAACAGATCCTCATTCAGATCATTCATTCAATAAACAGATCCTCATTCATATCATTCATTCAATAAACAGATCCTCATTCAGATCATTCATTCAATAAACAGATCCTCATTCAGATCATTCATTCAATAAACAGATCCTCATTCAGATCATTCATTCAATAAACAGATCTCATTCAATCATTCATTCAATAAACAGATCCTCATTCAGATCATTATTCAATAAACAGATCCTCATTCAGATCATTCATTCAATAACAGATCCTCATTATATCATTCATTCAAAACAGATCCTCATTAATCATTCATTCAATAAACAGATCATTCATCAATCATTCATTCAATAAAACAGATCCTCATATGATCATTCATTCAATAAACAGATCCTCATTCATATCTTCATTCAATAAACAATCCTCATTCAGATCATAAACAGATCCTCATTCAGATCATTCATTCAATAAACAGACTCATTCAGACATTCATTCAATATAAACAGATCCTCATTCATATCATTCATTCAATAAACAGATCCTCATTCGATCATCATCAATAAAAAGATCATCATTCATATATCATCAATAACAAGTCCTCATTCAGATCATTCATTCAATAAACAGATCCTCATTCATATCATTCATTCAATAAACAGATCCTCATTCAGATCATTCATTCAATAAACAGATCCTCATTCAGATCATTCATTCATAAAAAGATCCTCATTCAGATCATTCATTCAATAAACAGATCCTCTCATATCATTCATTCATAAACAGATCCTCATTAGATCATACATTCAATAAACAGATCCTCATTCAGATCATTCATTCAAAAACAGATCCTCATTCAATCATTCATAAAAAAAGATCCTCATTCGATCATTCATTCAATAAACAGATCCTCATTCAGATCATTCATTCAAAAAAAGATCTCATCAGATCATCATTCAATAAACAGATCCTCATTCATATCATTCATTCAATAAACAGATCCTCATTCAGATCATCATTCAATAACAGATCCTCATTCATATCATTCATTCAATAAACAGATCCTATTCAGATCATTCATTCATAAAACAGATCTCATTCCGATCATTCATTCAATAAACAGATCCTCATTCATATCATTCATTCAATAACAGATCCTCATTCGATCATTCATCAATAAACAGATCCTCATTCAGATCATTCATTCAATAAACAGATCCTCATTCAGATCATTATTCAATAAACAGATCTCATTTCATATCATTCATTCAATAAACAGATCCTCATTATATCATTCATTCAATAAACAGATCCTCATATATCTTCATTCAATAAAAGATCCTCATTAATCATTCATCAATAAACAGATCCTCATTCGATCATTCATTCAATAAACAGATCCTCATTCAGATCATCATTAAATAAAACAGATCCTCATTCAGATCATTCATTCAATAAACAGATCCTCATTCAGATCATTCATTCAATAAACAGATTCATCATCAGTCATTCATTCAATAAACAGATCTCATTCAGATCATTCATTCAATAAACAGATCCTCATTCAGATCATTCATTCAATAAAACAGATCTTCATTCAATCATTCATTCAATAAAACAGATCTCATTCATATCATTCATTCAATAAACAGATCATCATTCTATCATTCATTCATAACAGATCCTCATTCATATCATATTCAATAAACAGATCCTCATTCAGATCATTCATTCAATAAAACAGATCCTCATTCAGATCATTCATTCATAAACAGTCATCATCATATCAGTACATTCACTAAAAACAGTCCTCATTCATATCATTCATTCAATAAAACAGATCCTCATTCAGATCATTCATTTCAATAAACACAGATCCTCATTCAGATCATTATTCAATAAACAGATCCTCATCAGTCATCATTCACAATAAACAGATCCTCCTTCAGATCATTCATTCAATAAACAGATCCTACATTCAGATCATTCATTCAATAAACAGATCCTCATCAGATTCTCATTCATAAAATAAAAGATCCTCATTCAGATCATTCATTCAATAAAACAGATCTTCATTCAGATCTCATTCAATAAACAGCTCATCATTCAGAATCATCATTCCATAAAACAGATTCTCATTCATATCATTCATTCAATAAACAGATCCTCATTCATATTCATATTCATATATAACAGATCCTCATTCAGATCATTCATTCAATAACAGATCTCAATCAGATCATTCATTCAATAAACAGATCCATTCAATCATTCATTCAATAAACAGATCCTCATTCAGATCATTCATTCATAAACAGTCTCATTCAGATCATTCATTCAATAAAAACAGATCCTCATTCAGATCATTCATCAATAAACAGATCCTATCAGATCATTCATTCAATAAACAGATCCTCATTCAGATTCATTCATTCAATAAACAGATCTCATTCAGATCATTCATTCAATAAACGATCCTCATTCATATCATTCATTCAATAAACAGATCCATCATATCTTTCATTCAATAAACAGATCCTCAATTTCATATCATTCATTCAATAAACAGATCCTCATTCATAGTAATCATTCAATAAACAGATCCTCATTCAATCATTCATTCAATAAAACAGATCCTCATTCAGATCATTCATTCAATAACAGATCCTCATTCAGATCATTCATTCATAAACAGATCATATCATATCATATTCAATAAAACAGATACATTCACATTCATTCAATAAACAGATCCTATTCAAGAATTCATTCAATAAAAGATCCTATTCAATATTCATTCAATAAACACGATCCTCATTCAGATCATTCATTCAATAAACAGATCCTCATTCAGATCATTCATTCAATAAACAGATCCTCATTCAGATCATTCATTCAATAAAAAGATCTCATCAGATCATTCATTCAAAAACAGATCTCATTCAGCAATTCATTCAATAAACAGATCTTCATTCATATAATTCATTCCATATAACAGATCCTCATTCAGATCATTTATTCAATAAACAGATCTCATTTTTCAGATCCTTCATTCAATCAAACAGATCCTCATTCAGATATTCATTCAATAAACAGATCCTCATTCAGATCATTCATTCAATAAAAACGATCCTCATTCATATCATTCATTCAATAAACAGATCCCATTTCGATCATTCATTCAATAAACAGATCCTCATTCAGATCATTCCTCAATAAACAGATCCTCATTCAGATATTCATTCAATAAACAGATCTCATTCAGATCATTCATTCAATAAACAGATCCTCATTCAGATCACATCAATAACAGATCCTCATTCAGATCATTCATTCAATAAAACAGATCCTCATTCAGATCATTCATTCAATAAACAGCTCACATCATATCATTCATTCAATAAACAGATCCTCATTCATATCTTTCACAATAAACAGATCTCATTCAATCTAAAGATCTCATTCAGATCATTCATTCATAAACAGATCCTCATTCATATCATTCATTCAATAAACAGATCCTCATTCAATCATTCATTCAATAAAACAGATCCTCATTCAGATCATTCATTCAATAACAGATCCTCATATATCATTCATTCAATAAACAGATCCTCATTCAATATCATTCATCAATAAACAAGATCCTCATTCAGATCATTCATTCAATAAACAGATCCTCTCATATCTTTCATTCATAAACAGATCCTCATTCAATCATCATTCAATAAACAGATCCTCATTCAGATCATCATTCAATAAACAGATCCTCATTCAGATCATTCATTCATAAACAATCCTCATCAGATATTATTCAATAAACAGTCTCATTCAGTCATTCATTCAAAAACAGATCCTCATCATATCATTCATTCAATAAACAGATCCTCATTCATATCATTCATCAATAAACAGATCTCATCATATCTTCATTCAATAAACAGATCCTCATTCAGATCATTCATTCAATAAACAGATCCTCATTCATATCAGTCATTCAATAAACAGATCCTCATTCATATCATTCATCATTAAACGATCCTCATTCTATCATTCATTCAATAAACAGATCCTCATTCAGTCATCATTCATAAACAGAACCTCATTCCGCTATTCATTCATATAAACAGATCCCATTCATATTCATTCATCAATAAAACAGATCCTCATTCAGATCATTCATTCAATAAACAGATCTCATTCAGATCATTCATTCAATAAACAGATCCTCATTCATATCATTCATTCAATAAACAGATCACTCATTCAGATCATCATTATTCACTAAACAGATCCTCATTCAGATCATTCATTCAATAAACAGATCCTCATTCAGATCATTCATTCAATAAAACAGATCCTCATTCATATCATTCATTCAATAAACAGATCCTCATTCATATCATTCATCAATAAACAGATCAACTTCAGATCATTCATTCAATAAACAGATCCTCATTCAGATCTCATTCAATAAAACAGCTCTCATTCAGATAATTCATTCAATACAAAAGATCTCATTCAGATTCACATTCATTCAATAAACAGATTCCTCATTCATATCATTCATTCAATAAACAGATCTCATTCAATCATCATTCAATAAACAGATCCTCATTCATATCATTCATTCAATAAACAGATCCTCATTCAGATCATTCATTCAATAAACAGATCCTCATTCAGATCATTCATTCAATAAACAGATCCTCATTCAGATCATTCATTCAATAAACAGATCCTCATTCATATCATTCATTCAATAAACAGATCCTCATTCATATCATTCATTCAATAAACAGATCCTCATTCATATCATTCATTCAATAAACAGATCCTCATTCAGATCATTCATTCAATAAACAGATCCTCATTTCATCATTAATTCAAAACAGATCCTCATTCAGATCATTCATTCAATAAACAGATCCTCATTCAGATTTCATCATTCAATAAAACCTCTAATCAGCTCATATCAATAAACAGATCTATTCATATCATTCATTCAATAAAAGATCTCATTAGATCATTCATTCAATAAACAGATCTCATTCATATCATTATCAATAAAAACAGATCCTCATTCTATCATTCATTCATAAACAGATCCTCATTCATATCATTCATTCAATAAACAGATCCTCATTCATATCATTCCTTCAATAAACAGCATCATTTCAGATCATTTCATTCAATAAACAGATCCTCATTCAGATCTTCATTCAATAAACAGATCCCATTCAGATCATTCATTCAATAAAATCATTCATTCAGATCATTCATTCAATAACAGATCCTCATTCATATCATCATTCCATAAACAGATCATTCAATTCAGTCATTCATTCAATAAACAGATACTCATTCAGAGCATTCATTCAATAAAAACAGATCCTCATTCAGATCATTCATTCAATAAACAGATCCTCATTCATATCATTCATTCAATAAACAGATCCTCATTCAGATCATTCATTCAATAAACAGATCCTCATTCATATCATTCATTAATAAACAGATCCCATTCAGATCATTCATTCAATAAACAGATCCTCATTCAGATCATTCATTCAATAAAACAGATCCTCATTCGATATTCATCAATAAACAGATTCATTCAGATCATTCATTCAATAAACAGATCCTCATTCAGACATTCATTCATAAAAGATCATCATAAATCATCATTCATAAACAGATCCTCATTCAGATCATTCATTCAATAAACAGATTCTCATTCAGATCATTCATTCAAAAACAGTCCTCATCATATCATTCATCATAAACAGATCCTCATTCAGATTCATTCATTCAATAACAGATCCTCATTCAGATCATTCATTCAAAAAACAGATCCTCATTCAGATCATTCATTCAATAAACAGATCATCATTCAGATCATTCATTCAATAAACAGATCATCATTCAGATCATTCATTCAAATAAACAGATCCTCATCATATCATTCATTCAATAAACAGATCTCATTCATATCATTATCAATAAACGATCTCATCAATATTCATTCAAAAAAGATCCTCATTCAATATTCATTCAATAAACACATCCTCATTCAGATCATTCATTCAATCAGATCCTCATTCAGATCATTCATTCAATAAACAGATCTCATTCATCATTCATTCAATAAACAGATCCTCATTCAGATCATTCATTCAAAAACAGATCCTATTCAGATCATTCATTCAATAAACAGATCATCATTCAGATCATTCAATCATAAACAGACCTCATTCAGATCATTCATTCAAAAACAGATCCTCATTCAGATCATTCATTCAATAAACAGATCCTATTCAGATCATTCATTCAATAAAACAGATCCTCATCAATCATTCATTCAATAAACAGATCTCATTCATATCATTCATTCAATAAACAGATCTCATTCAGATCATTCATCAATAAACAGATCCTCATTCAGATCACATTCATTCAATAAACAGATCCTCATTCAGATCATTCATTCAATACAGATCCTCATTCAGATCATTCATTCAATAAACAGATCCTCATTCAGATCATTCATTCATAAACAGATCCTCATTCAGATCATTCATTCAATAAACAGATCCTCATTCAGATCATTCATTCAATAAAACAGATCCTCATTCAGTCATTCATTCAATAACAGATCCTCATTCAGATCATTCATTCAATAAACAGATCCTCATTCATCATTCTCATAAACAATCATCATTCAGATCATTCATTCAATAAACGATCCTATTCAGATCATTCATTCAATAAACAGATCCTCATTCAGATCATTCATTCAATAAACAGATCCTCATTCAGATCATTCATCAATAAACAGCCTCATTCATATCATTCATTCAATAAACAGATCCTCATTCAGATCATTCATCAATAAACAGATCTCATTCAGATTTCATTCAATAAACAGATCCTCATTCAATCATTCATTCAATAAACAGATCCTCATTCAGATCATTCATTCAATAAACAGATCCTCATTAGATCATTCATTCAATAAAAAGATTCCTCATTCATATCATTCATTCAATAAACAGATCCTCATTCAGATCATTCATTCAATAACTAGATCCTCCTTGGTTGGGATGTAAAAAAAAATTAAAAGGAGATTTTGTTACTCACCGTAAAATCTTTTTCTCTGAAGCCGAAGGGGGACCCAGGCACAGCAGGGGTTAAGTAGTACTCCACCTCCAGGAGCAGACACTTGAATATTGAAGTTTTCCACAGGCTCTGGTGCTCGTTCCCTTACCTTATATTCTGCAGCACCAGCAGCCTGCTTCAGTTTGTCCCAGTTTGAAGGAGTTGCCATAGGAACTTACAACTTTGTCAAAACACAATTTAACGTAATTTAACTGATATAAAAACACACAGATAATCTAGATAACTAGAATAAAGGTTTTAATAACTTATTAGTCCTATTACATAGGGAGGGTTGTGCCTGGGTCCCCCTTCGGTTTCAGAGAAAAAGATTTCACGGTGAGTAACAAAATCTCCTTTTCTCTTTCAGCCTTGGGGGACCCAGGCACAGCAGGGGACGTCCCGAACAGTAAAGGGGAGGCAAAAGAAATGAATCATCTGCTGCTTGCAGCACAAACCGATCCACGGACGTCTCTACTGCAGCAAACACATCCAACCTGTAGAACTTTATGAATGTGGAGATTGAAGTTCACGCGGCTGCTCTGCAAATCTGATCTATGGAGGCTCCCCAACAAGCTGTCCATGAAGCTCCCAGTGCCCTGGTAGAGTAAGCTGCAACCCGCAAGGGAGAAACAGCCCCAGCTTCAGTATAATATCTTGAGATGACACTCCGAATCCGTCTCGCCAGAGTTTTAGGCGACACTCTGGAGCCTTTGTGAGGCCCCGTTAGGAGGATGAACAGCGCCTTGAAAGAACGAAAAAGATTCCGTTCTGGAGATGTAAATCCTGACAGCTATAAAAGATGTATAAAGTAAGATGTATAAAGTAAGTATAAAAGTTGAGTGAGGCCGAAGAACTGCCTTATCCGTGTGGAAGGAGAGACAGGATGGTTCCACCGACAGAGCTGCCAGCTTTGACGCCCTGCGTATTGAGGAAATGGCTAAGAGAAAAAGCATTTTCCAATAGAGGAGAGATAGCGCTACCGACCTTAGAGGTTCAAAGGATGGTCCTTGTAGAACTCGGAGAACCAGGGAAAGATCCCATGGTTGTACAGACTGTCTGCGCGGAGGAAGGATGTGAGCCACCCTCTGGAAGAAGGTTTGCACATCCTTTCGGGATGCCAATTGCCGGTGAAAGAAAATTGACAGAGCTGCAATTTGAACCTTTAAGGCACTGAGAGAAAGTCCCTTATCCAACCCTGCCTGTAGAAAACGTAGCAGTCTAGATAGGATGAATTTCCTAGAGGAAAACCCCCTGTAAGGGGTCCAATTTATGTATCTCTGCCATATTTGGTGGTAGACTTTTGCGGACGATAATTTACGTGCGGCCATCATGGTGGGGATGACCGATGAGGGAATGCCTCTCTTCCTCAGAAGCCACGCCATCAAATTTAGTCGTTGAAAATCCTGGTGGAAGAATGGACCCTGAGAAAGAAGGTCTGGACAGAGGGGTAGGGGCCATGGTTCGTCCCGTGACATTCTTAGAAGATCTGTGAACCAAGCCCTTCTTGGCCACCTGGTAGCTATGAATATGGTTGTGGTTCCTTCCAACTTGATCTTTTTTAGTATGCGCAGAATCATGACTATTGAAGGGAAGGCATACACTAATTGGAACCACCATGGAACCACGAGTACATCAATGAGGTGTGCCAGAGGATCTCGCTTTCTCGCACAAAAGAGGGGAACCTTGCGGTTGAGACGCAATGCCATGATGTCTATTTCTGGAGCCCCACCACCGACGAGTTAGGATCGAGAACACATCCTGATGAAGAGACCATTCCCGAGTCCAGCACGTGCGGCCGAGAAAATCCGCTTCCATGTTCAGGACCCCCTGGACGAAGACCACAGAGATCGCTGGGACATAGTGTTCTGCCCAGGACAGAATGTGATGGGCTTCTTCCATGGCCATGTCGCTCTGCGTGCCCCCTTGGTGGTTGATGTATGCCACTGCTGTGGCATTGTCCAACTCAATTCTGACGAAGCTGTTTGTCAGTTGTTCTGTCCAGTGAGAAAGGGCCAGGAATATGGCCCGTAGTTCCAGAACGTTGATCGGAAGAAGGGACTCTTGCATTGACCAGATGCCTTGCGTCGTGAAGGGCCCGTACACGGCCCCCCATCCTGACAGACTTGCGTCTGTGGAAATCACCATCCATGGAGGCAGGCAGAGAGTGTTCCCTTTCTGAAGATTGCGGCAAGTTTTTACGTGTGTTGAGGCCAGGGTGAGGGACGATGCTTTGATTAGTAGATCGTCTAAGTAGGGTAAAAGGAAAATACCTTGCAGGCGAATGAAAGCTACCTGAGAAGCCATCACCTTGGTGAAGATCCGAGGGGCCAAAGCCGGGCCGAAGCCAGGCCGAAGGGGAGGGCTGTGAACTGATAATGATGCTTTCTCACTGTAAATCTTAGAAAGCGATGGTGGCCCTACCAAATTGGCACGTGGAGATAGGTGTCCTGTATGTCGAGGGACGCTAAGAAATCTCTGTCCCGGCTCTATGGACAAAATGAGCGTAATGATTCCATCTTGAAATGGACCTTCCTGACCTACACGTTTAGCTCTTTGAGGTCTAAGACCGGGCGGAAAGTTCTGTCTTTCTTGGGAACTAGGAAGAGGTTTGAGTAGAAACCTAGAAATATGTGGGAAGTAGGTACCGGAACTATTACTTTGGACAGCAATAGAAGGGCTATTGCTTGATTTAAGGCTTGCCGTTTGGATGGCGCTCTGGGCAGGTTGGACAGAAAGAAGCATCTTGGGGGACGAGAAATTAACTCTATTCGATATCCTTGAGAGATAATGTCCAGAGTCCAAGAGTCTTTGGATGGGTGGTTCCATGCTTCCGAAAGAATCTTAGGAGACTTCCCACCCAAGATGGTCTGGAAGACGTTTGTCTTCTTGGAGGGGCCTGGGCTGATTGCTCTGCCAGAGTTCTTGGGGCGGAGCGGAAGTGGCAAAAGGAAGGGTGTCTATAAGAGGTAGGTAGCCTTCGGGGTATGTTTTGGGGAATAAAGGAACTTCCCCCCCTCCCCCCTCCGTTGCTTGAGAGATAAATTTTTCTAGTTCGGGTCCAAACAGCTGTCCCCCTGAAAAGGGAAGACTGGTTAGGGCCTTTTTTGAAGCCGCATTGGCTGCCCAGGCTTTTAACCATAAGACTCCTAGCATCGCCATTACTGAGGCGGAAGCCCGGGCTATTAGCCGGCTGGATTCTAAAGCTGCGGCTCCAATATAAACCGCCAAATCTGATAAATCCTGAATTCTATCTAATAGATGGAATTTTGTTGGATCGGGGCGGAGATCTTGGTATAATTGGTTGAGCCATACCTCCATCGCTTTTGCCATCTATGCTGAGGCAAAGGTGGGTCTTGAGGCAGATCCTACAGCTGAAAACAATCAGGGTTATTCAATAAAAGTTCTAATCATTTAAAATGGTGCTAATTTTGCCCCAACCAATCAGATGTTAGCTTTCAAATGTTAAATAAGATCTGATTGGTTGGGGCAAAATTAGCACCGTTTTAAACGATAAGAACTTTTATTGAATCTCCCTGGATATTTTTAATAGCGCCTCGATGCGACAATCGTTTGGGTCCTTAAAGGTCACCGCTTCGGACAGGGATATGGTGGTGGCTCTAGAGAGTCGAGCCACTGGGGGGTCGACTATAGGAGGAGAGGCCCATCAATCTATGTCTGCCTTGGGGAAGGGGAACATAGTGCGCTCTGGATCAGACCATTCTTGTAGGACAATTTTGTCTAACTGTTCATAGGAGGGAAATTGAACCAAGGCTTTTTTATCTCTAGAAACAGGGGTGCCCCTACCATGAAGCAAACTGAAACATTTGCTCAGGGCATGACCCTGTGGAACACTAAAAAGGTGGCAGTTAAAAAAAAGTTTAAATCCTCCTTCCTGCAATACTGCATTTCAGCACCAGTACACCAGTGTTAAGCCAGCCCTCAAGTCCACCAATCAGTGTTAGTGTGACCTGTCAATTTACTGTCACGCCCCTTCAAGTGGTCCTGTTGCGTTTGAGGAGATAATACAGCTGATTGGCTGGTACATGCCATGTGACAGTAATTCCATTTCATTTTGGCTCTCTTCCGGGATTTGCTGTCTCTGCCCTAAGAGGGCGGGTCAAAGAGAAAACGAAACTGAACTTCTCTACGGGAGGGTCCTTACTGTCACGGGGCCAGTAGCAGCCAATCGGTGTTGAGAACTCCACTAACAAACTCACCTCACCTGGGAGAGCGGAAAGTGCCTAACATTACCGACCATGGAGCAGCCGCTGGATAGTATGGCTGAGGAGCTGACGTGCTCCGTCTGTCTATCTCTGTTTGAAGCCCCAGTGACCATCCCCTGCGGACACAACTTCTGCGGCTTCTGCCTGGAGCTGACCTGGCAAGGGGTGTCCGAGTTCCAGTGTCCGCAGTGCCGGTGCCTGTTCCCCAGGAAGCCCGATCTGAAGAAGAACACCATACTGAGCAACCTGGTCAACCAACTGAGGGCGATGAGAGGAGACACCGAGGAGCCAGTGAAGGGGGGGGAGCCCTTGCCCCCCGACACCGTGCTGTGTGACAGCTGCATGAAGGTGGGGGCGGCCCGGACATGTCTGATCTGCATGGCCTCCTTCTGTCCGGAACACCTGCAGCCCCACCTGGAAAGTCCGGCCTTCATAGACCACCAGCTGGTCCGGCCCCTGAGCGACCTGCACCTGAGGAAGTGTCCGGACCACAATAAACTGCTGGACTATTACTGCCCCGAGCACAGCCAGTGTATCTGCTGCTACTGCCTGGCCGAGCACAAACAGTGTCACACCTGCAGCCTCCAGGAGGGCAAAACGAACAAGGAGGTGAGACCCCCATAGACGGGGGAGATACCCCCCCCATAGACAGGGGAGAGAGACCCCCCCCCCATAGACAGGGGGAGAGACCCCCCGGTTTCTCAAAGGGTGTGCCGAGGGACACTGCTGTGACATCGCAGAACATTTTAGCAATGTTGTGCACTATGAATGTATTTTGTAATATTTTAATGCAGTCAATGTATGTCAACTTTTCACTACACCAATAAAAATCATATTTGAGTATAATATACACTGTACAACACATAAAATATGGGTAATTCAAACATAAAGTTCAATATTAAAGAAATAGTTGACTGGAAAAGTGAACCAGAAGTGATCAGGACCTGTCACTGCAGCCGGTCGGAATAGTTGATTTGGGGGATTTCTTTTATACACACCAGACACTCATCCACCACACAACACTATGCATTCCAAAAGGGGTCTGTTTTATGGAACGACACCCCACTGCATAGAAAGCCACAAAGGTATATAGCAGGGATGTCAAACTTGTGGCCCTCCAGGGGTTTTGAAAACCACTACATTTTACAGCCAGATAATGCTGGTTTTCCAGCATGTGAAGGGCCACAAATTTAAACGGTATCTCCACTCCATTTAGTTTTATTGAAGAACGGGAGGTAAAGGAGCTGTGTCCAATAAAACCTGCAGGAGCCAGGAGAGAAAGTAAGCTACTTACCCGATCGATCGCTCTGACTGGTATCGACAGACTCTGTCTTGCATGCGCAAGTGTGCAGAGTTCGTTGGAACCAGTCAGACTACACGGCGGAATGTTTTAGTCATTCCGTTTTGACAAAAGCAACATAACATTCAGGAAAGCTGTGTTGCTATTGTCACAATAAATAATTTAAGCTTAATGGAAGGTTTGCATTCCTGGCATTCTTATCTATATACCATTGTAATTTGGGGGTTTAGTGTGGGCTATCACTGCACTAGTCCTCTAGCACATTCACTGATCACTAATTAATAAAGAAAGTTTCCCTCCTTCTTGTATGACCCTGTTCTAAATATCTCTTCTTCTGCAGTTATTCTACAGGGACATCTTGCGGTCATTAAACCGAAAAATAGGAAACGCTGAGAATATACTGGTGGAAATGACAGCCGAACAAAGACAAGTAATGGTGGGTACATTGGTAATGGGTATGGTATATGGTACGATGGTAATGGGTATGGTATTTGGTACATTGGTAATGGGTATGGTATTTGGTACATTGGTAATGGGTATGGTACCATGGTAATGGGTATGGTATATGGTACGATGGTAATGGGTATGGTATTTGGTACATTGGTAATGGGTATGGTATGATGGTAATGGGTATGGTATATGGTACGATGGTAATGGGTATGGTATATGGTACGATGGTAATGGGTATGATATTTGGTACGATAAATAAATGCAACCGAAATACTGACTTCCTGTTTGCAGGACCCCTAATAGAGACCGTTATGGTCTTGCCCTTGACCCAGCGCCTGGGTTGATTCAGTTGCTCAGTAGAGATCTGACCATGTTTGACCCATTCAACAGCCAATCAGTAGAAATTACTGTTAGGAACATTCCAAGGATGTGGTGCATTCTGGGAAGAAGAAGGACCGTTGGAACCTGAAATGTCAGCTCACTAATGTCAACAGCAGGGAACAGCAAAGTGTATGAAATCAACTGATTTTTCATAATGGGAGAGAATATGTAGAATAACTAAGAAGGCATTACACAAATATTGATCATTTCCACTGAATTGTCCCTTTAAAATCATTTGTGAATATATTTAATACATTCTCAGAAGTCCTTTAGCAATACAGTGTAAGATATAGATGCAGTAATTCCCACAGACCGAACTTACGCTGTCTTGTATTTGTTTATTTTCATACCTTATAGTCTTAGAATTTCTCAATAAAAATTCCATAAATTCACCAGGAAAAAGCTCATTTGAGGGCGATAAACCATAACTATCAAAACAATTTCACTGTCTGGTGTCCCCCAAAATGTTGTTTTTCATCTGGAGTGGTGTAATTAATGGTCTGAGAACTATTTTTGCCCTGATAAAATGGTCTCTTAAGCTGGGTACACACAGGGCCGGATTTCCCACTAGGCCACCTAGGCCGCGGCCTTGGGCAGCACAGCCACCAGGGGCGGCAAAATAAAACAATTTTTTTTTTCAAGTTAGTCAGTATTGCATCCCCATATTAAATTTACACAGCCCACATTATTTGGCACACAACAGAGCCTTACCGGTCTCTGTTAAATGTGCAGCGATTGCTGATTTGCTATGGGCACCAGGTCTCTCTCCAACTCACAAAGCTCCGCTTCAGCCAATGAATTACCACGTACGGGGGGGGGGGGGGGGGGAGACAGCAAGTGCAAGTTAGCTGGCCTAGGGGAGAAAAAAGTATAAATCTGTCCCTTGGTACACACAGTAATGATAAAGTCCCAACACCGTCAGGGGCTTTATCGTACTGTGTGTACCTTCGTTTTCCGAACGACTCCCTATAGGGAAGTCTGCCGCGGCCGAGGGAAACACACAGTCCCGAGCGTTCTCCCTATGATGTTCATAGGGAGAACGCTTGGGACTGTGTGTATGCAGATCTTTAAAAGATGACAGACAGGATCTTGCAGATCCTGTCTGTCATCTTTCAATGATTTGTAGTGTGTGTACCCAGCCTAAGGCTTTGTCGTGAACAAGCTTGGTCGCCTGTTCGTCCGGATCGAACGGGCGATAGGCCTGTTGGTAAATCATGGGCAATCGGTCACACAAACTTTTGCTCACAGCCACTATTGCCGCTACCGACAATCAGGACGAGCGATCGCCAGTATTGAACTCTCGCTCGCTTGTGTGTACCCAGCCTAAGTGCCTTGTTATTTTGTCTTTGATTTCAAGACGAAGCCTGATGTTCTTGCACCCCAGGGGGTCCACAGTCCTACAGTCATTGGATAATATTTATTCAACCTGGACAATTATGTTACTGTTAATATTATTTTTAGAAACCTAAAAAATGGATATTGATAATCCAGGTTGAGGCTCAGTTTGTGGTTTGAATGGATGAGTGTTGTCCGTATATGAAATAGATTTCTATGCAGGAGTTATTCTAGCTACCTAGAAAATGGAAGCTTTCTAACCCCCTTTTCCATTTGGTAGCCATTTCCGTGGCTAAATAACTTTAAAGAAATAGAATGTGTATATCATTTAGAGCTGTGTACACACAGTTACCTTCTTCCTGGCACTTCCAACCAATCGTTCAGGACGAAGGACTGTTGGTAGCAGCAAAAGTAGCCACAGTTCGATACAACCGGTCCTCTGTGGACTGCACAATCTGAAGTATCCAATCATCCATTCGGACAAACTGTTGCAGATAAAAACCCATGCAATTATTTCAGACCGATCGACCAATACACTGAACTATCGGTCCATCAGGCTGAAATATTGCATTGTGTGTAACCGGCTTTAGATAGATATGGCCTAGACTTCTCATTTATACACCCACTGACAATGGGTTAGTTTCCCAGGCTACAATCCAAGTTTGGATCTATAGGTCCTGAACTTTTATTCAAAATGTTAAATTCGAGATGGAGACCTTGTGGTTACTTTAATGGGCCCATGTTGACATGAAATGGGGTGCAACATGTTACTTTGTTTATATTGTAATCAGCTTGAAAAAGGAACTAGAATGTTCTGAAAGCTTGCTATGATTATCTTAGTTACCAATAAAGGTATCACCTTTATGCTACTTTATAGGAACTAGAATGTTCTGAAAGCTTGCTATGATTATCTTAGTTAGCCAATAAAGGTGTCGCCTTTATACCATTTTATAGGAACTAGAATGTTCTGAAAGCTTGCTATGATTATCTTAGTTAGCCAATAAAGGTATCACCTTTATACTACTTTATAGGAACTAGAATGTTCTGAAAGCTTGCTATGATTATCTTAGTTACCAAAAAGGTATCGCCTTTATACCATTTTATAGGAACTAGAATGTTCTGAAAGCTTGCTATGATTATCTTAGTTACCAATAAAGGTATCGCCTTTATACCATTTTATAGGGAACTAGAATGTTCTGAAAGCTTGCTATGATTATCTTAGTTAGCCAATAAAGGTATCACCTTTATACCACTTTACAGGAACTAGAATGTTCTGAAAGCTTGCTATGATTATCTTAGTTAGCCAATAAAGGTATCACCTTTATACCACTTTACAGGAACTAGAATGTTCTGAAAGCTTGCTATAATTATCTTAGTTAGCCAATAAAGGTATCACCTTTATACCACGTATTCAGCTTGAAAAAGGAACTAGAATGTTCTGAAAGCTTGCTATAATTATCTTAGTTAGCCAATAAAGGTATCACCTTTATACCACTTTACAGGAACTAGAATGTTCTGAAAGCTTGCTATGATTATCTTAGTTAGCCAATAAAGGTATCACCTTTATACCACTTTAAAGGAACTAGAATGTTCTGAAAGCTTGCTATGATTATCTTAGTTAGCCAATAAAGGTATCACCTTTATACCACTTCAAAGGAACTAGAATGTTCTGAAAGCTTGCTATGATTATCTTAGTTACCAATAAAGGTATCACCTTTATACCACTTCAAAGCAACTAGAATGTTCTGAAAGCTTGCTATGATTATCTTAGTTAGCCAATAAAGGTATCAGATTTATACCACTTTAAAGGAACTAGAATGTTCTGAAAGCTTGCTATGATTATTTTAGTTAGCCAATAATGGTATCACCTTTATACCACTTAAAAGAAACTAGAATGTTCTGAAAGCTTGCTATGATTATCTTAGTAAGCCAATATTGGTATCACCTTTATACCACTTTAAAGGATCTAGAATGTTCTGAAAGCTTGCTATGATTATTTTAGTTAGCCAATAATGGTATCACCTTTATACCACTTTAAAAGGAACTAGAATGTTCTGAAAGCTTGCTATGATTATCTTAGTTAGCCAATAAAGGTATCACCTTTATACCACTTTAAAGGAACTAGAATGTTCTGAAAGATTGCTATGATTATCTTAGTTAGCCAATAAAGGCATCACCTTTATACCACTTTAAAGAAACTAGAATGTTCTGAAAGCTTGCTATGATTATCTTAGTTAGCCAATAATGGTATCACCTTTATACCACTTTAAAAGGAACTAGAATGTTCTGAAAGCTTGCTATGATTATCTTAGTTAGCCAATAAAGGTATCACCTTTACACCACTTTAAAGGAACTAGAATGTTATGAAAGCTTGCTATGATTATCTTAGTTACCATAAAGTACAGCCTTTATACACTTTATGGAAATAGAATGTTCTGAAAGCTTGCTATGATTATCTTAGTTACCAATAAAGGTATCGCCTTATACCACTTTATAGGAACAGAATGTTCTGAAAGCTTGCTATGATTATCTTAGTTACCAATAAAGTATCACCTTATACACTTTATAGGAACTAGAATGTTCTGAAGTGCTATGATTATCTAGTTACCAATAAAGGTATCCCTTTATACCACTTTATAGGAACTAGATGTTCTGAAAGCTTGCTATGATATCTTAGTTACCAATAAAGGTATCCCTTTATACCACTTTATAGGAACTAGAATGTTCTGAAAGCTGCTATGATTATCTTAGTTAGCCAATAAAGGTATCACCTTATACACTATAGGAACTAGAATGTTCTGAAAGCTTGCTATGATTATCTTAGTTACACATAAAGGTATCCCTTTATACCACTTATAGGAACTAGAATGTCTGAAAAGCTTATAGGAACTAGAAGGTTCTGAAAGCTGCTATGATTATCTTAGTTACCAATAAAGGTATCGCCCTTTATACCACTTTAAAGGAACTAGAATGTTCTGAAAGCTTGCTAGGATTATCTTAGTTAGCCAATATAGGTATCACCTTTATACCACTTTAAAGGAACTAGAATGTTCTGAAAGCTTGCTAGGATTATCTTAGTTAGCCAATAAAGGTATGACCTTTATACCACTTTAAAGGAACTAGAATGTTCTGAAAGCTTGCTAGGATGATCTTAGTTAGCCAATAAAGGTATCGCCTTTATACTACTTTAAAGGAACTAGAATGTTCTGAAAGCTTGCTATGATTATCTTAGTTAGCCAATAAAGGTATCAGCTTTATACCACTTTAAAGGAACTAGAATGTTCTGAAAGCTTGCTATGATTATCTTAGTTAGCCAATATAGGTATCACCTTTATACCACTTTAAAGGAACTAGAATGTTCTGAAAGCTTGCTATGATTATCTTAGTTAGCCAATATAGGTATCACCTTTATACCACTTTAAAGGAAGTAGAATGTTCTGAAAGCTTGCTATGATTATCTTAGTTAGCCAATAAAGGTATCGCCTTTATACTACTTTAAAGGAACTAGAATGTTCTGAAAGCTTGCATATGATTATCTTAGTACCAATAAAGGTATCGCCTTTTAACCACTTTATAGGAACTAGAATGTTCTGAAAAGCTTTATAGGAACAGAATGTCTGAAGTTGCTAGATTATCTTAGTTACCATAAAGGTATCGCCTTTATACCACTTTATAGGAACTAGAATGTTTCTGAAAGCTTGCTATGTTTCTTAGTTACCAATAAAGGTATCGCCTTTATACCACTTTATAGGAACTGAATGTTCGAAAGCTTGCTATGATTATCTTAGTTACCAATAAAGGTATGCCTTTATACCACTTTATAGGAAACTAGAATGTTTGAAAGCTTGCTAGATTATCTTAGTACCAATAAAGATACGCCTTTATACCACTTTATAGGAACTAGAATGTTCTGAAAGCTGCTATGATTATCTTAGTTACCAATAAAGGTATCCCTTTATACCATTTATAGGAACTAGAATGTTCTGAAAGCTTGCTATGATTATTTAGTTACCAATAAAGGTATCCTTTATACATTTATAGGAACTAGAATGTTCTGAAAGCTTGCTATGATTATCTTAGTTACCAAAAGGTATCCCTTTATACCACTTTATGGAACTAGAATGTTCTGAAAGCTTGCTAGATTATCTTAGTTAGCAATAAAGGTATCACCTTTATATACTTTATAGGACTAGAATGTTCTGAAGCTTGCTATGATTATCTTAGTTAGCCAATAAAGGTATCGCCTTTATACCACTTTATAGGAACTAGAATGTTCTGAAAGCTTGCTATGATTATCTTAGTTACCAATAAAGGTATCACCTTTATACTACTTTATAGGAACTAGAATGTTCTGAAAGCTTGCTATGATTATCTTAGTTAGCCAATAAAGGGATCCCCTTTATACTACTTTATAGGAACTAGAATGTTCTGAAAGCTTGCTATGATTATCTTAGCCAAAAAAGGTATCACCTTTATACTACTTTTGTTATTGTTTTATTTCAAAAGGGTTACCCAGTAAACATCCTGGCACTTCCAACCGATCGTTCAGGACGAAGGACTGTTGGTGGCAGCAAAAGTAGCCACAGTTCGATACAACCGGTCCTCTGTGGACCGCACAATCTTAAGTATCCAATCATCCATTCGGACAAACTGTTGCAGATAAAAACCCATGCAATTATTTCAGACCGATCGACCAATACACTGAACTATCGGTCCATCAGGCTGAAATATTGCATCGTGTGTAACTGGCTTTAGATAGATATGGCCTAGACTTCTCATTTATACACCCACTGACAATGGGTTAGTTTCCCAGGCTACAATCCAAGTTTGGATCTATAGGTCCTGAACTTTCATTTAAAATGTTAAATTCGAGATGGAGACCTTGTGGCTACTTTAATGGGCCCATGTATGATTATCTTAGTTAGCCAAAAAAGGTATCACCTTTATACTACTTTTGTTATTGTTTTATTTCAAAAGGATTACCCAGTAAACATTTTGTTGATATGGTGAATAGAGAGACTCCTTGATTTGCTAGCATTGTTATGTTGTGTCCGTTTGTTAATGGAGCATTTCTCGTTCACTAACATCAGAGAAAGTGCAGAAAAGGCCTTCAGGTCAAGTCAAGAGTTATTCATACTAAGTCTGGGTACACACCAGAAGATATTTTCGGTCGCACTACCGATTCATAGCACTTTCAGTCGCTGAAAATATCTTCTGGTGTGGGGCGGTTACGACCAACCTCGATCATCCGGTTCGGACGATCAGACCTGTTGGAAAATCTAGATCGATCGTGCGGTTCCCTATGGGACCACATGGTCGATCGTGGCCGAATTTGCCACGACAGACGGACAATTGTCCCGCTCTGTTGGGACAAATAGTCCCTCCATGTGTACCCAGCCTAAGGGACTTGGTATTATCATGTCCCAGGAAAATGATCTCATTAAAATGTTAAAATAAAACTAGTCAGGAGGAGGAAGGCTCCACGGCTGGTATGTGCACAGAGGTTAAAGTGATGCTCACACAAAAGTTTGCTAGAATATACACTGTGGTGTGTAGCAAACAGATAATATACATATGTGCACACAGCCAACATCAATTTGGAGAGAATATGGGGCAAATGTACCCCATAGCAAATACAGAAAGGGGTAACTGAAAGTTGTTTTGGAATTTGAGGGATAACTTCAAATTTTCGGTTTATTCATCCTTTTAGATTCTTTTTTTAAAGCGATCAAGTTCAGAAAGAAAACTGTACAAATAATGACAGTAGGAGTAGGTAATTGCTGGACCCTTAACAGATGTAGCTAGCCACAAATGGTCCGTTCGTGAGGGGTAGACTGGTAGGGAGCAATACAGAATGTCAGATTGAGATCCTCTGCAGCACACAGTGATTGGATAATTCTGCAGTCAGTGATTGATTGGCTTATTCAGCACAGTCAGTGATTGATTGGCTTATTCAGCACAGTCAGTGATTGATTGGCTTATTCAGCACAGTCGGCGATTGGCTTATTCAGCACAGTCGGCGATTGGCTTATTCAGCACAGTCGGCGATTGGGCTTATGCAGCACAGTCGGCGATTGGCTTATTCAGCACAGTCGGCGATTGGCTATTTCTGCTCCTTCATGTGACCAAGGGTGGACAGATTGTTTTTGACATGCAGGTTAGACAACTCTAGGAGCTAAAATACCTTTTATAATTTGGCCAGTTCTTTATACCTAAATAAAGTATGGCTATGAACACACTTTAGACATACACCCCCACATCATTGGGAACATACACCCCCACATCAGTGGGAACATACACCCCCACATCATTGGGAACATACACCCCCACATCAGTGGATCACTAAACAAAAAATAACAGATGCAGCCACACACCTTACTTTGCCCATAGATGCAATGATCGCTGTTGTACGATATCAGTAAAAATGATCGTACGATCGCCCATACACGATAGTACGATCGCGTTGTTGAGTCTATGGTCCAGGCCATTCTTTGGAAACCTCGGCCAACATCTAATGTGTGTACATACCATCAAAAAATGAACACTTGGCAAATATGAATGTTGGTCTGTCTAAATGTACATGCTAAAGGGAGGTTCATATCACCCAATGGGAATAGAGCATGTCTTACTGCTCTGCTTGCACCAGTCACGCATGCAATGCCCACAGGTTACCATGGAGTTTTTGTCTATAAATAACAAAACAATGTTTTTAAATGCTCTACCTGTTTACCCTTTGACTGTTGACGTCTCCTATTTATTATTTCCTGCCCTCCGGGCTCAAACCTGTGGTATTAATACAGTATATTCACTATATGCCACTATCAGGGAGATTCAGTAAAAATTCTTATCAATAGAAATGGTGCTAATTTTGCCCCAACCAATCAGATGTTGGCTTTCAAATGTTAAATAAGATCTGATTGGTTGGGGCAAAATTAGCACCAGTTTAAACAAAAAGAACTTTTATTGAATCTCCCTGTATATGTTCCTAGGACATTACAAAGAAGAAGAAGGAGTTATTGGAAGGGGAGTATGAAGAAATGAAAACTTTAATTGAACATGAAAAGAGGAAATCGATGAAGAAAATCGAGGATGAGGAGAGGAGAGTAAATAACAACTTTACCTCCACCCAGAGGATTATGGATAAAAAGAAACAGGAATTTGAGCTCATGAAAGTCAAAGTTGAATCTCTCCTTAAGGAAGATGATGACCTGCAGTTTTTAAAGGTAATCAACCTTTTTTTTATGATTTAGGTCACATATGAATATACTATCAAATGCCCTGGGATTGTTTGAGCTTAATATAGAAATCTGATTTGGAAGCAAAAGTTAGACATGGGTTCATGCTCTTCCTGCTTCTCCCAACTGCATTACAGCCCCTAACCAACCAATCAAAAAGCACCCCTTCGTGCATGCTTTTTGATTGGCTGTCCAATCAGTTGAAATCCGTTATTTCATAGCAGCGTAAAACTGTGCTAGCTGCAGCAATCAGTTCATTATTACAGGCCCATTGGAACTGCTAAGCGTTACTTACTTAGTGGGGCTAAACCCTACAGTACATTTCACTTCTGTTATATCAAGTCCTGCAATTACCTTTAATTTCCTTTATTTACAAGGAAATTATTTTTAGCTTCTCTGTGAGAAACAACCTTGGGTTTGGTTTACCGATCTGTCCAAACTGGTCCAGATAAGATTAACTGGTAAAGAAAGGGATACATCTATTTATTAATTTCAATCTCATTCCTGTCGTATGAGAATAATTCTAGATCTCTGAATCTTCTTCCAGCGAGCGACCAAACTGCAGGACACAACCTCTAAGGAGCCATTTAAACCAAAGATTGAATTTAATGAGAAATTACTTCATCAGATCTTCCAAAGCTCTGTGTCTCTCAAAGAGGAAATTACCGCCAAACTAAATAATGCAGGTAGAGACTGATACCCTTTACTTCCTGTGTTGGTGTGCACTGCGCAAGGTTAATCAACCACTTAGCAACATAATGTCGCTGTTTGCTTAGGGTATCGCTACTGAAAATATCAAGTGGTGCCATTTAGTTTTATTGAAGAACGGGAGGTAAAGAAGCTGTGTCTTATCTCCCATTCCTGAATAAAAGAATTAGGATCCAGGAGAGAAGTTAGTGTATCACTCGCTCCCCCGGCGCGTAGTCTGACAGGTCCCGACGGACTCTGTCTTCTATGCGCATGCGCATTTCCATGTGCACATAGAACACAGAGTCCGTCGGGACCTGTTAGACTACGCGCCGGGGGAGCGAGCGAATTCTTTACCTTCTCTCCCAGCTCCTGATCGTTTTATTGAAGAACGGGAGGTAAGACACAGCTCCTTTACCTCCCATTCTTCAATAAAACTAAATGGCACTACTTTATATTTTCATTGGCGATATCCTTTAATTTGGTTGAAGCTGCCTCAGTAAATTGTATTTCTTTCTCCTTTTTATTGTCTTTGTCAAATACGCATAGCTGAAGGACAAGAGAGGAAACCTCCATCCCAGGCACCCAGTAAACCCCAGAAAATTGAGAAACCTCCTAAAAGAAGTAAGTGACATTTGTTTTTATCAGTTACATAACTTTAGACCTGTGGAAAAGGTTTTACCTTAATGAAGGTAAATGGATGTGAGGGCAGTATGGTTGTGGGATGGTTGGCCTGAAGAGGTGTCCGCTGAATCTCTGAATATATTCAAAGGAGGATTAGATGGCAGAATATCCAGGGTTCTAGCTGGTGACTGCATCATTTGTGTGCAGCTGAGATTGGTTGTTTGCTTGTCTGGAATACTGGAGGCATAGACTGGGTTGGTGGAGTAAGCTGTACTTTTTGTTGGGTTAGGGATGTTGCATTGAGTGATTGAACTTGAACTTGGACCATTTCTATGAAATTTATTTGACCAATTATTGTTCTGGGAAGGATCGGTATGGAGACTGTTCTGAAAGGGAACATTCTAAATTAATACACAATAACAGTGATTATGCTGTTAAACTGCCCTTCTGTTCTCTATCAGATGTGGAATTAAAGGGAATATTCTTATTCTGTAAACTGTGGCATTGGAGGAGACATTAAATGAGATTAAAGGAGAAATAAAATGTCTGGTGCTTCTATTCCCCTGGCTCACTTCCTGTATTGGAAGGAAGTCTCGTGTGGGTCATGGTGATACTTGCAAATGACCAGGAAAGGGGAACGCCATTTCTACTTCCCAGGTACAGTGGCTACAGAGAAGAATGAAGAGGCCACAGGATTGTAAGAGACCCGTGTCCATGTTGCCTCCCAGATTAGTAACACATAGTGTTTCTGCCTATATCTGTTGTATTCAGTTTGATCCACTGGACTCAAAGTTTAGTTCTTGAAGACGTTTCGCTAGTCATCCGACTGGATCTCTCAATTCAGAATGACTTGTACAAGAATCTGTTGGCAATATAAGTATCCTGGAAAGTCCCAATTAGCATATGACAGCCAAGTGTTAGGGACCTCCTGAATGCAAGGTGTTGATTGCATTGTGGCTAAGAGGTTTTATTGAAACTGCCCAAGTTAAGGTGTCAAAGCAGCATTGTAAAACTACGCCTTACCCTGGGTAGTTTTGAGAACACCTCATACCCACAATGCAATCAACACCTTGCATTCAGGAGGTCCCTAACACCTGGCTGTTATATGCTAATTGGGACTTTGCAGGGTATTTATTGCCAACAGATTCTTGTACAAGTCATTCTGAATTGAGAAAGCCAGTCGGATGACTAGTTAAATGTCTTCAATTCCAATTGACCTAACTGAATACAACAGACATGGATGAATAAGAACCTTCACAAGCTTTCTGCCTATAGTTTTCCTTTAATCCTTGAGCTTCCTTCCTATCGTCTTAATGACATTTCTGTGGGTATCTCACTTTGGATTCTGATCTTTTCCGCTTTTTTTTTATTCCAGGTAAATCAAAACCGATAGCCCCACCCAAACCATGTGCTGCAACACCCAATAATCCAACAGGGTTTCAGGGTGAGTATATACTGATGCTATCAGACTTCCTATTGTGAACAGGAAACATTTACTATGGAGAGAGAGACTGTAAAAGAGAATTGTCATTGGGTGCTCCCTAATATTGCTTGAAATGCAGGCTTTACAGGATCAGTCACAATTTGAGAATGAATTTCCAGCTTAGTCAGCAGCAGTGACTGAAGTACAAATACAAAACATTCAACTCTCCTAGAGGCAAATACTTGTACCTGTATAGCCAATTGTAATCCGATTGTGAATTCAGTGCAGTTCTAGTTATTAAATCAGTGTCACACCGAGATTCAGTGTCACATTGATCTCCATTCACTGTCCACGTTGTACTTTATACCTCACATTGATCTCCATTCACTGTCCACATTGTACTTTATACCTCACATTGATCTCCATTCACTGTCCACATTGTACTTTATATCTCACATTGATCTCCATTCACTGTCCACATTGTACTTTATACCTCACATTGATCTCCATTCACTGTCCACATTGTGACACATTGAACATTCCCTGTTCGGTTTGTCTGAGAATTAGCCACTAACTGCGTCCATCTTTGTCTTTTAGGGGAACCCAGTCGTATGGCCTCATCAATTCCAGATTCCAGGGAGGAAGTCCTGAAGTGTAAGTTTGGTTAATTTCTGTTTTCTAATTAATAGAGAGGTCACTTCGTCCTGTTTGTTGTTTTGCTGAAAGTCAATTGGTTAAGGTTGCTGTACACATGCAACTCTGTTGCAAATTTGTGGCTGTTTAAAAATCGTTCCTTATATCTTATACAGGGAATGTTCTTGAGGCCACACACTGTGCAATGTTATCGGCTTTGTCTAAATGGAGCCAATAACAATGCGAAAGAAAATGTCTCTCTGTCCCAATAGGTCCCTGATATCAGGATCTTTCATCAGTACAAAACACCCAATACCATCATCAATACCAGACGTACACCCAATACCATCATCAATACCAAACATACACCCAATACCATCAACCATCATCAGTACCAAACATACACCCAATACCATCATCAATACCAAACATACACCCAGTACCATCATCAGTACCAAACATACACCCAGTACCATCATCAGTACCAAACATACACCCAGTACCATCATCAGTACCAAACAAACTGCTCCCTATCCAAATATATACAGAGTTAGGTTTCCAATTGAATCTGTATGTATTTTATTTCTTATATATTGCTACACATTCCATTAACATTCGGCCCTGCCCAGAAGAGCTGACAATCTAATTTTTTCCTAGTCTTACACTCTCTGTTTGTTTCCTTAGATGCAAAAATGGTTCTGGTCAACGCTAACACAGCTCACAAGAGAGTTATCGTGTCTGAAAGATACACTAAATTATCCGTCAGTGATACACCCCAAAACTACAGGGATCACCCCGAGAGGTTTACACACTGCTCACAAGTTTTGTGCACCCAGGGATTCAGCAAGGGGATTCATTATTGGGAAGTTGAGATTCAGAGTGGGAATTTCTGTGGCATCGGAATCGCTTATCAGAGCATTCTCCGCAAAGGGGCCGAAAGCCGTCTCGGACGGAACAAGCACTCTTGGTGCATTGAGTATTTTAATGGTAAATTGCAGGCTTGGCACGATGAGAAAGAAACCCACCTGACCACCCCTAACACTAGCAGAATTGGGGTCCTGCTCAACTTCGATGAGGGGATTTTGTCCTTTTTCTCTGTTAATAAAAAGTTTAGTCAGATTTTCCGATTCCGAGCCAAATTTACCGAGGCTGTTTACCCAGCGTTCTGGGTGTTTTCCGGTAACACCGTCTTGTCCCTCAACACATTCAATTGATATTGGATTTCACAAGTTACCAAATAATATATTATCCTATTCAGGCAATTTATTGGGTGGTTAATTGTGTGTAAATGTTCTACCCAGAATAGGACATTGATATGTCAGACTTCCTTTATCCTGTGCACTTAGCGCTCTTCTGAGTAGATTCTTGTGATTTGGCTTGTAGTAGGATATTGTGGCAACTGAATAATATCTGTATGGCAACCTTCATGGCGTAAATTTAAAGGGCATATTCACTTGCGACCGTAATCTGCCCGCAACTCCAACTTCTTTTTTTACCAGCTTACATGTTTTTCTTTCCCATACTACCAAAGGTATCCGCCTCCTCCACATGCTCGAGTGTGTACAGAGGAGGCAGCAGGGTAAAAAGCAGTTAATCACTGGCTGTGGTGCAGTTGGGGGTGGGTAACTAACCATTTGTTGTTGTTGTTGTAAAGCCCTGTTAATGTGTGAATTATTTGTGTTAACCAGTATACAGGTGGCACGATCTACACGATCTACATGCTTGAAACTTAAACCAAGGTTTCTTCACCCAAATGCCATAGCTCATAAATAACCCCATAAATTGTGTTTATCTGTATAGACATCACCTTGCCAGTAATTCTAATGGTATATGTGTGTATATCGCACACCGTTTCCATTCATTCCTTGCCTTCCTAAAGGTACAAAATATGAATGTGCAAACGAGACCAAGAATTCTTTGTCAACACTTCCCAATCACCAGGGTCTATTCATAAGTTCACTGGGCCCCTCTTTGTCCTTCGGTGCCAAGGGTCCATCTGTCTCCAAGGTTCACTCTGCCTGTGATTTTAAGGGTTTAATTGTGATTTTAAGGGTTTAATTGTGCCCAGGATCCTTTCTTCTCACCAATGGGATGCTTGTGCATAAAACAATTCCTAGGCTGTATGTGTGTAGAGGGAGCTCCATGTCCCATGAGTTCAACCATGTGGCTGTGCTTAGAGCAAACTCTGATTTTAGGGTTTGTTTGTGTACATTCCAATGTCTATAGACATCAATAGGAAACCCTTTTAAAAGTAACCAGGCATACATTTCTAGGCACATTGATTATAAAGCTCCTAAGATCGACCTGGCCTTTTATTGCAATCTAGAATATTACATAAATGAAAATGATTAGAGCAAAAATATGTTCACTACCGAAATTTGTGGATTATCGTACCCCAGCGCACACGTTAAGAAACCCTGGGCTGGAGTGTACAGCTCATTAGGGACTGTCTTTTTCTACTATAGTGATCTCTTCTGTGATCTCAATGTGCCATGTGCATTTTCTCATGATTTCAAGAGTCTAACGGTGCTTTCAGTACACTTTACCCATGAATCTAGTGGTGTATTAATGAATAGAGTGCACTCTGCCTGTGATTTCCAGGGTGTTCTAGTATACAGAGTGCACTCTGCCTGTGATTTCCAGGGTGTTCTAGTATATAGAGTGCACTCTGCCTGTGATTTCCAGGGTGTTCTAGTATACAGAGTGCACTCTGCCTGTGATATCAAGGGTGTTCTAGTATACAGAGTGCACTCTGCCTGTGATATCAAGGGTGTGCTAGTATATAGTGTACTCTGCCTGTGACATCAAGGGTGTTCCTATAAATAGTGTGCACTCTGATATCAAGGGTGTTCTAGTAAAGAGAAAACACTCTGCCTGTGATATCAAGGGTGTACTAGGTTATAGAGTGCACTCTGCCTGTGATATCAAAGATGTTCTAGTATACAGAGTGCACTCTGCCTGTGATATCAAGGATGTTCCTATATATAGCGTGCACTCTGTGATATCAAGGGTGTTCTAGTAAAGAGAGAACACTGCCTGTGATATCAAGGGCGTTCTAGTATACAGAGTGCATTTTGCCTGTGATTTAATGGGTGTTCTAGGTTATACAGTATACTTTGCCTGTGATATGATTATATTTAGAGTGCACTCTGTGAAATCAAGAGTGTTGTTATATATAGAGTGCGCTCTGCCTGTGATTTCAAGGCTGTTCTTGTATATAGAGTGCACTCTGCCTGTGATTTCAAGGGTGTTCTTGTATATAGAGTGCACTCTCCCTGTGATTTCAAGGGTGTATACAGAGTGCACTCTGCCTGTGATTTCAAGGGTGTTCTTGTATACAGAGTGCACTCTCCCTGTGATTTCAAGGGTGTTCTTGTATATAGAGTGCACTCTGCCTGTGATATCAAGGGTGTTCTTGTATATAGAGTGCACTCTGCCTGTGATTTCAAGGGTGTATACAGAGTGCACTCTGCCTGTGAATATCAGATTTCCTATATATAACGTGCACTCTGCTGTGATATCAGGGTGTTCTAGTAAGAAGAACCTGCCTGTGATATCAAGGCGTTCTAGTATAACATGTTCATTTCCTGCCATGTGATTTATAGGTGTGTTTAGGTTATACAGTATCATTTTGCCGTGATATGATATATTTTAATGCACTCTGTGCATCAGAGTGTTGTTAGTATAAGAGTGCTCTCTGCCTGTGATTCAAGGGTGTTCTTGTATATAGAGTGCACTCTGCCTGTGATTCAAGGGTGTTTTCTTGTATATAGAGTGCACTCTCCCTGTGATTTCAAGGGTTGTATATAGAGTGCACTCTGCCTGTGATTTCAAGGGTGTTCTTGTATACAGAGTGCACTCTGCCTGTGATTTCAAGGGTGTTCTTGTATATAGAGTGCACTCTGCCTGTGATATCAAGGGTGTTCTTGTATATAGAGTGCACTCTGCCTGTGATGTTCAAAGGGTGTCCAGAGTGCACTCTGCCTGTGATTTCAAGGGTGTTCTTGTATACAGAGTGCACTCTGCCTGTGATATCAAGGGTGTTCTTGTATATAGAGTGCACTCTGCCTGTGATATCAAGGGTGTTCTTGTATATAGAGTGCACTCTGCCTGTGATTTCAAGGGTTGTATACCAGAGTGCACTCTGCCTGTGATTCAGGGTGTTTTGTATCAGAGTGCCTCTCCTGTGATTTCAAGGGTGTTCTTGTATATCAGAGTGCACTCTGCCTGTGATATCAGGGTGTTCTTGTATATAGAGTGCACTCTGCCTGTGATTTTCAAGGGTGTATCAGAGTGCACTCTGCCTGTGATTCAAGGGTGTTCTTGTATAGAGTGCACTCTGCTGTTGATTTCAAGGTGTTCTTGTATAAGAGTGCCACTCTGCCTGTGATTTCAGGGTGTTTCTTGTATATAGTGTACTCTGCCTGTGATATCAAGGGTGTTCTTGTATATAGAGTGCACTCTGCCTGTGATATCAAGGGTGTTCTTGTATATAGATGCACTCTGCCTCCTTGATTTCAAGGGTGTTCTTGTATATAGAGTGCACTCTGCCTGTGATATCAAGACATAATTTTGGTCTATGGTTCCCTCTGCATGTAAAGTGGATTTGACTGCGATATTAAGAGTTCAGTTGTACTTGGCCTACTATCTTCCTGTGAATCCATGGTGTATTGCTATAGGGAATTGCCCCTGATTCCAAGGATTTATAAGTAATAAGTAGAATCTGCTCCGCAATTAGAATTGTGCACTTAAATTAGAATTGTGCACTTAAATAAAAAGTGCACTCTTCCACCGATTCCATAGATGTCAATAGGGGCACATTTAATTGAGTGTATTTATTCTGTGATTTTATGAGCTTGATTGTGCTTCAGTTACACTTTACCTGTGAATCCATTGTTGTGTTTGAG
Organism: Hymenochirus boettgeri; assembly: GCA_019447015.1. NCBI lineage: Eukaryota > Metazoa > Chordata > Amphibia > Anura > Pipidae > Hymenochirus > Hymenochirus boettgeri. The sequence continues at coordinate 155,268,641 of CM033477.1, forward strand.
TGGCACTGATTCTAGCAGTGCCTACACTGCACCCTGATTCCAAGGGACAGTTTGCGAATAGAGAGCATTCTTCTTGCAATTGCCGTAGTATGTGTATCTAGAGAGTACATCACAACATTGTGATTTCAACAGCATCATTTTACCTACAGTGCACTTTGCCTGGGAATATTTATCAATGGAGTACACCTTGCTTTTAGTTCCAGTGGTGTTTGTACCTACCACGCACCCTGCTCGTTATTCTGTGTGTCCAGCGATACCTACAGTACACTATGATTTAAAAGGAGCCTTTGTGACATTGTTCTTGCAATATAATTTGTATCTGTACCTAGCTTACCTTGCTTTATTATTGGACACAGTGCATTTTGCCAGTGATTTCAATAATTGATTTGTGCCTAGAGTGCAATAGATGTGTTCTTGCTGGATTCCAAGGAAGTACTTGTATATTTATACAGCGCACTGCTTGCGGTTTTAGGAGTTTATTAATGTATAAAGTGCACTTTGTTAGCTTATGTTTGGGGACAATTCACCATTTAAAAAGTCAGACTGTAGATTGTGAGCGAATTGCTCAGGCAGAACTTCAACAAATCAAAGATCCTCTCTGAGCTTTGATTACAAAGATCTTGTAGCCTGGTTTGATACTTCTTATTCTCAAAATGTACAGGGTGTAGAAGATTCATCCTGACAACTGGAGGTGGGTTACTTTGTCTATAGACCACTTGGTGAAAACTGTAAGCGTTATGGCTGATCATCCTCTTTGGTTACTATGTGAACTTCTGCGTACTGGAATTTGTAAGCCTAGAGGTTTTCGAAGAGCAGGAAATGAATAAAGTGACGGACTTTATTGGCTTAACACAGTTGATGGAAGATTCAAGCTTTTGAAGCATTTAAGAATTTTCTTATAGCATTAAATGAACAATGTCCATACTGTACCATTAGAAGGTAGAGAGCTTCACCAAAGCTTGCATTATGGTATCTGAACAGTGATCCCCATTAGGGACTAGGATCTAGATTTTGTAGAATTGTCCATGGAAATTGATGCACAGGACCCGGAAGTGTATTTGAGAATATTGTACCGTCTATAGAACACACCAATTTAAACAGTTCTGCAAAGTATGTTTGGCTAGTGTTGCAGCCTATTGTGTTTAATGTACAAGTGCAACATTTTTGCTACATATAATGTTTGGTTAATTTTACGGTAAACTGTTCACACTTCATTCCAGTGATGGGTTCCGCCATTTTGCTCTTTCTTTATATGATTAGAATGTCGCATCACGGAGAAACGGAGCTGTGTGTTTGTGTTACCCACAAACCACAGGGTGGATATTTTAGTTAGGGAGAGTCTCTCTGATCAGTTCTCCATTCCATTGCTTTTCATCAGATCTGAATGGATTGTGAAAGGTGTAATATCATCATTTGATCAGTAGGTGGGGGAATTAGTATTTGTTACCTATCACTAGGGTACAAGTCACATTAGCATTGTTATATGCGGGCCAGTTGGACCATGTCTCTTTTTTTTTTTTGTTTCCCTTTTGTTAGTTTAAATTTTGCAAAAATGAAATGTTTTCATGCAATACAATCCTGTGGTTTGTATGATTATGTATTAAATTAAGGGGATTTCTGAAACGGGTTAAATTAAATGATCATTTAAAAAGATAAAATAAAAAGTTTTTTTTGAGTGTTTGTGTTTAGTTGCTCTCGCTCATTCCTGATTTTTACCAGTTTGATGAAGTGTGGATCTGAGGAAATGGCGGCATTAGAACAGGCCAATGAGTGGGCCACTTGCATGGATCGTCCGTTAGGTCCAATAGTATGTCCCAGTTTGTCTGAAGGTAAAAAGTCCAATCCCGGAATGCTGCTGCATTGCTCTGCACTTTCATTTGTGATCCTGCTACTTATTAAAGAAGATTCCAGCCTTTTAATAGGAAAACAAGTTTATCCATTTAACATCATAATGCTGATAGATTAACAAGTTTACCTCAAGTATTTAAATGTTTCCATGTTACATTCTGTATCAATGGGCTGTATTTATAAACCCGCAGTATTGGAAAGGTCCAACACCCACCGGTTTATACCGGCATTAAAGGGTAAGTACACTGGGAAATGTATTTTAAATTGCTCATTACTGGAAACTATAATTCTTCAGATATCCAGTCTGAACCATCTTACATTTCAGCTGTCAATCATGTGCCTTATTATCATAAACTTATGTTATGTGTAGTTTTGGTGTAGCTGGAATGATGACAGTTTGTAGGTGAACTGCATGGTGGGAAATTCTCTCCGAATGCTGCTGCATAGGGATTACTGAGCATGCTTGCCCTCATAGAGAGTCAGATAGTCTGGCAGGAGGCTGAGCTTGAGCAAATCAAGTACTGGATTGAAGTGATGTGGCAACACAAACACATCAGAGTAATGTTTGTACAATTCCTTTAAGTACTGTTTTTACACCTGTTGAGACAAAAGGCCGCAACCATACAAGACGCCCGCAGCCTTAAAAGATAACTATACATACAAGACGCCCGCAGCCTTAAAAGATAACTATACATACAAGACGCCCGCAGCCTTAAAAGATAACTATACATACAAGACGCCCGCAGTCTTAAGGCTTCTTTCAGATGAATGGCGGGTTTCGGTTCTCTGTAATTTTACTGAGAGGTTTACGGAGAAACACAGCAGCTGCAGGATTGTATAGGGAAAAAAATAGGTAATAGAAATACCACAGTACCATTCACCACCCAATCATATAGATAGGGGCACTCACGCTGTTGAATACATAAACATAAGTCATATGGACTAAAGTGGTGACTAAACAGTCATAAAGAATGCGGTAAGTACAACATGAGCTTTATTCTAAATACAATAAAAACCTTAACATAACCCTTAAACCCCAATATACAGAAAAAACATGTATAGATATAAATATACTAAAATCACGCCCTAGGTCAGCTGGGAAAGAATGAATAAATATATGTCCAACAGGTAAGTATGGAGACACTTTAAGAGTTAATAAAAGCTGCAAATGCTGAAAACAAAATGAAAAACCAATATCCAAATAAGTTAATACATCAAAAAACAGGTACAGGGGCGATCTCACCCATCCCAAAAGACCAAGGATTCGATGTGTGATTGATGCAGGGTAAGTGGATAAGCTGTTATCTTTTATACATCCACGTGTTGTCTATCTTACAAGTAAGTAACAATCAGCAAAAAACCGCAACATCATATTGGAAATTGTAGCAATATGTCTCCGTGTGTCTCCAAGCGCTTCAAGTTCAGCTAGTCCGGTAGAACACAGAAGTCCAGGGGCGGACACCAAGTGAAACATAAAGTATTCACCTAATCCTAACCCAAACCCGGACCGAATGTCTACCTCCCGCTCCAAGCAATGGCCGAGCAGGGGACAGTAGCTGCGCCCACGAGCAGACGGAATATCTACTCGCTATAACAAACGTGTTGGATCCAGCATGTACGGCTAGGGTACAAACACCAAATTGACCAGAAAAAAGGTTTAGGCTTCAAGCTCGGAAAGGGTTTTTCACAGTGAGAACGGTAAAGCTATGGAACTGTCTTCCAGTGGACGTTGTTATGGCAGGTTCATTGGTCAGTTTAATAAAAAGCTGGATGAGTTTCTACAAACAAGGAATGTTACAAGTTACTGGTATTGATACATAAAGTAGAGTTGGGAAAGGGTTTGTCACTGTGAGAACGGTAAAGCTATGGAACTGTCTTCCAGTGGATGTTTTGGCAGGTTCATTGGTCAGTTTAATAAAAGCTGGATGAGTTTCTACAAACAAGGAATGTTACAAGTTACTGGTATGAACATAAAGTAGAGTTGGGAAAGGGTTTGTCACTGTGAGACGGTAAAGCTATGGAATGTCTTCCGTGGACGTTGTTATGGCAGGTTCATTGGTCAGTTTAATAAAAAGCTGGATGAGTTTCTACAAACAAGGAATGTTACAAGTTACTGGTATTGATATATAAAGTAGAGTTGGGAAAGGGTTTGTCACTGAGAACGGTAAAGCTATGGAACTGTCTTCCAGTGGACGTTGTTATGGCAGGTTCATTGGTCAGTTTAATAAAAAGCTGGATGAGTTTCTGCAAACAAGGAATGTTACAAGTTACTGGTATTGATACATAAAGTAGAGTTGATCCAGGGAAATTTCCCATTGCCACTTGGAGTCAGGAAGGAATTTTTTCCCCCTTCTGGTGGGTATTGCTGAGTAGGTTGGATGAATACTATACTAAGTAGTGAGTTCCCTTTAACTATCAATCTATGTATATCTTGTTGTCTTCACTTGATAAACTGACTTGAAATGTAGTCTTGAAGACGTTTCGCTAGTCAATCCGACTGGCTTTCCTCAATTCAGAATGACTTGTACAGAATCTGTGTGCAATTATGTACCCTGGAAAATCCCAATTATCATATCACAGCCAGGTGTTAAGGGTTGATTAGATAGTGGCTAAGAGGTGTTATAGGAACGCCCAAGTAAGGTGTCAAACACACTTGTACATGGCAGACAGTTGGTGTCGAACCCCCCCCCACCTCTATTTAGGCTTGGTTTTTTATTTTCACATAAATGGCCTCCTTAACACCTCTCTTGAACCAGTCACGTTCCTTTGTCCAGTATAATTAACATTACAATCTTCAAAGGTATGTCCTTTATCCTTAAGATGCAGGTAACACGGCTGAGTCCTGACCCCGAGGAATTGGCTCTTCTGTGCTGGGCCATACGTTGATGCAGTTGCTGTTTGGTCTCCCCCACATACAAATCAGAGCATTCTCACTGCACTGCACTGCATATATGATGTCGCTTTTCTTCTTGTGTTTAGGTATTGGGTCTTTTCGGAGTTTACCAATTGCTGCCTCATGTGTTGTTCGGTTTAAAGCAGACAGGGATACGATGGTTATTTTGAAAATTCTCCTAATTTCCTCGGAGACCCCTGCTACATATGGGATGACCATGTCTTCCTCCTCTTGCTTTTCCCCTCACTGTTGGTATTCGTGTTCTTTTCTTTCCTTCTACTTCTTTTGACAAAGGCCCAGTCGGGATATCCACAATTTTAAGGGCTCCTCTGAGATGTTTCATTTCTTTAGCCTTCGCCTCTGTGCTAGTGGGATGTTCTCGGCTCTGTGTTGCAGGGTTCTGGTGACCCCCAGCTTGTGATCTAAAGGGTGGTGGGAGTCAAACATCAAATACTGATCTGTGTGTGTTGGTTTTCTGTAAACCTCTACTTCACTTTACCATTTTCCTTAACTTCTACCAAGCAGTCCAAGAAGCAGTTTGTTGTTTTGGTACTTCCCTTGTGAATTTAATGTTTTGGTCCACCGCATTATGTTTCTGTGAAAGCTTGTACTTCCTTCTGGTGGATGACACCTGGTTAAAATCCACCAAGGAAGTACAAGCTTTCACAGAACACATTAATGCGGTGGACCAAACATTAAATTCCAAGGGAAGACACAAAACAACACACTGGCTTTCTTGGACTGCTTGGTAGAAGTTAAGGAGAATGAAACTGGAAGTAGAGGTCGAAAACCAACACACACAGATCAGTATTTGATGTTTGACTCCCACCACCCTTTAGATCACAAGCTGGTGTCATCAGAACCCTGCAACCACAGAGCCGAGAACATCCCCACTAGCACAGGCGAAGGCTAAAGAAATGAAACATCTCAGAGGCGCCTTAAACCTTGTGGATATCCAGACTGGCCTTTGTCAAAAGAAGTAGAAGGAAAGAAGAACACGAATACCAACAGTGAAAGGGAACAGAAGACAGGAGGAAGAACATGGTCATCCCATATGTAGCAGGGGTCTCCGAGAATTAAGAAGAATTTTCAAAACATCGTATCCCTGTCTGCTTTAAACCGAACAACACACTGAGGCAGCAATTGGTACATCCGAAAGACCCAATACCTAAACACAAGAAAAGCGCACATATATGAAGTGCAGTGCAGTGAAGAATGCTCTGATTTGTATGTGGGGGAGACAAACAGCAACTGCATCAACGTATGGCCCCACAGAAGAGCCAATTCCTTGGGTCAGGACTCAGCCGTGTATCTGCATCTTAAGGATAAAGGACATACCTTTGAAGATTGTAATGTTAACATACTGGCGAAGGAACGTGACGGGTTCAAGAGAGGTGTTAAGGAGGCATTTATGTGAAAATAAAGAACCAAGCCTAAATAGAGGTGGGGTTTCGACACCAACTGTCTGCCATGTACAATGCTGTTTTAAACCTTACTCTGGGCGTTCCTATAACACCTCTTAGCCACTATCTAATCACACCCTTAACACCTGGCTGTGATATGCTAATTGGATTTTCCAGGGTACTAATTGCCACAGATTCTTGTACAAGTCATGAGAAAGCCAGTCGGATGACTAGCGAAACGTCTTCAAGAACTACATTTCAAGTCCAGTTGATCTAATTGAATACAACAGATATATGATGAATACTATACTAAGTAGTGAGTTCTGGACTTCCCTCGTGTCTGCCTCCTTTTATGTCTTTACAAGCTTGCGCAGCTCATTCATTGGCCATGAGCAACAACCAAAATCTGAAAAAATAACAAATCTAAAAGGGACCTGCAGACTTGATAATTAATATCTTCCACAAACGTATTGCAATACTGAGCGTCTGGGCTTCCAACGCTCATTGTCCTTTATTATCTGTATCATGTACAATATTCAGATGCTGTTTGCTGAAAGTTCCCGAGTGGATCCCTGATGGTTGCTGGTAGAGAACCTCTACATTTAGGGTTAGGCCACACTGATGCGGTTTTAAGTGCGTTCTGATCGTGCTTTTAAAAGCGCACACTAGTGTAGCCCAATTGATGTGGCGATTGCTGCGCGTGCAATCTGTATTTATACGCTATATGTAATATATACATTTATGCGCAATATCTTATATCAAGATAAATGCGCTATATCTTTCCTCCAGTTTGTCAGTAAAACTTTCAGGAGAGGATGAAGAACTGAAATCACTCCAGCGCCGCTGACATTCTCCATCACATCTCCAGTCATGCGTTATGCACAGGACCGTGGATGTGTTGGCACTGGATCGATCCATGGTAAGTTCATATAGATAAAAGTTTTAAAAAAATAAATCAATGGACATTCCCTTTAACTATCAATCTATGTATATAGAAGTCAGTATGTTTCAAAAAGAAAATTCTGTAAGGCTGGGACATTTGGATGAGTATTTCCTACATTTTAACATTAACAAACCACCGCTTATACTTTTTAAGTTATGAATTGCGTTATTGCCCAAGTTAAATGGGGGATGAGATGGTGTAAACTCCTATCAATACTTACCGGGAGTTTTCTTTCCTGGCCATCCTTCCAGGCAGCAGTACCTAAAGGGTTAAGCTTCCCTGTAATGCCAGTAAGTAGAAGAAAACCCTCCTCCCCCTCACCTCCAGCAGTCCAGTTTAAAGCTTAGTAAGGTAAGAAGGGAAGGTCTGCTGCCTGGAAGGATGGCCAGGAAAGAAAACTCCCGGTAAGTATTGATAGTTTACACCTTCCTGGCCATCCCCAGGCAGCAGTAACTAAAGGGTTAAGTACCTAAGCAATCCCCAAATTAAAAGGGTGGGAATCAAACAAGATGCAAAGAAATAAATTTAATCAACGTTAACCCTTTAAAACTCTGTGACCAAAAGTAGCCTCTGATGCTACCCTAATATCTAACTTTTAATGTTTAACAAAAGTTGAAGAGGTAGCCCAAGTCACTGCCTTACACACAGCTTCAGTTGTGGTTCCTGCTTCTGCCGCCCATGATGAAGCAATACCTCTGGTAGAATGAGCAGTGATCTTTTGGGGAAGTGTCTTGCCCTGACTCTCATAAGCCAACTGGATAGACCGAATGATCCATCAACTTGTTGTTGCTGTTTTAGCGGTCTCACCCTTCCTGGATCCAGAAGGTAAGACAAATAGAGATTTAGATTTTCTGAATTCCGAGGTTCTAAATAGATCATTAGCGCTCTACAGACAGATTTGGAAGCACAATTGGCTCATTAAGATGGAATTTAGACAACACCATGGGCAAGAAAGTTGAATTTGGGAAGAGGATCACAGCATGAGACTGTAATTGAAGATAGGATGGTTCCATAGATAATTCCTGTAATTCACAGGCTCTTCTGCCTGATGTCAATGCCATCAACAAGACTAACTTCAACGGCATATTCCACATTGATGCTTCCTCCAGTGGCTCCAAAGGTGATCTTGTTACGGCCAACAGGACTAACGGTAATTTCCACTGGGGAAAAAGTTGTCTCCGAGGTGGCCTGATCCTCAGCACCCCTTGAAGAAATCTTTTAATTAAAGGATCCTTAAAAAGGCTGATGTTTAAGGTGGCGGATAGTGCTGATGCCTGGACCTTAAGCGTGCTCAACAAGAGACCCTTTCCTAGGCCCTCCTGAAGGAAATCCAGGATTTGGAGAATTTGTACTTGCAGAGGCCTGGAGAACTGGAGGCCCCAGTTAAAAAAGGTATTCCAGACACTAGCATATCTACTAGTAGTGGCCGGTTTTCTGGCCTTTACTAAAGTTTCTATTACCTCAGAGCAGCCTACGTTTCTCTACCTAGTCCTGTCAATTTCCATTCTGCACGTTGGAAGGTGGATCGGTCCCTCCACCCTCAATCTCATTAGCAATGGAAACCAAGGCCGAAGTGGCCAGTGCGGGAGGATTGCTAGGAAATGGACTCTGGTTGATAGAACTTTCCTCAATACCCTGAAGATCAGTGGAAAGGGAGGGAATATGTGTGCCCTCAAGTTGGTCCAATCTTGGGCTAGCGCATCGGTCGCAGCTGCTGTCCGGACGTGAAACCTTGAAAAATAAATTTGCACCTTCCTGTTCCTCTGTGACGCCATTAAATTCACCTCCGGTGGCCCCCATCTGTGGGCAATCCATATTAAAAACATCCTGGGACAGACTCCATTTTCCTGGAGAGGACATCCGCCTGAACATTCTGGGAACCTGGAAGATAAAGAGCTGTTAGGTGTAACAGATTTCTCTGAGCCCATAACATAATTGGGGTCACTTCTTCCATTAAACTGGAGCTCTTGGTCCCCCCTTGTTTTTTGATATAACTGGCCGTCGCCTGATTGTCAGTCCTCACTCTCACTGAGGAACCATGAAGTAATGGCTGAAATGCTTTCAGGGCCTGATGTATGGCCTTCAGCTCCAGCACTCCTGATGGAAGGTGAGAGAGGTCTTACTTCCAACAACCCTGAACTATGGAACCCAAGAGATGAGCCCCCCAACCAGCTCCTGAGGCATCTCAATATAATTCTGTCCACTCTGGCTCTTGAATAGGCATCCCCATTCTGAGATGACTCGGAATTCTCCACCAAACTAGGGCCCTCTTGAATTTCCAACTCAACACAATCATCTGATTGAGATTTTGACTGTTCCCGTTCCACCTCCTCAAGAAGTTAAGTTGCAGGGGCCTCATCCTCCATCTCGCCCATTTCACTATCCTGATCGAGAAGACTAAGAGACCCAAGAATTTCATTAGAATCTGAGCTGAAGCTCTGGACTGATGATAAAGCTCTTCCGCCATATTGGAAATTTTAGTTATTTTCTCCTTTGGCAGGAGTAACAAACCTAAATGAGTATCTCGGCCCCCAAATACACCAGGGTTTGAGTTGGACACAGATGACTCTTGGCCTCGTTCACTATCCAACCAAAGGTTCTCAAGGTTTGGAGAGTTAGGTCCCTGTGATTGCATAGGATTTGACTTGATCTTGCAACTAAAAGGAGATCGTTGAGATCTGACATTTGTACTGCAATCTATTGAATTGCGTTATTGTCCAAGTTAATTGGGGATGAGATCTGTCCCGTGATCCCCAAACAGCTGTTAAAAACAGCTGATCCTTTAGGGGAGGAGTGTGTGAGGCCCGGACTGCAATCTCCGGGCCTGATGACAGGATTCACTGCATCGCCTAAGTTAATTGTGGAAGAGATCTGACCTACAGTCCTGCATCCGGTCAGGTACCCACAGTTTAACCAATTTTCAGATCAGGTTCAGGTAAATTAGCAAGCTTGAATGGGTTGCGAGTCGGGCTTGGTCATTGTGTGTATATATCTTCCAGAACAACATCCAAGCTGGGACAATTTTGATGAGCAATAAATAATAGCAACCGGTGAACTCTCTCTCTCTATATAAAGTACATAAAATGTTATTCCCAATTACAATAAAAAAAATGTATTACTTTATCAATCATACCTATAATCAATAATAGAAAAACATGGGCCAGCCTCAATAATCATAAGACATAATGGATTTATATATACGGTACCCATAAAATACCAAGACTCTCAAAATAGACACCTTGAGGGAAATTCCCAAATATCTAAGCCGGCAAGTGAAAGTGCAACGTCCACATATATAATCCTCAGAGTTGGGTCCAAACAAACCGTATAATGAATAAAGAGAGAGTTACAGCAAGAATGTGTAGGTGTGCACCATACCATGACCTCATCCATCAACATCCGGTATACTACTCCATCAAATCCCCCGGACCGAGTAAGTATAGCAGTCCGTGGCCGCAGTACATGGGATTCCTATTCGGGGTAGTCTGTGTATCTGGTTATCATTGTAGGGTGAGGACAGCTTTTTCAGTAGTATCCATGTGGTATCAGCGCCGCTTCTGGATTATGACATCACTACTTTAACCTTACCTTTTATGGTTTCAATTTTAATGAGCCTTGCTATGCATGTTTCAGGGAAAAAACAGGCTACTTCGCAAACCCCTTTTTAGTCCCCGTTATGTTAATTAGGGGAGGAGAATAAAGTGATCACCTAAGTAAATTGGGGATGAGATCTGATCCAAGTCCTGCATGTCATACAAGTTTGGTTAAAAAGCTGTGGATTGGGAGAAGTAGCAAGCCTGTTAGACTTTAGGTGTAGATCAGATCAATGCAAAATACTCTGCTACTCCGTAATAAATATGGACTAGAATTTTAATTATCCTAACCTACGTTCCCGCTACTACTAAATTTTCCATTATAAAAACATGATGTGGGTATCTGGACGGCAGTTATAAAAACAGGATAAGGATAGTTAATTAAGGGTGCCTTGCCAGTCACGTAACAGTTTGCCTGATGTTTTTGCCGGTAAGTAATGGTAGTACACACCCACTGGTTGCTGCGTATCTGAAGGTGCCCATACACCAACTTACCTGCAGTGTTCCAATGACAAGAAGGTTACGTATGGGGAAAGTCACAGGTAGTAAGCCCAGGGTGGTAGATGTTGAAGCCAATTTAAAATTTCATTCTACTGAACATAATCCACTTTATACAACCAGTGTATGGTCAGTTCTCACGGGAGGTGAATCAAGGTGCAATCGCAGAATGGGTCAGATGGAGGAACGTCACAAGGCAAGACCAACCAAACAAGTCGAATCTATAAAGTGTACATTGGCTGGTCATTTTTTTAAAAAATACTTTGTATCTACTGGCTGATTTAACAAAGGTTAGCAACACATTTTACAATCTGATTGTATCATTTACATAAAATCTTGAACTACAAAATACCTTACATCCAAGCTAACTAATATGACTGCTTAAAGGGCAAGTCCAGCCCTAAAATGAAAACTTACATACAGGTAAATCACCCCCCAGAACCCTAAACGGTAATAGTTTGAAATGTGAAATATATAAGTCTAACCTGAAATCCTGCACAATGTCCTGTTTCCCCTTTTTCTGCTTCCTGGTTCTTCCAGTTAATAACTGTCAGTTATGGATTTGACAGTTGACATCACAGCCAATGACTGAATGTTAATCCCCTATCTGCCTCTTCTGAGCATGCCCAGGCTCAGTAGAGGCTCAGTACAGGTTTCTAAATGGCTCAGTTTCCATGAGGCATCCAGAAGCATAGCAGGCATACAGTAATGAATTCATAGGACAAAGTATGATATATCAACATATTATAAAGAGGCCATTCTTTCTAAAAGATGTTCTTATGAGGGTGGAGTTGTCCTTTAAAGGGTATGTCCACCCTAAAAATAAATAGAAGTTCGCAGTGTCCCAGCCCACCCCCAAGTGATTTGTTAAACAAGCCCCAGAAACATACATGCTTCTTCGTTCCAATGGCTATCTGCTCACGGCACACTGCTTGCCAGAAGTTGCAAATGGACTGGACCGGCAGCCACATCTGCAATTGGCTGAGAGTCTGCCAATCACAGATGCAGCAATGCAGACAGCTGTGGGAGTGTTAATGTTTCTGGGGATTGTTTTACAACTCTAACTTGGCCATTGGGGGTGGGCTGGAGTTTGCTACACTACGGAAAAGGGGTTTAATGGAAGGTTGAAGAGGCAGCCATAAAGGGATGCGAGGGTAGGGGAGGGCTCCCCTGCGGATGCCAGAAACCTCAACAAGGTAGTAGCAGGCATCCTGATGACTCAAACTGCAGGAGAACCATAAGGGGCAGAGATGTATGGGAAGGATTTTTTGCACTACACAGTGGGGCCAGTAAGGGGTTAAATTTTAGTTTTGGTAGTGGAGCTGCCCTTTAAACAGGCAGTTGTAGTAAGATTGTACAATCTGATTGTACAGCGTTAATTGCAGTTTGGTAGAATAGCTCGTCTAATTCGCCCTTTAGGCCAAATAACCATCTGTGGCCATATTGGAAGAGGAGATCCATGCACTGTTTACAAGCCCCCTGAATGTCTATGTAGTTGCTGCAGAGAGGAAACTGTACAGACCAGTAACAGATTTAACATTTTATTGATGCAGAAATCAATCCAGATTGTTAAAATTTCTGGAACTGTTTTTTGGTTCCTGCAGCTTTAGTCACTTTGAGTACATTGAAGCGAACAGTCTTGCTCAGTGGGCGACATTCTCCGACTGTGACAATATCTCCAATCTGTACGTCCCTGGAACACAAGATCGCAGAGGTTAATACACAGAGCATTATAGCACCAGATACAGATTCCCCATATCTAATGGTGAACTGAAGTGTATCCCCAACATGTACAAAGCAGTTACACTGAACTCTGGCAGCGCATTGGAACGGGATAAAACAATCATCTCTTCTTGCCCAATACACCTTGTTTTGGTTTAAGACATCTACAGTAGGAAAACGCTTCCACCCCCAAGATTACATTTACTTTCCCCAGAATCCTCACTGTCCCTAACAAACTGATTACAATACATTTCCTGCATGGCTGTCAATCAAATTAATTAGCATACCAGCATTGTTCAAGTCTCACTCTCCTTGCAGTTACATGCTCGGCAATAGACAAGAATGGAAGCAGAGATGGAGCTTGGGCTAGCAGTAGAGAAAAGGCTGCACCCTGCCTGCTCCCAACTCTTAAAGCTGTGGTTTCTCTACCTGTTTGCAGGTAATTAGTTTATTTCTGACTGATCCTAATTGGCATACCATGAATGCCACAACCAATGAAAATCTTTAAACACACCTGACTAGTCCTCATTGGACAAGAGCACCTCAGGTCTGAATGTGGAAAGCAGTGGTTCTACATAAAACCTATCACTAGACCCTAGGATGTCATTGACAACTAATTCATACAATCGAATCTTTACCACAACGTTTATCTATATAAATATTAATAACCGATAAGGACATGTATAGAGGAAGATGGTCTTTAGTCTCATTAATGGAGAACTCATATGCTATTCATCACTTGATATTATACACATGGCCAATAATATGTAAATAAGGAGCATTTAGAATGCCACAAGTTGGACACCCCTTCTACATCGTCACTACCCCATGGGTGTTCTGGGAAAATAAAAGGTGGTGGAGCAATATGGAATTTACAGGGAGATTCAATAAAAGTTCTTTAAGTTAAAAATGGTGCTAATTTTGCCCCAACCAATCAGATCTTATTTAACATTTGAAAGCCAACATCTGATTGGTTGGGACAAAATTAGCACCATTTTTAACGATAAGAACTTTTATCAACTTGTGTGACTGCCTTAAAGGGCATCTCCACTGCTAAAATCACTTTTTTCAATTTTTTTTTATTGAAGAACAGGAGATTACAGAGCTGTGTCTTACCTCCCGTTCTTCAATAAAATGTTCAGGAGTCAGAACTCAGCCAGTCTCACACTCCTCTTAGTAAGTGCACTGCGCATAGCGTACTAAGTCTGTTGGGACCTGTCAGAGGATGTGGTGGAGAAGCGAGAGACTGGGTAAGTTCTCCAATTTCGTTCCTGGCTCCTGAACGTTTTATTGAAGAACGGGAGGTAAGACGCAGCTCCTTTATCTCAAGTAAACGGGAGGTAAGACGCAGCTCCTTTACCTCCTGTTCTTCAATAAAACAATTGAAAAAAGTGACTTTAGTTTTAAAGGGTATCTCCACTGCTAAATAACAGGAAGGAGCATTTGTAATGCTGAATATGAAAATATCTGATCAGACCAGATTAATAATTCATGTTTGGTTCCCAGTAAACCATTAGTCAAGCTATTGTTTGTTTCCAGGTTAAACCATAGATACAAGAAAGAAACCTGTGTAGGAATATAGCAGAGAATATGTATAAAGAAGAAATGTTTTCAGGAATACAATAAGTATACTTCGGTAAAATGGTTACCGGCCAGCCAAGATCAATCTAAAACAAATATCAATGCATAGAACTAGAAATAGTCAAAATATAAGAACCGTACCATAAGTCTCCTATAAAAAGATAAATAATTCTCAATATAAAGCTAAAAATCCCAATTCCATAAATAGTCCATTTATCCAAGTGTGAGGAGCAGTAAGAAAGTACCAAAACAGTCTATTCACTGCTTATCCACAGATAATAAGGGGCTGTATAAGAGGATCCAGAAATATTGAGTGAAACGCATAGCGGTGATGTCACAACCCAGAACTAACACTGGAACCGAGTGTGAGACTTGTGATAGATAGTTTGAATATTTATAGTTCTTATATGCAAATATATATATATTTATGCTTTAGATTTATCTTGGCTGGCCAGACACCATTTTACCTAAAGATACTTAATGTTGTACTGAATAAACTTCCTTCTTTATACATTTCTCTACTATATTCCTACTCAGGTTTCTGTCTTTATGTTTTACCGTTTAGCTTGATTGCATCTACTTAGATCCTCCTTAGCCTTTATTTTCCAATATACTAGATTGTAAGCTCTACGGGGCAGGGACCTCCTCTCCTGGCAAAGCCCTAGCACTTCTACTTCTACCATTTATATACTGAACTATGTATTTATCCCTCATGTATGACTATTGTATTTTGTCATTGTACCGTGCTGCGTCCCCAAGTGGCACTTTATAAATAAACTATACATACAAATTACAACAGGACAAGCAGAATCTGTAAATGTTAGCAAATGGGCCAAGACACAATGATACTCTGCAGGTTATTCCCTTTCACAGAGGAGAGGATTGCCAGGTGACATTGGCCATTTCCCCACTCTCCTCAGCCCTAGCAATAGACCAACTTTTTGCTCAAGAGATAAAATTCCAAAGCATCATCCCCTGGTGGTACAGGAGCCACAGTCACATGGGTGTCACTATTATAAATTAGGGCAATTATAGCATGAAGACAATGTTTGGGATAAAATGTTTGCCATACCTGAAACAGGGCGAGAGGTGGACAGACATGTTTTTGTGGCGTTTCTCAAAGCGATTGTACTTGCGGATGTAATGCAGGTAATCCCTTCGGATGACAATTGTTCGTTGCATCTTCATCTTTGTGACCACTCCTGAAAAGGAAGCATTGAAAAGTGGGATCCATGTTGGCATCGTTATATACAAAAGCAAGGAGATTCAATAAAAGTTCTTATCGTTTAAAATGGTGCTAATTTTGCCCCAACCAATCAGATCTTTTTATAACATTTGAAAGCCAACATCTGATTGGTTGGGGCATAATTAGCACCATTTTTAACAATAAGAACTTATTGAATCTCCCTGACTGTTCCAATTGTCGCCACCTATAGGGATTGTTCACAAACTGCACATTTATGGATTTATTGCAAAATAAACAGATACAATTCATCCCAATGAAATCCATTGAGTTCCCATTGTAATTGTGTTTATAATGCACATTCGATGCATTTTCAGTAGAAAAGCAAAAACCAAGCCCTTATAGATGTTCCATGTGCATCTTACTGCCACATTGCCCAACAGCAATTACTCTCTGCAAACTCAGCTAAAGGCTTAGCCTGGGTTCAGTTTAGCTGCAGGTTCCGGTGCTTCTAATCGTGGTCGTCACCGATTGAACGTAACATTTTCCTGCTGATCGGCATTGAATCAGACAGGAGACTAAGGTTAAAACGCTTGTGTGGACCTCTGGAATCCAATCCCACCTACACACTGGCAAACAAATTAACGGGAAGGTACAAGCTACATTTCTGGCCCCACTAGCACTTTTTTCCCCGCTATTTTAGGGATAATGTAAATTGCGGGAAGTAGACCTCACTGTGGATACATTATGATTTTAGAATGCATGCAATCAGCATTTTTTGCCAGTTAGTCAAAATTTCATTTAATACAAGTCTATGGAAGGACATAGCAAACAATATGGACATGGGATTTTATGTAAACACAAGCACATGTAAAAGCAAACAGCGATCTTTGTGTTTTGAAGTGTGGCCTAAACCGTAAAGCTCATTAGCAGCCGAATAATCAACCAATGGTTCTGCATTAACCAGTTGCATACAAACATTGTGTGACTTGGTTCTGCAGCCGATTTTTTAAATCATGAAAGGGACATCCTTAGATCGCAGGGAATGCAAAGACTAATCTCTATTACCTACAACACCTATACAACCTATGTATATCAAGGTGCAGGAGCAAAGAAAAAATTTCAGGTAAATGGAACCAATACATCCCTTCTACATCAGCCTATGACTGGAGCAGTTTAAATACCCACATATTCAAGCCTCCCCAATGACCATGGGCATGTAACATGATCAGTGACATAAGCAGTGTTTGTCAGTGTACTTTTCTTGTTCAATAACTCACCTGATAGGATCCGACCACGGATGGACACACTACCAGTAAAGGGACATTTCTTATCAATGTAAGTGCCATCAATTGCCTAAAATAAATAACACATATAGTACACAAACCCAAATCACAGCCTAGTCATACATGAATCACAACCTAGTTATAAATTAAAAGCTGCACGTGTGAACCCCATGTGTAAATATATATTCATTGTGTGCAGTGTATACATTTTCTGTGGTTTGTGTATACATTGTATGTACTGTGTGTACATAGTCTTTGTGAGTGTATACATTTTCTGTGGTTTGTGTATACATTGTCTGTACTGTGTGTACATCGTCTTTGTGAGTGTATACATTTTCTGTGGTTTGTGTATACATTGTCTGTGCTGTGTGTACATAGTCATTGTGAGTGTATACATTTTCTGTGTTTGTGATACATTGTCTGTGCTGTGTGTACATAGTCATGTAGTGCAGTGTTATACATTTTGTGGTTTGTGTATACATTGTCTGTACTGTGTGTACATAGTCATTGTATGCAGTGTATACATTTTCTGTGGTTTGTGTATACATTGTCTGTGCTGTGTGTACATAGTCATTGTATGCAGTGTATACATTTTCTCTGGTTTGTGTATACATTGTCTGTACTGTGTGTACATAATCATTGTATGCAGTGTATACATTTTCTGTGGTTTGTGTATACATTGTCTGTGCTGTGTGTACATAGTCATTGTATGCAGTGTATACATTTTCTGTGGTTTGTGTATACATTGTCTGTACTGTGTGTACATAATCATTGTGAGTGTATACATTTTCTGTGGTTTGTGTATACATTGTCTGTGCTGTGTGTACATAGTCATTGTGAGTGTATACATTTTCTGTGGTTTGTGTATACATTGTTTGTGCTGTGTGTACATAGTCATTGTATGCAGTGTATACATTTTCTGTGGTTTGTGTATACATTGTCTGTGCTGTGTGTACATAGTCATTGTATGCAGTGTATACATTTTCTGTGGTTTGTGTATACATTGTCTGTACTGTGTGTACATAGTCATTGTGAGTGTATACATTTTCTGTGGTTTGTGTATACATTCCCAGTGCTGTGTGTATGTGTTTAGAAAATAACTCCCTCTCCCATGGTACTAATCTGTGCATGTTACAGGGTTGGTGCTGAAGGAGTATGAGCCAAAGGAATCCTGGGGCTATGTCGCAGTTAGAAGCAATGCGTTTATGTTTTGGTGGTTGTACCAGGCCGACCATCCTACTAGAAATTACACAGAGCTTCCTTTAGTCATGTGGCTTCAGGTAAGAGGCATGTTAAAGAGGAACTGTGGTCCAAAAATGACTTGAGGTAAATTGATAGGAATTGCTCCCCTGAAAATTTTTGCAATTTAGTTCCATTGTTTATTTTACATAGTTTTGAAGATATTTAAATTTTTGTGTGTGATATGGCAGCAGCATCACAAGGTCCCTTGCACTTCCTGCTTCCTGCTCTGAAACTGTCAGTCAACTGTTCCTGTGTCTCTCTCCCCTTGGCAGCCCCCCTGGGACCTCCCACTCATGGACCCCATGGTCCCTCCAGTTGCAGGCCCCCCATGGCCCATTATCTTACAGCCCCATGTGGCCCCGCCCACCCGTCTATCAGGACTTCACACAGCAGGGAGGGGGAGGGACTTCCTGTCTCCCTCACACACTGAGGGAGTCTGAGGCTGTGCTCGCCGTCGACACTGTGCAGGAGAAGCCCCAGGAATGTCACAAGTCAGCCTCCCACCCATTAACTTTCTGGTCAGTCATTTCTGTATATCTTGGGCTGTGGAGCACTTAGAGAGATGGTTGATGGCTCATTTTAAAGGCAGGAAACTGGCCTTTCATTTAAACTTAACTTGTTTGGAGACCACTAGTTCCCCTTTAACTAGTCATAATCTCCCTTAGTAGAAAAGTTAATTATTAGTAACTAAACTAAAGACTGGAGTGAAGGAGCTAAACTATGAAAAAAATAGATTAGTATAATATAGTACAGTATAGTAACTGAGGATGAATAAAGACATACGTCCATCAAGTCCAACCTATTCAACCTCCTTTTTAGCCCTACCTAACAGTTGATCCAGAGGAAGGCATAAAACCCAGCTAAAAGGGGGGGGGGGATTCCTTCCTAACGGCAATCGGAAAGTATCCCTGGATCAACTAGATCTATATGTATTAATACCAGTAATTCTCAATATTATATATTATCCCTGTACCAACCAGAACTACAGTATATGTATTAATACCAGTAATTATCAATATTATATAGTATCCCTGTACTAACCAGATCTACAGTAAGCCTGCCCTTCTCTCTGGATAGATTAAAGCAATTAGTTCAATAACCTGACCAAGTTATTTTAAGCCCAGTCACCACTTGAAGGTTTGCTTTATATTTTTATATCCTGCCTTTGATGAGATATATGAACTATCCTATATATATATATATATATATTGCTTGTTGCTTTGGAGGTTTGACCAAGCCTCTTAGAATTGTGTAATCCACCCAAAGTGGGTCATGTGTTCAAGTACTTAGGAGCTGGAGAGTAAAGCTTCATACAGACGGAAGACTCTGCCCACAACCTGCAACGATTGGGCGTTGCGCCCGATAATCGTGAATACGTTACGTGGGTGTCATTTGTCATTTGCCAAAAGAATTGGCCATACAAAGTTACAGGTGTATGGGACCATTACAGGGCAATGATGTACCATGTCAATTGAGTTTCTTTTAACATTGCAGTTTTGGGTTGGAGACTTTCAGCTACTATCGGCTCAGTACATCTGTTACGCTGATATTTTGAACTGCCACAAGTACAGCCTTAAAGGCACACCAACTCTTGGTACATCACCAAAGGGTTATTAGGACTAGAAATTAGGATACCACCCCCTTAATATAGAATAGTTAAGAGTGAATATTTACATGATAGTTCTACATTGGGTTAGCCTTTCCTGGGGCAGTGCACAATCCTGTATAACTAGATTAGTAGCAGTGAAAGGGTAATTAAAAGTTCCAACACGCCCCAGTAGTAAATCAGTTTGCCCATTTCAAGGTGGATACACTGTACCAATCTGCAAGATTCTGTTGGTCATCTTTGACAGATAGGAGTACACAGTGAAGAGCATTCTCCCTATATAGTATATAGGGAATGTTCATGCCAAACATACTCCCTAAGATTGCAGCTGACTACCTTTAACTCCGTACAGGGAGCTGGCCACGAAACATACTGATCAGAGTTAGAGGGGTAGTAATTATTACATTTTATTCTAGGAGTGGACATACTGATCAGAGTTAGAGGGGTAGTAATGATTACATTTTATTCTGGGGGTGGACATACTGATCAGCGTTAGAGGGGTAGTAATGATTACATTTTATTCTGGGAGTGGACATACTGATCAGCGTTAGAGGGGTAGTAATTACTACATGTGATTCTAGAAGTGGACATGCCCATTATAGTTGTTTGTAAGCCACCAGAGAACTCATTAAAAATTCCCAACCCAATCAACCACAATTCAAGGCCACTTAATTCCCATTAGTCTACAGATGGATGGGTAGCTCCATGGCCAGGAATACTGTAACCAGCCATACAGGGGATGATCCATGTTGACATTTCATTGTATCGAATGATCATACCTGTCTCGCATTTTTGAATCCAGAAGACGAGTTCTTGTAGAATCCCGGGATACTGATCTTCCGAACCTCGGACATGAGCTTCTTGTTCTGGAAATTAAAGTATAAAACATAATAAAAACCCAATCTCCATCCAATCACTAACAACTTTACCGTTCTCACAGTGACAAACCCTTTCCCAACTCTACTTTATGCATCAATACCAGTAACTTGTAACATTCCTTGTTTGCAGAAACTCATCCAAACCCTTTCCCAACTTGAAGCCTACACCTTTTTTCTTCAAGTCTTAAGGGATGTCCACGTGTCCTAAATTATAATAAAAATAATAAGGGGAATGGAGTATTTGCATTTAGACAGATTAGATATGTTGAAATAAAATTAATGAGGGGAACTGAGTATTTGGGGGGTGAATTATTTACATACAATTTGTCATTTGAGGGCTGAACTTGCCCGTTAATAAAGTTAAAGTGCTATTACAGCACCTGTGTCACGAGTAATTTCTGTCGTCTTAAAGCAACTTTACCTCTTGGTGCATTGCCACAAAATGGCGCCATTTCCGTGTCTTGGTACGTCGCCGTCCCCTGGAGTTTATTGGGGGCTACGGAAAGTTCTACATTGTTAATATAAATTTCTATCCATTTATTTTTTTCTTGTTTCAGGGGGGTCCTGGTGCTTCTGGTTGTGGTTATGGGAACTTTGAGGAGATCGGCCCCTACGACATTAACTTGAAACCAAGAAACACAAGTTGGGTAGGAAAACGGTTTGTTGGCTCATTGGGAAAGGCCTGATACACACCATCCAACCCCACTGAGACCTTTCCTATATCTGCTGATTGACATATCAGTCAGTAACCCGGGAAAGTTTGCAGACGTTATTTTGACTCCAAACAAATATTTCCGGGTGTAAAAATATGGTGACCTTTTGGCCAAAATATTGTGCTGAGTGAGGCCATAAATGAAAGGTGCCCATAGTCCTTTCAACGTTCCGTAGCTGGGCTGAAATATCAACCTGTGTCTACCAGAATTTAATGCCTCCACCTTCCAAGAGCTTGGGACTGTCTGGTGGGAAGATTCGTTCTTTGCAGACCAGAGATGTTCCAGAGATGTATATAACAATAGCATGAGAAGAAAGGTCTCATAGATTTCAACACGCGAAGGGTTCAGGCCATATGCACCCAGACCATTGACAGTACACATACATTTCTAGCATGTGGATATTAGGCTAGTATATACTAGAGTACTGCACATTCCCTATCATCCCCAGTTTTCCCCCATTGTTTTTTCGTGTGTACCAGCCCTTACCCACAATCTTTTGGTGTTATTGGTTATTTGTCCGCAGTTCATTATATAGTTATAGTTCTTTCCTTTTCTCTTTTTACTATTAATATTATTATTAAGGCGTTTTTATGGTTTACATAACCGGGAGTCTGAACGCCGTGACTTTACTGAATTAAAGGGTTTGGGTTTGTGTGTTGCAGGTTGAAACAGTTAATGTTCTGTTTGTGGATAATCCCGTAGGGACAGGGTTTAGCTACACTACAGACAGAGGTGCGTTTGCTAAGGATGTTGACACAGTCGCTGCCGATATGTTGGTCCTTCTGAGACAATTTTTTGATTCAAAGTCAGAATTCCAGGTAAGAACAAACCATTATTTCATAGTGAAGTCTCTGAGTGAAACATTTCCTAAAGGGAAAAAAAATAGTGCGGTCTACCCAATTCGATGATCATACTATGCCCATCTGAACTCTTTGTTAAATGGTTCCAAAGTACTGACTGCCCATTTGCAGGACCCCTAATAGTGTCCATTATGGTATCAGCCACTGGCTCGCTCAGTGGAGATCTGGGCGTGTCTGATTGGTTTAACAGCCAATCACTAAAGTCTACTGTAGCTTGGTGCCTGTTTAAGTCTTCCAACAAACGTTCCATGTGTACAATGGCTGGTTAGCCAGACAAGTTGGTAGTTGCAATCCTCTTAGCCCCCTACTTCCAGGGCTACACAATTCGAGTGGAATATAGAGCTGAGGAGCACACTACTTAGGTGAAAACTTCATTTATTAGTGCAAAAACATACCTGAGGAAGGGACGTGTGTCCCGAAACGTTGTATGTTATGTTTTTGTAGTGTGCTCCTCTGCTCTATATTCCACTCAAATTAAGTCTTCAACCCATGAAACGCTATTAGTTACTTTTACCTGGTTTAGTACAGATGTAGATTCCTGTTGGATCGAACTGAACAGATATTCACATGTGGAATTGTCTTGGTTTCTTCTAGAAAACTCCATTCTATATTTTCTCTGAATCCTACGGAGGTAAAATGGCAGCAGCTATTGCGTTGGCTCTTCATAAGGTAAGAAGACAAGACGCGGATCTTTTGTAGACCTACATAATAAAAAAAAGACACTAACCTAGAGACTATTATAGTTACTTTGGGTCTGGGCATCTTAATGCAGGCAAGTTAAACAACACAGTCACTTTTTAATGTTAATAAAGTGTGAGAAGGTAGCAATACAGAAAGTCTAGAAATACCCATATGGTATATGGACTATTCCGGGATTATCCTAAATTGGAATTAACCCATATGGTATTTGGACTATTCCGGGATTATCCTAAATTGGAATTAACCCATATGGTATATGGACTATCCCGGGATTATCCTAAATTGGAATAACCCATATGGTATTTGGACTATTCCGGGATTATCCTAAATTGGAATGAACCCATATGGTATTTGGACTATTCTGGGATTATCCTGAATTGGAATGAACCCATATGGTATTTGGACTATTCCGGGATAAGATTGAGTTTGTGTTGATGCTGTATTTTTTCCTTACTCCCTTATTTTTCACTGTCTGTGTAATAGGAAATAAAGGCTGGTGACATTAAGTGTACGTTTGGAGGAGTGGCCCTCGGTGATTCCTGGATTTCCCCAATCGGTACGAGCTTTTACTAGAAAGGCCAATAGAAACGGGAACAATGGCGGTATCCCGTTTTACTGTCCCACCTAAAATCACAACGTCCCGAGACGGAGGCTTTCATAGGTGGCCATACATACGAACAGTAATGGGTATGTCGGGGAATGACGGGATTTACCTATTATGGTTTGTGTGTAGGGGCTGTTCCTGACCAATCGGAGAGTGCCTATGAACGACCGTCTGTCAGTATCGGCTCCCTTTACTTTAAGTAGAGGGAGCCGATCCGATCATGTGGTGTATAGCCGCAAGTGGGGATTGGTTGGGTCCGTCTGTGCTGTTCCCACAGATACCAATGTGATAAGATACCAATGTGATCTGTCAGCACACATGCTGTGGAATTGCATGTGTATGGCCAGCTTTAAGGTTCGTCCAATAATCGGCCCGTGTATGGGCACTTTATCGGGCGAAACGGCTGCGCGTTTGGATATCCGCCCGGCAGATCGGGCAATGATCCCCGAACAAACGCCCATTTTGGCCGTACATGGGCCGATTATCGGACGCACCTTAAAGCTTCCATCCGTTCGTACACATCATGCGCCACGGGTCGGCCCCCGCGATCGCATGTGTGTATGAACCTTTAGTCCATTGTAAATTCAACTTACCCAATCAGTAATCTTTAATCAAACATCCTCCAATAACAATGCATTTAAACACCACCCACCTACCACAGCAGTCCACGCGATTCTTTAATCAAACATCCTCCAATAACAATGCATTTAAACACCCCCCACCTACCACAGCAGTCCACGCGATTCTTTAATCAAACATCCTCCAATAACAATGCATTTAAACACCCCCACACCACACAGCAGTCCACGCGATTCTTTAATCAAACATCCTCCAAAACAATGCATTTAAACACCCCCACCTACCACAGCAGTCCACGCGATTCTTTAATCAAAAATCCTCCAATAACAATGCATTTAAACACCCCCCATACCACAGCAGTCCACGCGATTCTTTAATCAAACATCCTCCAATAAACAATGCATTTTAAACACCCCCACCTACCACAGCAGTCCACGCGATTCTTTAATCAAACATCCTCCAATAACAATGCATTTAAACACCCCCCACCTACCACAGCAGTCCACGCGATTCTTTAATCAAACATCCTCCGATAACAATGCATTTAAACACCCCCCACCTCCACAGCAGTCCACGCGATTCTTTAATCAAACACCTCCCGATAACAATGCATTTAAACACCCCCCACCTACCACAGCAGTCCACGCGATTCTTTAATCAAACATCCTCCAATAACAATGCATTTAAACACCCCCCACCTACCACAGCAGTCCACGCGATTCTTTAATCAAACATCCTCCGATAACAATGCATTTAAACACCCCCCACCTACCACAGCAGTCCACGCGATTCTTTAATCAAAACATCCTCCGATAACAATGCATTTAAACACCCCCCACCTACCACAGCAGTCCACGCGATTCTTTAATCAAACATCCTCCATAAAAAATGCATTTAAACACCCCCCACCTACCACAGCAGTCACGCGATTCTTTAATCAAACATCCTCCAATAACAATGCATTTAAACCCACCCCCACCTACCACAGCAGTCCACGCGATTCTTTAATCAAAAATCCTCCAATAACAATGCATTTAAAAAACCCGCACCTACCACAGCAGTCCAGCGATTCTTTAATCAAAATCCTCCAATAACAATGCATTTAAACACCCCCCACCTACACAGCAGTCCACGCGATTCTTTAATCAAACATCTCCGATAACAATGCATTTAAACACCCCCACCTACCACAGCAGTCCACGCGATTCTTTAATCAAACATCCTCCAATAACAATGCATTTAAAACACCCCCACCTACCACAGCAGTCCACGGATTCTTAATCAAACATCCTCCAATAACAATGCATTTAAACACCCCCCCACCTACCACAGCAGCACGCGATTCTTTAATCAAACATCCTCCAATAACAATGCATTTAAAACACCCCACCTACCACAGCAGTCCACGCGATTCTTAATCAAACATCCTCCGATAACAATGCATTTAAACACCCCCCACCTACCACAGCAGTCCACGCGATTCTTTAATCAAACATCCTCCAATAACAATGCATTTAAACACCCCCCACCTACCACAGCAGTCCACGCGATTCTTTAATCAAACATCCTGATAACAATGCATTTAAAACACCCGCCACCTACCACAGCAGTCCACGCGATTCTTTAATCAAACATCCTCCGATAACAATGCATTTAAACACCCCCCACCTACCACAGCAGTCCACGCGATTCTTTAATCAAACATCCTCCAATAACAATGCATTTAAACACCCCCCCACCTACACACAGCGTCCACGCGATTCTTTAATCAAACATCCTCCAATAACAATGCATTTAAAACACCCCCCACCTACACAGCAGTCCACGCGATTCTTAATCAAACATCCTCCAATAACAATGCATTTAAACACCCCCACCTACCACAGCAGTCCACGTGATTCTTTAATCAAACATCCTCCAAAACAGTGCATTTAAACACCCCCACACTACACACAGCAGTCCACGCGATTCTTTAATCAAAACATCCTCCCAATAACAATGCATTTAAACACCCCCCACCTACCACAGCAGTCCACGCGATTCTTTAATCAAACATCCTCCAATAACAATGCATTTAAACACCCCCCACCTACCACATCAGTCCACGCGATTCTTTAATCAAACATCCTCCAATAACAATGCATTTAAACACCCGCCACCTACCACAGCAGTCCACGTGATTCTTTAATCAAACATCCTCCAATAACAGTGCATTTAAACACCCCCCACCTACCACAGCAGTCCACGCGATTCTTTAATCAAACATCCTCCAATAACAATGCATTTAAACACCCCCCACCTACCACAGCAGTCCACGTGGTTCTTTAAGAATATTAAAAGTCCTTTTTTCAAGTATCCCTTTAAAGGTGACGGTAAAGTAGCGTACCCCAATAACTGTAATTACAACAAGTACAAGTACATTTTCACAACAGACGTCACAAAAATCATGTATCATTAAAACTTTCATTCATACTAAAAGGCTGTACTGTTTGCAAGGGTCACACACACACACAAACTTGTTTTTCTTTAAATCCTGTTCGATAGTCAGAGCTTGAGAGACAGACAGAGCTAGATAGACAGACAGACCGAACTAGGCAGAGCTAGAGAAACAGACAGTTAGAGAGATAGACCGAGCTTGAGAGACAGACAAGAGAAACGGACAGGGAGAGATACTGTACATTACATTTACATATATAAAGTTTCAAAGGACGTACACATAATTCCCAATGTGCAACGGGCACACTTTTGCTATATATATATTGGTGATAACGGGCACTCCATCAAAGACATCCGCCTGGGTGCTCAATCCAAATGAATACAATGTGCAGAAAAACGGAGGCACTCACAGGACTTCTTCCAGCAGCAAACGAGTTTATTGGAACGTGCGAGTTAACATGTTTCCGCCCCGTCAAAGGGGCCGTCTTCAGAACATGTTGACGGACATGTTTTTCATATATATATATATATATATATATATATATACACACTGTATAGGTGAGGTGTTCCTTGACATATTAGGAAAAGGATCCCTGCCCCAGAGAGCTTACAATCTAAGTGTATATGGGTATTAAGGTTCATCTTAATGTTACTGCTAGTCTGCCTAATATAGCATTTGCTACATGGGCAACTTAACAGAATCAATAACCCCTTTTGAGTGTGAGTAATTACACTTGGGAGTGTCAGGCAGCATTTTTATCCTATGGAGTGGGGGGTGATTAGCTTAAGTTCAAATTTTAGTTTGATGGACAACGGAGTTAAAAGGAATAACACTGTATCCAGATAAGGGTAAGTACTATAATGTCTACAGATGACAAGAAAACTGTATTTGTACCATACACTGACCTAGTGTTACAGCGATTGGATGCTCAGTCCGTCAGGAGCGCTCGAATCAGCGTAACGTTGGGGGCATCAGTTATTACCTTCCAGTGTTCCTGAGATGTTTCCCTGATGGATCATTGTTTCCTATTCACATTACGGCTTTAATAAAACAGACGGGCTGTTTTCCGAACGTTGCGGGAATGTCGGTAGTTAAGAACTCGGTGTATGTGCAGCTGTACACACATGTTTGTGTGGATAATGAAGCTCCTCCATTTTGTTTCAGATTCCGTTTTAAGTTGGGGGCCTTACCTTTACAGCATTGTAAGTATGTCTACGTAACCTCTTCCTTACTGGGCAAGAAGGGGATATTATTACCAATTATTATGCAGAGGGCCAGTGGATAATATAAGGGATAATGTGACCCTTACAGTGTAATATAAGGATATTACGCCACCGAGAAGTTCCCTGACCATATAGAAGCACGAGACCACCAGCCGAGTGCTTTTATACAGGGAAGGGAACTCCAGGGTGTGGTAACATTCTTATATTATAATGTATAATACATATGTTTTTGATTTCTTCCCCCCCCCCCCCAGCTCCAGCAGGTCCCGTTAAACACTGCAAATAAATACCGGTCATTGTTCAGGCACTGGAATGGGGGGGCAGTGGGAAGAACTGAGTCACTTAGTGACATAGCTGAGTGATTGTAATAAGGATTCTCAACACTGCACCTCCCCATTCTAAATTCAGAGCCTTATGTATTCTATAAGGGATAATATGCTACCTACAGTGTAATATAAGGATATTATACAGGTCATGGAACTCCGAGGTGAAGTAAATCCGTATATTACACTGTAGGTAGCTTATTATTTCTTATAATACATAAGGCCAGCCAAAAAAAATAACCTGCCCACTACCACTGTCTCTCCCCCTCCCTGTATTAGTCATTTATATAGGAATCCCTGTTTAATGTATAAATAGTTAATTACTGTTTCTATTGAAAAGAGAAAGAAGGAGCGAACATTGTCTGTCAATAATAAACAGGGCTTCCTATATAAATGACTAATACAGGGAGGGGGAGACAGTGGGAGGGGCAGTGGGAGACAGGAAGTCACTCAGTGACATCACTGAGTGACTGTAATATAGATTCTCGCCACTGCACCTCCCATTGAAAATGCCTAGCCTTATGTATTATATCCTGATAACAGACTGATGTGTCATAGAGTGAATATAATAAGTTTAAAATGCAGGAGAGTTAACAACAAAATTAAAAAAAAGAAAATAATGAAAAAACTTTGGAGAACACTGCCACTCCTGAGCACTAGGGGGCGATGCACGGAGCCGCTATTGGCTCCACTGTGATATTGTGCTAGCGATGTAGATATGAGCAAAACTAGAGGTAATGTATTCTTGGTACACTATTATTATTATTGAGGATTTATATAGTGCCAACATCTTCCATAGCACATTACAATTACATGGATACATTCACATTAGGCCCTGCCCCGAAGAGCTTACAATCCAAGCACATTTATTTGACACATACAACCTATCAGTATGTCTTTATGATTGTGGGGGAAACCGAAGTGCCCGGAGGAAACCCACGCAAGCACAGGGAGAACATACAAACTCCTGGCAGATGTGTCCAAGGGTGGAATCGAACTCAGGATTTTAGCACTGCAAGGCATTAGGGCTCCAGTTTGCCCTTCCCTTCTTTAACATATGCTTGCCTTTGTCAGAGATAATAAAAGTGTCAAGGACACTGACTGTAGGAGGAGCTAGAGAGCAGTAGGTCACTGCATATTGTATAGTGTCATTCTAAGACAGTGGTTCTCAAACATTCTTAGGTTTTCGCCATGCAATTTTTTTGCAGTTTACAATAAACATCAGTCCCTATACTTTTGTGTAGCTACAAGGATCTCATTCATTTTTTTTATTTGTGGTTAATTTATGAATATTTTCTAGTATCCCCCACTGTGTCTGTGTTTAATGATACAATGAGGATGTACAGTGCTGTGTATAAACAATAAATATATGTCCATTAATGGTACATTTCATATCAATTTGTATCTTATTCTCTATCTGATTACAAATGATAAAGGATTTATTCCTAGTTTTGTCTTTGATCATCTTTAGTCTCTGTTGGATGAAGAAGGGTTAAAGGAAGTCCAGGCATCTGCAAATGAGGTGCAAGAGGCTCTGGCCAAAGGCCAATATGAAAAGGCCACAGAGCTGTGGAGCCAGACAGAGGAAGTGATTGAGACGGTAAGGGTTAATCTTATTGAATGGGGGGTCGGGCCATACATACGGAGATGGGGGTCCAGTTAGTGAGACAATCTGTAAGTTAGGGAACTGTTCTCTCCTTTATCCTTGGCTTCTGTGTATTTACTATTGAAATTGAATAGAACATGTGAACAAGTCATACTAAAGTGGGCGTTCCCCACGCGTGATACCTGTGTGGCTAAATGCTCTTTCAGGAATCCATCTTGGAAATCCTGGGTCTGCCATGTGGACTTACCCAATGTTTGCCAGGATTTTCTCAGGCTCATTCGGTGACGGTAACTTACCTGTGATATTTATAATAATCGGCTGTGTTTTCCAGAATACGGACGGAGTGAACTTCTATAACATTTTAACCAAAGACTCAACGATGAACAAGAGACAGAGATCGAGAAATGGTTTTCTCAGTAAGTCGTTCTAACAAATGATTTCCCTTGTTAACGAAATGAAAAGTACCTGGGACAGGGAGGTAGGATTGGGATGGTCTACCTCCCAATATAATTTATAATAATAAGAGGAGCAGCAGCATGAAGAAAACTGCTTCTGCCAGGCTTCCCAAATGCTTCAGCACTATCTTTAATACAGGAAGGCCCAGGGCACTAACCTGGCAGATGAAAACTGTATGTGCTGTAGCTCCTCAACAAAACTATTGGGAGGTAGGAATAATCATTTCTACCTTCCTACCCCAGGTCCTATTTATTTTTAGTTAAAGGAACACTAAACTGGTGTTTTTAACTATATTCCATCTGTTTTGCTTATTCCCACCTCCCTGTGAATAATAGAACGCCCGGGGGACACAGGAACTTACCTTTCCGCGCTCCTCTCGCAGTTCCTTCTACACTGACAGCCGCGCTGCCCGACCAAGCATGTATTGGCATGCGCGCCAATACAATAGATAGGCGCGCGATCGGGCAGCGCGGCTGTCAGTGCAGAAGGAACTGCGTAAGGTAAGTTCGGCTGTGTCCCCCGGGCGTAACCAGAGGCGATCGGTTGTTTCTGTGTTAAGACTCGGGATTATGTAACATTCTATTTGGAAGGCACGATAGGTTGCAACCCAGGTGCACTAGTTCAGTTCTAGCCAGCAGGCAGTGATTGACAGATAGAACAACGAATAGGAAAGTTGCATTCCCTATGGTTCTTTTACCTTCTCTGGTCTTCATAAACTGTCAACTTGAGCCCCTAGCGTGTGTGCACAGTCCAGTCTATAGCACCAGTGAGGATTTGCACACTTATCGATTGTATCACCAGAAGAATTTCCTTGTGAAACACAGATGGTTGCTGACAATATGGTGACATCAGGCAGTTCTATAAACAATGAATCCAGTCCACAAGGAGACATTTTATTTCTACAGCGTTCAGTAAATAATGCCAGATGTTGTCACTATATAAATCCATAATATAATAATAATATATCTTCCCCTTTCCTGCTTTAGGTAGTTTGTACCAGCGCCATCTACTGCCTCTACAGAGTAATGACCTGAGTGAATTGATGAATGGACCCATAAGAAAGAAGCTGAAGATCATTCCTGATTCTGTTACTTGGGGAGGTTGGTTGCCCTCATGCTGTACCGTCTAAGGCTGGGTACACACCATGCAATTCTTCATTGGAACGGACAGATATTTCGGGTCAGTAGACCCGAAAAATTGCACGGTGTGTTTGCGGACAGCCACGACCAATATTATGGCTAGCTCTAGCCTCTAGGCATGGCTAGCTCTAGCCTCTAGGCATGGCTAGCTCTAGCCTCTAGGTATGGCTAGCTCTAGCCGTGGCTGTCTGGCACAGTCTGTTATCTACCAGAACCCCTAAATCATTTCCCATTAGAGTTGCACTTAACACAGAGTTATTTATGGTGTAGGGGGCACAGGGATTATTAAATCCCAAATGCATCACCTTCCATTTATCTACATTGAATCTCATCTGCCATTCTGCTGCCCATTGTGATAATCTATCTAGGTCTGCTTGCAGCACTTGTACATCATGGCCGTTTTTCTTATAAAGGATCAATATGTGTAATGACTAATATCGATCCACCTATACATTGTCATTAGGCCGATACTGATCTGGTATTGAAGGTTTAATTAGGAGGATTTGACAGGTAAACTCCATATGTAATTTATTGTCTTTCTTACAGGACAATCAGCTGACGTCTTTGAAAACATGGCTGGGGATTTCATGAAACCAGTAATTGACATTGTTGATAAGCTCTTGGTAGCGGATGTTAATGTTACAGTTTACAACGGACAGCTGGACCTCATTGTAGACACAGTGGGTAAGAGGATAATGTCCATGACAGATAGCGGCCCCATCGGCATTATGGGGAAAGCATTTGTTAAACTTTTATTTAGCCACAATGCTGCCGACGAGTACCGTATGGAATTAGATTAATTTCTGGATAAATTACATTTTTGCTTTGCTTTTCCTTAAAGGGGAAGTTCAGTGCAAATACATGTACTTTTCAGATAAAAGAGCAGTATTTTCCATCCCAATGACCTTAATCTGCCCATTCAGCATTGTGTCTGTGTATTAATAAATGCAACCGAAATACTGACATCCTGTTTGCAGGACCCCTAATAGAGACAGTTATGGTCTTGCCCTTGACCCAGCGCCTGGGTTGATTCAGTTGCTCAGTAGAGATCTGAGCATGTGTGACCCACCCAACAGCCAATCAGTAGAAATTACTGTTAGGAACATTCCAAGGATGTGGTGCATTCTGGGAAGAAGAAGGACCGTTAGAACCTGAAATGTCAGCAAAATATAAAGCGAAGACTCTGGGCGTTCAAGCTGCAAACAGGTTTATTGGTGCAATATACACAACATGTTTCGGGTGTAAAACCCATTCTCAAGTGTAACAACCACAAGTGAACATACGATGGTGCAACGACAGTAGCACTAGGAGACCAAGGGCCCTGCCTTCCTGCCCTCAGGGACTACTACTCTGCACTTTGAACCTGAAATGTCAGCTCACTAATGTCAGGGAACAGCAAAGGGAATGAAATCAACTGATTGTTCATAATGGGAGAGAATATGTAGAATAACTAAGAAGGCATTACACAAATATTGATCATTTCCACTCAACTGTCCCTTTAAAATCAAATCGCACCCATGCTCAGTTTGCTTTCATCCAGGGCAGCTACCAAGCTACTTTGTATCCCTCTGTATTAAATGGCAGGTGAAGTGAGGAGGTGTTTGGACTGTTTACTGATTTAGTCTATAAAGTTTTCCTTTAAGATCTGCGTGGATCCAGACCTTTTGGGAGTGGGATGGTTGTTTTATAAACTACACTGTATAATAATATCTGTGTGTGTGTGTGTGTTACCTTATCCTGTAATAAGACATTTTTACTGCTTGGTTACAATGTAAATCATACGATATCCTGTCTCTGTTAGGCCAGGAGAACTGGGTAAAGAAACTGAAATGGACAAAGATGGAGCAGTTCAGATCTTTGAAATGGAAGTCACTCCGTGTGCACCCGGACGCTGCAGAGACAGCCGCTTTCTATAAATCCTATGAGAATTTCAGTTTCTTCTGGATCCTAAAGGCCGGGCACATGGTAAGGGACTTGATAGCAGAGCCTAGTGCTGATTGGTTGATTTTCTATTAATAATTTAAATGGGATTTTGGTGGGGGAAATTGTCTAAACCTTTGTGCTCAGTATTTATTCGTGCCAGATCAAGAACTGGAAACGGAAGTTACCCCCTAATTCCACCCTATGATTGCAGCTACGTACCTATCTCTCTGGATGTGGGACTTAATGAGACTGAAGTCCTCTATAAGTCCCATTGGCTCTCTGGTGCCAATGTTGCCGTTATGTAACTGGGGTTCCTCGGACTTGTAAATAATTTTCACTTTGTTCCACAGGTCCCTTCTGACCAAGGTGAAGCATCCCTTAAAATGCTGCACATGATCACCAACCTAGAGGTCCCTTAAACAACCACGAGTGGCCAAAGGGAAAAGACAAAGCCAAGGACCACCTTAATTTCCCTGAAATCTGAATTTGTGCCTTGATTATTTTCCTGGACTGAACCACTTATTCCTGGACTTGAGTAAATTCTAAATGGAATCCCTGATGCACCGACGTCTCTATGTTCTGCAGATTATTTTGTGTAGTATCCTAGTGCCGCCCCTTGTGATATGATTCTAATACAGACACTTTATTGCACAAGGAATTTCCACCAAACCGTTGACGCTTGTTTGGGTTTGGACTGTATCTGACGTAATGGACATTTTAATTCACCCAAAACAATTTGACTTCAGGCTACTTTCCTACGAGCGTTGTGATGTCACTAGGGTAGGGTTACTGAGCAGTCACCATTGATCAAGCATTATATGGTTTTTTTTCTCTGAGGCCACACTAACACGAGTGTCGTCATGCACTGTGCTGGGTTTTCAAAGTCCAAGCAATCACTATTTGTATGTGGGATCACATGCGCTATGAATGTGTGGATTGCAGCACAAACAGACGGTAAGGAGGTGATGTCCGGCCTCAGCCTGAAAACACCTGGATACACCGGATTGCAATCCGCTCGTGTGAAAGTAGTCTGTCGGGCATCTGTGCGAAATTCATTACTAATCAATGTATTGCTGGGATATGATTTGTCACATTAATATATCTATGTCAGGCATGTGCTTTTAAATGTAACCAATCTGTTTTCTTAATAAAACCTCAAAAATCCTAGAGTCACATTCTATGGGACACTGCGTCTGTCGGATACTGGGTCAGGTCTATGGGACACTGCGTCAGTCTGTCGGACACTGGGTCAGTCCGTCGGAGACTGGGTCAGTCCGTCGGAGACTGGGTCAGTCCGTCGGAGACTGGGTCAGGTCCTTGGATGAAAATGCAAGTTATTGTTCTGTTACAATAAAAATCACAGCTGATATTTTAACAAGATTGAAACACTGTGGCGCCCGCACGATCGTGTCAAATTAATCAGACCATGTGTACCCAGTCTAAGGCAAAAGTGCTGAACCCGCAGTACCTTTAAACAGCTGATCGCGTGTATCTTTACTACATTACTTCCACGATGTCCCAGTAGATAAATTTATTATCTACAGGAAAGGTTGCCGCCTCTTCTTCAAGCTCTACAAGCTCGCACATGTGCAGAAGGGGAAGCTCGAGGACCCATTGTCTGTAACTGTCCATGATGTACAAATTTGAGTTTGGGAGTCCAACTTACCCATTAAACGACATCTTTACTCTTGAAGACGTTGTTTATCCTATTCTTACTTTAATCCGTTTAGAGGAAATCTGAAGTTAAGTATTTGTATCTTAATGAGCAAAGGGAGGGGTTACAATTTTCTGGAAGGTTTGACTTGTCACACATGTATCTCTGGGTAAGACTTTATCATGTGACTTGGGTGTTGCCATTGCTGGGGAGGAGGAACCCTCTGTTTGCTTTTGTGTTGATCGCTAATAATTGTAGAACTTCACAACATTGATTTCTGGAAGACAATATCCCTTTATAGAACCTTTACCGCAACATCCTGACAAAGATAAATGACAACACCATCCGAGAGGGTCATCCAGAGTCTCCATGTTTTGATTTACCAACCCCGGTTACACAGAAACCTTAAAGGACAACTCATCCCTCATAATGACATCTTTTAGAAAGAGTGGCCCCTTTAAAATAATAAGATGTCCTCTGGAACCATTAGCGTATGCCTGCTATGCTACTAGATACATTGTCAAATCTTAAGAGTAGTGTGTGTTAATGGCTAGATTTGTTCACATCCTCTTCAGTGAGCTGGTTATGAGCTTGAGCATGCTCAGAGGAGTCATTGGCTGTAATGTCAACTGTCATATTCAGTTGTTAAATGGAAAAACCAGAAAGTAGAAACGGGACATTGTGCAGCACTGCAGGTTAAGGTGGCCATACACCTAAACGATAATAGGTAAATACCGTCACGGAACGATGGTATTTATTAATTATCGTCAGCGTGTAGGGGCTATAAAGGGTGCAGATACCATTGTGCAGTGTATGGGGATGGGTCGGCTCTGTGTGTGAGCTCCCCACTGCATGTGTGCCGACAGATATCAATGTGATCTGTTGGCATACATGCTGTGGAAATCGCATGTGTATGGCCACCTTAAGTCTTATACCTTTCTAAATATTGTATACATGTATACAGACATTATGGGTAGGGTATAAAGGTTGGACTAGATGGATGTATGTCTTTATACAACCTCCAATACTATGTTACTATGTAACTGTTATACAGACATTATGGGTAGGGTATAAAGGTTGGACTAGATGGACTATACAACCTCCAATACTATGTTACTATGTAACTGTTATACAGACATTATGGGTAGGGTATAAAGGTTGGACTAGATGGACGTATGTCTAAGTGAACCTGATCTTAGCACAGCTCTGTGTAATGTATTTCTCAATACTGTACCTATTTAAAGGGGAATGTTGGAGGGTAGGTAAGTGCACTTATTGAAAGGGGAATATTCAAGGGTAGGTTAGTGCACCTATTCAAAGGGGTATGTTGGATTATAGGTTAGTTACCTACTCAAAGGGTAATGCTAGGGGGTTAGTGTACCTATCTAAAGGGGAATATTGAAGGGAAGGTTAGTGTACCTATATAAAGGGGAATGCTGGGAGGTAGGTTAGAATACTTAATTGGGAATGTTGAAGGGTTGGTTAGTGTGCCTATTCAGGGTAATGTTGGATGGTAAGTATATGGCCACCTTCCAACATTTTGCTGGAGTTGGCCAGGATAGGTTACTTTAAAGGCTATGTCCACCCCTAAAATGAAAATTTAATATCATGCTCCCCCATGTCCCCCAGCCCCAACCGCATGATTTGTTTTTTTAAAAAGCCCCCCAAACTCTTACTTACGTCCACTCGATCCTCCGCCGCACTGCCGGCCCTCTGCTTGCGAGAATGCAAACAGAGGGGCGGGACCGGCAGTCGCGTCTGTGATTGGCTGAGCGGCAGCCAATCACGGACGCGGCTGCCGGTCATTCAGTGCAGCGGAGGAAAGCGGAGAGGTAAGTAAGAGTTTGGGGAGCTTTTTAAAAAAAAAAACATGCGGTTGGGGCTGGGGGACATGGGGGAGCACAATATTAAGGGGGATTTGTGCTAGAGGGAGGGATAGTAGAAAGGGAGGGAGAGGGAGGGAGAGGGAGAGGGAGGGGGAGGGAGGGGGGAGAAGGGCTGCAGCACGCATGGCAGGAATCTCCGGGAGGCCAGGTAGCAGGCAGTGTCCTATATGGACCTGCTAGCCTCCTGGTGGGCAGTTTTTGGAACTTTGGGGGGGGGACTACAGGAGAACCAGATGGAGTTGGGATGTGAGGTAAGGATTAAACTACACTACATGGTGGGGCCAGTAGTTGGGGGGATTATAGTTTTGGGGGTGGACATGCCCTTTAAGCACAAAGATTTAAGGAAAAGTGTGTTGTATACTCATTTATATTAAATTAGTCCAACCCTTTTTGTCTATTATGCACTCAAATTGTTGCTATATAATGTGTGAGCGCTAGGTTCTACTAGAAAGCCTGTTTAGAGAAATTTGGAGTGCGACTCATCATTTATTTCTATTTGATGGAGTGAGTTATCTGACGTTTCACAGAGATACGCACCCAGGGATACCAGTAAAAGAGTGCTGCTGCTTTTATGTGCTTTGTTACAAAGTGAGGTGTGCCTTGACATATCAGCAAAGAGATCCCTGCCCTGAAGAGCTTGCAATCTAAGTGTGAGGGACCGAGCGGCTACTGATAGTCAAGTAGAATGGTTTATTTCCCCTTTAACCCCATGTGGGCTCATGTTAAACTTGTGGTTGGTTGGTTAATTTGCCTCAGCCAATCAGATTTAACCTTTCTACCAGTTTAATTCAGTTAGAAAACATTCTTCCAAATCAGATCTGATTGGTTGCTACAGATTACAATGTTGCAGCTCATACTCAATAAGCCCCATTAATATTAATACTAATCTGTACATTGTAACAGAATCCAATGATTTACCATTGTAAATTTCTCCACTCAATATCTTTCCTTTCTCCTCAAGGGCCATTCCTGATACCGCCATTTTATTCGCATTAAAGGACAACAATATCAAAAAAATAACATCACCCCAATTACATGTCCACACTTCCAGCAGTTGAAATTGCTTACTCAAATTTACAACCGTGCTGCCCTTCCTTAGATATCACACAGAAAAGATGAGTGCTAAAAGCCCGCCTCCTAGACGGCCCAGGGCCATGATTAACATAACACTTGTCATTGGCTGGTGGGAATGTCTATTACAACCTCTCTCCTCCTCCTCTGCCAGTCAAACAAACTTGAAATATCCTGTTGCTAGGATACAGCCTATATAATCAAGCGGATCAAGGATGGATGGAGGAGTGTTTTTGCGCATGCTAGCTTTGAGTGACAGTTAGAGGCAGACAGAATGGTTATGCCCCCTTCACAGCAAGGCAGAGAGAGGCTCGAAATCAGGAAAAAAATGTATGGGGAGGGCTACACACCTTATGTCTATCTAAAGCAATTAAAAAAAGAAAATGCATTGAGGCAATACAATTATCCTTTAAGACCTATTCTCTGTTGCTATTAAAATCCTAGCACAGAATTCCCCCTTTTTCCCGTTTTGTTAAAGGGACGCTAAGCTGCTTGGAGGACACCCTTAAAGGTCATGTCCACCCCAGTGGTAAGTAAATGGAGCTTCAGATTACAATGGAGAAACAAGTAAACGAAATATCTTTAAAGGACCACTAAAGGTAAAATATGTTTTATGTTGGTTATTGGAAAAGTCACTTGGTAGAGATAAGTATAAGAAGGACAATGTCTACAGCAGGACTCCTCAAACTATAACTCCCAACATTCCTTGCCTTCCTTCTCTAGTTCCTTCTCTACAGAAGTAAGCCAAGGAATGCTGGGAGTTATAGTTTTCAAAACATCTGGAAGGGAAAGTGAGCAGTGTAGCCAAAGTCAAACTTAGTTTTAATAGTGCACTGTAATATGTAAGTAGACCTCAATATGGCGTCATAGCAATATCAGTTTTTACTAGTGCACTGTAATATGCAAGTAGACCTCAAGATGGCGTCATAGCAATATGAATTTTTAATAGTGCACTGTAATATGCAAGTAGACCTCAAGATGGCGTCATAGCAATATCAATTTTTAATAGTGCACTGTAATATGCAATTAGACCTCAAGATGGCGTCATAGCAATATAAATTTTTAATAGTGCACTGTAATATGCAAGTAGACCTCAAGATGGCGTCATAGCAATATCATTTTTTAATAGTGCACTGTAATATGTAAGTAGACCTCAAGATGGCATCATAGCAATATCAAAGCCTTACAAAAATGCTGCTGTATATTGAATTTACATAAGCAGGTGAGTTACAAGCAGACAAGCTATTACCAACAGATACAGGTTTACGAGATGCAATTTAAATTAAAATATATATTCCTTGTGGGGCTATGGTAAGAAAGAGTATTAATCCACCAAGATTTTTCTGGAAGTTCCCAATGCTCTGTACAATATGAACCAAAGTCCCTTACATGATATGTGTTAATGTCAATCGTATTTTAACCAACTGGGGATTTCTGTAGATTAAAGGTACAGTACTTTTTACGGAGCGTATACTCCGACCTCCTTTTCTTATTGCAAGTCTTGCACCGAAGGTCCATGGCTATGAATGCCATATAGCTGACAGTCCTCCCCATCTCTACCATACCACATATTAGAAAAGAGATCCCTGCCCCGAAGAGCTTACAATCGAAGTGGAAATGACATTATCATTGTTGAGGTGTTACGTGTGTTCTCACAATTATTGTTGGGTGAACTCTCAACTCATTCTAACCAGGACCTGTTTCCTGGCATTGTGGTGTTAGTGTCCCACTATGGTACAATAGGTAGTCATGCCATGTGTCAGAGAACACAACCTTCTATGTCATACAAAATGTTATCTAATAGGCCATAATGTCATGTTATAGTTTGGTATGTAGAGTCTGGTGACTGATTATCCTATGCACATTCCCTTCCAGGTATTGGTGGGACTTGTATGGCTAAATACGGTAACTGACCCCCTAACCACAATGCATCACAACCACGAGGATTTGAAGATCCAAGGGGAAAAGAGGCAGAGGAGTGAGGGTTAAAGGGTCTCTCTGCAACGCGGCTAACAGCCTCCGGAGAGTCGGAGACTGTCAGAGAAGCCGGCGCTCGAGCAATCCGCGGGTACGTTTTTCCTGCAAGATTTCCTGGAGAACGGTAAAACAGTAAGAAAGAAACTTGTAAAATGGATGGACATCCCCTTTAAATAACTCTTTATTGTTTAAAGGGCATGTCCACCCCCAAAACTATAATCCCCCCAACTACTGGCCCCACCATGTAGTGTAGTTTAATCCTTACCTCACATCCCAGCTCCATAGGGTTCTCCGGTAGTGCCCCCCCAAAGTCCCAAAAACTGCCCACCAGGAGGCTAGCAGGTCCATATAGGACACTGCCTGCTTCCTGGCCTCAGGTAGATTTTTGCCATGCGTACTGCAGCTCTTCTCCCCCCTCCCTCTCCCTCCCTCTCCCTCCCTCTCCCACCCTCTCTCGATTCCCTCCCCCTAGCGTAAAATGCTTTATATATGGTATTCCCCAAGGGCTCCCAGCCCCAACCGCAATATTTGTACCTTTAGAAAGCTCCCCAAACTTTACTTACCTCTCCTCTTTCCTCCGGCGAAGTGAGCTGCCGGCAGCCGCGTCCGTGATTGGCTGCCGCTCAGCCAATCACAGACGCGGCTGCCGGTCCCGCCCCTCTGCTTGCATTTTCTAGCAAGCAGAGGGCCGGGAGCGCGGCGGAGGAAAGAGGGGAGGTAAGTAGAGTTTGGGGGGCTTTTTAAAAAAATAAATTATGCGGTTGGGGCTGGGAGCCCTTGGGGAATACCATATAAAAAAAAAAAAATTCGGGTGGACATGCTCTTTAAATTAAAATGTGGATACTTCGCAAGAATGTAATTGTAATAACATTATCCTCATCCCTGTACCTAACCCTCCTCAACTAGATCTGAACTTGTTATGCTGTGGTCAGTAGCGAGCTGCTATTTCAGGTTCTGTAACGGTCCTTCTACTTCCCATGATGCACCATTTCCTTGGAATGTTCCTAACAGTAATTTCTACTGATTGGCTGTTGGATAGGTCACACATGCTCAGATCTCTACTGAGCAACTGATCCTTCCAGTCGGCGGAGGAAAGGGCAAGACCATAATGGCAGGGAGGATAAAAATCAATTCTTTTTTTTTTTTTTTTTTTAAATCAAAAAGAGTTTTTTTTTTTTTTAAAATCAGATTTAAAAAAAATAAATAAAATGCTTTTTGAGGAAAATCTATTACCATCCAAAGGTTCTTCCATCATGAAATAAAGATATGTTTTTAAATGACGTAGAATAAGGCTGTATGTTTTTTTTTGGTAAATAAATTCCATGAATCCATTCACAATGTCAGGCTCTTCCAGAGGTTTTTCCAAGATTATTGGGAAGTGTCTCTGCCTACAAGATGTGATCACAGATTCCTGGTTTCCTTTTACAGTTCTCAAAACTGAATTGGACTCAGCAGAGATCACAGGCAAAAATGTTATAACATGAACAGAGTTGAGAAAAAGACCTTAAAGGGGAAGTTCAGTGTAAATACATAGACTTTTGAGAACAAAAGAGCAGTAATTTCCCATCCCAATGACCTTAATCTGCCCATTCAGCATTGTGTCTGTGTATAAATAAATGCAACCGAATTACTGACATCCTGTTTGCAGGACCCCTAGTAGAGACCGTTATGGTTTTGCCCTTGACCCAGTGCCTGGGTTGAGTTGCTCAGTAGAGATTTGAGCATGTGTGACCCATCCAACAGCCAATCAGTAGAAATTACTGTTAGGAACATTCCAAGGATGTGGTGCATCCTGTAGAATAGCTAGGTATGCATTACACAAACCAATAATACAAATCCACTCTGCATAATGGCATGCTCATAAGTTCCGTAACATCTTTCCCGGCTCCTGCAGGTTTTATTGAAGAACAAGAAGTAAGACACAGCTCCATTACCTCCTGTTCTTCAATAAAACTAAATGTTTCCAGTGGAGATTCCATTTAACAGGTTCATGTGATTACCATTTAAAGGCTACAGGTTTTTAGCAGGTATGTAGAGAGCAGCTTCAGCCTTCCCTACATTAGATTGTGGGGATTATTTAATATGAGTTGCAGATATTTATAGCTGGGTACACACATCACCGATAGAGG
Source organism: Hymenochirus boettgeri (assembly GCA_019447015.1). Lineage (NCBI taxonomy): Eukaryota > Metazoa > Chordata > Amphibia > Anura > Pipidae > Hymenochirus > Hymenochirus boettgeri. Next base: position 155,310,596 of record CM033477.1, read on the forward strand.
GACGATTACTGCAGCTAGCACTAGGATTGGCCCTTTGGACCCAGTACTGCAGTTCTGAAGTGAACGTCCATTTACCTTGGGAGAACTGTCCGAAAAATGTCCAGGCAGACAGAATCTTAAAGTAGATCTGTCTACTGTGTGTCAGCTACCTGGGTGAATTCTAAAGCCTGGCACACATGGACAGACATCTGCCCAATATATCCACTGATCTGTTTACTGACTAGTAGTATGTTTGTTGGGAATTTCAGTGGCTGCACCATTATGGCCCAACCATCATTCTAGCCCATTGAATACTGCAAAATATCCTGATGGTGTGTAGAACAGCGGGAAATCTCCAATACTTGCAGAGAAATAATCATCCTACCCAGCTAAGCTTTTGTCCCCCTATTAATTTTTAAAAACGTTAATCGATATAATGGACAAAATAAACTTGATACAGTCCCGTAGAGAACCCTTTTTCTGGTCAAGAACACGTTGTGGTTTTTTTTGAGAAATTATTAATGGACGGGCAGGTTATAATAACATCATCTGAGCCTGACAAAGAGAGAGAAGGATCTTTTCAGAAGATATGATCTGTGCCATATTAAATTCTACTAATGCATCCTATAGTTCACACCCTGACCTGAACTTCCTTTCGGAGTCTTATATTCTAGGAGAATTCAGGTCTCCACTCAAAGGCTGTGACTCTATTGACGAGACCTTTGTTGACTTTGCTGAGTATGTGAAATACTGTCTCCCAGGATAAGGATCCCAATATTACATCACTTATCATCCATTAGAGCTTTAACTCTTATTTAGCAAGATGTATTGGAGATTTTGTTGGGTTTTTTTTGCAGACAAAGTAAATATGTAGAACATTATCCGAAATGATCATTTTATTAATATTACAGTTTGCAAAAGATTCAAACCTATAGAGTGTAAACTTAACATTACGGTTAAAGGAAAACTATTCTCTAACTTTTTAAAAATGGAAAGTACCTGGTACAGGGACGTGGTACAGGGACGTGGTTCTTCCCACCTCACAATATAGTATCGTTGAGGAGCCACAAAACATACAGGAAATGCAATAATAAACGGCAAAATAAGCGCTAAATTCACGCTAACTAATGTACTAACATGTTAGAGAGGGTTTTGCAGCCTGCCAGATTTTTTTTCAATAAAATGTGCGTCTGTTTTTTGCACGAAAATAAACGCCTTTTCAATTGTGGCAAAAATCTGCAACTTAGCGATTGTGATTTTGCAATATTTTAATGGGTGCAAAGTGGTTAATGCATCTCGGGAACGAGGGTTGCGATTGCGAAATGTATTGTATCTCCCTTTGAGTGAGTCTGAAAAAGGGTTCCAGACATTTCAACATATTTTAAAGGCAATTGGAACAGGGAGGGGGGGGGGGCAGAAATTATAGGTGCCCAGAATCCCCCCTTTCTGTTGGCACATAAATACCTGCAGTTCTGACACTTTGGATATTGATATGATAATTAATTTTCTTCACACTCTGCCAGGGGCATACCTTGGGTCTGAAAAGATCCGGGGGGAACTCTTGGCCACACCCCTTTCCTTCTCCCCAATTAAGCCACACCATTCAGTATTTTGAGACTGGTATACATAAGTGCCCACACAAACTGGTATGCACAAGTGCCCACACAGGCTGGCTTACATAGGTGCCCACACAGACTGGTATACACAAGTGCCCACACAGGCTGGCGTACATAAGTGCCCTCACAGGCTGGCGTACATAAGTGCCCACACAGGCTGGCTTACATAAGTGCCCACACAGGCTGGCTTACATAAGTGCCCACACAGGCTGGCATACATAAGTGCTCACACAGACTGGCGTACATAATTGCCCACACAGACTGGTGTACATAATTGCCCACATAGACTGGTTTACATAAGTCATCATAATTTCTAAAAAGTGCTTATTCAGTAGTGGTTCTCGCCTTCCCATGTTACTGTGACTTTATTGGTCCAGGTGGTTGCATTTCTCCTTTGATGGTAGATTATAAAACAAAAATATTTCTATGTTAAACAGCAGCATCATATTACAACCTCAGTAGCATTATTATATTTGTCCTCCGTAGCATCATGTTCCACTGCACCATGTAACCCCTATCCCTTCCGATAATAACAGTTCTGGTATTATCATTAACCTCCTACGGGTCAGTACAACCCTGATAATCCTGACTGACAGGCTACCAGTCCTTAAACCCATTAGTCTATTGGTTGTATTGCCAACATGTAGGCCTGGTCGCTCTTGTGGTCTATTGAGGGTTGAGGTCCAGTTATACAGTTTTGTCCCAAGTAAATTGTAACAATACAGGCTATAGATTTGGTATTTGGTGTTGTATGTTGTCACAGACACAGTCTAATAGAATGGCAATAAAGAAAGGAAGGTGTGTCTCCAGGAACCTATGGAGACAGTATAGATGTCACAACCTTACCGGCCTCTCTGATCCAGCACTGCTCCTGTGACAGCCGCGCTCTTCTAGGTGGGCGGCGTCATGACGTCAGGATGATTCAAAGGCCGGTGTCCCCCTGCACCCCGGCGCCTGTTTGTAGCTTTCGTTCCCCAGATGCTAGGCTACTTACCTAGCCCAATGCAGAGAGTATGCTTACCTTGCCTGATCCAGTGTGACAACTTACCTTGCCTGATCCTGTGAGACTACCTACCTTCCTGTGTGTCTACTTACTTTGCCTGATCCTGTGTGCCTACTTACCTTGCCTGATCCAGTGTGCCAACTTACCTTGCTGGATCCAGTGGGCCTACTTACCTTGCCTGATCCAGTGTGCCAACTTACCTTGCCTGAGCCATAGTTCTACTTACCTTGCCTGGTCCAGTTTCTTCTTTCCTTGCTATCCGGCATCCAAATCCCTGCAGCACCTCGGTATCCTGCCTGCAGTTCCCATCAGCCTCTTCTGCTCTGTGTCCAGTCCTTCAGCTTGTGGTCTCCTCCTGAAAGCGCATCAGTAAGTACCCGGCCGAATCCGTTACAATAGACCTATAGACCCATTCTATGGTGTATTGAATTTTGGGATCCAAGCTACAGTAGATTGGAAAGATGGCAGGTTAAAAGGACAATTAGTTGTAGGTTACAGTAATCAAGATGTGGGAGGATGAGGGAACAAGTAAGCATTTCATTAGTGACGTTTATGGTTTTAGTAATGTTATTGATATAATTAGAAGATATACAAGGGTTTAAGGGCATCTTCACCTAAAACTGGTCACATGTCAGTTACCTGCCCCCCCACCCCAACTTATACATTCAGCACATTATTAGATGTATTATTAACAAGATACTTAAGGATAATTAGTGCCTACATTCTCTCAGAGTAACTTGGCTCCTCCCTTCAAGCAGTCAATCAAGGAAGTGAGAGCTTACATCACATCCAATGATTGACTGCTGTTTCAACTACTGACTCTTCTTAGCTCAAAAAAGAAAGAAAGATACAGATGCACTCACTAATATAGAAAAATAAAGATCCTTTATTACAACTGGGATATATCTTTAAAAACACTTAAAAACTGTAATCAATGTTGGTATTCATAATGCATAATAACGTTAATAAAAGAATTTTAAAACCCCCCACTAAAAGTGACTTGTGTATACAGATCAGTAAACAATAGTGGCTAATACATGGTTAAAAGTACAGGTATAGACATGCATAGTATTCCAGTAAATATCCATATTAGCACAAGCAAGAGAGTATAAAAGCAAAAGGGGTATCGTGAAACACCAGTAAGTGTATCAGTCAGTATTCAGGACCACCGCCAGAAACAAGGAGAGAGGCCAGACACGTTTCGTTCAGGAGGACCTTAGGGATGGCTATTGCCACTTCTGCCCATGCTCAAGTTTTTATAAAGCTCACTGAGCTCATTAAAAGCTCATTAAATATCTGGTTACAAATACATGTAATAAACTGGTAAAAATAGCTAAATCAACAGGGTTAATGAGCAGAAAGATTTCTGTATCATCTGTATATATAAATGATACATAAAACCACATGATATTTCTCAAGGAAACAGTGTACAGAGTGAACAGCGAGGGTCCAAAAACAGCCGTGAGGCACTCCCGTGCCAAGTAGAACTAGAGAAGAAGTAATATTATCATAGGAGACAGAGAAAGATTAATTAGAAAGATAAGATGACAACCAGGAAACAGCTTGATTGTGGATGTCCATGGAGTGAATTTGAGAAGGTCACCAACTTCTAAATAGGTTACGAGAGTGAAGGAATCCAGATCTGCAGGGGAAGATGCAGACAAGAAGTGTAAATTGTCCCCATGTATGCAAGCAGATACCTTCCACCTTGGTTCTGGAGGAGTCTTGGAGAGAGCACATTTGCTAATTAGAGTAAATATGTTTGATCATAGAATGTGCAGATCTGAGATGAAAGTGGGTCTGTGACTGTGTACCCTCGAGCAGATACAGGGGTCCACAGAAATAAGAGCACATTCCTAAAGGACAACTATCGCCTAAAGAAAATATTCCTGATTGGTTAATCACTAGTGTTTTTAATAAATTAGATTTTATTGATAATAATGGGGATTACTGAACAAAAATCTTTATTTTTTTTGTTGGTAAGATTTAGGAAGATCAGTCTTAAAATAACTATAGTGCATATTAACAGGGTTATTCAATAGAAGTTATTATTGTTCTAATTTTGCTCCAACCAATCAGATGTTAGTTTTCAAATATTAAATAAAATCTGATTGGTTGGGGTAAAATTAGCACCATTTTAAACAATAAGAACTTTTATTGAATAACCCTGTAAGTTTTTTTTAAAAACAGTTAAAATGAAAAGTACCTTGGGCAGGGAGGTAGGTTTCTTACTTTCTACCTCCTAATATAATTTCTATGGGGAGCAGCAGTACAAAGAAAACTGCTTCTGAGTCTTCCTGAGTGCTTCAACACTATCTTTAATACAGGAAGGCCCAGGACACTAACCTGGCAGATGAAAACTGTACGTGCTGTAGCTCCTCAACAAAACTATTGGGAGGTGGGAATAATCAATCTTTCCTCCCTACCCCAGGTACCTTTTATTTTTAAAAAACACATTTTTACATTATAGTTGTCCTTTAAAATGCTAGAGAATTTGCAACAACAATTGCTGAAAGGAGAACTTGTCTAATGTAAATATTCCTAAATAGTCACCTGAACAATTTGGAATAAAAAAAATATTTAGTTTTTATGCATAACAAGAAATCTAGTTATGTTGTCCCCTCACCAGTGGAAAAAGGCCCCACCCAGTGGGAGAAGACATGCTTAGAGCTCAAGTTCAGAGCTGTCCAATAAGACTCTTTGTGGGAGGGAACTAAAGTGAAAGTAACTGCAGGGATAACTGTATAAAACAAATTCTTATTTTTATTATTATTGATTTATATAGTGCCAACATTTTCCGTGGCGCTTTACAAATACATAGTCAATCATACATGTTACATACAAGGGTAATACATATATGTAGGAGAGGGTAAGCACCTTGAACTGGATCCTTTGTGTGATGGTCCAATCAGTGGAGAGACTGGAGACATTAGGGAATGTCAGGTATAAGAATCCTTATATGTTTAAGATTTAGGAAAATCAAACCTGAAATGAACCATCTCATCCCTTTGCAAATCTTTAAACGGCTACACAATTTGCAAAAAGACAGAAACTGACTTAAGCTTAGGAAAAAGCCGGAGCATCGAAGCTCTTAAGTGATTGGGTTTTCGCCGCCTGTTACGTTTCATTTGGATAAATCGATAGAAAACGCAGGACCGGTGGGTTCTTTGCCAGGCAGGACAAACGAAAGCAGAAAACAGATTTAATGCATTAAGTGCCCCGTATTGATCTAAACTATCTGCTCTGCAACGTAACCTTGTGCCCTGCAGCTGTGGATTATGGATGGTCATAGTATTCATTTTCCAGACATCTGCACGTGTTTTAAACAGCATTTTAAAGACTTGAAATGCTCCTAGATCAAAGCTTACTGCAGAGCCACTGAGTTGTTTTGATCTGAAACGCTGCAATCTATAACAATCGCCGTTCGCCGTTAGTCAACAGCAACAACGAAAACTCATTTATTTTATTGATGCTTAAATTAGAGCGATTATATTTTCCTTCTAGACGGTGAGATCTCCAAGGTAAGAAAGGGTTCACACATTAACATTTAAAATAAGAAGACGAGGGTACATCATGTTTACCACACTCCTGGCCAATAACAACACGTATGAGGCTCTAGAAAGGGTTCCAACCTGCCACTACAAGAGAAAGGTCATAGAGGCTTATCCATGTATATATTGACTCCCTTATATACACAAGGAAGGGGCCCCACTTTCATCAATTTTAATGTTCAGGGTGGTGAAATACCTACCTAACATCCCAGGGCCCTTGGTTGGAAGTTCCAAACATCTCATCCAGAACTGCCAGAATTTCACTACCAAGATTCAGGATGTAGTGCAGAGGAAACTATGGTGTCCTATGATGTGACTTCCCTCTTTACCTGTAAACCCACCGTGGAGGCTGCGTCAAAACAACCTTGCCAGCAGAACAGAACTTAACCCAGAACAGGTGTGTTCCCTACTGGACTTATGTCTGAACACCACCTATTTCAAATATAAGGATATGTTCTGCAAGCAGAAACATGGGTGTTCTATGGGATCTTAAAACTTTATACAAATATATTTGTATAAAGTCATCATGTCCCCACGCAAATCTCGCTTCTCCAATGTAAACAGCCCTAACTTGTCTAATCTGCCTGCATAGTCAAGCCCCTCCATTCCCCTTATTAATTTAGTTGCCCTTCTCTGAACTGCCTCAATTTCCAAGATGTCCCTTTTGTATATGGGATTCCAAAACTGCACCGCATATTCCAAATGAGGCCTTACCAGTGCCTTGTAAAGAGGAGAATAATATCTTTCACTCTTGAATCTATTCCCCTCTTTATACAAGACAATATCTTGCTAGCTCTAGCTGTTGCTACCTGGCATTGTTTGCTATAGCTAAGTCTGTTATCTACCAGAACCCCCAAATCTTTTCAATTACATATGCACTTAACACAGAGTTATTTATGGTGTAGGGAAGTCAGGGAGAATGGTAAACTGGAAGTAGAGGTTTACAGAAAACCAACACACACAGATCAGTATTTGATGTTTGACTCCCACCACCCTTTAGATCACAAGCTGGGTGTCATCAGAACCCTGCAACACAGAGCCGAGAACATCCCCACTAGCACAGAGGCGAAGATAAAAAAAATTAAACACATCAGGGGAGCCTTGAAAATATATGTATATCCGGCCTAGGACTTAATATTGCTAAAGGGTAAGAACATAAATACCAGCCAATGAGGGATGGTAGCAAGAACGTGGTCAAGACATATGTAGCAAGGGTGCCAGAGAACTTGAGAAGAATTTTGAACAGAGACCGTATCCCTGTCTGCTTTAAACCCAACAACACACTGAGGCTGTAACTGGTACATCCAAGAGACCAACACCGAAACACAAGAAGAGTAACATCAAATATGCAGAGACTGAAATAGCAGCTGCACCAACATATGGCCCAGCACAGAACAGCCAAATCACAGGCCAGGACACAGCCGTGTACCTGCATCTTAAAGAAAAAAGGTTTGAAGATTGCAATGTCAACACCTTGGCCAAAGAACAAGACTGGTTTAAAGGGCATGTCCACCCTTAAAATTAGTTTTTAATATGATGTTCCCCCATGTCTGCCAGCCCCAACCGCATATATTTTATTTTCCAAAAGCCCCCCAAACTCTTACTTACCTCCCCTCGTTCCTCCGCCACACTGCCGGCCCTCTGCTTGCGAGAATGCAAGCAGAGGGGTGGGACCGGCAGTCGCGTCTGTGATTGGCTGAGCGGCCAGCCAATCACGGACGCGGCTGCCGGTCATTCGGTGCAGCGGAGGAAAGAGGAGAGGTAAGTAAAGAGTTTGGGGAGCTTTTGGAAAATAAAAAATTTGCGGTTGGGGCTGGCAGACATGGGGGAACAACATATTAAGGGGGTTTTATGCTAGGGGGAGGGATAGGAGAACGGGAGGGAGAGGGAGGGGGAGGGAGGGGGGAGAAGGGCTGCAGTGCGCATGACAAATATCTACCGGAGGCTAGATAGCAGGCAGAGTCCTATATGGACTCTGCTATCCTCCTGGTGGTTAGTTTTGGGACTTTGGGGGGGGGGTCTACAGGAGAACCCTACGGAGCTGGATGTGAGGTAAGGATTAAACTACACTACATGGTGGGGCCATTACTGGGGGGGATTATAGTTTTGGGGGTGGACATGCCCTTTAAAAGATGTTTTAAGGAACCTTTCTTTTATATGCTGATTGACACATTCCAGGGTATTTTATTGCCAACAGATTCTTGTACAAGTCATTCTGAATTTAGAGATCCAGTCGGATGACAAGAGAAACGTCTTCAAGAACTAAACTTCAAGTCCAGTTGATCTAACTGAATCCCACAGATATTATAACAGATTCAGGAAGCTGTATATCTACATAATTTGATAAATTATTTATTCTTAAAGGGCATCTATACCTAAAAATAGTTTATTTTAAATTGACCATAACTGGAAACTATAATTCTTCCCAACCACCACTGTATCATTTTTTTTGTTGGTCTGCCCCCTATTTCTTTAGATATTCAATCTAAAACTTCTTATATTTCTGCTGTCAATCAAGTTCCTTGCTCTCAAAAACTATTCTTCTGTGAGTAGTTTTACTGTAGCTGGAATGGTGACAGAGATTTAACAGTTGGAATGCTGTGTGCAGGGAAAAAAGTCAGGTCGGATGGAAGTGGGAGTGGTTAAAAGAGGGAGGGGGATACTGCTCCTAAACAAAATGTGTGCTGGATTAAGAGGCATGCAGCAACACACGCAAATCAGAGCAAGTGCTACTTACATGTATTCAATTATAGATTAAGATGAGGCAAAGTAATTTTTCAGTATAGTATCCCTTTAAATCGTAATTTAAGAAAATCCAGACCTTACAGGACCTGTCCATTCGTTAGCAGAGTATTTTTCATATTGCAACTACCGTACACGTAGAACCTTTTCCGCAGCCAACTCAATAATCCAATTATTAGATATTAAATAAAAAGGCATTTTGTTTACGCTAATCCCACGTTTTATTGTATTTGTAATTAAATAGGCTTGACTTATTGGAAAGTAAAAACCATTGTAATTAGCAGGGAGATTAGTAGAGGGGAATGTCTTTAGTCAGATGCTTCACCGAGTAACAAATAAAATGGAGAATTTAAGAAAACGACAAGAGAATTTTAATGCCAGAAATCACCCAGTCCCCAAACCCCTGATGTAATTATTTCGCATTCGCATTAATTGTTTCGAACAGATGACATTAATGACTTTGAGATATGAAGTGTGGCAGGGAGAGAAGCCAAAAGATCAGGGCGAACAGAGGGGAAAAAAAACTAGGCCCCCGGTTTATCATCATCTACTTGACTCCTTTTAAAAAGCCCTGTGCATAACATTAACACTTACAGGGCTTTTCAATTACCAAGGCTGCTTGTACCATCGTGTTCTAACACGATATTTATTTCACCATTTACACTTTCCCGGGTTTTGTATTTAAAAAAAGGAAAGATTAATTTTCCATACAGTGCAGATATATAATATAGAGTTTAATTAATGATAACACTAATATTATTATTATAGTGCCAACATCTTCCGTAGCCCTTTACAATTACATGTATAAATTCACATCAGGCCCTGCTCTAAAGAGCTTACAATCTAAGCACATTTATTTGACACATACAACCTATCAGTATGTCTTTATGATTGTGGGGGAAACCGGAGTGCCCAGAGGAAACCCACGCAAGCACGGGGAGAACATACAAACTCCTTGCAGATGTGTCCAAGGGTGGAATCGAACTCAGGACTTCAGTGCTAACCACTGAACCACCGTGCTGCCTATAAACTGAAACTAGGGGAACTATGGTGGAGATAAACACCCGTCCCCCAACCCCCCTTCAACCCTGATAGTACCCAAGGTGAGTACATAATCCACTATGATCCCATGTATGTAAGAAAGATTGCTGATTTCAGAGGGTGGGGTGATATCAGAGGGTGGGTGATAACAGAGGGTGGGGTGATATCAGAGGGTGGGGTTATATCAGAGGTGGGGGGTGATATCAGAGGGTGGGGTTGGTATCAGAGGGTGGGTGATATCAGGGGTGGGTGGTGATATCAGAGGGTGGTGTGGATATCAGGGGGTGGGGTGATATCAGAGGGTGGGGGGTGATATCAGAGGTGGGGTGATATCAGAGGGTGGGTGATATCAGAGGGTGGGGGGATATCAGAGGGTTGGGGTGTGATATCAGAGAGTGGGTGTATCAGAGGGTTGGGGGATATCGAGGGTGGGGTGATATCAGAGGGTGGGGTTATATCAGAGGTGGGGTGATATCAGAGGGTGGGGTGATATCAGAGGGTGAGGTGATATCAGAGAGTGGGGTGATATCAGAGGGTGGGGTGGTATCAGAGGGTGGGTGATATCAGAGGGTGGGTGATATCAGAGGGTGGTGTGATATCAGGGGGTGGGGTGATATCAGAGGGTGGGGTGATATCAGAGGGTGGGTGATATCAGAGGGTGGGGTGATATCAGAGGGTGGGGTGATATCAGAGGGTGGGGTGAATCAGAGGGTGGGTGATATCAGAGGTGGGGTGATATCAGAGGGTGGGGTGATATCAGAGGGTGGGGTGATATCAGAGGGTGGGTGATATCAGAGGGTGGGGTGTTATCAGAGGGTGGGGTGATATCAGTGGGTGGGGTGATATCAGAGGGTGGGGTGATATCAGAGGGTGGGTGTTATCAGAGGGTGGGGTGATATCAGATAATCAGCCCGAGTTCTGCCATCCTCTTCATCGTTCCTCTATCTGCTTCCTGATAACACCACCTTCTTCATGGCTTTACACAACATCGTAAAGCCATGAAAGCGGCAAGCACAAAGAAAATAGAAACCAGTGGACGCTAGGTAACTAAGTATTGCCAATAAAGAGTTTGGGGGTTCATACATTTCCTTGTGAGTGGTGGAAATGCCCTTTAACATCATGTAAAACTTCAAAAACAGATTCATCAAAAGTTGCAATTACGTTATTAAAGGGCACGTCCACCTTGAGAACCACTGTGCATGTTTGTCAATCACAGATCACATATGGACAAATGTGGGTCTCCCATCTCTAAGCACAGTCCAGTTAGGATTGGCTGATCACACAGAACAATGGGAGACAGTCCAGCCTGAACGAGCAGGAGGATTCTGCAGGTTCAGTGATGTCCAAACCAACACATAAAGGGGCAGAGGCTACAAAAAGGAGAAAGTCAATGCTTTATCTATTGCTTTGTGGATCCATTCAGATCAGGACCACGGTGAGCTCTAAAAGGGGCCAATAAACCCACATGTTATGCTCCATAAAAGAACACCAATAAACTGTATAATCCCACTCCACTAAAATGTAACCCTATGAAGAACGAGATAACACCTCCTGACCTCAGTCACATAATCCCGTCAAACACGAACTGTAAAAGGATTGGCTAGAGACTTCTAGTGGGCGTGACCTGCTGTAAAAAGTTCCTGCAGTAGCTTTTGACTGAGCATGTGTGAAAAACTCATTACTCAGTGACCAAACTCTTCCTTAAAATGTTGCAATCATCAGTCTTGTCTAGCTCCACCCCCCCCACCGAGTCCAGGACACAAGCAGGGTAAACTGAACAGGACCAGAAGTGAAGACCTAGCAGTTTAGGTCCCCTGAATATTTCTATTGGAAGGGGGTAATAAGCCAGAATAGATGTGAAGTAAAGAAGGAACAACCTACCTTCCATGCTACTGTGATTCAGTACAAGATGTAAAAAGCTTATCGCATCTCAGGAACATGGGTGGTCTCCCCATAGTCACCAGAGTTCTACATTCAGTGGCTACTGGATCCTGTAATGTATAAGTCCACCCTAAATCCATTGAAATGAAAGTGAGACAGAGCATGTCCTGGGTACAGCTCTGAAATCGACTATTTTTAACATGTACATGGCTACAAAATCCAATAACCTTAATGAGTCAAGACCAATCTAAAAATGTATTATTATTATTATAATATGGAGAATGCGGCTCTGACCATTCACAGTGAATGCTTTGTAATCTACATGGATTAGACTTTTTTTTACATTTGTTCCTTAAAGGAAAATATTTAAAGGGTAACTTCAGCCTCAAAAAATATTGTATATTTCAAAGGCTAACCCCCCAAAACAGCAGTTGGTAGGACAGAAAATTCCTACCTCCCAATCTTTCCAAATTAGCCTTTGGTGTGCTTCTTGGTAGTTACAGGGTAGCCAATTAAATTAGATCACCAGTAATAGTTACTTAAAGTTGTCCTGCCGGTCAATCTATGACCCCTGTCCAGTGCCTCACTGTCTAGCCTATGAAAAGACTACTTGCATGGGGGAAGGGTGCTGGAACAGACCTTAAAGGGCATGTCGACCCTCAGAATAAAAACCCATACTTTCCCACCCACCCAAAACCCTAGACCCCCTTGGTCCCTGAATACAGGATTGAGAAGCCGTGACCAAATTCAGAGTCATTGGCCATAATCAGTACCCGGACGGTGACCATCTCACCAAATTCCCTTTACTTCTCATACAATATAGCCAAGACTTATGTTTGTTCATTACAATTTAAAGGAGAACTAAACCCACATTTTTATACTCCAGAATCTATCATATACCCTATAAAAATACCAATAAACAGTAAATAGCATTAAAGTTAATGTTACCACTTGAAGAACTGGATGAAATAACTGTATGTACAGTGACTGGCCACACCCCTGATCTCAGTCACATGCTCCCTTGTCTATTCTGTCCTGTAAAAGGATTGGCTAGAGGCTACTAGTGGGTGTGACCAATTGTACCAACTGTAACAAGTTCCTGCAGTATCTTAGAACTGAGCATGTGTAAAGAACATAATGGTCAGTGACCACACTGTGCAATGCTGGAACACAGGGAAATAAGACACAAACCTCATGTTAGAAAGTTAAATATCCTTAACAACCATATTAAAATGAGAGGTGAGGCACTGATTACTGTTTTTATATCAAGGAGATCTGCCTTCTAATTCAATGATGTTCTGAGGCTTTAGTTGTCCTTTAATAAAGTCATTTTGAACAATAAACACAAATAACAACTATAATGCACTGCTTTCTGTTTTTAATTTCTTATACAAAGTGCCTAAGTTTTGGATGTGTAAAATACTGGAAAGATTCCTGGTCCAGGGCCCAATCATCTTTAGCCGGTTGTGTCTAAATGCACACAAGATAGCGCTGCCAACACACCAAAGTAATTGCTGTTTAATTGATCCACTGATTAGCTTGATTGCCAGTTGGAGTAAACAAAGATTTTTTTCTCCCTCTCCTAAACCTTTATCCGTTGTTATAAAATTCACTGTCACATTAAACCTTGTATTAACATTCTAGCACATTACAAAATGGCATCATCTTAAATAGGAAACGTCCCTATCCAAGACATGTTCGTCCTGTTATCTCTGGATTGGTTATTGGTGTGGACAAAATGCCTCGACCTACGCCCCGACCTATCATAATGCTCCATAAACAAGACGCCTTAAATATTTTATCTTGCTCCTCGGTGTCTGTTATTAGGTCCTTATCGAACTGACGTTTTGATGCCCGGAGAAAATTTATTCTCCTTAGAATCTCCGTCTCTTCCCCGGTATAAACAATAGAAATCCCCATCTCTCTGTTATATTGGGATTCACAATATTCTACACCAGCCTCAATTATTCTGACCCAAGATCTTTCATTTTTAATACGATCCCTCATTAATTCTAACAATCCAGGTTATTCCCGTTGCCAGTTATAGTTTAATTATAATAACTGTTGGCTTCTATTTTTATATCCACCAGATCCCAAGAGGAAGGTGGAAGGTCCAAGGGCAATGCCTCTTTCTAATTCAACCACCAAGTTCTATAAAGAGATAAAAGGTCCATTGTGATTTGTTATAATTAGCCCTATAGTACTAACATGTCATTCCCTGTTACGGGGAGGAATACATTTACTGAGGGGCCCATAAACACAGTGATATTGTGGGACGATCAAGCAATCACACCAATAATATTCAGTGATATACAGTCATGGTTATAAAAATGCAATCATTTTATTCTAAATCTAGCAGTGCCTGTAGGGATTGGATTCTAAATCTAGCAATGCCTGTAGGGATTGCATTCTAAATCTAGCAGTGCGTGTAGGGATTGCATTCTAAATCTAGCAGTGCCTGTAGGGATTGTATTCTAAATCTAGCAATGCCTGTAGGGATTGTATTCTAAATCTAGCAATGCCTGTAGGGATTGCATTCTAAATCTAGCAGTGCCTGTAGGGATTGGATTCTAAATCTAGCAATGCCTGTAGGGATTGTATTCTAAATCTAGCAATGCCTGTAGGGATTGGATTCTAAATCTAGCAATGCCTGTAGGGATCGTATTCTAAATCTAGCAATGCCTGTAGGGATTGCATTCTAAATCTAGCAATGCCTGTAGGGATGGCATTCTAAATCTAGCAATGCCTGTAGGATTGGATTCTAAATCTAGCAATGCCTGTAGGGATTGCATTCTAAATCTAGCATGCGTGTAGGGATTTGTAGGGATTGCATTCTAAATCTAGCAGTGCCTGTAGGGATTGCATTCTAAATCTAGCATGCTGTAGGGATTGCATTCTAAATCTAGCAATGCCTGTAGGGATTGCATTCTAAATCTAGCAATGCCTGTAGGAGATTTTGCATTCTAAATCTAGCAATGCCTGTAGGGATTGCAGTTCTAAACTAGCAATGCCTGTAGGGATTGCGTTCTAAATCTAGCAATGCCTGTGTGGGATTGGATTCTAAATTAGCAATGCCTGTAGGGATTGCATTCTAAATCTAGCAATGCCGTAGGGATTGTATTCTAAATCTAGCAATGCCTGTAGGGATTGCATTCTAAATCTAGCAGTGCCTGTAGGGATTGGATTCTAAATCTAGCATGCCTGTAGGGATTGGATTCAAATCTAGCAATGCCTGTAGGGATTGGATCTAAATCTAGCAGTGCCTGTAGGGATTGGATTCTAAATAGCATGCTGTAGGGTTGGATTCTAAATCTAGCAATGCCTGTAGGGATGGCATTCTAAATCTAGCATGCTGTAGGGATTGCATTCTAAATCTAGCATGCCTGTAGAGGGATTGTATTCTAAATCTAGCAATGCCTGTAGGGATGTATTCTAAATCTAGCAATGCCTGTAGGGATTGCATTCTAAATCTAGCAGTGCCTGTAGGGATTGGATTCTAAATCTAGCAATGCCTGTAGGGATTGTATTCTAAATCTAGCAATGCGTTAGGGATTGGATTCTAAATCTAGCATGTGCTACTGTAGGGCATTGGATCTTATCGTACATCGTACCGCAATCCTGTCGGTGATTCTAAATCTAGCAATGCCTGTAGGGATGGCATTCTAAATCTAGCAATGCCTGTAGGGATTGCATTCTAAATCTAGCAATGCCTGTAGGGATTGCATTCTAAATCTAGCAATGCCTGTAGGGATTGTATTCTAAATCTAGCAATGCATGTAGGGATTGAATTCTAAATCTAGCAATGCATGTAGGGATTGGATTCTTAATCTAGCAATGCCTGTAGGGATTGGATTCTAAATCTAGCAATGCATGTAGGGATCGTATTCTAAATCTAGCAATACCTGTAGAGATTGGATTCTTAATCTAGCAATGCCTGTAGGGATTGGATTCTAAATCTAGCAATGCATGTAGGGATCGTATTCTAAATCTAGCAATGCATGTAGGGATTGGATTCTAAATCTAGCAATGCATGTAGGGATGCCACCTTTGCCTTTAAGACCCGAAGATGTATGAGGTGTACAATAGGCTGGTTATCATTTCCATTAGAAGCTTTGTGCAGCCTGCATTGATTTCAGTGTAGCCAAATCTAAATGCATGACATCTAATAAAGCTCCACATTGCATTCCTGTGTAGTGTGTACTTACGTTCATGGGTGTGTCTATGATTACACGTTCACATCATGTGACAGATTCCCGTCCCACAGAAAGTCTGTGTAAGGGGCACAATGCCCCTTACATAACCTGTCATTTTCCTGTGTCAAACATTATTACTTTGTTAGTGTAGATGCAACTTCTAGAACCACCAAACCATAGACAAAAAGTGTTTCTTATACCTTTCAAATAAGCCTAAAATTATTTCTATTAACCTCTCTGCATCTTAAGCTATAGGCTTGTAAAGTTACACTTCTTTGTCTGTCCTTAATGTCTGAGTCTGTGACAGTCACATGATATACTGTGTAACAAGCCCCACACCCCAATCTTTTCTGAAGCTACCGTATATACTTGAGTATAAGTCGAGGTTTTCAGGCTGTAAAAACAGCCTAAAATCTGAACCTCGGCTTATACTTGAGTCAGTCACTAACTAACCTGAAATGAGGAATCCAGCGTCCGCATGCACTGATGGTCGCATCCACTGACGTCACTACTCGGCGCCGGGAAATGAGACCGGCGCCGAGTAGTGACGTCAGTGGATCCGCCAGTTAGTGCAATGCAGCAGTCGGATTCCTCTTTTCAAGTTACCGTAGATGATGGCTGGTCTCTGACTCCTGGTTTTTGCCCCAGACTCACCTGAAAACAGAAACTGGGAGAAGGCTGCATGAGAAGGTAAGGCATGGGAGAAGGCTGCATGGGAGAAGGCTGCATGAGAAGATGGGTGCAGGGAGGGAGAGTAAGGGGGCATTTGGGTCAGGGACAGGATATTTGGTTCAGTGTGTGCAGTTCCACTGTAGATGTTTGTAAACTACAACTCCCAGCAACTAAAGCATGCTGGGAGTTGCAGTTTACAAACATCTGGAGTGCCAAGGAATCAGAAGGCAGTAGTGGTCATATTTCTACCCTCGACTTATACTCGAGTCAATCAGTTTTAACTCCTTTTTAGGTTAAAATGGGTACCTCGACTTATACTCGGATTGACTTATATTCGAGTATATACGGTAGTTACAAACCTGCAAAACATTCTGTCATTTCCTCTACATATGGAGTGTGCTCTTTTTTAATAAAGGCTACTAGTATGGAGAATGTATGGAGACCTTTAAAGGCTGAAAATTCCCTAATATTTTGGACCTGAATTTTTTCAGTCCATTCACCCACTGACTTGATACATTATTCCCCATGCTCACTGGATCTCTACCTCCAGGTCTTTTATCTGCACCCAAACCACAAAATAATATTTCAAGGGTTTTCTTAAACATGACACCTAATGCAAAGCCTAAACCTGACCTATTTGAACAAAATGGGGGGGATTTAATTGCCCGTTACTGGAAACTAATCCTTCCCAATAATCACCATTCCCCCCCCCCCCCCCCCCCGTTGATCTGTCCCCTATTTATTTAGTTATCGAAACTGAAACATCTTAGGCTGGGTACACACAAGCAGATATTTTGGACAGTCTAATATTTCCATTTATTGAATGGTCAGGCAAAAATATCTGCAATGATTTTTCCGGTGCCCGTAACTGATCGAACATAAAGGTAATTTACGCCCAATCATGCGGTCTCCCTAATATTATTAATTTGTAATATGTATCCTATAGAACTGGGCAGCAAATCCTGAGAGGTTAGCAGAAATATTATTATTAAAACCATAAATAACTAATTCTCTAATAGCAAAATCTTTGGCAAAATGGTAGACATAAGAGATAAACCTGCAATGTTCTGTCCAGACAATGTCCCCTAAAAGGTAAACTCAGAAGCCTCTGTCTTTTCTTTGCTGTAATAACTGCTCTCTGCCTCCTCCCACAGTCAGTGCCCCTGACAAAGAGGAGGAGCTAGAGGGCAGTCTGTTCCTGCACTCGCATAACCCTGACCAATGACTTGTTTCCAGTAATTATATTTCCATTCCATTCCTAGCCTGTGACATTCTCAGTTAACATCGTATTATTTTCAATGTTTGCCATTCGCCTGATATTTACACCTCGGCATTAGATGATCTTGTGATTCTCTGATATTATACACGGAATGTTCTTAACCCCCCAAAAAATGTTTATTCCGGCGTCTTTACTCGATAAGAAATAAAAATAGACCTTACGGGTTTCAAAGGGACAAGTCTCAGGTGGCGTTTCCAACCAAACTCCTTGGAAAAACTAATGAAATTCACTCCACATTCATCTAAACTTTTATCTCCCCTGCAAATGCTCACTCCACTGAATCTACAGTTTTGTCACCGTCATTGGAAATTACATTTGGAAAGTGGAGATAACTACAGGAGTGCTCGAGGAAGCCACATAATGCCAATAAATTGCCTAAAGAGGAGACTTCAGTAGTCCGGCAGTGACATAAAGATGGATGGTTTGTACAGCGCGGAGTTCCTTACACAAAGCTTGAGATCAGATAAGTAACCAAAATTAGCCTATAATGGAGAGATCTGTTCTCAGTGGACATTCTGTTTGGTACACAAAATTAATTTACCTTGTTCAGTTCGGGAAGCCTCATCTGTTATTTCGTGGCACGAAAATGTAGTTATCAGCCTGCTCTTCTCTATTGCGTTGTTGTGGCGTGCAGCGTTTTATAGATAAGCCTAGCGCCCGCTACCCTCTGATACAATGTATGCGTGCGGAAAATGGACATTTTCACGGGTTCTTATTAGTTCTACGTGGTGCTAAAGACTTCACCTGGGGCTTGATAGCTAATACGATATAACCCTTATCTAATAAGACTGAATGTAAAGCCTGAGAGGGATTAAAGGAGAAATAAAGTTAGAATATAAATCACCATAGATGTACTCTATATTTCCTAACTAGCAGATCGCTGCAACCGTCCCCTGTGAAATCAGCAGCATTGGGGAGAAATTGGGCAGGTTTCTGGTATTTCCTGATATCTGTAGCCCCTCCTTCCTAGTGATTAACAATTGGTTAAAAAAGGCATCTACGGTAGGTCGATTCCCCCAATTTTCCGTTAACAAAAGGAAATATAAAATTCTGGTAAATAATAATTTATAATAATAATCTCAGTATATCTGTATAATGTGTGTGTGTATATGTATGAATATATATATATATATATGCAAAATGCAATTAAAGGAGAATGAAGCCTTGTTATATTTCATGGGAGATTTCAGTACTATAGTCTTTGCTGGGGATTGTAGTCTATAGGCAGGTATGTACATGTTAAACGTATTTCATTCATTAGCATATCTGAGGTGGATAACTAAGGATACTGGGAATTGTAGTCTATGGGCAGCTGGCAGTTACTGTATGCACATGTTAAACATATTACATTCATTACTGTATCTGGGATATGGATTACTAAGTATGCTGGGAATTGTAGTCTCAAAGGCAGTTGAAAGTTACTGTTTGTATATGTGAATTGTATTTCATTCATTACTGTGTCTGGGATATGGATAACGAAGTTTGCTGGGAATTGTAGTCAATATGGACCTTTATATCCACATACAGTGTATACAGAATGCAATGCATATTTCTATGTTAAATTCCGTGCAGTTATTTTTGTCTGTGTCCCCATGTGGCTCTTTTAATACATTCTACAGATATAGACTGTATATAATGATATATAGTTTCCTATGGTGGGAACGCTCAGGCAACCATATATCACAATATTGGAACAACATTTCCAATTCAATACCATTATTTTACAGGATAAAGGAAAGATTTCCTTAAAGACATGGCTCTTTCCTAACCACTAAGCCAACAGGACTTTCCTGGCCATCCCCAGGCAGTATAGAAAGACCTCCTTCTTAAAAGACCCACCCCTCCTTACCTATTCAGTCTTTTTCTTCTGTCCATTGGACTGGCTGTGTTCCCCTTTCTGGCTGCAGTTTTGAGCTCTCTCCAGCCGAAGACCCTGGCTCCTGTGACCGCCTCTGCGCCTCTCAGCCAGGGTAGCCAGCACTCCCCCTCTGGTCCGGTATGGATTAAGATCGCGGCTTGTTGGTGTGCGGCACTTCCGGGTTGCGCGTAGGACGTAATGACGTCATCGTAAAGCGCCGACCCGGGAGATTTAAAAATCTAGCCGCGAGCAGTGCTCTGCCCCTGCATTTCTGCCGGTCAGTTCCCAGCTGAGTCCTGCAGGCCGCTATGGAGGATCTGAATACAGAAGGGAGGTGGTGAGTGTTGCTGGCAGTATCCAGGATGCAAGGTACAACGAAAAGAGTCTCCTATGGGTTTTTGCAGCCATACTTAATGCCTCCTTGTTTTTTGTTCCCTCTGCAGCCATACTAAGAGATCGGGGAAGCAGCCAAAAAGGAGAAGAGAGTATGAGGAAGAGGAGAACGCTGATCTATGCAGAGTATGTGATCGGCCGGCTGTAAGAGGGAGGAGGCTGTGCTCTGAATGTCTGGAGGAGGTAACAGAGCAAGAGAGGAGCAGGAATTCTGGACGGAGGAGACACTCCAGAAGGGATTCTTCCCCGCAAAGGTCTGATGAACCGGATATCCTTCAATGGATTTCTCAAGCGGTGGCAATGGGATTTCAACAGGTATCCCAGCAGCCTCAAGAGAGGCCATCTACAGCTATGACAAGTAGGCAGCCGCCAGGTTCACCTTTGGAACTTGGAGAGGTGGAAGCTTCTGAGGAATCAGAAGAGGAAGATTCAGAGTTTGATTTTAAGAAAGTATCAACACTAGTCAGGTTGGTTAAGCAGACCTTAACAATTGAGGATAAGGAACAACCTGCAACCTCCCTCCTTTTTCATAAGAAGAAGAAGGAGTTCTTCACGATGCACGAGGAAATTAAGGAGTTGGTCCAGACAGAGTGGCAAAAGGTATCCAGGAGGATGCCAGTTGAGAATAAGTATGAGAGACTTTACCCATTCCCACAGGAGATTGCTGAAAAATGGGAGAAAGCACCTCTGGTAGACGCTCCAGTAGCGCATCTGTCAAAGAAGACAGCATTGCCAGTTGATGATTCATCGTCATTGAAGCATCCCATGGAAAAGAGGATGGACCAAGACCTTAAAAAAGCCTATGTGACGGCGGGTACGAGCTGTAAGGTGTCGGTGGCTATGATTTCCACCATGAAGTCTTTATTATCCCTGGTAGATAAATTAGAAGACGCTATAGCGGATGGAGTAGAGAGAAGAAGCTTACTTCAATCCATTCCAGATCTTCGAATTATTGCAAATTTCGGTCTGGAAGCAGCAATTAATGCAACAAGATTGAATGCAAGAGGTATGGGTCTCTCAGTGTCTGCACGTAGAGCCCTTTGGCTTAAGTACTGGAACGCAGACACACCTTCAAAGAATTCGCTTTGCCAATTGCCATTTGAAGGGAAGAAGTTGTTTGGTAGGGCGTTAGAAGATCTCATATCCAGGACGACAGGAGGAAAAAGTGTCTTTCTTCCACAAGGGGGAAGGAGGTTTAGAAACTTCCCGAAGAGACAGGAGAGATTTCCTTTTGGGAGGAGAGAAGGATCTAGATCCTATAGGGCAGGGAAGGAATTTTCAAGAACAGCAGCGTGGAAACAAGGGCAGTTTACCTTTTTTCGAGGGAAACAAGGTAACCCTAGATTTCCCAAAGAATCCAAGGCCTTATGATGGGAGACCTGCTCATACTTCACTGGTGGGGGCCAGACTGACAGAGTTCCGAGAAGTATGGGCAAGACATATAAGGGATTCCTGGGTAGTATCTGTAGTCAACAGAGGATATCGCCTGGAATTTATCGAAAAGCCGAAGAAAAGTTTTTTTATCAAAACCCCCATTCCGGCAGATCCCATGAAAGGGCAAAAGATGGAGGAGTATGTAGAGGGCCTAATACAAAAGAGAGCGATAGTTCCGGTATCTCCAGAGCAAGAAAACAGGATTATATTCACCGCTCTTTTTGATCAGAAAGGCGACTGGCGTCCCATTCTAGATCTAAGGAGGCTGAACAAATATCTGAAATACCAACCATTCAAGATGGAAACATTACAGACCATAAGAGGGACAATATCTGTGGGAGACTGGTTATGCACGGTGGACCTCACAGATGCATACCTACATGTCCCAGTAGCAGAGGAACACCAGAGGTTCTTAAGGTTCACAGTAGGGGAGCGTCATTTCCAATTCAGATGCCTTCCCTTTGGTCTGTCAACCTCTCCCAGAACTTTTACGAAAGTGTTGGTGGTAGTGGTAGCCCTCTTGAGAGAAGGGGGCATAGAAATATTCCACTACCTAGACAATCTACTAATAGTAGCCAGGACGAAACAACAACTGGTGAAGAGGAGAGATCAAGCAATACAGACACTACGGAGATTCGGGTGGCTGATCAATCTAGACAAGAGTCAGCTTTCCCCATCTCAGAATCTAGTTTTCTTAGGAGCCAACATAGACACAAGGCTTGGTCTAGTGTCTCTCCCTCGAGTGAGAATAATGAAGATCGTTCAGGTAGCGAGTGGGCTACAACAAACACAAACAGTAAGAGCAAGGGAATTGATGAGGTTTCTAGGAAACTTGGCAGCAACAATTGGTCTGATACCATGGGCCAGATGGAGGATGAGACCGCTGCAGACCCATTTCCTTCAGAGATGGGACAGGAGAGACCAAAATCTAAACAATGCATTCAAGGAGAATCTAGGGTGGTGGATGAGTCCATCCAATCTGCGAGTAGGGACACCCTTAGAGGAGCCCAAATGGATCCATATCTTTACCGATGCCTCAGGGATAGGATGGGGAGCCCATGTAAGTCAAGCCTGTGTTCAGGGAACTTGGGGAAGGAGCCTGGCACACCTACCATCCTCAGTGTTAGAACTTCTGGCAGTCCAGCTGGCTCTCGAGTCTTTTTCCCCAATAGTAAGGGCATCGGCAGTCTGTATCCACTCAGACAATGTGGCGACAGTGATGTATCTGAGAAATCAGGGAGGCACAAAGAGCAAGACCTTGCTGGAGGAAGTGACACCCATTATGGAGTGGGCACAAGAAAATCTGTTGGATCTAACTGCTCTCCATATTCAGGGGAAAGACAATCAGATAGCCGATTACTTGTCGAGACAACAGCTCGAGAATGGGGAGTGGAGCCTCAAGGAAGAGATATTTTTGGGAATAACAAGGAGATGGTGGATACCAGACTGGGACCTGATGGCCACAACAAGGAATACCAAGGCCAGGAGATTCTTCTCCAGATTCAGGCAACAGGGGGCAGTAGCGGAGGATGCATATTGATGCATATTGATATCCAAGATGAGGGTGATAGCCATAATTCCGGATTGGCCTCGCAGGCCATGGTATCCCCTATTGAGGAGACTGGTGAGGGGCCAGCCGTGGCATCTGCCACCAGTGAAGGATCTGAGTACCCTTAAGGTTCAGACATCTGCCTTGTCGGCAGTTCTAAACAAAAAAAATTTTCAAGAAGAACTGGTCAAACGTTTCTTTCAAGGGGTACTGAGAATAAGGCCACCAAGGAAGAATCTATTCCCTCAATGGGAGTTACCGCTGGTGCTTAAAGCTTTGTCTAATAGTCCTTTTCAACCAGTGGAGACTTATTCATTGGAGGATTTGACCTTGAAGTTAGTCCTTTTGATTGCACTCACATCAGGAAGGAGAGCGTGTGAGATAGCGGCTCTATCCAGTAGACCTCCGTATTTAAATATCTTACCGGAGGCAGTCATCTTCCATCCAGCTCCAGATTTCCTTCCAAAGATACTCTCAAGGTTCCATATTAATGAGCCAATTGTCCCTCCCACATTCATGGCTAAGGAGGATCCGGAATACAGTGAGATGATCAAGCTGGATGTTAGGACAAGTCTGATAGCCTACTTGGGCAGCACGAGAGAAATCCGACTCTCTGACAAGCTCTTCGTGATACCGGTGGGGCCCAGAAAAGGAAGAGCGGCAACCGTGTCGACTATCAGAAGATGGATAGTCAAGGCAATACGGAAGGCCTATGAAACCCAAGGTGTGGCACCTCCTACGTCAGTCTCAGCACACTCTACAAGAGGAATTGCAGCTACCTGGGCGGCAGAAGAGGGAGCTTCGACCGAGGCAGTTTGCCAAGCAGCAGCTTGGTCCACGCCTAATACGTTTGTTAGGCACTATAAGTTAAATATTAATTTAACTGCAAGAGCAGTTTTCGGGCAGAAAGTTCTGCAAGCTGTGACCAGGGTTTTAGTAAACGATTTGTGCAGCAAACAGTCTGCTAGTATCTTTTTCTCTCCCTTAATTGCTTGGGTATGACCCATGTGTTTCTATACTGCCTGGGGATGGCCAGGAAAGCGGAAACTCAACTCATACTTACCGAGAGTTTCCTTTCCTGGCCATCCTCCCAGGCAGTATACCCTCCCTTCCAATGCTTTGAAACCAGACGGAATAGGTAAGGAGGGGTGGGTCTTTTAAGAAGGAGGTCTTTTTCTTCTGTCCAATGGGCAGGGAGCTACCCATGTGTTTGCCTGGGAGGATGGCCAGGAAAGGAAACTCTCGGTAAGTATGAGTTGAGTTTCCGCTATACGGAGCAGATAAGACCAGACTTGGTGGATCAACATGGAGATAGTAAAGAGAAGTTTGAATGTTCTTGTGGCAATCGGAAATTTTCCTGGATCTACTCGACTTTATGTGTCAATACCAGTAACTTGCATGTGTATAGGGAGAATATTCAGGACTGACACATTTGCTTCAGCCCTACACTTTACTATAGTGGGCGACCACAGCCGAGGAAAGTTTTCAGGCAGTTCCAAGCAATCCCGAGGCTTACAGGGAACGTTGGTCTCAGGAATGCTGAAACTGTGGTACACACATAACTGATAAAGTACCAACAGGATTGTCTCTTTAACTGTAATGTGTGTACCCATCTTAACACTTTTCCATCCTTATCCCTTATAATACATGAGTGGTACCCAGAGTTCCCTGTATAACTCAGTCTGTGTCCTTGTACCTTTATATAGACACAGAACTCCTCAGTGACTTCTAATATCCTTATAATTTACAGTAGGGGATACATTATCCTTATAATACATGAGTGGTACCCAGGGTTCCCTGTATAACTCAGTCTGTGTCCTTGTACCTTTATATGGACTCCTCATGTACTTCTATATCCTTATAATTTACAGTAGGGGGATATTAGCCCTATATAATACATGAGTGGTACCCAGGGTTCCCTGTATAACTCTTTATATAGACACAGAACTCCTCAGTGACTTCTAATATCCTTATAATTTACAGTAGGGGATACATTATCCTTATAATACATGAGTGGTACCCAGGGTTCCCTGTATAAAACAGTCTGTGTCCTTGTACCTTTATATAGACACAGAACTCCTCAGTGACTTCTAATATCCTTATAATTTACAGTAGCGGATACATTATCCCTTATAATACATGAGTGGTACCCAGAGTTCCCTGTATAACTCAGTATGTGTCCTTGTACCTTTATATAGACACAGAACTCCTCAGTGACTTCTAATATCCTTATAATTTACAGTAGGGGATACATTATCCCTTATAATACATGAGTGGTACCCAGAGTTCCCTGTATAACTCAGTCTGTGTCCTTGTACCTTTATATGGACACAGAACTCCTCAGTGACTTCTAATATCCTTATAATTTACAGTAGGGGGATACATTATCCCTTATAATACATGAGTGGTACCCAGAGTTCCCTGTATAACTCAGTCTGTGTCCTTGTACCTTTATATAGACACAGAACTCCTCAGTGACTTCTAATATCCTTATAATTTACAGTAGGGGGATACATTATCCCTTATAATACATGAGTGGTACCCAGAGTTCCCTGTATAACTCAGTCTGTGTCCTTGTACCTTTATATAGACACAGAACTCCTCAGTGACTTCTAATATCCTTATAATTTACAGTAGGGGATACATTATCCTTATAATACATGAGTGGTACCCAGAGTTCCCTGTATAACTCAGTCTGTGTCCTTGTACCTTTATATGGACACAGAACTCCTCAGTGACTTCTAATATCCTTATAATTTACAGTAGGGGATACATTATCCCCTATATAATTTACAGTACGCCGTATTTAGAATGAGCATGTGTAAAGAACATAATGGTCAGTGCCCACACTGTGCAATGCTGAACACAGGGGAAATAAGACACAAACCTCATGTTAGAAAGTTAATATCCTTAACAACCATATTAAATAGAGAGGTGAGGCCACTGATTACTGTTTTTATCAAGGAGATACTGCCTTCCTAATCAAAAATCAATGATGTTCGAGGCTTTTAGTTGTCCTTAAGTAAAGTCATTGTGAACAATAAACACAAAGTAACAAATATATGCACTGCTTTCTGTTTTTTAATTCATGACAAAGTGCCTAAGTTTGGGGGTAAAATATAGGGAAAGAATTCCGGGTCCAGGGCACAATCACTTTAGACGGTGTGTCAAATGACACAAAGATAGCGCTGCCAACAAACCAAAAGTAATTGCTGTTTAATTGATCCATGAGTTAGCTGATGCCAGTTGGAAGTAAACAAAGATTTTTTCTCCCTCTCCTAAACCTTTATCCGTTGTATAAAATCAAATGTCACGTATTAAACCTTGTATTAACATGTCTAGCACATTACCAATAAGGGAACTCATCTAAATAGGAAAGTCCCATCAAGGACATGTTGCGTCCTGTATCTCTGGATTGGTTATTGGTGTGGACAAAATGCCTCGACCTACGCCCGACCTATCATAATGCTCCATAAACAAGACGCCTTAAATATTTATCTTGGCTCTCGGTGGTCTGTTATTGGTCCTTATCGAACTGACGTTTTGATGCCCGGAGGAAAGGAATTTTTTCCTTAGAATCTCCGTTCTTCCCCGGTATAAACAATAGAAATCCCCATCTCTCTGTTATATTGGGATTCACAATATTCTACACCAGCCTCAATTGTTCGACCCAAGCATTATTCATTTTAATACGATCCCTCATTAATTCAAACAATCCAGGTTATTTCCCGTTGCCAGTTATAGTTTAATTATAAAACTGTTGGTTCTATTTTATATCCACCAGATCCCAAGAGAAGGGTGGAAGGTCCAAGGGCAATGCCTCTTTCTAATTCAACCCCAGTTACTAAAGAGATAAAGGTCCATTGTGATTGTGATAATTAGCCTATAGTACTAACATGTCATCCTGTTACGGGGAGGAATACATTTACTGAGGGCCCATAAACACAGTGATATTGTGGGACGATCAAGCAATCACACCAATAATATCAGTGAGATATACAGTCATGGTTATAAAAATGCAATCTTTATTCTAAATCTAGCAGTGCCTGTAGGATTTGATCTTGTGATAAATCTAGCAATCATGTACAGCAATGCCTGTAGGGATTGATTCTAATTCATGCTGTAGGGTTGGATTCTAAATCTAGCAATGCCTGTAGGGATTGGTTCTAAATTAGCAATGCCTGTAGGGATTGGCTTCTAAATCTAGCATGCCGTAGGGATGATTCTAAATTAGCAATGCTGTAGGAATCTAGCAGTTTGGATGATTCTAAAATCTAGCAATGCTGTAGGGATTGATTCTAAATCTAGCAATGCCTGTAGGGATTGGATCTAAATCTAGCAATGCGTGGATGTGATTCTAAAATCTAGCAATGTGTAGGGATTGGTTATCAGCAAATGCCTGTAGGGATTGGATTCTAAATCTAGCATGCTGTAAGATGATTTAATCTGCATGCTGTAGGATTGGATTTAAATCTAGCAATGCTGTAGGGATTGCATTCTAAATCTAGCAATGGCCTGTAGGGATTGATTCTAAATCTAGCAATGCCTTGTAGGGATGGATTCGAAATCTAGCAATGCCGTAGGGGTTGATCTAAATTGCAGGCCTGTAGGATTGATTTAAATCTAGCAATGCTGAGGATTGGATTCTAAATTAGCAATGCCTGTAGGGATTTTTGTGCATCTAAATCTAGCAATGCCTGTAGGGATTGATTCTAAAATTTAGGCAATGCTGTAGGGATTGTATTCTAAATCTAGCAATGCTGGTAGGGATTGCATTCTAAATCTAGCAATGCCTGTGGGATTGCATTCTAATCTAGCAATGCTGAGGGATTGCATTCTAAATCTAGCAATGCCTGTAGGGATTGGATTTAAATCTAGCAATGCGATTGAGGGATTTGATTCTAAATCTAGCAATGCCTGAAGGGATGCATTAATTAAACTTAGCAATGCCTGTAGGGATGGATTTAAATCTAGCTGCCTGTAGGGATTGGATTACTAAATCTAGCATGCGTGTAGGGATTGGATTCTAATCTAGCAGTGCCTGTAGGATTGGATTCTAAATCTAGCAAGACTGTAGGGATTGGCATTCTAAATCTAGCAGTGGTGCCTGTAGGGATTGGATTCTAATCTAGCAAGTGCCTGTAGGATTGCTTCTAAATCTAGCAATGCTGTAGGGATTGCCTTTAAATCTAGCAATGCCTGTAGGGATTGCATCTAAATCTAGCAAGCTGTGGATTGATTCTAATCTAGCAATGCCTGTAGATTGATCTAAATCGAGCAAGCCTGTAGGGATTGATTCTAAATCTAGCAGTTGCGTAGGATTGCATTCTAAATCTAGCAATTGCCTGTAGGGATTGGATTCTAAATCTAGCAATCCTGTAGGATTGGATTCTAACTCTAGCAGTGCCTTGTAGGATTGCATTATAAATCTGCAGTGCTGGGTAGGATTGATTCTAATCAGCAATGCTGGGGATTGATTCTAAATCTAGCAATGCTGTAGGGATGGCATTCTAATCATAGCAATCAGCACGTGTAAGGGATTGATTCTAATCTAGCAATGCCTGTAGGGATTGCATTCTAATCTAGCAATGCCTGTAGGGATTGTATTAAATTAAATCGAGCCAATTGCTAGGGATGTATTCTAAATCTAGCAATGCCTGTAGGGATCGGATTTAAATCTAGCAATGCATGTAGGGATGGATTCTAAATCTAGCAATGCCTGTAGGATTGCTCATAAATCTAGCAATGCCTGTAGGGATGCAATTCTAATCTAGCAATGCCTGTAGGGATGGCATTCTAAATCTAGCAATGCTGTAGGGGATGGCATTCTAAATCTAGCAATGCCTGTAGGGATTGCATTCGAATGAATGCCGTAGGATTGCATGCAAAATCTAGCAATGCTGTAGGGATTGTATTCTAAATCTAGCAATGCATGTAGGGATTTGAATTCTAATCTAGCAATGCAGGTAGGGATTCTGATCTAAATCTAGCAAGCCTGTAGGGGATTGGATTTCTAAATCTAGCAACGCAGTGAGGATCGTATTCTAAATCTAGCAAGGCATGTAGAGATTGTCTAAATCTAGGCAATGCATGTAGGGATGGATTCTAAATCTAAATGCATGTAGGGATGACACCTTGCCTTTAAGACCAAAAGATGTATGAGGTGTCAATGGTGGTTATCATTTCCATTAGAAGCTTGTGCAGGCCTGCATTGATTTCAGTGTAGCCAAAATCTAAATGCATGACATCTAATAAGCTCCACATTGCATTCTGTGTAGTGTGTACTTACTTCTATTGGGTGTGTCTACGATTAACGTTAACATCATGTGACAGATTCCGTCCACAGAAAGTCTGGGTAAGGGGCACAATGCCCCTTACATAACCTGTCATTTTCCTGTGTCAACATTATTACTTTGTTAGTGTAGATGCAACTTCTAGAACCACCAAACCATAGACAAAAAGTGTTTCTTATACCTTTCAACTAAGGCCTAAAATTATTTCTATTAACCTCTCTGCATCTTAAGCTATAGGCTTGTAAAGTTACACTTCTTTGTCTGTCCTAAGTCTGAGTCTGTGACAGTCACATGATATACTGTGTAACAAGCCCCACACCCAATCTTTTCTGAAGCTACCGTAATACTTGAGTATAAGTCGAGGTTTTCAGGCTGTAAAAACAGCCTAAAAATCTGAACTCGGCTTATACTCGAGTCAGTCACTAACTAACCTGAAATGAGGAATCCAGCGTCCGCATGCACTGTGGTCGCATCCACTGACGTCACTACTCGGCGCCGGGAAATGAGACCGGCGCCGAGTAGTGACGTCAGTGGATCCGCCAGTTAGTGCAATGCAGCAGTCGGATCCTCTTTTCAAGTTACCGTAGTGATGGCTGGTCTCTGACTCCTGGTTTTTGGCCAGACTCACCTGAAAACAGAAATGGGAGAAGGCTGCATGAGAGTTAAGGATGGGAGAAGGCTGCATGAGAACATGGGTGCAGGGAGGAGAGGAAAGGGGGCATTTGGGTCAGGGACAGGATATTTGTTCAGTGTGTGCAGTTCCACTGTAGATGTTTGTAAAAATACAACTCCCAGCAACTAAAGCATGCTGGGAGTTGCAGTTACAAACATCTGGAGGGCCAAGGAATCAGAAGGCAGTAGGGTCAATTTCTACCCTCGACTTATACTCTAGTCAATCAGTTTTACTCCTTTTTAGGTTAAAATGGGTACTCGCCTTATACTGGATTGACTTATATTCGAGTATATACCGTAGTTACAAACTGCCAAAACATCTCTGTCATTTCCTCTACATATGGAGTGTGCTCTTTTTTAATAAAGGCTACTAGTATGGAGAATGTATGGAGACCTTTAAGGCTGAAAATTCCCTAATATTTTGGACCTGATTTTTTCCGTCCATTCACCACTGACTTGATACATTAATCCCCATGCTCACTGGATCTCTACCTCCCAGGTCTTTTATCTGCACCTATTTGAACGAAAATGGGGGGATTTAATTGCCTCTACTGGAAACTAATCCTTCCAATAATCACCATTCCCCCCCCCCCCCCCGTTGATCTGTCCCCTTATTTAGTTATCGAAACTGAAAACATCTTAGGCTGGGTACACACCAGCAGATATTTTGACAGTCTAATATTTCCATTTATTGAAATGGTCAGGCAAAAATATCTGCAATGATTTTTCCGGTGCCCGTAATAACTGATCGAACATAAGGTAATTATGCCCAATCTGCGGTCTCCCAATATATTAATTGTAATATGTATCCTATAGAACTGGGCAGCAATCCTGAGAGTTAGCAGAAATATTATTATTAAAACATAAATAAAATAATTCTCTAATAGCAAAATCTTGGCAAAATGGTAGACATAAGAGATAAACCTGCAATGTTCTGTCCAGACAATGTCCCTAAAAGGTAAACTCGAAGCCTCGTCTTCTTTGCTGTAATAACTGCTCTCTGCCCTCCCACAGTCAGTGCCCTGACAAAGGAGGGAGCTAGAGGGCAGTCTGTTCCTGCACTAGCATAACCCTGACCAATGACTTGTTCCAGTAATTATATTCCATTCCATTCCTGCCTGTGACATTCTCAGTTAACATCGTATTATTTTCAATGTTTGCCATTCGCCTGATATTTACCCTCGGCATTAGATGATCTTGTGATTCTCTGATTTATACACGGAATGTTCTTAACCCCCCAAAAATGTATTCCGGCGTCTTTACTCGATAAGAAATAAAAATAGACCTTACGGGTTTCAAAGGGACAAGTCTCAGGTGGCGTTCCAACCAAACTCTTGAAAAACTAATGAAATCAACTCACATTCATCTAAACTTTTATCTCCCCTGCAAATGCTCACTCCACTGAATCTACAGTTTTGTCACCGTCATTGGAAAGTACATTTGGAAAGTGGAGATAACACAGGAGTGCTCGAGGAAGCCACATAATGCCAATAAATTGCTCTAAGAGGAGACTTCAGTAGTCCGGCAGTGACATAAAGATGGATGGTTTGTACAGCGCGGAGTTCCTTACACAGCTTGAGATCAGATAAGTAACCAAAATTAGCCTATAATGGAGAGATCTGTTCTCAGTGGACATTCTGTTTGGTACACAAAATTAATTACCTTGTTCAGTTCGGAAGCCTTCATCTGTTTATTTGTGGCACGAAAATTAGTTATCAGCCTCTTCTCTATTGCGTTTGTTGTGGCGTGCAGCGTTTTATAGATAAGCCTAGCGCCCGCTACCCTCGATTGACAATGTATGCGTGCGGAAAATGGACATTTTCACGGGTTCTATTAGTTATACGTGGTGCTAAAGACTTCACACTGGGGCTTGATAGCTTAATACGATATAACCCTTATCTAATAAGACTGAATGTAAAGCCGAGAGGGATAAAGGAGAAATAAAGTAGAATATAAATCACCATGATGTACTCTATATTTCCTAACTAGCAGATCGCTGCAACCGTCCCCTGTGAAATCAGCAGATTGGGGGAAATTGGGCAGGTTTCTGGTATTTCCTGGATCTGTAGCCCCTCCTTCCTAGTGATTAACAATTGGTTAAAAAAGGCATCTACGGTAGGTCGATTCCCCCAATTTTCGTTAACAAAAGGAATATAAAATTCGGTAAATAATAATTTATAATAATAATTCAGTATATCTGTATAATGGTGTGTGTGTATATGGATGAATATATATATATATAGCAAAATGCAATTAAAGGAGAATGAAGCCTTGTTATATTTCATGGGAGATTTCGTACTATAGTCTTTGTGGGATTGTAGTCTATAGGCAGAGGTATGTACATGTTAACGTATTTCATTCATAGCAATCTGAGGTGGATAAAAGGATACTGGGAATTGTAGTCTATGGGCAGCTGGCAGTTACTGTATGCACATGTTAAACATATTACATTCATTACTGATCTGGGATATGGATTATAGTATGCTGGGAATTGTAGTCTCAAAGGCAGTTGAAAGTTACTGTTTGTATATGTGAATTGTATTTCATTCATTACTGTGTTGGGATATGGATAACGAAGTTTGCTGGGAATTGTAGTTCAATATGGGACCTTTATATCCACATACAGTGTATACAGAATGCAATGCATATTCTATGTTAAATTGTTGAGTTATTTTGTCTCGTGTCCCCATGTGCTCTATTATACATTCTACAGATATAGACTGTATATAATGATATATAGTTTCCTATGGAGGGAACGCTCAGGCAACCATATATCACAATATTGGAACAAAATTTCCAATTCAATACCATTATTTTACAGGATAAAGGAAAGATTTCTAAAGACATGGCTCTTTCCTAACCACTAAGCCAACAGGACTTTCCTGGGCATCCCCAGGCAGTATAGAAACACTGGTAGCTCCGCCATTGGACAGAAGAAAAAGACTCCTTCTTAAAAGACCCACCCCTCCTTACCTATTCAGTCTTTTCTTCTGCCATTGGATGGCTGTTCCCCTTCTGGCTGCAGTTTGAGCTCTCTCCAGCCGAAGACCGGCTCCTGTGACCGCCTCTGCGCCTTCAGCCAGGGGTGCCAGCACTCCCCTCTGGTCCGGTATGGATTAAGATCGCGTGTTGGTGTGCGGCACTTCGGGTTGCGCGTAGGACGTAATTCGTCATCGTAAAGCGCCGACCCGGGAGATTTAAAAATCAGCCGCGAGCAGTGCTTCTGCCCCTGCATTTCTGCCGGTCAGTTCCCAGCGGAGTCCTGCAGGCCGCTATGGAGGATCTGAATACAGAAGGGAGGGTGGTGGTGTTGCTGGCAGTATCCAGGATGCAAGGTACAACGAAAAGAGTTCTATGGGTTTTGCAGCCATACTTAATGCCTCTGTGTTTTGTTCCCTCTGCAGCCATACTAAGAGGAGGGGAAGCAGCCAAAAAGGAGAAGAGAGTATGAGGAAGAGGAGAACGCTGATCTATGCAGAGTATGTGATCGGCCGGCTGTAAGAGGGAGGAGGCTTTGCTCTGAATGTCTGGGGGAGTAACAGAGCAAGAGAGGAGCAGGAATTCGGACGGAGGAGACACTCAGAAGGATTTTCCCCGCAAAGGTCTGATGAACCGGATTTATCTTCAATGGATTTCTCAAGCGTGTGCAATGGGATTTCAACAGGTATCCCAGCAGCCTCAAGAGAAGGCCATCTACAGCTATGACAAGTAGGCAGCCTCCAGGTTCACCTTTGGAACTAGGAGAGGTGAAGCTCTCGAGGAATCAGAAGATGAAGATTCCGGTTTGATTTTAAGAAAGTATCGACACTAGTCAGGTTGGTTAAGCAAACCTTAACAATTGAGGATAAGGACAACCTGCAACCTCCCTCCTTTTTCATAAGAAGAGGAAGGAGTTCTTCCCGATGCACGAGGAAATTAAGGAGTTAGTCCAGACAGAGTGGCAAAAGGTGTCCAGAAAGGTGCCAGTTGAGAATAAGTATGAGAGAACTTTACCATTCCCACAGGAGATTGGGGAAAAAGGGAGAAAGCACCTCTGGTGGACGCTCCAGTACCGCATCTGTCAAGAAGACAGCATTGCCAATTGATGATTCATCGTCATTGAAAATCCCATGGAAAGAGGATGGACCAAGACCTTAAAAAGCCTATGTGACGGCGGGGTACAAAATGTAAAGTGTCGGTGGCTGATTTCCACCATGAAGTCTTTATTATCCCTGGTAGATAAATTAGAAGACGCCATAGCGGATGGAGTAGATAGGAGAAGCCTACTTCAATCCATTCCAGATCTTCGAATTATTGCAAATTTCAGTCATGGAAGCAGCAATTAAGCAACAAAGATTGAATGCAAGAGGTATGGGTCTCTCAGTGTCTGCACGTAGAGCCCTTTGGCTTAAGTACTGGAACGCAGACACACCTTCAAAGAATCGCTTGCCAATTGCCATTGAAGGGAAGAAGTTGTTGGTAGGGCGTTAGAAGATCTCATATCCAGGACGACAGGAGGAAAAAGTGTCTTTCTTCCACAAGGGGGAGGAGGTTGAGAAACTTCCGAAGAGACAAGGAGAGATTCCTTTTGGGAGGAGAGAAGGATCTAGATCCTATAGGGCAGGAAGGAATTTTCAAGAACAGCAGCGTGGGGGGAAACAGGTTTACCTTTTTTCGAGGGAAACAAGGTAACCTAGAATTCCCAAAGAATCCAAGGCAGTATGATGGGAGACCTGCTCATACTTCACTGGTGGGGGCCAGCCTGACAGAGTTCCGGGAGAAGTATGGGCAGACATTAAGGGATTCCTGGGTAGTATCTGTAGTCAACAGAGGATATCGCCTGGAATTTATCGAAAAGCCGAAGAAAAGTTTTTTATCAAAACCCCCATTCCGGCAGATCCATGAAAGGGCAAAAGATGGAGGAGTATGTAGAGGGCGCCTAATACAAAAGAGAGCGATAGT
The DNA here is from genome assembly GCA_019447015.1 of Hymenochirus boettgeri. Taxonomy (NCBI): domain Eukaryota; kingdom Metazoa; phylum Chordata; class Amphibia; order Anura; family Pipidae; genus Hymenochirus; species Hymenochirus boettgeri. The sequence goes on from CM033477.1 coordinate 155,345,693, forward strand.
TCGGTATCTCAGAGCAAGAGAAAACAGGATTATATTCACCGCTCTTTTGATCAGAAAGGGGACTGGCGTCCCATTCTAGATCTAAGGAGGCTGAAACAAATATCTGAAATACCAACCATTCAAGATGGAAACATTACAGACCATAAGAGGGGACAATATCTGTGGGAGACTGTTATGCACGGTGGACCTCACAGATGCATCCTAAGTCCCAGTAGCAGAGGAACACCAGAGGTTTTAAGGTTCACAGTAGGGGAGCGTCATTTCAATTCAGATGCCTCCCTTTGGTCTGTCAACTCTCCCAGAACTTTTACGAAAGTGTGGGTGGTAGTGGTAGCCCTCTTGAGAGAAGGGGCATAGAAATATTCCACTACCTAGACAATCTACAATAGTAGCCAGGACGAACAAAAAATGGTGAAGAGGAGAGATCAAGCAATACAGACACTACGAGAGATTCGGGTGGCTGATCAATCTAGACAAGAGTCAGCTTTCCCCATCTCAGAATCTAGTTTCTTAGGAGCAACATAGACACAAGGCTTGGTCTAGGTCTCTCCCCGAGTGAGAAAATGAAGATCGTTCAGGTAGCGAGGGGGTACAACAAACACAAACAGTAAGAGCAAGGAATTGATGAGATTTCTAGGAAACTTGGCAGCAAACAATTGGTCTCGATACCATGGGCCAGGTGGAATGATGAGGACCGCTGCACACCTATTTCCTTCAGAGATGGGACAGGAGGACCAAAACTGGTTGCAGAGAATGTCATCTAAACAATGCATCAAGGAGAATCTTAGGTGGTGGATGAGTCATCCAATCTGCGAGTAGGGACACCTTAGAGGAGCCCAATTGGATCCATATGTTTACCGATCAAGGATAGGATGGGAGCCCATGTAGGTCAAGGTGTTTCAGGGAACTTGGGGGGGAGGGAGGAAAAAAAGGCAATAGAGGGTCGCACTCCAAGAAATATAACAATTTTATTGTGATACACACATCACACGTCACAACGTTTCGGGGGAATACCCCCTTCTCCAGGTGAACACCTGGAGAAGGGGTATTCCCCCGAAAGTTTGCTGTGAGTGTGATGTGTGGATCACAATAAAATTGTTATAATTTTGGAGTGCGACCCTCTATTGCCTTTTTCCTGCAAAGCTACTAGTTCCAAAGGGAAGAACCCACGAGGTGTCTGCACCCACAGTTGGACAGAGTGCACCTCCACCATTGCTTATCAACTTGGGGGAGGAGCCTGGCACACCTACCATCCTCAGTGTTAGAACTTCGGGCAGTCCAGCGGGCTCTAAGTCTTTTTCCCAATAGTAAGGGCATCGGCAGTCTGTATACCTCGGAAAATGTGGCGACAGTGATGTATCTGAGAAATCGGGAGGCACAAAGAGCAAGACCTTGCTAGAGGAAGTGACACCCATTATGGAGGGGCACAAGAAAAATCTGTTGGATCTAACTGCTCTCCATATTCAGGGAAAGACAATCAGATAGCCGATTACTTGTCGAGACAACAGCTCGAGAATGGGGAGTGGAGCTCAAGGAAGAGATATTTTTGGGAATAACAAGGAGATGGTGGATACAGACTGGGACCTGATGGCCACAACAGGAATACCAAGGCCAGGAGATTCTTCTCCAGATTCAAGCAGCAGGGCGGGTACGGGAGGAGGATGCTCTAGTGCAGGATGGAACCACATGAGGGCTTATATCTTTCCCCCATGCCTTGATTTCAGGGTATTGAGAAAATATTGATACAAGATGAGGGTGATAGCCATAATTCCGGATTGGCTCGCAGGCCATGGTATCCCCTATTGAGGAGACTGGTGAGGGCCAGCCGTGGCATCTGCCACCAGTGAGGATCTGAGTACCCTTAAGGTTCAGACATCTGCCTTGTCGGCAGTTCTAAACAAAAAAAATTTTCAAGAAGAAAAGAAATGGTCAAACGTTTCTTTCAAAGGGTATGAGAATAAGGCCCAAGGAAGATCTATTTCCCTCAATGGGAGTTACCGCTGGTGCTTAAAGCTTGTCTAATAGTCTTTCAACCAGTGGAGACTATTTCAATGGAGGATTTGACCTTGAAGTTAGTCCTTTTGATTGCACTCACATCAGGAAGGAGAGCGTGTGAGATAGCGGCTCTATCCAGTAGACCTCCGTATTAAATATCTTACCCGAGCAGTCATCTTCCATCCAGCTCCAGATTTCTTCCAAAGTAATATCAAGGTTCCATATAATGAGCCAATTGTCCCTCCCCACATCATGGCTAAGGAGGATCGGAATACAGTGAGATGACAAGCTGGATGTTAGGACAAAGTTGATAGCCACTGGGCAGCACGGAGAGAAATCCGACTCTCGAAAAGCTCTTCGTGATACCGGTGGGGCCCAGAAAAGGAAGAGCGGCAACCGGTCGACTATCAGAAGATGGATAGTCAAGGCCAAACGGAAGGCCTATGAAACCCAAGGTGTGGCACCTCCTTACGGCAGTCTCAGCACACTCTACAAGAGGAATTGCAGCTACCTGGGCGGCGAGAAGAGGGGATTCGACGAGGCAGTTTGCCAGCAGCAGCTTGGTCCACGCCTAATACGTTTGTTAGGCACTATAGTTAAATATTAATTTAACTGCAAGAGCAGTTTTCGGGCAGAAAGTCTGCAAGCTGTGACCAGGGTTTAGTAAACGATTTGTGCCAGCAAAACAGTCTGCTAGTATCTTTTTCTTCCCTTAATTGCTTGGGTATGACCCATGTGTTTCTATACTGCCTGGGGATGGCCAGGAAAGCGGAAACTCAACTCATACTTACCGAGAGTTTCCTTCTCGGCCATCCTCCAGGCAGTATACCTCCCTTCCAATGCTTTGAAACCGACGGAATAGGTAAGGAGGGGTGGGTCTTTTAAGAAGGAGGTCTTTTCTTCTGTCCAATGGGCAGGGAGCTACCCATGTTGTTGCCTGGGAGGATGGCCAGAAAGGAAACTCTCGGTAAGTATGAGTTGAGTTTCCGCTATACGGAGCAGATAAGACCAGACTGGTGGATCAACATGAGATAGTAAAGAGAAGTTTGAATGTTCTTGTGGCAATCGGAAATTTCCGGATCTACTCGACTTTATGTGTCAATACCAGTAACTTGCATGTGTATAGGGAGAATATTCAGGACTGACACATTTGCTTCAGCCCTACACTTACTATAGTGGGCGGACCACAGCCCAGAGGAAAGTTTCAGGCAGTTCCAAGCACTCCCGAGGCTTACAGGGAACGTTGGTTTTAGGAATGCTGAAACTGTGGTACACACATAATGATAAGTACCAACAGGATTGTCTCTTTAAACTGTATGTGGTGTACCATCTTAACACTTTTCCATCCTTATCCCTATAATACATGAGTGGGACCCAGAGTTCGTATAACTCAGTCGGTCCTTGTACCTTTATATAGACACAGAACTCCTCAGTGACTTCTAATATCTTATAATTTACAGTAGGGGATAACATTATCCTTATAATACATGGGTGGTACCCAGGGTTCCCGTATAACTCAGTCTGTGTCCTTGTACCTTTATATGACACAGAACTCCTCAGTGACTCTAATATCCTTATAATTTACAGTAGGGGATACATTATCCCTATAATACATGAGTGTACCCAGAGTTCCCTGTATACTCAGTCTGTGTCCTTGTACCTTTATATAGACACAGAATCCTCAGTGACTTAATATCCTTATAATTTACAGTAGGGGATACATTATCCCTTATAATACAGAGTGGTACCCAGAGTTCCCTGTATAACCAGTCTGTGTCCTTGTACCTTTATATGGACACAGAACTCCTCAGTGACTTCTAATATCTTATAATTTACAGTAGGGGATACATTATCCCTAATACATGAGTGGTACCCAGAGTTCCCTGTATAACTCAGTCTGTGTCCTTGTACCTTTATATAGACACAGAACTCCTCAGTGACTTCTAAATCCTTATATTACAGTAGGGGATACATTATCCCTATAATAAATGAGTGGTACCCAGAGTTCCCTGTATAACTCGTCTGTGTCCTTGTACCTTTATATGGACACAGAACTCCTCAGTGACTTCTAAATCCTTATAATTTACAGTAGGGGATACATTATCCCTTATAATACATGAGTGGTACCAGAGTTCCCTGTATAACTCAGTCTGTGTCCTGTACCTTATATAGACACGAACTCCTCAGTGACTTCTAATATCCTTATAATTTACAGTGGGGATACATCCCTTATAATACATGAGTGGTACCCAGAGTTCCTGTATAACTCAGTCTGTGTCCTTGTTACCTTTATATAGACACAGAACCCTCAGTGACTTCAAATCCTTATAATTTACAATACGGGTTACATATCCATTATAATACATGAGTGGTACCCAGAGTTCCCTGATAACTCAGTCTGGTCCTTGTACTTATTATAGACACAGAACTCCTCAGTGACTTCAATATCCTTATAATTACAGTAGGGGATACATTATCCCTATAATACATGAGTGGTACCCAGAGTTCCCTGTATACTCAGTCTGTGTCGTGTACCTTTATATAGACACAGAGAACTCCTCAGTGATTCTAATTCCTTATAATTTACAGTAGGGGATACATTATCCCTTATAATACATGAGTGGTACCCAGAGTCCTGGTATAACTCAGTCTGTGTCCTTTGTACCTTATAAGACACGAACTCCTCAGTGACTTCTCCTCTATAATTTCAGTAGGGGTACATTATCCCTTATAATACATGGTGGTACCCAGAGTTCCCTGTATAACTCAGTCTGTGTCCTTGTACCTATTTATAAGACACAGAACTCTCAGTGACTTCAATATCCTTATAATTTACAGTAGGGATACATTATCCTTTAATACATGAGTGGTACCCAGGTTCCCTGTATAACTCAGTCTGTGTCCTTGTACCTTTATAGACACAGAACTCCTCCGTGACTTCTAATATCCTTATAATTTACAGTAGGGATACATTATCCCTTATAATACATGAGTGGTACCAGAGTTCCCTGATAACTCAGTCTGTGTTGTACTTTTAATGACACAGAACCCCTCAGTGACTTCTAATATCCTTATAATTACAGTAGGGATACATTATCCTTATAATACATGAGTGGTACCCAGAGTTCCCTGTATAATCAGTCTGTGTCCTGTGTACCTTTATATGACACAGAACTCCTCAGGACTTAATATCCTTATAATTTACAGTAGGGGATACAATTATCCCTTATAATACATGAGTGGTACACAGAGTTCCTGTATAACTCAGTCTGTGTCCTGTACCTTTATATAGCCAGAAAACTCCTCAGTGACTTCTAATATCTTATAATTTACAGTAGGGGATACATTTCCCTTATAATACATGAGTGGTAACCAGAGTTCCTGGTATAACTCAGTCTGGATCCTGTACCTTTATATAGACCACGTGTCCATATAAAGGTACAAGGACACAGACTGAGTTATACAGGGAACCCTGGGTACCACTCATGTATTATAAGGATAATGTATCCCCTACTGTAAATTATAAGGATATTAGAAGTCACTGAGGAGTTCTGTGTCTATATAAAGGTACAAGGACACAGACTGAGTTATACAGGGAACTCTGGGTACCACTCATGTATTATAAGGGATAAGGATGGAAAAGTGTTAAGATGGGTACACACATTACAGTTAAAGAGACAATCCTGTTGGTACTTTATCAGTTATGTGTGTACCACAGTTTCAGCATTCCTGAGACCAACGTTCCCTGTAAGCCTCGGGATTGCTTGGAACTGCCTGAAAACTTTCCTCGGCTGTGGTCGCCCACTATAGTAAAGTGTAGGGCTGAAGCAAATGTGTCAGTCCTGAATATTCTCCCTATACACATGCAAGTTACTGGTATTGACACATAAAGTCGAGTAGATCCAGGAAAATTTCCGATTGCCACAAGAACATTCAAACTTCTCTTTACTATCTCCATGTTGATCCACCAAGTCTGGTCTTATCTGCTCCGTATAGCGGAAACTCAACTCATACTTACCGAGAGTTTCCTTTCCTGGCCATCCTCCCAGGCAAACACATGGGTAGCTCCCTGCCCATTGGACAGAAGAAAAAGACCTCCTTCTTAAAAGACCCACCCCTCCTTACCTATTCCGTCTGGTTTCAAAGCATTGGAAGGGAGGGTATACTGCCTGGGAGGATGGCCAGGAAAGGAAACTCTCGGTAAGTATGAGTTGAGTTTCCGCTTTCCTGGCCATCCCCAGGCAGTATAGAAACACATGGGTCATACCCAAGCAATTAAGGGAGAGAAAAAGATACTAGCAGACTGTTTGCTGCACAAATCGTTTACTAAAACCCTGGTCACAGCTTGCAGAACTTTCTGCCCGAAAACTGCTCTTGCAGTTAAATTAATATTTAACTTATAGTGCCTAACAAACGTATTAGGCGTGGACCAAGCTGCTGCTTGGCAAACTGCCTCGGTCGAAGCTCCCTCTTCTGCCGCCCAGGTAGCTGCAATTCCTCTTGTAGAGTGTGCTGAGACTGACGTAGGAGGTGCCACACCTTGGGTTTCATAGGCCTTCCGTATTGCCTTGACTATCCATCTTCTGATAGTCGACACGGTTGCCGCTCTTCCTTTTCTGGGCCCCACCGGTATCACGAAGAGCTTGTCAGAGAGTCGGATTTCTCTCGTGCTGCCCAAGTAGGCTATCAGACTTGTCCTAACATCCAGCTTGATCATCTCACTGTATTCCGGATCCTCCTTAGCCATGAATGTGGGAGGGACAATTGGCTCATTAATATGGAACCTTGAGAGTATCTTTGGAAGGAAATCTGGAGCTGGATGGAAGATGACTGCCTCCGGTAAGATATTTAAATACGGAGGTCTACTGGATAGAGCCGCTATCTCACACGCTCTCCTTCCTGATGTGAGTGCAATCAAAAGGACTAACTTCAAGGTCAAATCCTCCAATGAATAAGTCTCCACTGGTTGAAAAGGACTATTAGACAAAGCTTTAAGCACCAGCGGTAACTCCCATTGAGGGAATAGATTCTTCCTTGGTGGCCTTATTCTCAGTACCCCTTGAAAGAAACGTTTGACCAGTTCTTCTTGAAAATTTTTTTTGTTTAGAACTGCCGACAAGGCAGATGTCTGAACCTTAAGGGTACTCAGATCCTTCACTGGTGGCAGATGCCACGGCTGGCCCCTCACCAGTCTCCTCAATAGGGGATACCATGGCCTGCGAGGCCAATCCGGAATTATGGCTATCACCCTCATCTTGGATATCAATATGCATCAATATGCATCCTCCGCTACTGCCCCCTGTTGCCTGAATCTGGAGAAGAATCTCCTGGCCTTGGTATTCCTTGTTGTGGCCATCAGGTCCCAGTCTGGTATCCACCATCTCCTTGTTATTCCCAAAAATATCTCTTCCTTGAGGCTCCACTCCCCATTCTCGAGCTGTTGTCTCGACAAGTAATCGGCTATCTGATTGTCTTTCCCCTGAATATGGAGAGCAGTTAGATCCAACAGATTTTCTTGTGCCCACTCCATAATGGGTGTCACTTCCTCCAGCAAGGTCTTGCTCTTTGTGCCTCCCTGATTTCTCAGATACATCACTGTCGCCACATTGTCTGAGTGGATACAGACTGCCGATGCCCTTACTATTGGGGAAAAAGACTCGAGAGCCAGCTGGACTGCCAGAAGTTCTAACACTGAGGATGGTAGGTGTGCCAGGCTCCTTCCCCAAGTTCCCTGAACACAGGCTTGACTTACATGGGCTCCCCATCCTATCCCTGAGGCATCGGTAAAGATATGGATCCATTTGGGCTCCTCTAAGGGTGTCCCTACTCGCAGATTGGATGGACTCATCCACCACCCTAGATTCTCCTTGAATGCATTGTTTAGATTTTGGTCTCTCCTGTCCCATCTCTGAAGGAAATGGGTCTGCAGCGGTCTCATCCTCCATCTGGCCCATGGTATCAGACCAATTGTTGCTGCCAAGTTTCCTAGAAACCTCATCAATTCCCTTGCTCTTACTGTTTGTGTTTGTTGTAGCCCACTCGCTACCTGAACGATCTTCATTATTCTCACTCGAGGGAGAGACACTAGACCAAGCCTTGTGTCTATGTTGGCTCCTAAGAAAACTAGATTCTGAGATGGGGAAAGCTGACTCTTGTCTAGATTGATCAGCCACCCGAATCTCCGTAGTGTCTGTATTGCTTGATCTCTCCTCTTCACCAGTTGTTGTTTCGTCCTGGCTACTATTAGTAGATTGTCTAGGTAGTGGAATATTTCTATGCCCCCTTCTCTCAAGAGGGCTACCACTACCACCAACACTTTCGTAAAAGTTCTGGGAGAGGTTGACAGACCAAAGGGAAGGCATCTGAATTGGAAATGACGCTCCCCTACTGTGAACCTTAAGAACCTCTGGTGTTCCTCTGCTACTGGGACATGTAGGTATGCATCTGTGAGGTCCACCGTGCATAACCAGTCTCCCACAGATATTGTCCCTCTTATGGTCTGTAATGTTTCCATCTTGAATGGTTGGTATTTCAGATATTTGTTCAGCCTCCTTAGATCTAGAATGGGACGCCAGTCGCCTTTCTGATCAAAAAGAGCGGTGAATATAATCCTGTTTTCTTGCTCTGGAGATACCGGAACTATCGCTCTCTTTTGTATTAGGCCCTCTACATACTCCTCCATCTTTTGCCCTTTCATGGGATCTGCCGGAATGGGGGTTTTGATAAAAAAACTTTTCTTCGGCTTTTCGATAAATTCCAGGCGATATCCTCTGTTGACTACAGATACTACCCAGGAATCCCTTATATGTCTTGCCCATACTTCTCGGAACTCTGTCAGTCTGGCCCCCACCAGTGAAGTATGAGCAGGTCTCCCATCATAAGGCCTTGGATTCTTTGGGAAATCTAGGGTTACCTTGTTTCCCTCGAAAAAAGGTAAACTGCCCTTGTTTCCACGCTGCTGTTCTTGAAAATTCCTTCCCTGCCCTATAGGATCTAGATCCTTCTCTCCTCCCAAAAGGAAATCTCTCCTGTCTCTTCGGGAAGTTTCTAAACCTCCTTCCCCCTTGTGGAAGAAAGACACTTTTTCCTCCTGTCGTCCTGGATATGAGATCTTCTAACGCCCTACCAAACAACTTCTTCCCTTCAAATGGCAATTGGCAAAGCGAATTCTTTGAAGGTGTGTCTGCGTTCCAGTACTTAAGCCAAAGGGCTCTACGTGCAGACACTGAGAGACCCATACCTCTTGCATTCAATCTTGTTGCATTAATTGCTGCTTCCAGACCGAAATTTGCAATAATTCGAAGATCTGGAATGGATTGAAGTAAGCTTCTTCTCTCTACTCCATCCGCTATAGCGTCTTCTAATTTATCTACCAGGGATAATAAAGACTTCATGGTGGAAATCATAGCCACCGACACCTTACAGCTCGTACCCGCCGTCACATAGGCTTTTTTAAGGTCTTGGTCCATCCTCTTTTCCATGGGATGCTTCAATGACGATGAATCATCAACTGGCAATGCTGTCTTCTTTGACAGATGCGCTACTGGAGCGTCTACCAGAGGTGCTTTCTCCCATTTTTCAGCAATCTCCTGTGGGAATGGGTAAAGTCTCTCATACTTATTCTCAACTGGCATCCTCCTGGATACCTTTTGCCACTCTGTCTGGACCAACTCCTTAATTTCCTCGTGCATCGTGAAGAACTCCTTCCTCTTCTTATGAAAAAGGAGGGAGGTTGCAGGTTGTTCCTTATCCTCAATTGTTAAGGTTTGCTTAACCAACCTGACTAGTGTCGATACTTTCTTAAAATCAAACCCTGAATCTTCATCTTCTGATTCCTCAGAGGCTTCCACCTCTCCTAGTTCCAAAGGTGAACCTGGAGGCTGCCTACTTGTCATAGCTGTAGATGGCCTCTCTTGAGGCTGCTGGGATACCTGTTGAAATCCCATTGCCACCGCTTGAGAAATCCATTGAAGGATATCCGGTTCATCAGACCTTTGCGGGGAAGAATCCCTTCTGGAGTGTCTCCTCCGTCCAGAATTCCTGCTCCTCTCTTGCTCTGTTACCTCCACCAGACATTCAGAGCAAAGCCTCCTCCCTCTTACAGCCGGCCGATCACATACTCTGCATAGATCAGCGTTCTCCTCTTCCTCATACTCTCTTCTCCTTTTTGGCTGCTTCCCCGATCTCTTAGTATGGCTGCAGAGGGAACAAAAAACAAGGAGGCATTAAGTATGGCTGCAAAAGCCCATAGGAGACTCTTTTCGTTGTACCTTGCATCCTGGATACTGCCAGCAACACTCACCACCTCCCTTCTGTATTCAGATCCTCCATAGCGGCCTGCAGGACTCAGCTGGGAACTGACCGGCAGAAATGCAGGGGCAGAGCACTGCTCGCGGCTAGATTTTTAAATCTCCCGGGTCGGCGCTTTACGATGACGTCATTACGTCCTACGCGCAACCCGGAAGTGCCGCACACCAACAAGCCGCGATCTTAATCCATACCGGACCAGAGGGGGAGTGCTGGCTACCCTGGCTGAGAGGCGCAGAGGCGGTCACAGGAGCCAGGGTCTTCGGCTGGAGAGAGCTCAAAACTGCAGCCAGAAAGGGGAACACAGCCAGTCCAATGGACAGAAGAAAAAGACTGAATAGGTAAGGAGGGGTGGGTCTTTTAAGAAGGAGGTCTTTTTCTTCTGTCCAATGGGCAGGGAGCTACCCATGTGTTTCTATACTGCCTGGGGATGGCCAGGAAAGTCCTGTTGGCTTAGTGGTTAGGAAAGAGCCATGTCTTTAAGGAAATCTTTCCTTTATCCTGTAAAATAATGGTATTGAATTGGAAATGTTGTTCCAATATTGTGATATATGGTTGCCTGAGCGTTCCCTCCATAGGAAACTATATATCATTATATACAGTCTATATCTGTAGAATGTATTAATAGAGCCACATGGGGACACAGACAAAAATAACTGCACGGAATTTAACATAGAAATATGCATTGCATTCTGTATACACTGTATGTGGATATAAAGGTCCATATTGACTACAATTCCCAGCAAACTTCGTTATCCATATCCCAGACACAGTAATGAATGAAATACAATTCACATATACAAACAGTAACTTTCAACTGCCTTTGAGACTACAATTCCCAGCATACTTAGTAATCCATATCCCAGATACAGTAATGAATGTAATATGTTTAACATGTGCATACAGTAACTGCCAGCTGCCCATAGACTACAATTCCCAGTATCCTTAGTTATCCACCTCAGATATGCTAATGAATGAAATACGTTTAACATGTACATACCTGCCTATAGACTACAATCCCCAGCAAAGACTATAGTACTGAAATCTCCCATGAAATATAACAAGGCTTCATTCTCCTTTAATTGCATTTTGCATATATATATATATATTCATACATATACACACACACATTATACAGATATACTGAGATTATTATTATAAATTATTATTTACCAGAATTTTATATTTCCTTTTGTTAACGGAAAATTGGGGGAATCGACCTACCGTAGATGCCTTTTTTAACCAATTGTTAATCACTAGGAAGGAGGGGCTACAGATATCAGGAAATACCAGAAACCTGCCCAATTTCTCCCCAATGCTGCTGATTTCACAGGGGACGGTTGCAGCGATCTGCTAGTTAGGAAATATAGAGTACATCTATGGTGATTTATATTCTAACTTTATTTCTCCTTTAATCCCTCTCAGGCTTTACATTCAGTCTTATTAGATAAGGGTTATATCGTATTAGCTATCAAGCCCCAGGTGAAGTCTTTAGCACCACGTAGAACTAATAAGAACCCGTGAAAATGTCCATTTTCCGCACGCATACATTGTATCAGAGGGTAGCGGGCGCTAGGCTTATCTATAAAACGCTGCACGCCACAACAACGCAATAGAGAAGAGCAGGCTGATAACTACATTTTCGTGCCACGAAATAACAGATGAGGCTTCCCGAACTGAACAAGGTAAATTAATTTTGTGTACCAAACAGAATGTCCACTGAGAACAGATCTCTCCATTATAGGCTAATTTTGGTTACTTATCTGATCTCAAGCTTTGTGTAAGGAACTCCGCGCTGTACAAACCATCCATCTTTATGTCACTGCCGGACTACTGAAGTCTCCTCTTTAGGCAATTTATTGGCATTATGTGGCTTCCTCGAGCACTCCTGTAGTTATCTCCACTTTCCAAATGTAATTTCCAATGACGGTGACAAAACTGTAGATTCAGTGGAGTGAGCATTTGCAGGGGAGATAAAAGTTTAGATGAATGTGGAGTGAATTTCATTAGTTTTTCCAAGGAGTTTGGTTGGAAACGCCACCTGAGACTTGTCCCTTTGAAACCCGTAAGGTCTATTTTTATTTCTTATCGAGTAAAGACGCCGGAATAAACATTTTTTGGGGGGTTAAGAACATTCCGTGTATAATATCAGAGAATCACAAGATCATCTAATGCCGAGGTGTAAATATCAGGCGAATGGCAAACATTGAAAATAATACGATGTTAACTGAGAATGTCACAGGCTAGGAATGGAATGGAAATATAATTACTGGAAACAAGTCATTGGTCAGGGTTATGCTAGTGCAGGAACAGACTGCCCTCTAGCTCCTCCTCTTTGTCAGGGGCACTGACTGTGGGAGGAGGCAGAGAGCAGTTATTACAGCAAAGAAAAGACAGAGGCTTCTGAGTTTACCTTTTAGGGGACATTGTCTGGACAGAACATTGCAGGTTTATCTCTTATGTCTACCATTTTGCCAAAGATTTTGCTATTAGAGAATTAGTTATTTATGGTTTTAATAATAATATTTCTGCTAACCTCTCAGGATTTGCTGCCCAGTTCTATAGGATACATATTACAAATTAATAATATTAGGGAGACCGCATGATTGGGCATAAATTACCTTTATGTTCGATCAGTTACGGGCACCGGAAAAATCATTGCAGATATTTTTGCCTGACCATTCAATAAATGGAAATATTAGACTGTCCAAAATATCTGCTTGTGTGTACCCAGCCTAAGATGTTTCAGTTTCGATAACTAAATAAATAGGGGACAGATCAACGGGGGGGGGGGGGGGGGGGAATGGTGATTATTGGGAAGGATTAGTTTCCAGTAATGGGCAATTAAATCCCCCCCATTTCGTTCAAATAGGTGCAGATAAAAGACCTGGAGGTAGAGATCCAGTGAGCATGGGGAATAATGTATCAAGTCAGTGGGTGAATGGACTGAAAAAATTCAGGTCCAAAATATTAGGGAATTTTCAGCCTTTAAAGGTCTCCATACATTCTCCATACTAGTAGCCTTTATTAAAAAAGAGCACACTCCATATGTAGAGGAAATGACAGAGAATGTTTTGCAGGTTTGTAACTACGGTATATACTCGAATATAAGTCAATCCGAGTATAAGTCGAGGTACCCATTTTAACCTAAAAAGGAGTAAAAACTGATTGACTAGAGTATAAGTCGAGGGTAGAAATATGACCACTACTGCCTTCTGATTCCTTGGCACTCCAGATGTTTGTAAACTGCAACTCCCAGCATGCTTTAGTTGCTGGGAGTTGTAGTTTACAAACATCTACAGTGGAACTGCACACACTGAACCAAATATCCTGTCCCTGACCCAAATGCCCCCTTACTCTCCCTCCCTGCACCCATCTTCTCATGCAGCCTTCTCCCATGCCTTACCTTCTCATGCAGCCTTCTCCCAGTTTCTGTTTTCAGGTGAGTCTGGGCCAAAAACCAGGAGTCAGAGACCAGCCATCATCTACGGTAACTTGAAAAGAGGAATCCGACTGCTGCATTGCACTAACTGGCGGATCCACTGACGTCACTACTCGGCGCCGGTCTCATTTCCCGGCGCCGAGTAGTGACGTCAGTGGATGCGACCATCAGTGCATGCGGACGCTGGATTCCTCATTTCAGGTTAGTTAGTGACTGACTCGAGTATAAGCCGAGGTTCAGATTTTAGGCTGTTTTTACAGCCTGAAAACCTCGACTTATACTCAAGTATATACGGTAGCTTCAGAAAAGATTGGGGTGTGGGGCTTGTTACACAGTATATCATGTGACTGTCACAGACTCAGACATTAAGGACAGACAAAGAAGTGTAACTTTACAAGCCTATAGCTTAAGATGCAGAGAGGTTAATAGAAATAATTTTAGGCTTATTTGAAAGGTATAAGAAACACTTTTTGTCTATGGTTTGGTGGTTCTAGAAGTTGCATCTACACTAACAAAGTAATAATGTTTGACACAGGAAAATGACAGGTTATGTAAGGGGCATTGTGCCCCTTACACAGACTTTCTGTGGGACGGAATCTGTCACATGATGTGAACGTGTAATCGTAGACACACCCATGAACGTAAGTACACACTACACAGGAATGCAATGTGGAGCTTTATTAGATGTCATGCATTTAGATTTGGCTACACTGAAATCAATGCAGGCTGCACAAAGCTTCTAATGGAAATGATAACCAGCCTATTGTACACCTCATACATCTTCGGGTCTTAAAGGCAAAGGTGGCATCCCTACATGCATTGCTAGATTTAGAATCCAATCCCTACATGCATTGCTAGATTTAGAATGCAATCTCTACAGGCATTGCTAGATTTAGAATACGATCCCTACATGCATTGCTAGATTTAGAATCCAATCCCTACAGGCATTGCTAGATTTAGAATCCAATCCCTACATGCATTGCTAGATTTAGAATTCAATCCCTACATGCATTGCTAGATTTAGAATACAATCCCTACAGGCATTGCTAGATTTAGAATGCAATCCCTACAGGCATTGCTAGATTTAGAATGCAATCCCTACAGGCATTGCTAGATTTAGAATGCCATCCCTACAGGCATTTATTTATATAGCGCCACTTGGGGACACAGCGCTGTACAGTATAAAATTCAATAAAGTCATACAAGGGGGATAAATACATACATAGTTCAGTACATCAATATAGAAATTATATAAATAGAAGTGCTAGGGCTTTGCCACAAGAGGTAATGAGGTCCCTGCCCCGTAGAGCTTACAATCTAGATATTGTCAAAAGGAGGAGCATGATGGGAATCTGTATGATAAAAAAGGAATTCTGGGTTTTTGTTTTTTTTTAAAAAGCCATGATGTGCAAAGAATGCTGGAAACAAATGTCATACATAAAGAATTCTGGGAAATGTAATTAAGGTAACGTAGTATGAAGAACCTACAGAAGGTGATTTTATTCTTTTACACAGACACTGGAATTCTCTGATGTTGCTGCGATTTTGGGGTTAGTTGAAAGACCATTGAAATAATCAGAGTTATAGAATAAAGGTGATTTTATTCGTGGGTGGGGAGTCTCTGATTGGGCTGCGGCTGCCAGTCCCACCCAATAGTGGTTGAGGAGAAGTTCCTTCCGATCCCTCGACATTCTGATCAAATTCCTAAACAGCATGAAAATGGTTTATAAAGGTTAATTCTAAATGAAACACTATTAAAAACCCAATGGCTTTGTTCACTCTTTCTTAAAATAAAATTCACATAAAGGGGAAACATTGGGTCTCTGTTGCTTAGCAACCAGATTCGGGGATTAGCAAAACTGTTTCCTTGGGTACATTGTGTTGACATCATAATGGTGTTTATATAATCTATGGGTGTCTGACTGTGTACAGTTACTATTCAGGCACATAATCAATATTTCAATAGTTATCCAGGTGGAAATAATCGCTTAGCCAGCTAGGCATTGTGGGTCGGGAAACATGGCTGCTGCTTTGTGACTATGAGATATCCAATCCAAACCCTGTACGCAGTACAGCTATGTTAATGGCAGGATCAATGTAAGGAAACTCTGATGTTCCTCTGTGGTGATCTTTGGACACTCGGTGATTCACTGTTAAAAACATGCACACCCGCGGCTGGAAATTAGATTTATTTTTGTGTGTTTTTGTGCAGATCTGTTCATTTTAATGACAGAATAAAGTCAATGTTGCCAAATGGATCCTCCATTTTTTTTTTGTGCTTCAATCGTAGGAATCTCTGAAATTTTGTACACACAGTAAATTTTGGTTTAGCCGCTAAGCCCAACTCGGGTGCCCACTTGCACAGGCGGATGTTATAAGCGAGCAAAAATTTAGCAAGTGTACTAAGCTTTACACAATTTTTGTTACATCTCGATAATACACCATTGTAAGGTCGCTGTGTGTGCGTGTGTGTGTGTGTAATTCTGAACCTCTTCACTGGGGTTGTTACTTAATTTTGTTGCCTCTGTTTGTAGGAGAGGTTCAGCTACGTTTGCCCTGATTTAGTCAAAGAATTTAGCAAATACGACACAGATGGCGGCAAATGGATTAAACAATACACAGGAATGAACGCAGTTTCCAAGAAGGAATTCAGTATTGATGTCGGCTACGAAAGATTCCTTGGACCAGAAATCTTTTTTCATCCAGAGGTGAGCGAGAGTTTTCTGTGTTGTGGGGTGTGATTGGGGACAAGCCTGGACTAGGAAACATCAACTGATTTATACACTGCACACAATGACTATGTACACACAGCACAGACAATGTATTACCCAACCTTGTATGCAAATTAAAACACATGAGCTATTAATAAATGTAATTATTATAATCAATCCCATAGAAATAGATGTGTGATTAATAGGTGTCCTCTGATTTTACATTTATCTGGAAACCTTAAAGGAAAACTAAAGATAAGATGTTAATGATCCTTAATGGTTTGTATATTTCCTATCTAGCAGATAGTTGTAAATGTCACTGCAATTCCTCTTATGATTTGGTAGGTTTGACATGCCCTTTCAATTATATTGCTAAACTACACCCAACTGCTCAGTTTACCTTGAACTACTCCAATGAGTATCAGGGAAACCAACTTCCACTGTAGGTCCATTTCTGCAGACCAGAAGGTCACGAGTAAAGTTCTTCCTCCTAAACTCAAATCACAGGCAAAAGTAGCCGGGTAACACTTCCTCTTTCTTTTGATGGGGATTGACTAGTTTTGGTCACGTGTCATTGGAAATTTTGCTAGAATCCCTGTAGTGATGTAATGATCTACAATGTAGTTTTACAAATAATGTGGTTAAGTACGCTATAATCAAACTGTACATACAGTACGTTATAATCAAACTATACATACAGTACGCTATAATCAAACTATCTGTCCAAACAGTACGTTATAATCAAACTATCTGTACATACAGTACGCTATAATCAAACTATCTGTACATACAGTACGCTATAATCAAACTATACATACAGTATGCTATAATCAAACTATCTGTACATACAGTACGTTATAATCAAACTATACATACAGTACGCTATAATCAAACTATCTGTACATACAGTACGTTATAATCAAACTATCTGTACATACAGTACGTTATAATCAAACTGTACATACAGTACGTTATAATCAAACTATCTGTACATACAGTACGTTATAATCAAACTATCTGTACATACAGTACGTTATAATCAAACTATCTGTACATACAGTATGTTATAATCAAACTTTACGTTACATCAACGTATGGCCCAGCACAGAAGAGCCAATTCTTCGGGTCAGGACTCAGCCGTGTATCTGCATCTTAAGGATAAAGGACTACCTTTGAAGATTGTAATGTTAACATACTGGCGAAGGAACGTGACTGGTTCAAGAGGGTGTTAAGGAGCCATTATGTTGAAAAAAAGAAACCAAGCCAAATAGAGGTGGGGGGGTTCGACACCAACTGTCTGCCATGTACAATGCTGTTTTAACACCTTACTCTGGGCGTTCCTATAACCCTTAGCCACTATCTAATCAACACCCTAACACCTGGCTGTGATATGCTAATTGGGATTTTCCAGGGTACATAATTGCCACAAATTCTTGTACAAGTCATTCTGAATTGAGAAAGCCAGTCGGATGACTAGCGAAACGTCTTCAAGAACTACATTTCAAGTCCAGTTGACTCATTGAATACAACAGATATATCTGTACAAAGTACGTTATAATCAAACTGGACATACAGTCGTTATAATCAAACTATACATACAGTATGCTTAATCAAACTGTACATACAGTACGTTATAATCAAACTATACATACAGTACGCTATAATCAAACTGTACATACAGTACGTTATAATCAAACTGTACATACAGTACGCTATAATCAAACTGTACATACAGTACGTTATAATCAAACTATACATACAGTACGCTATAATCAAACTGTACATACAGTACGTTATAATCAAACTATCTGTACATACAGTACGTTATAATCAAACTGTACATACAGTACGTTATAATCAAACTATACATACAGTACGCTATAATCAAACGTACATACAGTACGTTATTAATCAACTATACATACAGTACGCTATAATCAAACTGTACATACAGTACGTTATAATCAAACTATCTGTACATACAGTACGCTATATCAACTGTACATACAGTACGTTATAATCAAACTATACATACAGTACGCATAATCAAACTGTACATACAGTACGTTATAATCAAACTATCTGTACATACAGTACGTTATAATCAAACTATACATACAGTACGTTATAATCAAACTATCTGTACATACAGTACGCTATAATCAAACTATCTGTACATACAGTACATTATAATCAAACTATCTGTACATACAGTACGCTATAATCAAACTATACATACAGTACGCTATAATCAAACTATCTGTACATACAGTACGCTATAATCAAACTATCTGTACATACAGTACGCTATAATCATATAATACAGACGTTTAATCAAACTATACATTACAGTAAGTTATAATCAAACTATCTGTACATACAGTACGCTATAATCAAACTATCTGTAAATACAGTACGCTATAATCAAACTATACATCAGTACGCTATAATCAAAATATCTGTACATACAGTACGCTATAATCTAACATCTGTACATACAGTACGCTATAATCAAACTATCTTTACACTACAGTACGTTATAATCAAACTATCTGTACATACAGTAGTTATAATCAAACATTGTACTACAGTACGCTATAATCAAACTATCTGTACATACAGTACGCTATAATCTATCTACTGTACATTACAGTACGCTATAATCAAACTATCTGTACATACAGTACGCTATAATCAAACTATCTGTACATACAGTACGCTATAATCTATCTATCTGTACATACAGTACGCTATAATCAAACTATCTATACATACAGTACGCTATAATCAAACTATCTATACATACAGTACGACTAATCAAATATCTGTACATACAGTACGCTATAATCTACTATCTGTACATACAGTACGTAAATCAAACTATCTGGACAACAGTACGCTATAATCAAACTATCTGTACATACAGTACGCTATTAATCTATCTATGTACATACAGTACGCTATAATCAACCATCTATACATACAGTACGCTATAATCAAACTATTATATACCTACGTACGCTATAATCAAACATCTGTACATACAGTACGCTATAATCATCTACTTATACATACAGTACGCTATAATCAAACATCTGTACATACAGTACGCTATCATCTAACTATTGTACATACAGTACGCTTATAATCAAAACTACTGTACATACAGTACATATAATCAAACTATCATATAATCAGTCACATAGTTGCCAACATTCTCAAAAAAATTCTAGGGACAACATTTTTAAAATTGTTGTGTGCCACACAAGTTTTAGCCCCTCTCCAACTTTCAGTTCACGCTCACTTTAATGGAAAGATGACAGAAAGACAGTAATAGACAGACGCACAGAAATAGCTAGAAGAGATAGACCAACAGAGATAGAGAGAGACACATAGGGAGAAAGAGACAGCTAGAGGACAGACAGAGCGCTAGAAAGACAGATGTTAGATAGAATGACAGCATAGGAACAGACAGAGCTAGAGAAACAGAGATAGATAGATAGATAGATAGATAGATAGATAGATAGATAGATAGATAGATAGATAGATAGATAGATAGATAGCAGTATAGTAGATGATAGCGAGTAGATAGATAGATAGATGCAATAGATAGATAGATAGATAGCAGAGTTAGATGATAGATGAAGATAGATAGATAGATAGATAGAGATAGATAGATAGATAGATAGATAGATAGATAGATAGATAGATAGATGAGAGTAGATAGATAGATAGATAGCAGAGTTAGAAGATAGATGATAGATAGATAGATAGATAGATAGATAGCAGAGTTAGATAGATAGATAGACAGATAGCAGAGTTAGATAGATAGATAGCAGAGTTAGATAGATAGATAGATAGATAGATAGATAGATAGATAGCAGAGTTAGATAGATAGAAAGCAGATAGATAGATAGATAGCAGAGTTAGATAGATAGATAGATAGATAGATAGATAGATAGATAGATAGTAGAGATAGATAGATAGAAGATAGATAGATAGATAGATAGATAGATAGATAGCAGAGTTAGATAGATAGATAGATAGATAGATAGATAGATAGATAGATAGATAGATAGATAGATAGATAGATAGATAGATAGCAGAGTTAGATAGATAGATAGATAGATAGCAGAGTTAGATAGATAGATAGATAGATAGATAGATAGATAGATAGATAGCAGAGTTAGATAGATAGATAGATAGAAAGCAGATAGATAGATAGCAGAGATAGATAGATAGATAGATAGATAGCAGAGTTAGATAGATAGATAGCAGAGTTAGATAGATAGATAGATAGATAGATAGATAGATAGATAGATAGATAGATAGATGATAGATAGTAGCAGAGTAGTAGATAGATAGATAGATAGATAGCTAGCAGTAGATAGATAGATAGATAGATAGATAGATAGATAGTAGATAGAGATAGATAGATAGATAGATAGCAGAGTTAGATAGATAGATAGAGAGGTAGATAGATAGATAGATAGAGATAGATAGATAGATAGATAGATAGCGAGTTAGATAGATAGATAGATAGATAGAAGATAGGATAGATAGAAGATAGATAGATAGATAGATAGCAAAGTTAGATGAGATAGAGATAGATAGATAGATAGATAGAGATAGATAGATGAGTAGATAGATAGATAGCAGAGTTAGATAGATAGAAGCAGAGTAGATAGATAGATAGAGATAGATAGATAGATAGCAGAGTTAGATAGATAGATAGATTAGATAGATAGATAGAGAGTAGATAGATAGATAATAGCAGAGTTGATAAGATAGATAGATAGCGAGTTAGATAGATAGCTAGATAGATAGATAGATAGATGAAGATAGATAGATAGATAGATAGATAGATAGAAGATAGATAGATAGCAGAGTAGATAGATAGATAGATGATAGTAGATAGATAGATAGATAGAGATAGATAGATAGATAGATAGATAGATAGATAGATAGCTAGATAGATAGATAGATGAGAGTAGATAGATAGATAGATAGCAGAGTTAGATAGATAGATATAGATAGCAGAGTAGATAGATAGATAGAGATAGCAGAGTAGATAGATAGATAGATAGTAGATAGATAGATAGATAGATAGCAGAGTGATAGATAGATAGATAGATAGATAGATACGATAGATAGATTAGATAGATAGATAGCAGAGTTGATAGATAGATAGATAGCAGTTAGATAGTTAGATAGCGAAAAGATAGATAGCAGAGTTAGAGTAGATAAGATAGATGACTATAGGATACAGAGCTAAGTAACCAGGAGAGATAGATCACAACCTCAAATTTGTGTTCAGGGCAGAGAGATCAACAGACTGCATTTCCCCCCCCTTCTAACGTGCACAAGACTGAGACTGACTGTAATCGATCTCTCAACTGCGGAGGAAGGATCGAATAGTAACATTGCAGGGGGAAAGGCTTTAAATTCTAAACCACATGCACGCGCGTTGCTCCCAGATCGGGAAATTTAACCGGACAACAGAAGATCGGGGCTGAGGAAGTATAGAAGATCAGATACGGGACTGTGCTTATTTAAATCCGGGGAGTTACGGGTAATTATCCAGGATAAGACGTTTTGTTGGCCAACTAGATGCAGTACGTTATAATCAAACTCTGTACATAAGTACGCTATATAATCAAATATCGGATACATAGCAGTAGCTATATCTAACTATACTATAACACAGTACGCTTATAATCTAACTATCTATACATACAGTACGCTATAATCAAACTATCTGTACATACAGTACGCTATAATCAAACTATCTGTACATAAGTACGCTATAATTATCTATACTACAGACGCTATAATCAAAACTATACATACAGTACGTACAATCAAACTATTTGTACATACAGTACGCTATAATCACATATAGACATACATCGTACTATAATCAAACTATCTTACATACAGTACCGTATAATCAACTTGTACATACGTACGCTATAATCAAACTATCTGTACATACAGTACGCTATAAAACTATCGTGACCATATCCACGTATACACTCAAAACTATACATACAGTACGCTATAAACCAAACTATTTGTACATACAGTACGTTATAATCAAACTATAATACAGTACGCTATAATCAAACTATACTACAGTACGTTATATCAAAACTATCTGTACATACAGTACGCTATAATCAAAAAACCTGACATGTACGTATAATCAAACTATCTGTTTTACATACAGTACCTTCTACGCTATAATCAAACTAGTACATACAGTACGTTATATATCAAACTATACTGTACATACAGTACGCTATATAATCTAACTATCTGTACAACGTACGCTATAATCAAACTATTTACATACAGTACGTTATAATCAAACTATACATAATACGCAAATCAAACTATACATACAGTACGCTATAATCAAACATCGTACATACAGTACGCTATAATCAAACTATCTGTACATATACAGTACGTGCTATAATCAAAACATATACATACAGTACGCTATAATAAACTATCTGTACATACAGTACCTATAAATCAAACTATTAATACAGTACGCTATAATCAAACTATCTGTACATACAGTACGCTATAATCAAACTATCTGTACATACAGTACGCTATAATCAAACTATCTGTACATACAGTACGCTATAATCAAACTATTTGTACATACAGTACATTATAATCAAACTATACATACATTACGCAATAATCAAACTATAAATACAGTACGCTATAATCAACTACTGTACTACAGTACGTTAATCAACTACTGTACATACAGTACGCTAAATCAAACTATTTGTACATACAGCTATTAATCAAACTATACTACATTACGCATAATCAAAATATTAAATACAGTACGCTATAATCAAACTATTGTACATACAGTACGCTATAATCAAACTATATGTACATACAGTACGCTATAATCAAACTAGTACATACAGTAGCTATAATCAAACTATCTGTACTCAGTACGCTATAATCCAAACTATAAATACAGTACGCTATAATCAAACTATCTGTACATACAGTACGTTATAACAATACTGTACATACGTACGCTATAATCAAACTATCTACATACAGTACGCTATAATCAAACTATTTGTACATACAGTAATATAATCAAACTAATACATAAATTACGCAATAATCAAACTATAAATCAGTACGCTATAATCAAACTATCTGTACATACAGTACGCTATAATCAAATATGTACATTACAGTACGCTATAATCAAACTATTTGTACATACAGTACATTATAATCAAACTATACATACATTACGCAATAATCAAACTATAAATACAGTACGCTATAATCAAACTATCTGTACATACAGTACGCTATTAATCAAAATATGTACATACAGTACGCGTATAATCCCAAACTATACATACAGTACGCTATAATCAAAACTATCTGTCATACAGTACGCTATAATCAAACTATACATACAGTACGCTATAATCAAAACTATCTGTACATACAGTACGCTATAATCAAACTATACATACAGAACGCTATAATCAAACTATCTGTACATACAGTACAGTTAAACAAACTATACATACAGTACGCTATAATCAAACTATTTACATAAAGATACGTTATAATCAAACTATCATACAGTACGCTCATAATCAAAACTATCTGTACATACAGTACGCATAATCAAACATACATACAGTACGCTATAATCAAACTATCTGTACATACAGTACGCTATAATCAAAACTATACATACAGTACGTTATAATCAAACTATCTGTAAATACAGTACGTTATAATCAAACTATACATACAGTACGCCATAATCAACTTACATAAAGTCCTATAACAAACTTTACATACAGTACGCTATAATCAACTATCTGTACATACAGTACGCATAATCTAACTATCTGTAAATACAGTACGCTATAATCAACTATACATACAGTACGCTATAATCAAAACTATCTGTAAATACAGTACGCTATAATCAAACTATGTACATACAGTACGCTATAAATAAACTATCTGTACATACAGTATGCTATAATCAAACTAGACATACAGTACGCTATAATCAAACTATCTACATACAGTACGCTATAACAAACTATACATACCGTACGTTATAATCAAAATATATGTACATACAGTACGCTATAATCAAACTATCTGTACAAAGTAGCTATAATCAAACTATCTGACATACAGTACGCTAAATCAAACTATCTGTAATACATACGCTATAATCAAAAAAGATACGACAGTACGCTATAATCAAACTATCGTACATACAGTACGCTATTATAATCAAACTATACATACAGTACGTTTACAAACTATCTGTAAACAGTACGTATATAATCAAACTATACATACAGTACGCATATATATCAAAACATCGTACCATACAGTAAGTTTTATAATCAAAACTATACATACAGTACGCTATAATCAATATAATCATACCTACAGTACGACTATAATCAAACTATACATACAGTACGCTATAATCTAAAAAACTATCTGTACATACAGTACGATAAATCATAACTTTATACGTTACATACAAGTACGCTATAATCAAACATCTGTGACATACAGTACGCTATAATCAAATACTACATACAGTACGCTATAATCAAACTATGTTACATACAGTACGCTATAATCAAACTATCTTACATACAGTACGCTATAATCAAACTATCTGTAACATACAGTACGCTATAATCATAACTATACTATAATACAGTACGCTATAATCAAACTATCTGTACATACAGTACGCATAATCAAACATCTGTACAACAGTACGCTATAATAACTATCATATACATACATACGCATAATCAAAAATATTACATACAGTACGTAATCAAACTATCTGTACATACAGTACGCTTAATAATATAAACTATCTATACATACAGTACGCTAAATCAAACTATCTGTACATACAGTACGCTATAATCAAATATCTTACATACAGTACGCTATAATCAAACTATCGTACATACATAATCTAAAAACAAACTATAGACATACAGTGACGCTATAATTAAAACTATCTGTACATACATTACGTACTAATCAAACTATACATACAGTACGCTATAATAATATCTGTACAACAGTACGCTATAATCAAACTATCTGTACATACAGTACGCTTTATAATCAAAACTATCTGTACATACAAAGACGTATAATCAAACATCTACATACAGTACGCTATAATAAAACTATCTGTACATACAGTACGCTATAATCTAACTATTACATACAGTACGATATAATCAAACTATAACATACAGTACGCTATAATCAAACTATCTGTACATACAGTACGCTATAATCAAAATACATATACAGTACGCTATAATCAAAAACTATCTGTACATACAGTACGCTTAATCAAAACTATACATACAGTACGTTATAATCAAACTATCTTGTACATACAGTACGCTATAATCAAACTATACATACAGTACGCTATAATCAAAACATACATACAGTACGCTAAATCAAACATACATACATACGCTATATCAAATATCTGTACATACAGTACGCTATAATCAACTATACATACAGTCGCCTAATCAAACTATCTGTACATACAGTACGTTATATCAAACATTACATCACAGTACGCCTAATCAAACTATACATACAGTACGTTATATCAAACTATCTTACATACAGTACGTTAATCAAACTATAAGTACTAAGTACGCTATAATCAAACTATTGTACATACAGTACGTTATAATCAAACGATACATACAGTACGCTATAATCAAACTATACATACAGTACGCTATAATCAAACTATACATACAGTACGCTATAATCAAACTATACATACAGTACGCATAATCAAAAAATATACATACAGTACGCTATAATCAAACTATCTGTACATTACCAGTACGCTATAACTAACTATCTGTACATACAGTACCTATAATCAAACTATACTGTACAACAGTACGCTATAATCAAACTATACATACAGTACGCTATAATCACAACTATCTGTACATACAGTACGCTATAATCAACTCTGTACATACAGTACGCTATAAATCAAACTATCTGTACATACAGTACGCTATATCTAATATCTAGTACTACAGTAAGCTATATCAAACTATCTTGTACATACAGTACGCTATAATCAAACTCTCTGTATATCAGTACGCTATAATCTATCTATTACGTACAGTATGCTATAATCACATATATGTATTCATACAGTACGCTATAAATCAAACTATCTGTACATACAGTACGCTATAATCTAACTATCTATACATACAGTACGCTATAATCAAACTATCTGTACATACAGTACGCTATAATCAAACTATCTGTACATACAGTACGCTATAATCAAACTATCTACATACAGTACGCTATAATCAAACTATCTGTACATACAATACGCTATAATCAAACTATACAAACAGTACGTTATAATCAAACTATCTGTACATACAGTACGTTATAATCAAACTATACATACAGTACGCTATAACAAACTATCTGTACATACAGTACGTTATAATCAAACTATACATACAGTACGCTATAATCAAACTATCTGTACATACAGTACGCTATAATCAAACTATCTGTACATACAGTCCGCTATAATCAAACTATCTGTACATACAATACGCTATAATCAAACTATCTACATACAGTACGCTATAATCAAACTATCTGTACATACAGTACGCTATAATCTATCTATACATACAGTACGCTATAATCAAACTATCTGTACATACAGTACGCTATAATCAAACTATCTGTACATACAATACGCTATAATCTAACCATCTGAGGTACCCCCATAATACCAGTCACCCATCCCCCTCCCTGTACCCCTAGAGTAATACCAATCACCCTCACCCTTCCTGTACCCCTAGAGTAATACCAGTCACCCTCACCCTTCCTGTACCCCTATAGTAATACCAGTCACCCCTCCCTGTACCCTAGTATACCGTCACCCTCCTGTACCCCTATAGTATACCAGTCACCCCTCTGTACCCCTATAGTAATACCAGTCACCCCTCCTGTACCCTATAGTAATCCAGTCACCCCTCCCAGTCAGCCCCTCCTGTACCCCTATAGTAATACCAGTCACCCCTCCCGTACCCCTATAGTAATACCAGTCACCCCTCCCTGTACCCCTATAGTAATACAGTCACCCCTCTGTACCCCTATAGTAATACCAGTCACCCCTCCCTGTACCCCTATAGTAATACCAGTCACCCCTCCCTGTACCCCTCTTAGTAATACAGTCACCCCCTCCCTGTACCCCTCTAGTAATACAGTCACCCCTCCCTGTACCCCTATAGTAATACCAGTCACCCCTCCTTGTACCCCTATAGTAATACCAGTCACCCCCTCCCTGTACCCTATAGTAATACCAGTCACCCCTCCCCTCCCTGTACCCCTATAGTAATACCAGTCACCCTCCCTCCTTGTACCCCTATAGTAATACCAGTCACCCCTCATCCTCCCTGTACCCCTAGAATAATACCAGTCACCCCCCCCCCTAGTAAATACCAGTCACCCCTCCCCCCACCCTGTACCCTATAGTAATAGCAGTCACCCCTCCCTGTACCCCTATAGTAATAGCAGTCACCCCTCCCTGTACCCCTATAGTAATACCAGTCACCCCACCCTGTACCCCTAAGATGCAGTCACCCCCCCGTACCCTATAGTAATAGCAGTCACCCCTCCTGTAGTACCCCTATAGTAATAGCAGTCACCCCTCCCTGTACCCCTATAGTAATACCAGTCACCCCACCCTGTACCCCTATAGTAATAGCAGTCACCCCCCTGTACCCCTATAGTAATAACCCCCCATATATAAGGAAAGTCCAGTGTACCTATGTTTTTCATGGTGAATTCTAGTTTCAAGCAGGCTAATCGGGGGAGGAGCTTTCCCAGACAGTGTCAGTCACATGAAGGGGCGAGGACTCAGCAGTTTCTTTTTTACAGCAGCAGGAGTGAGGGTAGTTCAAATGGAAACTTAAGTGTGGTTACTTTAGGGTTCCAAACTGTGTGTGATATGTTAACTTTGCAGGGAAGAAATGGTGTTGGTTAGGGGGGGGTTCATGTGTGTGGGGCACAGGGAAGCATATGGTGTTGGTTAGGGGGGGTTCATGTGTGTGGGGCACAAGGAAGCACATGGTGGTGGTTAGGGGGGGGTGTGTGTGTGGAGCACCGGGAAGCACATGGTGTTGGTTAGGGGGGGGTTCGTGTGTGTGGGCACAGGGAAGCCACATGGCGTTCGTTATGGGGTTTCAGTTATGTGGGGCACAGGGAGGCACATGGTTGGAATGGGTTTTCAGTTATGTGGGGCACAGAGGAAGCACATGGTGTTGGCAATGGGGATTTAGGAGTGCTATTTTGAGGCTCAAACATTTGAAACCCCATACCCAACTGTATGGTTTTCCCGTGCCCACCACACAAATCCCAAAGCTATAGCATGTTCTTCCCTGAGCCACACGCATGAACCCCAATTGAACACTATACTGTCCTGTGCTCCACAACTCTGAACCCCCATGCCAACACCGTGTTTCCCCGTGCACCACACACCTTAACCCCCATAGCCAACACCATTTGCCTCCCTGTGCACCACACACCTTAAACCCCATAGCCAACACATGTGCTTCTCTGAGCCCCACACACCTGAAAACCCGTAGCCAACACCATATGCTCCCTGTGCCCCATGTGCTTTCCCGTGCCCTACATACCCTAACCCTCATAGCAACACCATGTGCTAACCTTTGCCCCACACTACTAACCCCCATAGCCAATACCATATGCTTCCCTGTGCCAACACACCTTAACCCCTATAGCCAACACCACTCTGCCCCACACACACTGAAACCCCATAGCGAACACCATGTGCTTTTCTGTGCCCCACATACCCGAAACCCCATTACAAACTCCATGCCCTAACATGTGCCCCACAATACTAAACCTCCCTAGCCAAGACCATGCGCTTCCCTGAACCCCTTTGCCAACACCATTTGCTTCCTTGAACCCCACAGACCTGAACCCCCATAACAATACCATTTTCTTCCCTGAACCCCACATACCTGAACCCCCATAGCCAACACCATGTGCTTACTTGTGCACCACACACCTTAACCCCCATAGCCAACACCATGTGCTTCCCTGTGCACCACACCTTAACCCCCATAGCCAACACCATGTGCTTTCCTGTGCCCAGAACCCCCGAATCCCCATAACCAACACCATGTGCTTACCTGTGCCCCACACACCTGAACCCCCATAGCCAACACAATGTTCTTTCCCGTGTCCCACGTACCTGAAACCCCTTTACAAACACCATGCGCTAACCTTTGCCCCACACTACTAAACCCCCATAGCCAATACCATATTTTTCCTTGTGCACAACACACCCTCACCCCCATAGCCAACACCATGTGCTTACTTGTGCACCACACACCTTAAACCCCATAGCCAACACCATGTGCTTACTTGTGCACCACACACCTTAAACCCCATAGCCAACACCATGTGCTTCCCTGTGCCCCACACACCCGAACCCCCCATAACCAACACCATGTGCTTTCCAGTGCCCACATACCTGAAACCCCATTACAAATACCATGCACTGACCTTTGCCCCACACTACTAAACCCCCATAGACAACACCCATTTGCTTCCCTGAACCCCACATACCTGAACCCCCATAACCAACACCATATGCTTCCCTGTGCACCACACATAGCCAACACCCTGTGCCCCACACACCCGAGCCCCCATAACCAACAACATGTGCTTACACGTGCCCCACACACCCGAGCCCCCATAACCAACACCATGTGCTTACCCGTGCACCACACACCTTAACCCCCATAGCCAACACCATGTGCCCCACACACCCGAGCCCCCATAACCAACACCATGTGCTTACCCGTGCACCACACCCCTTAACCCCCATAGCCAACACCATGTGCCCCACACACCCGAGCCCCCATAACCAACACCATGTGCTTACCCGTGCCCCACACACCCGAGCCCCCATAGCCAACACCATGTGCTTTTCCGTGCCCCACATACCTGAAACCCCATTACAAACTTCATACCCTAACCCATGGCCCACACTACTAAACCTCCATAGCCAAGACTGTGCGCTTCACCATGCCCCATGTACCTATATCCCTGTAGCCAAGACCGTGCTCTTCCTTACGCCTCTGAAACCCCCGTAGCCAAGACCGTGCGCTTCCCTGCCTCCACACCGCCAAACCCCTTTGCTAACATATGTACTTCCCTGATCCCCACACACATGAACCTTCATAACCAACACCATATGCTTCCCTATGCCCCACACACTTTAACCCCCGTAGCCAAGACCTTGCGCTTCCCTACACCCGTAGCCAAAACTTTGTGTTTCCCTGCCCCCATAGCCAAGACCATGCACTTCCCTGACCCCCACATCCCTGAACCCCGCAGCCGAGACCGTGCGCTTCCCTGCCCCCTGCAGCCGAGGTGTGTGCTTTCCTGCCCCCCACGCCCCGCAGCCGAGGTGTGTGCTTTCCTGCTCCCCACACCCCGTAGCCAAGACGTACGCTTTCCTTACCCACATGCCCTGTAACAGAGACAGTTTGCTTTCCTGTGCACCAAATAAGAACCCCCATAGCCAACACCATGTGTTTCTCTGTGCACTACACACCTGAACACCCATAGCCAACACTATGTGCTTTTTCCGTGCCCCACATACCTTAACCCCATAGCCAACACCATGTGCTTCCCTGTGCCCCACACCTGAACCCCCATAGCCAACGCCATGTGCTTCCCTGTGCCCCACACCTTAATCCCCATAACCAACACAATGTGCTTTCCCGTGCCCCACATACCTGAAACCCCATTACAAACAACATGCATTAACCTGTGCCCCACACTACTAAACCCCCATAACCAACACCATATGCTTCCCTGTGCCCCACACACCTGAAACCCCATAGCCAACACCATGTGCTTTCCCATGCCAAATATACCTTAACCCTTATAGCCAACACCATGTGCTTCCCTGTGCCCCACACCTGAACCCCTATAGCCAACACAATGTATATTTCTGTGCACCACATACCTTAACCCCTATAGCCATTACCATGCGCTTTCTTGCCCCCCCCCCCGTAGCCGAAACTGCTCACTTTCCTGTACCCCTGAATCCCTGGGCTTAAATGACCTTGTCATTCTGTCACTGTCCATTTTACTGAATGTACTGAAGGTCATTTCCACTTTCCTGTAATTGAATGAAACCTCCGTCTCTCTCCCGAGAATCCACACCTATTCACCTGCACACACCTGTGCTGTCAAATCTCACAAGGTTACCAGGTCACTGAAAACCAGGGGACACCGACCACAAAGGAGAAAGACACATTTCTAATTGTCTTCCAGGGAATATGAGGGTCACAGCAATGAACTGAATAGGAGGGTTTGTGTGTCGATGATGATGGAATGAGCATCATTGTTGCTGCTCTTTATCTTTCTTTATCTGTGTGCGCACCTATCTCTGTACAGGAAAGCACAAAGATGGTTTCCTATTAAAGGAATAGTTGATTGAAAAAGTGAACCATTCCTTTAATGCATTGGTTGAATTACGGGAGGTCAAGGACCTATACCTTACCTTCCATTCTTCAACCAACTGTGCAGGACCCTGGAACGAAGGTGAGTAATAGGTCCTTTACCTCCCGGGCTTAAAGCATTAAAGGAATAGCTCACTTTTACAGTCCACTGTTCCTTTAAGGGAATGTACGGTAAGTGGTGACATGGCCATAAATGCCTCATTCAGAGATTAAATAGAGCATGGCAGCTCAGTGATTAGTCCTGAGTTCGATTCCACCCTTGGACACATCTGCAAGGAGTTTGTATGTTCTCCCCGTGCTTGCGTGGGTTTCCTCCGGGCACTGCGGTTTCCCCCACAATCATAAAAACATACTGATAGGTTGTATGTGTCAAATATATGTGCTTAGATTGTAAGCTCTTCGGGGCAGGGCCTGATGTGAATGTATACATGTAATTTTAAAGCGCTATGGAAGATGTTGGCACTAAATAAATCCACAATAATAATAGAACTGATCACCCTATCAGTTTCTCATTTAGTGTGATAAAATGTAATGTATGTCAGCCCTCCAATTCACTAGCCAGTGTTAAACCAGTTAGCCAGCTCTCCAGTTTACCATTATTAACCAGTGTGTCGGCCCTTCAGTTCACTAACCAATGTTATAGTCAGCCCTCCAGTTCACCATGCAGTATTAGTCAGTCCTTCAGTTCACTAACCAGTGTTATTGTCGGCCCTCCAGTTTACCAACTATTTAAATTCAGCCTTTGTGGATCACAAGCCAGTGTTAAATCAGCCCTCCGGTTAACCAGCCACTATTAGTCAGCCCTCCAGTATTTCTTTCAATGGTGATTATTATTTGGGAAGCAAAGAAAAAACATTCTGATGTAGACATGTGTAGGTCAGTGACAAAGTCACATTTTAAAGCGATAAATACTGGAACTGGCCCTTCAAAAGAAGGAGTTTCTTTTTTTAAACAAGTTTATAGATTTAATAAATCAATAAAATATCCACCATATATATCATCTTTTATTAACCTGCTTCCTTTCCCCATTTTTCTAAATTTACCCATCTCTTTCCGTGATAGCCGCAGTACACCCAGTCCTCCATCTCTCTCTGTACCCCATGTAATAGCACCAACCCCTCTCCCTGTCACCCCATGGGGTGACTGGGTGTTATTACAAGTGGAATAGGGAGGGAATGGAGTGACTGTGTTATTACAAGGGGTATAGGGAGAGGAAGGGTGACATCACAGGGAGGTGTTATTACAGGGGATAATAACACCCAGTCACCCATCCCTCCCTGTGCCCCCTGTAATAAGTCACCCATCCCTCCCTGTGCCCCCTGTAATAACAGTCACCCATCCCTCCCTGTGCCCCCTGTAATAAGTCACCCATTGCCACCATAGTTGCCAAACAGTCCCGGATTACCGCGGACTAGTCCCGGATTTAAGAATGAGCCCCCGAGCTTCTTAGTCCCTGTTAAATGTCCGATCTGGAGCAAGCCGTGGGATGTGGTTTTAGAATTTAAAGCCTTCCCCTGCACGTTTGTTATCTATTATGATCCCTCTCCTCCTGGACAGGTGAGAGATCGATTCGAGTCAGGACTCACGTTCGGTGTGCACGTTAGGGAATGAGGGGAGAGGGGAAAAGTGCAGTCCTGTTGATCTTCTGCCTGAACACAATGTGAGGTTGGTGATCTATCTCTGGCCTGTGTACTAGCCTACTAGCATCTAGTATCCTAATCTCTGAGTCTATCTGATCTATTGACTTACTATCTGCAGTCATCATCTATCAAAACTCTGTATCTATCATCTAGATTAACTATGCTATCTATTATCTTATCTAACTCTGCTATTATCTATCTAAACTGATCTATCTCTATCTATCTATGCTATCTATCATCTATCTAAACTCTGCTATTATTATCTATCTTCAAAGGGGCCATACATTGATGCAATTGAAAATATGGTATATGACTACCGACCAGATTTTTAAATTGGAAACAATCTCGTACAATACGGACAGAAACAAAAACACATCCAAATGTTGCTTCCATTGCTGTGTGCACATATTGGCATAAAGGCATATATATGTGTAAGATGTAAATGTTGCAGAATACGAAGGGCACTAGAAAGACAAACAATCACCATTATTGGGCAGATTAATTTTGCTGATATGGTAATATGGGGAGAAGGCGGAATGTACAAGCACATTTGGGGGTGGAGGTCTCGGACTGGTAATTGAAGAATGGGAGTTAATTTGTGTTTGCTGATTTTCTTTCATATGTTTATTTGCTGAACGAATGTCGACGTGGGTTCGTCATCAATTAATGCGCCTGTTGTTGTCATGATGTAACTTATTCCCACATCGTCATCATGAACCATAATAATCACCTCGATGGTCTCACACCTTCTCAGAACTGCTCCTGGTATCACATCACACCTTGTCATATGACACATATACACTCTATGGTCTCAACACCGTTCGACCTGTGGGAGCTCTGCTTTTCCATGGAAGTTGTAATTGACACTCATAGATTAAGTTGGACGGACATTGTTGGACAATTCATCCTATCACACATAAAACTTTTATTGTAGAAGATCACAATTTTTCCTGTCTGAAGACCACTTAAGATCAATCATATCTCCAACTTTAATTGGCACCAGACTTTATCTATACCATTAGACCCGATACAAGTTGATGTACAATCGTGGTGGGTTTGTACGACGATTGTACAACAAAATGCATAGGTATGGCTTACGAATATTCATCGAACTACTATCTCTTTAATGCTCTCTTCTTACGATCTAACTCTGCATTTCATTTCTCTCTGCTACTCTCGCTAATTGTATCTACATAATTGCTATCTATCTCTAACTTTATTATCTCTATCTTTACGGAATCTATCTATCTACTACTCGTTGCTAGCTATTACTCGCTATTCTAACTCTGCGTTCTATTAATTACTTCGTTGCACGACGCTCGCATCTATCTAATCTCTGCTATAGCGATCTAACTCTCAGGATGACTAAACTCTGTATCTATCTATCGTACGCCCTGCTATCTATCTATCTATCTATCTATACTATCTATTATTATCTAGCTATACTATCTACTCTCTAGTATATATCTATCTAGTCTCACTGATCTATACTATGTATTATCTTATCTTATTACTATCTGTCTAGTCTATTGTCGTCAACTATGCTATCATTATTATGATCTAATTGCATGAATCAGTCATCTACTTGCTATCTTATACTGCTATCATTATATGTATCTATCTATCTAGCTACTGCTAATCTTCGGTCACGTTATCTATCTATCTATCAATCTGCTATCTATCTATAGGTAGTCTATTATCTACCAACTACTGCTGACTATCTTCTATCTGACTTATCTATCGTATCTATCTAACTCTGGTCATTCATTAATCTGACTATCTCTGGCTATCTGTATCTATCTCTTATCTATCATCTATTATCTACCGCTATCTATTCCTATTTCTATTCTATCTTAAGTCTGCTATGCTATCTATCTATCATATCTTCTATGATATCCATCTATCTAAATCTGCTGATGTCATTATCTGTACATCTAGCATATCTACATCTCGCTCATCTATCTAACTATTATCTATCTATTATGATAACCTCACTATTCTATCTATCTATGATGCGAATCTATCTTGCTGATAATTCGTATCGTCTACTATCTATCTATAACTCTGTACTTCTATCTCTATCTATCTTATTGCATCATCTGTTACTATCTCGTATCTAACCTGATTCTAATCCTATCTATCTATCACTCTGCATCTTTTTCATCTATCTGTTTCTCTGCTCTGTGTTCCTTAGTGTCTTCTATCTAATCATCTGTCTTTCTAGCGCTCTTGTCTGTCCCTCTGCGATCTTTCTCCCTAGTGTCTCTCTTATCTCTGTTGTCTATTCTTACTATTGTTTGTGCGTCTGTCTATATGTCTTTCGTCTATCTTTCCATTAAAAAGGTGGCGTGAACTGGAAGAGGGAGGGGGCTCAAGCTAAAGATGTTTGGTGGCCACCACAACAATTTTAAAAATGTGTCCTGAAATTTTTTTCGAGAAGTGGCCACCTATGCCCATCCCTCCCTGTGCCCCCTGTAATAACAGTCACCCATCCCTTCCCTGTGCCCCATGTAATAAGTCACCCATCCCTCCCTGTGCCCCCTGTAATAACAGTCACCCATCCCCTCCCTGTAATAAGTAACATATCCCTCCCTGTGCCCCATGTAATAAGTCACCCATCCCTCCCTGTGCCCCCTGTAATAAGTCACCCATCCTTTCCGTTTCCTATTTATTATCCCTGACCAGACTTCCGGTTCTCGGTGACGGTTCGTGACGTCATTTCCGCTCCAGCCCTGGTCGCTGTTAAGGAGACCCCGTAGCATCCCGGCAGCCTCTTTCCCATCCGGCAGCCTAAGATGGCGGAGGTCCAGGTGAGGTGTCTCGCTGTTGCGGGTTTTATTAGCGGTGAGGGCAGTTTGAAGATGTCGGTGTTCGATGGAAAGATTCTGGGCTGGTCGGGGGAATGGTTAGGGGGGTTGCGGGGTCAGGTG
The DNA here is from genome assembly GCA_019447015.1 of Hymenochirus boettgeri. Taxonomy (NCBI): domain Eukaryota; kingdom Metazoa; phylum Chordata; class Amphibia; order Anura; family Pipidae; genus Hymenochirus; species Hymenochirus boettgeri. The sequence goes on from CM033477.1 coordinate 155,382,380, forward strand.
GGGCGGCGAGTGGGATCTATTGCCCGTCCTGTACCCAGCATGGGACAACATGTGACTTACTGGAGAATAAAGAACTACACTTCCCATGATCATCTGCGCGTCGTTATTCGTCTCAACACTATTCGGCTGTGTTGGGCTGGTGACCTGGATTGAACGCCCAGACTTACCCACGTGAATAGTTCTCCATCCCCACACACACAGTGCGATAGTGATCGGCCGATCTCTGTCCCCCGACACACAATCTCACTATTGGCAACCGAATCCTATTGGCCACATGGACTTGTGTGTCCAGACATTGACCATCCGCACAACTGTCAGGACAGTCCCAGGACTTGGATATTGAAATCTACCTGAACTTCCCCTTTACCTGATCTTGTACATAATGACAGGTCGGTCTATGGGGTGAAATAGGAAATTTAACTGATTCCTACAGAACCTCCCATTGTTAGTGATTGGATGGAGATTGGGTTTTTATTATGTTTTATACTTTAATTTCCAGAACAAGAAGCTCATGTCCGAGGTTCGGAAGATCAGTATCCCGGGATTCTACAAGAACTCGTCTTCTGGATTCAAAAATGCGAGACAGGTATGATCATTCGATACAATGAAATGTCAACATGGATCATCCCCTGTATGGCTGGTTACAGTATTCCTGGCCATGGAGCTACCCATCCATCTGTAGACTAATGGGAATTAAGTGGCCTTGAATTGTGGTTGATTGGGTTGGGAATTTTTAATGAGTTCTCTGGTGGCTTACAAACAACTATAATGGGCATGTCCACTTCTAGAATCACATGTAGTAATTACTACCCCTCTAACGCTGATCAGTATGTCCACTCCCAGAATAAAATGTAATCATTACTACCCCTCTAACGCTGATCAGTATGTCCACCCCCAGAATAAAATGTAATCATTACTACCCCTCTAACTCTGATCAGTATGTCCACTCCTAGAATAAAATGTAATAATTACTACCCCTCTAAACTCTGATCAGTATGTCCACCCCCAGAATAAAATGTAATAATTACTACCCTTCTAACTCTGATCAGTATGTCCACCCCCAGAATAAAATGTAATAATTACTACCCCACCCCCGTAGCCGAAACTGCTCACTTCCTGTACCCCTGAATCCCTGGGTAATGACCTTTGTCATTCTGTCACTGTCCATTTTACTGTAATTTGTACTGAAGGTCATTTCCACTTTCCTGTAATTGATGAAACCTCGTCTCTCTCCAGAATCCACCAACCTATTCACCTGCACACACCTGTGCTGTCAAATCTCACAAGGTTACAGAGTCACTGAAAACCAGGGGACACCACGACCATCAAAGAGAGAAAGACACATTTCTAATTGTCTTCCAGGGAATATGAGGGTCACGCAATGAACTGAATAGGGGTTTGTGTGCGATGATGATGGAATGAGCATCATTGTGCTGCTCTTATCTTTCTTTATCTGTGTGCGACCTATCTTGTACAGGAAAGCACAAAAGATGGTTTCCTATTAAAGAATAGTTGATTGAAAAAGTGAACCATTCCTTTAATGCATGGTTGAATTACGGGAGGTCAAGGACCTATACCTTACCTTCCTTCTTCAACCAACTGTGCAGGACCCTGGACGAAGGTGAGTAATAGGTCCTTTAACCTCCGGGCTTAAAGCATTAAAGGAATAGCTCACTTTACAGTCCACTGTTCCTTTAAGGGAATGTACGGTAGTGGTGACATGGCCATAAATGCCTCATTCAGAGATTAAATAGAGCATGGCAGCTCAGTGATTAGTCCTGAGTTCGATTCCACCCTTGGACACATCTGCAAGGAGTTTGTATGTTCTCCCCGTGCTTGCGTGGGTTTCCTCCGGGCACTGCGGTTTCCCCACAATCATAAAACATACTGATAGGTTGTATGTGTCAAATATATGTGCTTAGATTGTAAGCTCTTCGGGGCAGGGCCTGATGTGAATGTATACATGTAATTTTAAGCGCTATGGAAGATGTTGGCACTAAATAAATCACAATAATATAGAACTGATCACCCTATCAGTTTCTCATTGTGTGAAAAATGTAATGTATGTCAGCCTCCAATTCACTAGCCAGTGTTAAACAGTTAGCCAGCTCTCCAGTTTACCATTATTAAACCAGTGTGTGGCCCTTCAGTTCACAACCAATGTTATAGTCAGCCCTCCAGTTCACCATGCAGTATTAGTCAGTCCTTCAGTTCACTAACCAGTGTTATTGTCGGCCCTCAGTTTACCAACTATTTTAAATTAGCCTTTGTGGATCACAAGCCAGTGTTAAATCAGCCCTCCGGTTAACCAGCCACTATTAGTCAGCCCTCCAGTATTCTTTCAATGGTGATTATTATTTGGGAAGCAAAGAAAAAAACATTCTGATGTAGACATGTGTAGGTCAGTGACAAAGTCACATTTTTAAAGCGATAAATACTGGAACTGGCCCTTCAAAAGAAGGAGTTTCTTTTTTTAAAACAAGTTTATAGATTTAATAAATCAATAAATATCCACATATATACATCTTTATTAACCTGCTTCCTTTCCCCATTTTCTAATTTACACATCTCTTTCCGTGATAGCCGCAGTACACCCAGTCCTCCATCTCTCTGTACCCCATGTAATAGCACCAACCCCTCTCCCTGTCACCCCGGGGTGACTGGGTGTTATTACAAGTGGAATAGGGAGGGAATGGAGTGACGTGTGTTATTACAAGGGGTATAGGGAGAGGAAGGGTGACATCACAGGGAGGTGTTATTACAGGGGATAATAACACCCAGTCACCCATCCCTCCCTGTGCCCCCTGTATAACAGTCACCCAGTCCCCATCCCTGTGCCCCCTGTAATAAGTCACACCATCCTCCCTGTGCCCCATGTAATAACAGGTCACCCATCCCTCCCTGTGCCCCACTGTAATAACAGTCACCCACCCTCCCTCCCCATAGTATGTCCCCCCCCCCTGTATATAACAGTCACCCATCCCTTCCCTGTGCCCTATGTAATAAGTCACCCTCCCCATATTTGCCAAACAGTCCCGGATTACCGCGGACTAGTCCCGGATTAAGAATGAGCCCCGATTGGTTCTTGTCCCGGTTAAATGTCCCGATCTGGAGCAAGCCGTGGGCATGTGGTTTTAGAAGTTTAAAGCCTTCCCCTGCACGTGTTGATTATTTAGATCCTCTCCTCTGACAGGTGAGAGATCGACTTACAGGTCAGCTTCACGTTTCGTGTGTGCACGTTAGGGAAGAGGGGGAGGGGGAAAAGTGCAGTCCTGTTAGCTTCTGCCATGAACACAATTGAGGTTTGTGATCTATCTCTGCCTGTACAGCTTATGCTTTGCCATCTGTTTCCTAATTCTGAGTCTATCGATCTATATTGCATCTATAACTCGCTAGTCATCATCTTCAAACTCTGTATTATCCATCTAATTAACTATGCTATCTATTATCTATCTAACTCTGCTATCTATCTATCTAAACTCATCTATTTCTATCTATCATGCTATCTATCTATACTATCTAAACCTGCTATCTATTATCATCTAAAGGGGCCAGTACATTGATGCAAATTGAAAATGGTACTATTGAACTACCGACCAGATTTTAAATTGGGAAACAATCTCGTACAATACGGACCATGAAACAAACAACATCCAAATTGTTGTTCCATTTGCTGGTGCACTATGGCATTAATAGGCATATATATGTGTAAGATGTAAATTGTTGCAGAATAGAAGGCATAGAAAGCAAACCAATTCACATTATTGCGGCAGATTAATGTGTTGCTGATATGGTAATATGGGGAAATGGCGGAATGTACAAGCACATTTGGGGGTGGACGGTCTCGGATGGTAATTGAAGAATGGAGATAATTGTGTTTGCTGATTTTTCTTTCATATGTTTATTTCGCTAACGAATGTCGACGTGGTCGTCATCAATTAATGGCCTGTTGTTGTCTGTGTACACTTATCCACATGTCATCATGGAACCAATAACACTCATGGTCTCACACCTCCAGGACTGCTCGTGTATCACATCAACACTGTCATATGACACATACACTTAGTGGTCTCAAACCTTCAGACCTGTGGAGCTCTGCTTTTTCCAGGAATTGTTAATTGACGGACTTTCATAGATTAAGTTGGAAGACATTGTGTGGACAATCATCCTATACACATAAAACTATTTATTGTAGAGAGATCACAAAAATTTTTCGCTTCTGACAGATCACATTAGATTCAATCAGATCTCCAACTTTATTGGCACCAGATTTATCTATACCATAACCGAACAATGATGTACATCGTGGTGGTGTTTGTGACGACGATTGTACAACAAAATTGCATAGTGGTATGGGCATTCTTGCCTCTATTCATACACCTATTATTATGCCTATCTTAGACTAACTCTGATAATTTACTTGCCTAGTTAAATTGATCTATTAATTCTGCTATCTACTTCTACTGTATTACTCTTATATCTATACGGAATCTATCTATCTATACTCGATGCTACTAATGCTATCTAACTCAGCGTATCTATTATATGTGACTCGTTCGAGCGTAGACATCTATCTAATCTCTGTATTCGCATCTAAACTGCGGCTCAGATCCTAAACTCTGTATCTATCTATCTACGCCTGCTATCTATTATCTATCTATCTTATGCTATCTATACTTATCTGCTATTATCTACTGCTAGTAGTACTTATCTATCATAGTCTCACTATCTATACTATCTATATATCTTATCTTAATTCTATCTGATCTATCTACTTGTGATAACTCTCTATCGATTATAGTGATCTAACTTGCATATCAGTCATCTACTCTGCTATCTATATACTGATCTCTATATTGATCTATCTTCTAGCTATCTACATCTTTCGGTTCGTTTATCTATCTATCTACTGCCAAGCTGCTATCTATCTATAGGTATCTATCTATCTATCAACTACTGCTACTATCTTCTATCTGATTATATATCATCTATCTAACTCTGCGATCATCTATTATCTGCATCTACTATCATGGCCTATCGATCTATTCTGCTTATCTATCTATCTATTATCTACCCTACTATTCTATTTCTATTCTATCTTAAGTCTGCTATCGTATCTATCTATCATATATATCTAATATATCCTATCTATCTAGACTCTGCTGATTCTATTATACGTGTTATCTAGCTAATATCAATCATCTATCTCGCTATCTATCTACTATATCTATCTATGTATAAACTGCTATGGCTATTCTGTATCTATTATCATGCAACTCATCTGCTGAAATTCTGCATCGTCTATGTCTATCATATAACTCTGCACTCTATCTCTATCTATCTATCAAGCACATCTATGTTTCTATTCTTTATCTAACTCGACTATCTATCTATCTATTAACTCTCGCCATTTATTCTATCTACTCGTTCTTAGCTCTGATGTTACTATAGTGTCATTCTATCTAAAGTATCTGTCTTTCTAGGCGCTCTTGTCTGCCACTTGGTATCTTTCTCCCTATGTGTCTCTCTCTATCTCTGTTGTCTATGTCTTACTAGTTTTTGTGCGGTCATGTCTATATGTCTTTCTGTCTATATTTCCATAAAAGGTGAGGCGTGAACTGAAAGTGGAGAGGGGCTCAGAAAGATGGTTTGGTGGCACACGAACAATTTTAAAAATGTGTCCTAGAAATTTTTTTCGAGAAGTGGCCACTATGCCCATTCCCTCCTGTGCCCCCTGTAATAACAGTCACCCAGTCCCTTCACCGTGTGCCCCATGTAAAAGTCACCCATCCCCTCCCTGTGCCCCCGTGTAATAACAGTCAGCCCATCCCCTTCCCTTAATAAGTAACATATCCCTTCCGATGTTCTGGCCCCATGTAATAAAGTCCCCATCCTCCCTGCTGCCCCCTGTCATAACAGTCACCCATCCCCTCCACTGTAATAAGTAAAATATCCTCCTCGTGCCCCATGGAATAAGTCACCATCCTCCCGGTGCCCCCTTTGGAATAAGTCACCCATCCTTTCCGTTTCCTATTATTATCCCTGACCAGACTTCCGGTTCTCGGGACGGTTCGTGACGTCATTTCCGCTCCAGCCCTGGTCGCTGTTAAGGAGACCCGTAGGATCCCGGCAGCCTCTTCACCATCCGGCAGCCTAAGATGGCGGAAGTCCAGGTGAGGTCTCGCTGTTGCGGGTTTTATTAGCGGTGAGGGCAGTTTGAAGATGTCGGTGTTCGATTGGAAAGATTTGGGCTGGGTCGGGGGAATGGTTAGGGGGGTTGCGGGGTCAGGTGGGGCGGCGAGAGTGGGATTTATGCCCGTCCTGTACCCAGCTGGGACACATGTGACTACTGGAGAATAAAGAACTACACTTCCATGATCATCATGCGCGTCGTTATTCGTCTCAACACATTCGGCTGTGTTGGGCTTGGTGACCTGGATTGAACGCCCAGACTTTACCCACGTGAATAGTTCTCCATCCCCACACACACAGTGCGATAGTGATCGGCCGATCTCTGTCCCACGAACACAAATCTCATATGTGGCAACCGAATCCTATTGGCAACATGGACTTGTGTGTGTCCAGAAATTGACATCCGCCACAAACTGTCAGGACAGTCCCAGGACTGGATATTGAAAAAATCTACCTGAACTTCCCTTTACCTGATCTTGTACATAATGACAGGTCTGTCTATGGGTGTGAAATAGGAAATTGAACTGATTCCTACAGAACCTCCCATTGTTAGTGATGTGGATGGGATTGGGTTTTTATTATGTTTATACTTGATTAATTTCCAGAACAAGAAGCTCAGTCCGAGGTCGGAAGATCAGTATCCCGGGATTCACAAGAACTCGTTCTTCTGGATTCAAAAATGCGAGACAGGTATGATCATTCGATACAAGAAATGTCAACATGGATCATCCCCTGTATGGTGGTTACAGTAAGTCCTGGGCCATGGAGCTACCCATCCATTGTAGAATGGGAATTAAGTGCCTTGAATTGTGGTTGATTGGGTTGGGACATTTTAATGAGTTCTCTGGTGGCTTACAAACAACTATAATGGGCATGTCCATTCAGAATCAATGTAGTAATTACTACCCCTCTAACGCTGATCAGTATGTCCATCCCATAATAAAAATGTATCATTTACTACCCCGTAACCTGATCAGTATTCCACCCAGAATAAAATGTAATCATACTACCCCTCAACTCTGATAGTATGTCCCCAAATAAAATGGAATAATTACACCCTCGAACTTGATCAGTATGCCACCCCAGAATAAAATGTAATAATTACTACCCTCTAATCTGATCAGTATGTCCAACCCCAGAATAAAAATGTAATAATTACTACCCCTCTAACTTGATCAGTATGTTCCACCCCCAGAATAAAAATGAATATTACTACCCTCTAACTCTGATTCAGTATGTCCACCCCCAGAATAAAATGTAATAATTACTACCCACCTCTAACTCTGATCAGTATGTCCACCCCCTAGAATAAAATGTAATAATTACTACCCCTCAACTTGATCAGTAGGTTAACCCCAGAATAAAATGTAATAATTACTACCCCTCTAAACTCTGATCAGGATGTCCACCCCCAGAATAAAATGTAATATACTTCTACCCCTAAACTCCCGTGACGCCACACTCCTATCACACTATTACCATTTAGACACTACAGACTGTATAATCTGGTATTGTCTCATTAACTGTACAGCGCATGCCGTACCCATACAGTGGCGCAGCTCTTCAACTAAACAAATCTGTCTTACCCAAAACTTACCACTCGTACCACCCGGCTCCCTCAGTTCGTCACCTTGTATTGTTATTAAGCGAATAGCACTGGTACTGTGACCTTCCTCCAGTCCTAAGTGGCGCGATATAACTAAACATATACATACATACTGTATATCTGTATTGTTATAATGTACAGCTCTGCGTCACCCAACGTGGGGCCTATATAAATAAACATATTCATCATAACTGTATAATCTGTATTGTTTATAATGTACGCGCTGCGTACCCAAGTGGCGCTAATATTTAATCTATACATATAAATACTTACTGTAAATCTGTATTGTTATAATGTACAGCGCCTGTGTCCCACAGTGGCGCTATATAAATAAACATTACATACATACTGTATAATCTGTATTGTTAATATGTCACAGCGCTGTGTGCCCCAAGTGGCAGCATATAAATAAACATTAATATACTGTATAATCTGTATTGTTTAATGTACAGTGCTGGTACCCCAAGTGGCGCTATATAATAAACATATACATACATACTGTATAATCTGTATTGTATAATGTACAGCGTGTCGTTCCCAAGTGGCGTATATAAATAAACATATACATACATACTGGATAATCTGTTGTTATAATGTACAGCGCTGTGTACCCCAATGGCTGCTAATAAATAAAACATCTATGTACATATGTTAATCTGTATTTTATAAGTACAGCGCTGTGTACCCCAGTGCGCTACTATAATAAAACATATACATACATCTGTATAATCTGTACTGTATAATGTACAGCCAGATGCTTTCCAAGTGGGGCCTATATAAATAAATATACATACATATGTATAATCTGTATTGTTATAATGTACAGCGCTGGTACCCAACGCGCGCTATATAAATATACATATAATACATACTGTATAATCTGGATTGTCTAAAGTACGCGCTGGTCCCCAAGTGGCGCTTATATAATAAACACTTATACATACAATACTGTATAATCTTTGTATTGTTATAAGTACACGCGCTGTGTCCCCAGTGGCGCTATATAAATAAAATATACATACTGTATAATCTGTATTGTTATAAGGTACAGGCTGTGTCCCAAGTGGCGCTATATAATAAACATATCATACATACGGTATAATCTGTATTTGTTATATGTACAGCACGTGTGTCCCAAGTGGCGCTATATAAATAAACATATACATACATACTGTATATCATTGTTATAATGTACAGCGCGTGTGTACCAAGTGGGCTATAAATAAACATATACATACATACTGTGTAATCTGTATTTTATAATGTACAGCGCTCGTGACCAAGTGGCGCTATATAAATAAACATATACATACATACTGTAAATCTGTATTGTTATAATAGTACAGCGCTGCGTACCCAGGTGGCCTATATAAATAAAAATATACATACATACTGTATAATCTGTATGTTTAATGTACAGAGCTGTGTACCCAAGTGGGCTATATAAATAAACATTATACACATACTGTATAATCTGTATTGTTATAATGTACAGCGCTGTGGTACCAAGTGGCCCTATATAAATAAACATATATATACATACTGTTAAATCTATTGTTATAATGACAGCGCTGTGTCCCCAAGTGGCGCTAATAAATAAACAATAACATAAGTATAATCTGTATTGTTATAATGTACAGCGCTGTGTCCCCAAGTGGCGCTATATAAAAATAAACTATTACACACTGTATATCTGTATTGTCTAATGTACAGCGCCGGTGTCCCAAGTGCGCTATATAAATAAACATATACATACTGTATAATCTGTATTGTATAATGTCCAGCGCTGTGTCCCAAGTGGCGCTATAAAATAAACATATTACATACTGTATAATCTGTATTGTTTTAATGTACAGGCGATGTGTACCCAAGTGGCGCTAATAAACATATACAACATACTGTATAATCTGTATGTTATAATGTACAGCGCTGTGTCCCCAAGTGGCGCTATATAAATAAACATATAAACATACTGTTATAAATACTGTATTGTTATAATGTACAGCGCTGTGTACCAAGTGGCGCTATATAAATAAAAAATATACAGACATACTGTATAATCTGTATTGTTATAATGCAGCGCGTGTACCCAAGTGGCGCTATATAAATAAATATATACATAAATGACTGTATATCTGTATGTTATAATGTACAGCGCTGTGTACCAAGTGGGCTATATAAATAAACATATACATACATACGTATAATCTGTATTGTTATAATGTACAGCGCTGGGTACCCAAGTGGCGCTATATAAATAAACATACATAATACGTATAATCTGTATTGTTATAATGTACAGCGCTGGTCCCAAGTGGCGCTATATAAATAAAATATACATACATCTGATAATCTGTATTGTTATAATGTACAGCGCTGTACCCAAGTGGCGCTATTAAATAAACATATAAACATACTGTATAATCTGTATTGTTATAAGTACAGCGCTGGTACCCAAGTGGCCGCATATAAAATAAACATATACATACAATACGGTATAATCTGTTGTTATAATGTACAGGCTGTGTACCCAAGTGGCGCTTTATAAATAAACATATACATACATACTTAATCGTATTGTTATAATGTACAGCGCTGTGTACCAAGTGGCGCTATATAAATAAACATATACATACATACTGTATAATCTGTATTGTTATAATGTACAGCGCTGTGTCCATCGGCATATAAATAAACATATACATACATGACGTATAATTGTATTGTTATAAGTACAGCGCTGTGTACCCAAGTGGCGCTATATAAATAAACATCACATACATACTGTATAATCGGTATTGTTATAATGTACAGCGCGTGTCCCCAAGTGGCGCTATATAAATAAACAATACATACCTACGTATAATCTGTATTGTTATAATGTACAGCGCTGGTCCCCAAGTGGCGCTTATAAATAACATATACATACATACGTATATTGTATTGTTATAATGTACAGCGCTGTGTACCCAAGTGCGCTTATATAAATAAAACATATACATACATACTGTATAATCTGTATGTATAATGTACAGCGCTGTGTCCAAGTGGCGCATATAAATAAAATAACATACATACTGTAATAATCTGTATTTTTATATGTACAGGCTGTGTTACCCAAGTGGCGGCTAATAAAAATTACACATAATGATAATCTAGTTATTGTGTCCCTCCCCGCTTATAATGTACAGCGCTGTGTACCCAAGTGGCGCTATATAATAAACATATACATACATACTGTATAATCTGTATTGTTATAAATGTACAGCGCGTGTGTACCAAGTGGCGCTATATAAATAAAAATATACATACTACTGTATAATCTGTATTGTTATAATGTACAGTGCTGTGTACCCAAGTGGCGCTATATAAACATATTACATACATACTGTATAATCTGTATTGTTATAATGTACACGCTGCTGTACCAAGTGGCGCTATATAAATAAACATATACATAAATACTGTATAATCTGTATTGTTATAATGTACAGCGCTGTGTACCCAAGTGGCGCTTATAAATAAAATACATACATACTGTATAATGTATTGTTATAATGTACAGCCCTGTCCCCAAGTGGCGCTAATAAATAAACATATACATACATACTGTATAATCTGTATGTATAATGTACAGCGCTTGTACCCAAGTGGCGCTATATAAAAAACATATACAAACATTTTCTGTTAATCTGTAGTGTATAATGTACAGCGTGTGTACCCAGTGTCGCTATATATAAACATATACATACATACTGTAAATCTGTATTGTATAATGTACAGCGGTGTACCCAAGTGCGCTATATAAATAAACATAACATACATACTGTATAATCTGTATGTTATAATGTACAGCGCTGTGTCCCAAGGGGCGTATATAAATAAACATAACATACATACTGTATAATTGTATTGTTATAATGTAACAGCGCTGTGCTACCCAAGTGGCGCTAAATAAAATATCATAATCTACATACGTTAATTGTATTGTATAATGTACAGGCTTGTACCCAAGTGGCGCTATATATAAACACTATACATACATACTGGATAATCTGTATTGTATAATGTACAGCGCTGTGTCCCAGTGGCGCTATATAAATAAAACATATACATACATCTGTATAATCTGTATTGTTATAATGTACAGCGCTGTGTACCCAATGGCGCTTATAAATAAACATATGCATACATACTGTATAATCTGTATTGTTATAAGTACAGCGCGTGGTCCCAAGTGGCGCTATATAAATAAACATATACATACATACTGTATAATCTGTATGTTATATGTACAGCGCTGGTACCCAAGTGGCGCTATATAAATAACAATACAACATACTGGTAATCTGTATTGTTATAATGTACCAGCTGTGTACCCAAGTGTCGCTAATATATAAACATATACATACATACTGTATAATTGTATTGTTATAATGTACAGCGCTGGGATCCCAAGTGCGCTATATAAATAAAACATATCATACATACTGTATAATCTGTATGTTATAATGTACAGCGCTGTGTACCCAAGTGTCGCTATATAAATAAACATATACATACACTACATGTATAATCTGTATTGTATAATGTACAGCGCTGTGTCCCCAAGTGGCTATATAAATAAACATATACATACATACTGTATAATCTGGATGTTATAAGTACAGGCTGTGTACCAAGTGGCCTATATAATAAAAACATATACATACATACTGTATAATCTGTATTGTTATAATGTACAGGCTGTGTACCCAAGTGCGCATATAAATAAACATATACCACAACTGTATAATCTGTAGTGTTTAATGTACAGCGCTGTGTACCCAAGTGGCGCTATATAAATAAACATATACATACATACTGTATAATCTGTATTGTTAAATTACAGCGCTGGTCCCCAAGTGGCGATATAAAATAACATATACATACATACTGTATAATCTGTATTGTTATAAGTACAGCGCTGCGTCCAAGTGGCGCTATATAATAAACATTACATACTGTATAATCTTGTATTGTTATAATGTACAGCGCTGTGTCCCCAAGTGCGCCTATATAAATAAACATATACATACATACTGTATAATCGTGATTGTATAATGTACAGCGCTGTGTCCCCAAGTGGCGCTATAAAATAAACATATACATACATACTGTATAATCTGTATGTTATAATGTACAGCGCTGTGTCCCCAAGTGGCGTATAAATAAACATATACTACATACTGTATAATCTGTAGTGTTATATGTACAGCGCTGTGTCCCCAAGTGGCGCTATAATAAATAAACATATTACATACTACTGTATAATCGTGATTGTTATAATGTACAGCGCTGTGTACCCAAGTGGCGCTATATAAATAAAACATATCTACATATGTATAATCTGTATTGTTATAATGTACAGCGCTGGTACCCAGTGGGCTATATAATAAACATATACATACAATACTGTATAATCTGTATGTGTATAATGTACAGCGCTGGTACCCAGTGGCGCTATATAAATAAACATTAATACCTACTGTTAATCTGTATTGTTATAATGTACAGCGTGTGGTACCAAGTGGCGCTATATAAATAAACATATACATACATACTGTATAATCTGTATGTGATAAGTACAGCGCTGGTCCCAAGTGGCGCTATATAAACATATACATACATACTGTATAATCTGTATTGTTATAATGTACAGCGCTTGGTCCCCAAGTGGTGCTATATAAATAAACATATACATACATTACTGTATAATCTGTATTGTTATAATGTACAGCGCTGTGTGCCCCAAGTGGCGCTATATAAATAAACTATACATACGTACTGTATAATCTGTATTGTTATAATGTACAGCGCTGTGTCCCCAAGTGGCGCTTATATAAATAAACATATATACATACTGTATAATCTGTATGTTATAATGTACAGCGCTGTGTATCAAGTGGCGCTATAAAACATATACATACATACTGTATAACTGTATTGTTATAATGTACACGCGCTGCGTCCCCACAAGTGGCGCTATATAAAATAAAATAACATACATACGTATAATCTGTATTGTTAATGTACAGCGCTGTGTCCCCAAGTGGCTATATAAATAAACCTATACAATACATACTGTATAATCTGTTTGTTATATATGTACAGCGCTGTGTACCCAAGTGGCTATATAAATAAACATATACATACATACTGTATTAATCTGTATTGTTATAATGACAGCGCTGTGTTCCCAAGTGGCTATATAAATAAACTATACATACATACTTATAATCTGATTGTTATAATGTACAGCGATGTGTCCCAAGTGGCGCTATATAAAAAAAACATATACATACTACTGTATAATCTGTATTGTTATAATGTACAGCGCTGTGTCCCCAAGTGGCTCTATATAATAAACATATACATACATACGTATAATCTGTATTGTATAATTGACAGCGCTGTGTCCCCAAGTGGCGCTATATAAATAAACATATACATACATACTGTATAATATGTATTGTTATAATGTACAGCGCTGTTACCCAAGTGGCGCTATATAAATAAACATATACAACATACTGTATAATCTGTATTGTTATATGTACAGCGTGTGTACCCAAGTGGCGCTATATAAATCAAATATACAACTACTGTATAATCTGTATTGTTATAATGTACAGCGCTGTGTCCCCAAGTGGCGCTATATAAACATAAACATACATACTGTATAATCTGTAGTTATAATGACAGCGCTGTGTACAAGTGGCGCTATATAAATAAACAAATATACATACATACTGTAAATCTGTATTGTTATAATGTACAGCGCTGTGTACCCAAGTGGCGATATATAAATAAACATATACATACATACTGTATAATCTGTATTGTATAATGTACAGCGCTGTGTCCCAAGTGGCGCTATATAAATAAACATATACAACATGATAAATTGTATTGTTATAATGTACAGCGCTGTGCCCCAGTGCGCTATAAATAAACATATACATACATACTGTATAAATCTGTATTGTATAATGTACAGCGTGTGTACAAGTGGCGCTATATAAATAAACATTATACATACATACTGTATAATCTGTATTTTATAATGTACAGCGCTGTGTCCCCAAGTGGCGCTATATAAATAAACCTATACAAAATACTGATAATCTGTTGTTATAATGTACAGCTGTGTCCCAGTGGCGCTATATAATAAAACATATAAATACATACTGTATAATCTGTATTGTTATAATGTACAGCGCTGTGTCCCCTAGTGGCGCTATATAAATAAACATATACATACATACTGTATAATCTGTATTGTTATATGTACAGCGCTGTGTCACCAAGTGGCGCTATATAAAAACAATATACATACATACTGTATAATCTGTATTGTTATAATGTACAGCGCTGTGTCCCCAAGTGGCACTATATAAATAAACATATACATACATACTGTATAATCTGGATGTTATAATGTACAGCGCGTGTACCCTAGTGGCGCTATATAAATAAACATATACATACATACTGTTATAATCTGTATGTTATAATGTACAGCGCTGTGTCCCCAAGTGGCGCTATATAAAAAAAACATATACATACATACTGTATATCTGTATTGTTTAATGTACGAGTGTGTCCCCAAGTGGCGCTATATAAAAACATATACATACATACTGTATAATTGTATGTGTTATAATGTACGTGGCTGGTCCAAGTGGCGCTATATAAAATAAACATAACTACATAGGATTATAATCTGTATTGTTATATGTACAGTGCTGTTACCCAAGTGGCACATATAAATAAAACATACATACATACTATATCTGTATTGTTATAATGTACAGCCTGTGTCCCAAGTGGCGCTTATAAATAACATATACATACATACTGTATAATCTGTATTGTTATAATTACAGCGCTGTGTCCCCAAGTGGCGCTATATAAATAAACATATACATAAACTGTATAATCTGTATTGTTATAATGTACAGCGCTGTGTCCCCAAGTGGCGCTATAAAAAAAATATACATACAATACTGTATAATCTGTATGTTATATGTACAGCGCTGTGTCCCCAAGTGGCGCTATATAAATAAACATATACAAACATACTGTATAATCGTATTGTTATAATGTACAGCGTGTGTCCCCAAGTGGCGCATATATAAATAAACATATACATACATACTGTATAATCGTATTGTTATAATGTACAGCGCTGTGTCCCCAAGTGGCGCTATATAAATAAACATATACATACATACTGTATAATCTGTATGTTATAATGTACAGGCTGTGTACCCAATGGCACTATAAATAACATTACATACATACTGTATAATCTGTATTGTTATAATGTACAGCCTGTGTCCCAAGTGGCATATATAAATAACCTATACATACATACTGTAAATCTGTATTGGTATAATGTACAGCGCTGTGTCCCCAAGTGGCGCTATAAATAAACATATACATACATACTGTATAATCTGTATTGTTATAATGTACAGCGCTGTGTACCCAAGTGGCGCTATATAAATAAACATATACTACATACTGTATAATCTGTATTGTTATAATGTACAGCGCTGTGTCCCCAAGTGGCGTATATATAAATTCATCATATACATACTGTATAATCTGTATTGTTAATAATGTACAGCGCGGTGTCCCCAAGTGGCGCTATATAAATAAAACATATACATACATACTGTATAATCTGTATTGTTATAATGTACAGCGCTGTGTCCCCAAGTGGCGTATATAAAACATATTACATACATACTGTATAATCTGTATTGTTATAATGTACAGCGCTGTGTCCCCAAGTGGCGCTATATAAATAAACATATACATACAACTGTATAATCTGTATTGTTATAATGTACAGCGGCTGTGTACCCAAGTGGCGCTATATAAATAAACATATACATACAACTGTATAATCTGTATGTTATAATGTACAGCGCTGTGTCCCCAAGTGGCACTATAAAATAAAACATATACCATACTGTATAATCTTTGTTATAATGTACAGCGCTGTGTCCCCAAGTTGCGCTATATAAATAAAACATACATACATACTGTATAATCTGTATTGTTATAATGTACAGCGCTGTGTACCCAAGTGGCGATAAAATAAACATATAAATACATACTGTATAATCTGTGATTGTTATAATGTACAGCGCTGTGTCCCCAAGTGGCGCTATATAAATAAACATATACATACATACTGTATAATCTGTATTGTTATAATGTACAGCGCTGGTGTCCCAAGTGGCGCTATATAAATAAACATATACAACAACTGTATAATCTGTATTGTTATAATGTACAGCGCTGTGTACCCAAGTGGGCTTATAAATAAAACATATACTCATACTGTATAATCTGTATTGTTATAATGTACAGCGCTGTGTCCCAAGTGGCGCTTAATAAATAAACATATACATACATACTGTATAATCTGTATTGTTATAAGTAC
The DNA here is from genome assembly GCA_019447015.1 of Hymenochirus boettgeri. Lineage (NCBI taxonomy): Eukaryota > Metazoa > Chordata > Amphibia > Anura > Pipidae > Hymenochirus > Hymenochirus boettgeri. The sequence goes on from CM033477.1 coordinate 155,399,677, forward strand.
AGCGCTGTGTACCCAAGTGGCGCTATATAAATAAACATATACATACATACTGTATATTGATTGTTTATGTACAGCGCTGCGTCCCAAGTGGCGCTATATAATAAAACATATACAACATACTGTATAATTGTATTATAATGTACAGCGCTGTGTCCCAAGTGGCGCTATATAAATAAACATATACATACATACTGTATAATCTGTATTGTTATAATGTACAGCGCTGTGTACCCAAGTGGCGCTATATAAATAAACATATACATACATACTGTATAATCTGTATTGTTATAATGTACAGCGCTGTGTACCCAAGTGGCGCTATATAAAAAACATATACATACATACTGTATAATCTGTATTGTTATAATGTACAGCGCTGTGGACCCAAGTGGCGTATATAAATAAACATTAACTACATATGTATAATCTGTATTGTTATAATGTACAGCGCTGGTCCCAAGTGGTGCTATTAAACTAAACATAACATACTGTATAATCTGTATTGTTATAATGTACAGCGCTGGTCCCCAGTGGTGCTATATATAAATAACAACATACATAATCTGTATTGTTATTTTTAAGTTACAGCGCTGTGTACCAAGTGGCGTATATAAAAAAATCTACATATACTGTATAATGTATTGTTATAATGTACAGCGCTGTGTGTACCCCAAGTGGCGCTATATAAATAAACATAACATACATACTGTATAATCTGTATTGTTATAATGTACAGCGCTGTGTCCCAAGTGGCGCTATTAAAAAAACATATACATACATACTGTATAATCTGTATTGTTATAATGTACAGCGCTGTGTCCCAAGTGGCGCTATAAAATAAACATATACATACATACGTATAATCTGTATTGTTATAATGTACAGCGCTGTGTACCCAAGTGGCGCTATATAAATAAACATATACATACTACTGTATAATTGTATTGTTATAATGTACAGCGCTGGTCCCCAGTGGCGCTATATAAATAAACATATACATAAATACTGTATAATCTGTATTGTTATAATTTACAGCGCTGTGTACCCAAGTGCGTGCTATATAAATAAAACATATACATAAATACTGAATCTGTATTGTTATAATGTACAGCGCTGGTCCCCTAGTGGCGCTATATAAATAAACATATACATACATACTGTATAATCTGTATTGTTATAATGTACAGCGCTGGTCCCCAAGTGGCCTATATAAATAAACATATACATACATACTGTATAATCTGTATTGTTATAATGTACAGCGCTGTGTACCCAAGTGGCGCTATATAAATAAACAATACATACAATACTGTATAATCTTATGTGTATAATGTACAGCGCTGTGTACCCAAGTGGCGCTATATAAATAAACTATACATACATACTGTATAATCTGTATTGTTATAATGTACAGCTTGTACCCAAGTGGGCTATATAAATAAACATATACATACACTGTATAATCTGTATTGTTATAATGTACAGCGCTGGTCCCCAAGTGGCGCTATATAATAAAAATATACATACATACTGTATAATCTGTATTGTTATAATGTACAGCGCTGGTGTCCCAAAGTGGCGCTATATATAAATAAACATATACATACTACTGTATAATCTGTATTGTTATAATGTACAGCGCTGTGTCCCAAGTGGCGTATATAAATAAACATATTCATACACTGTATAATCTGTATTGTTATAATGTACAGCGCTGGTCCCAAGTGGCGCTATATAAATAAACATATACATACATACTGTATAATGTATTGTTATAATGTACAGCGCTGTGTCCCAAGTGGCGCTATATAAATAAAACATATACATACATACTGTATAATCTGTATTGTTATAATGTACAGCGCTGGTCCCAAGTGGCGCTTATAAAATAACATATACATACATACTGTATAATCTGTATTGTTATAATGTACAGGCTGTGTCCCCAGTGGCGCTATATAAATAAAACTATACATACATACTGTATAATCTGTATTGTTTAATGTACAGCGCTGGTACAAGTGGCGCTATATAAATAAACATATAAACATAATGTATAATCTGTATTGTTATAATGTACAGCGCGTGTGTACCCAAGTGGCGCTATATAAATAAACATATACATACATACTGTATAATCTGTATTGTTATAATGTACAGCGCTGTGTTCCCCAAGTGGCGTTATATAAATAAACATATACATACATACGTATAATGTATTGTTATATGTACAGCGCTGGTCCCCAAGTGGCGCTATATAAATAAACATATACATACATACGTATAATTGTATTGTTATAATGTACAGCGCTGTGTCCCCAAGTGGCGCTATATAAATAAACAATACATACATACTGTATAATCTGTATTTTATAATGTACAGCGCTGTGTCCCCAAGTGGCGCTATATAAAAACATTACATACATACTGTATAATCTGTATTGTTTAATGTACAGCGCTGTGTCCCCAAGTGGCGCTATATAAATAAACATATAATACATACTGTATAATCTGATTGTTAAATGTACAGCGCTGGTGTCCCCAAGTGGCGCTATATAAAAAAACATATACATACATACTGTATAATCTGTATTGTTATAATGTACAGCGCTTGGTACCCAAGTGGCGCTATATAAATAAACATATACATAAATACTGTATATATCTGTATTGTTATAAGTTCAGCGCTGGTCCCCAAGTGGCGCTATATAAATAAAACATATACATACATACGTATAATCTGTATTGTATAATGTACAGCGCTGTGTCCCAGTGCGCTATATAAATAAACATATACATACATACTGTATAATCTGTATTGTTATAATGTACAGCGCTGTGTCCCCAAGTGGCGCTATAAAAAAACATATTCATACATACTGTATAATCTATTTGTATAATGTACAGCGCTGTGTCCCCAAGTGGCGCTATATAAATAAACATATACATACAATACTGTAAATCTGTATTGTTATAATGTACAGCGCTGTGTCCCAAGGGGCCTATATAAATAAACATATACATACATACTGTATAATCTGTATTGTTATAATGTACAGCGCTGTGTACCAAGTGGCGCTATATATAAACATATACATACATTACGTATAATCTGTATTGTTATAATGTACAGCGCTGGTACCAAGTGGCGCTATATAAAAAACATATACATCATACTGTATATCTGTATTGGTATAATGTACAGGCTGTGTCCCAAGTGGCGCTATATAAATAAACATACATACATACTGTATAATCTGTATTGTTATAATGTACAGCGCTGTGTCCACAAGTGGCGCTATATAAATAAACATATACATACATACTGTATAATTGATTGTTTAGCAGCGGCTGTGTACCCAAGTGAGCCTATATAAATAAAACATATACATACATACTGTATAATCTATATAGTTATAATGTACAGCGCTGTGTCCCCAGTGGCGCTATATAAATAACATTTACATACATACTGTATAATCTGATTGGTATAATGTACAGCGCTGTGTGTCCCCAAGTGGCGCTATATAATATAAACATTTATACACTACTAAAGGGTATAATCATGTATTGTGATAGATGTACAGCGCTGTTGTACCAAGTGGCACTATATAAATTAAAAATATACATTAATACCTGTATAATCTGTATTGTTATATTGTACAGCGCTGTGTCACCAAGTGGCGCTATATAAATAAACATATACATACATACTGTATAATCTGTATTGTTATAATGTACAGCGCTGTGTACCCAAGTGGCGCTATATAAATAAACATATACATACATACTGTATAATCTGTATTGTTATAATGTACAGCGCTGTGTCCCCAAGTGGCGCTATATAAATAAACATATACATACATACTGTATAATCTGCATTGTTATAATGTACAGCGCTGTGTACCCTAGTGGCGCTATATAAATATACATATACATACATACTGTATAATCTGTATTGTTATAATGTACAGCGCTGTGTCCCCAAGTGGCGCTATATAAATATACATATACATACATACTGTATAATCTGTATTGTTATAATGTACAGCGCTGTGTCCCCAAGTGGCGCTATATAAATAAACATATACATACATACTGTATAATCTATATAGTTATAATGTACAGCGCTGTGTCCCCAAGTGGCGCTATATAATTCTACCTTCATAGAGCCCTACATACCTGTACGAGCTCCCAGCATTCTCTTTTCCATTTACTCCCAGAATCCTGCTTTCTATAGAATACCCTCTTTGACAGAACATTGACATTAAGTGGAGAGCAGATGATGCGCAAACTGCAGAACATTTATCCTAATCAGCCCCAAGCATATACAGGTTTCCCCTGTCAGTTCTTTACCTTCACTGCCTTGGCTGTTTCTAAGGATTGCTCAGGAGGAATCCCAACTTCTCTGTCTCGCAGTAACTGCTGGATGAAGTAGGTGATGTCCCGACCAGCAATTGGAATGTGTTTAATGCAGCTGCCAATAACATAGCCCTCGGCCTACAAAGAAAAAGAGATTTTAATACTCCAGGATTTATTTACGGTGCACAATGGCTTCATTCCCCAAGATGTCTCCGCTGTACAATGTGCACATTGCGAGATAGGTAGGTACACCAGCAGCCATAGGCATGAATGAACATTCCACACCTCAATGCACAGACCATGAATGATATAGAGCTTTAGTAAACTCAACACTGGTCCGTGGGAGGGGCATGAGTACAATATCCTCTAGTGAGAGAGGGAGGGGCCTAACAGGGAAGTAATGTGAACACTGGAACAGAGAATAAAGACCAGGGGCAGGCAACCTATGATAATGTAGGTATGTATGTTTGTATGTTCCAGATGGCTGGGACAATTTTCATATGACTTGGTATACTTATGTTTAAGGACCTGGAAAAAAGCATAGGCTACTTTACAACTTTTAAAAATGCCTCTGTACCCCCTTTTTGAAAAAAAAATTAAGTTAATTAACCTGTTTGCTGCCATCTGGTGGTAAATCGAGCAATCACCTAAGTTAAAAGCCAGTCACTTAGCATATAACTTTTACTTCCCCCTAATAAAATCCAGCTCTGGTACAGGAAACTAAAGGCAAGTACCAATTTCCAACCAGCAGGGGACACTGTAAACAACCTTAATTTTACCAATCACCCCTAGCGTTTAAGCAACCATATAGGACGAATATACAAGGCCATACCACCCAGAGCACTAAAAATCGCTAATAAAACAGTCATTTAGCTCCAAACCAACAAAAATAAAGTTTTTAAATACAAGATGGCGGCCGCGAATCTATGCGTTCCACCAGTGGAATGTATACTGGCACTTCCGGGATAGCATGATTTTGGCACGAATTTCGAAAGAGACCAAGCAAACAAGCAAAATATTGACCCTGAGGAAGCTAGTTAGTTAGTGAAACGCGTTGATCTGAACCTGCTAGATGTAACACAGCACAGACTGTTATATGCTTTTTTATTCTTAACCAGCTTTTAAAGTGAAAATACCTTTTATTTTTTTTACTTGTTTTCTTGCTAAATAAAGCCTTTTAAAACTACTTTAAGTGTGAACCAGCCCTGGAATGTGAAATAGTGGAACTTTAAGGGAACACAGACTTGTGAACCAACCACCATCAAACAGGGAATAATAGTAGCACACTAGAAAAGGCAAAGCACCTTCACTTTATAATATTTTGTATTCGTTATTAACCTGGATTTAACTTTAATACTTTTTTGTCTTGATTTTATCCCCGAGTCACCTGCACAACCTTCTATAAACGGAGTATAAGTTAAAGGGTAAGTTCACCCCCCAAACGAAATTTTAGTACGTGCTAGGAAAAGGCTGTAAACCTCAACCTCGTGAGGTTTACAGCTGCCAAAGATTCCCCCAAATTTACTTACAAGCCTTCGTTCCCCCGAGCACGGAAGTCAAGCAGGAGGGGTTCGACCTGCATCCGCTCGGATGCTAAGGCATTGCGCCCGACTCTAGTATTCCCGAGTCTACTGTAACTTCTCAGGACATAGACCCATGAGAATGTAGAAGTAATGGTAGCAAGACAAGACACCAGGAGTGATCGTTACGTTATCAGGTTAAAGGTACTTACCACTGGAATGACGTGAGTGACACCGTCCCCACTGTCTATGACAGTGCCAGTAAGTGTTCGTTCTCCCACCTGTCGAGATGTCCAAGAAGCAGCCAGAGCGAGAACAGCCTAAAGAGGAAAGAAGACAAATCACCTGACTTTTTACGGTCACAGAAAACAGGAGAGAGTCAACGCCTGGTACATCATGTATATTTAAGGCAGCCATACACTACAAAACGTCAGAGCACGATGCACAGGAACTACCGCTGTCAGCATATTGGATGGTATCGGCTCCACTTTAAATATCTGATTAGCCCAAGTATCTGCACAAGGCCAACCAATCCACATAACACGAATGGTGGGCGGCTGTAGATAACTTAATTTTTTATGGGTCCAATAAAATAAATTCTAGTTAATGCCCCCTACACACACACACACCTTTATCAGCATATTCTAACCCCTTCATTAAGCAGCCAGTATCTTCCTGGGAGCACCATATATAGTTTTCTTTCCATATCCCTATTATATTGAAATCCTGTCCTTCCCTACAGATAAATAAAAGCAATTAGTTTAATACCCACATCAAGGTGACTTTCAATAGCTGGGTCCCAACACAGTAACTTTAGGGCACAAAATGGCTAGTGTGCCCAGGCCAAGCAAACCTCAGCGTGGTAGCTTGGACTAAAATAAACCGGGCAAATTTCCGATTGTTGAAGTCGATCGAAAGAACATCTGCCCCTGTAAAAGTAGTTTTATACCACCATACAACCAGGGATATCACAGGCTTAGGAGAAATAGTGACACTCCCTTTAAATAAACAATCCAGTTGGTAGATAAACAGTAAAACCATCCAGGGAAGTGTCATTATAATGAAAAGCCACAGAAGTAATAAGACAAAATTGGGAAGGTCCTTTATGGGGGACAATAAACCTCGTCTACTGCCAAACCCGCAGCTTTAACAGCAAAGCTCTCTGGGAGATTCCAGAAACAAACATTCCAGTGACACAATGTCTACAATGTAACCAGCTCTCCGCCCACCAAACGCCTTTATGTTCCACAGATTCTCAAGGGCCTTGTGAAGATTAAATTAATTTCAATAAAGATAAACATACAAAAGGACCTAGGAGTGTAAATAGGAAAGGAAGGTTTATATTTTTTTCAGACTGTAACTGATAAAACTCGGTATTTCACTCACCTGCACTGCGATGTACAATCCAGGAACATTGAAAGACTCGAACATTATTTCAGCAGTATATTCCCTGTTCTCTGGTGTATTTAGTGGAGGTTCCGTCTGCAGGGAAAGCAAATAATTGTTAGAACCAAAAATACAAACGTATAACATTACTAAGCAGCCACTGTACTCCAGAGCCATAACCCATCACATTCAAAAACATAGAGCTTTATCCAATCTATCCAAAACGGAATTAATATTTCCCCCCCTAAACTGGGACCTAGTCCTCCCTTCTCCATCTCTATTGGCAATATGGTCATTAACAGAGTTGAATCTGCACGCTGCCTTGGAGTGATCTTTGTCTCCTCTATTTCCTTCCATCATCACATTAACAATGTCACTACGACCTGTCGTTTTCTCCTTCGCAATATTGCCAAGATCCGCCCTTTCCTCTCTCTCTCCACTACTAAAATGCTCATCCATGCCCTTATACTCTCCCGTCTTGGCTACTGTAACATTCTACTGCTTGGACTCCCGGCCTCTCATCTCTCTCTCCAGTCTATCTTAAACTCGGCAGCTCGGATCATCTCGCTCTCCTCCAAAAGAGAACCCACAACCCCGATACTTCAGTCCATAGGGTGGCTTCCCATCAAACAAAGAATCATATTCAATACCCTGCTTTTAACCTTCAAATCCCTTCGCTCTACTGCACCTCCCTACTTATCTTATCCCTTGGTCCCTTATGTTCCAGGCCGTGCCCTTTGCTCCTCACAAGGAAATCTTCTCCACAGACCCCCAACTAACACTGCTGCCTCCTGCCTTAAACCATTCTCTCTTACTGCTCCCTACCTTTATAACTCTCTCCCTCTCTCGCTTCGCCTGGTGACATCCATTAATACATCTAGACTGTTATCCTACCTTTATAACTCTCTCACTCTCTCGCTTCCCCTGTCACATCTAGACTGTTATCCTACCTTTGGAACTCTCTCCCTCTCTCGCTTCCCCTGTCACATCTAGACTGTCATCCTACCTTTGGAACACTCTCTCGCTTCACCTGGTGACATCCATTAATACATCTAGACTGTTATCCTACCTTTATAACTCTCTCCCTCTCTCGCTTCGCCTGGTGACATCCATTAATACTTTCACATCTAGACTGTTATCCTACCTTTCTGAGCATCAGCAGAACAAATGATTGTTAGCCCTTTTAAGCACTTGTATCTGTATGTTGTCCCTCCCATTTAGATTGTAAGCTCTTCGGGGCAGGGATCTCATTCCTAATGTGTCAAGGCTTTTTGCACAATTTATCCATAATTTATAAATATGCTTTTTTAACCGATGTATTAAATTGTATTTAATTTAATTATTATCTATCTGTATAATGGCACTTATCCCCTTGTTTGTATAATCTGTATTTTATAATGTACAGCGCTGCTTACACAAGTGGCGCTTTATAAATAAAATTATACATACAACTTCAGAATCCAGTCTCAACCCTCACACTCCAGAACCCAGAGCTTTATCCAATAGTACTTCCGAATCCAGTCTCAACCATCACACTCCAGAACCCAGAGCTTTATCCAGTAGTACTTCAGAATAGTCTCAACAATCACACTCCAGAACCCAGAGCTTTATCCAATAGTACTTCAGAATCCAGTCTCAACCATCACACTCCAGAACCCAGAGCTTTATCCAATAGTACTTCCGAATCCAGTCTCAACCATCACACTCCAGAACCCAGAGCTTTATCCAATAGTACTTCCGAATCCAAGTCTTCAAACCATCACACTCCAGAACCCAGAGCTTTATCCAGTAGTACTTCGAATCCAGTCTCAACATCACACTCAGAACCCAGAGCTTTATCCAATAGTACTTTCGAATCCAGTCTCAACATCACACTCCAGAACCCAGAGCTTTATCCAATAGTACTCAGAATCCAGTCTCAACCCTAACACTCCAGAACCCAGAGCTTTATCCAATAGTACTCCGATCAGTCTCAACCATCAACTCCAGACCCAGAGCTTTATCAATAGTACTTCCGAATCCAGTCTCAACCATCACACTCCAGAATCCAGAGCTTTATCCAATAGTACTTCGGAAGTCTCAACAATCACACTTCAGAACCCAGAGCCTTATCCAATAGTACTCCAGAACCCAAAACTTTATGCAATAGTACTCCAGAACCCAGAGCTTTATCCAATAGTATTCCATCACCCCGAGCTTTAAAGGGTATGTCCACCCCCAAAACTATAATTTAACCCACTACTGGCCCCAACTGTGTAGTGTTGATAAATCCTTACCTTACATCCCAGCTCCAAATGGCTGCCCTGCAATCAGTTTTCAATCAGACTCCAGAACCTCAGCCAATTGTACTCTAGAGACCATAGTCTCAAGCCATCTGACTTCCAAAAGTCTTAACTAACCATACTCCTGAAACCTGAGCCAATACAATGCCATACAACCCAGTGCCTTTATCACAATTAGGAGCAACCTGTTTGAATAGCTACTGCAGAAACACCCCAAAGATCCCACATTCCTTACAGGGTTTTTCCAAACAGTATAAGCAAGTATGAATTTCCCAAACACTGTACAGACAAGGCCAGAACAATAGGGGGAGCTCTGCTTGTCTGTGTCGAAGTGATTCTCACCAGAAGGAAGTAATGATCTTCAGGTTCTGCTCTCAGGTATTTAAAGATAACCTGTTCCATAAAACGCTCCATAAGATCCCAATCTTCCACAATTCCATGGCGGATGGGCCACTGTGACCAAATACAAATAGATACAATTATTGAACATTATCCATATAAAACTAATTCAGAAAAAGCTAACTGTTTGTTTAGCCGATAATAAACAAATGAAGAAATGTCATCTGTACCTTTGTGGCATATGTTGGCTTGTCTATAGCTTCATCCCCAATGAAGAAGTCCAGATCATCGACCCCCTTCATAAGCCGTCTCTGGGCTTGGTCTCCAACCTTGGCAGACTCCTTGATAGCAATACCTGGAGGAGGGATAAGGGTAACGGTTTCTCTACTACACCTGGGAAACTTCATTAAAGGAAAATGAAAATGGGAGGAATCCTTTAAATTTGAGCACACGCACTTGGAAGCATCTTAGGCTGGTGCCATCTACCCTCCAGTGATTCCTCTGTTCTGATTGGTTGCCTTTAACAACATTGGAGCCCATGGGGAAATGATGTACCCTATCCCGTAATATCTACACTACCCTCCAGTGATTCCTCTGTTCTGATTGGTTGCCTTTGAAATGTTGAGACACAATGGGAAATGATGTTACCCTTCCAGTAATATCTACCCTCTTCGTGATTCCTCTGTTTGATTTGGTTTGCCTTTGAAAGTTGGACACAATGGGAAATGATGTTACCCTATCCAGTAATATCTACCCTCCAGTGATTCCTCTGTTCTGATTGGTTGCCTTTGAAATTGTGAGCACAATAGGGAAATGATGTTCCCCTATCCAGTAATATCTACCCTCCAGTGATTCCTCTGTTCTGATTGGATGGATAGGGGAACATCATTTCCCTATTGTGCACAATTTCAAAGGCAACCAATCAGAACGAGGAATCACTGGAGGGTAGATATTACTGGATAGGGTAACATCATTTCCCTATTGTGCTCACAATTTCAAAGGCAACCAATCAGAACAGAGGAATCACTGGAGGGTAGATATTACTGGATAGGGTAACATCATTTCCCCATTGTGCTCACAATTTCAAAGGCAACCAATCAGAACAGAGGAATCACTGGAGGGTAGATATTACTGGATAGGGTAACATCATTTCCCCATTGTGCTCACAATTTCAAAGGCAACCAATCCAGAACAGAGGAATCACTGGGGGTAGATATTACTGGATAGGGTAACTATTTCCCCATTGTGCTCACAATTTCAAGGCAACCATCAGAACAGAGGAATCACGGAGGGTAGATGGCACCAGCCTAAGATGCTTCCAAGTGCGTGTGCTCAAATTTAAGGATTCCTCCCATTTTCATTTTCCTTTAATGAAGTTTCCCAGGTGTAGTAAGAGAAACCGTTACCTTATCCCTCCTCCAGGTATTGCTATCAAGGAGTCTGCCAAGGTTGGAGACCAAGCCCAGAGGCGGCTTATGAAGGGGGTCGATGATCTGGACTTCTTCATTGGGGATGAAGCTATAGACAAGCCAACATATGCCACAAAGGTACAGATGACATTTCTTCATTTGTTTATTATCGGCTAAACAAAAAAGTTAGCTTTTCTGAATTAGTTTTATATGGAATGTTCAATAATTGTATCTATTTGTATTGGTCACAGTGGCCATCCGCCATGGAATTGTGGAAGATTGGGATCTTATGGAGCGTTTTATGGAACAGGTTATCTTTAAATACCTGAGAGCAGAACCTGAAGATCATTACTTCCTTCTGGTGAGAATCACTTCGACACAGACAAGCAGAGTCCCCCTATTGTTCTGGCTTGTCTGTACAGTGTTGGGGAAATTCATACTTGCTTATACTGTTTGGAAAAACCCTGTAAGGAATGTGGGATCTTTGGGGTGTTTCTGCAGTAGCTATCAAACAGGTTGCTCCTAATTGTGATAAAGGCACTGGGTGTGTATGGCATTGTATTGTCAGGTTTCAGGAGTATGGTTAGTTAAGACTTTTGGAAGTCAGATGGCTTGAGACTATGGTCTCTAGAGTACAATTGGCTGAGGTTCTGGAGTCTGATTGAAAACTGATTGCAGGGCAGCCATTTGGAGCTGGGATGTAAGGTAAGGATTATCAACACTACAGTTGGGGCCAGTAGTGGGTTAAATTATAGTTTTGGGGGGGAAATACCCTTTAAAGCTCGGGGTGATGGAATACTATTGGATAAAGCTCTGGGTTCTGGAGTACTATTGCATAAAGTTTTGGGTTCTGGAGTATATGGATAAGGCTCTGGGTTCTGAAGTGATTGTTGAGACTTCCGAAGTACTATTGGATAAAGCTCTGGATTCTGGAGTGTGATGGTTGAGACTGGATTCGGAAGTACTATTGTATAAAGCTCTGGGTTCTGGAGTGTGATGGTTGAGACTGGATTCGGAAGTACTATTGGATAAAGCTCTGGGTTCTGGAGTGTGAGGGTTGAGACTGGATTCTGAAGTACTATTGGATAAAGCTCTGGGTTCTGGAGTGTGATGGTTGAGACTGGATTCTGAAGTACTATTGGATAAAGCTCTGGGTTCTGAAGTGTGATTGTTGAGACTATTCTGAAGTACTACTGGATAAAGCTCTGGGTTCTGGAGTGTGATGGTTGAGACTGGATTCGGAAGTACTATTGGATAAAGCTCTGGGTTCTGGAGTGTGATGGTTGAGACTGGATTCGGAAGTACTATTGGATAAGCTCTGGGTTCTGGGAGTGTGATGGTTGAGACTGGATTCGGAAGTAATATTTGATAAAGCTCTGGGTTCTGGAGTGTGAGGGTTGAGACTGGATTCTGAAGTTGTATGTATAATTTATTATAAAGCGCCACTTGTGTAAGCACGCTGTACATTATAAAATACAGATTATACAAACAAGGGGTAAGTGCCATATACAGATAGATAATAATTAAATTAATACAATTTAATACATCGGTTAAAAAGCATATTATAAATTATGGATAAATTGTAAGTGCAAAAAGCCTTGACACATTAGGATGAGATCCCTCCCCGAGAGCTTACAATCTAAATGGGAGGGGACAACATACAGATACAAGTGCTTAAAAGGGCAACAATCATTTGTTCTGCTGATGCTCAGAAAGGTAGGATAACAGTCTAGATGTGAAAGTATTAATGGATGTCCCAGGCGAAGCGGAGAGGGAGAGAGTTATAAAGGTAGGATAACAGTCTAGATGTGAAAGTATATGGATGTCACAGGCGAAGGGAGAGAGTGAGAGAATTCAAAGGTAGGATAACAGTCTAGATGGAAGTATTAATGATGTCACCAGGCGAAGGAGAGAGGGAGAGAGTTATAAAGGTAGGATAACAGTCTAGATGTGAAAGTTTAATGGATGTCACCAGGCGAAGCGAGAGAGGGAGAGAGTTATAAGTAGGGATAACAGTCTAGATGTATTAATGGATGTCACCAGGTGAAGCGAGAAGAGTGTTCCAAAGGTAGGATACAGTCTAGATGTGACAGGGGAAGCGAGAGAGAGGGAGAGAGTTCCAAAGGTAGGATAACAGTCTAGAGTGACAGGGGAAGCGAGAGAGTGAGAGAGTTTATAAAGGTAGGATACAGTCTAGATGTATTAATGGATGTCACCAGGCGAAGCGAGGAGAGGGAGAGAGTTATAAAGGTAGGATAACAGTCTAGATGTATAATGGATGTCACCAGGCGAAGCGAGAGAGGGAGAGAGTTATAAAGGTAGGATAACATCTAGATGTGAAAGTATTAATGGATGTACCAGGCGAAGCGAGAGAGGGAGAGAGTTATAAAGGTGGTAGGATAACAGTCTAGATGGGAAAGTATTAAGGATGTACCAGGCGAAGGAGAGAGGGAGAGAGTTCCAAAGGTTAGGATAACAGTTCGATGTGACAGGGGAAGCGAGAGAGTGAGAGAGTTATAAAGGTAGGATAACAGTCTAATGTATTAATGGATGTCACCAGGTGAAGCGAGAGAGTGTTCCAAAGGTAGGATAACAGTCTAGATGTGACAGGGGAAGCGAGAGAGGGAGAGAGTTCCAAAGGAGGATAACAGTCTAGATGTGACAGGGGAAGCGAGAGAGTGAGACAGTTATAAAGGTAGGATAAACAGTTAATGTATTAATGGTGTCACAGGCGAGCGAGAGAGGGAGAGAGTTATAAAGGTAGGGAGCAGTAAGAGAGAATGGTTTAAGGCGGAGCAGCGTGTTAGTTGGGGGTCTGGAGAAGATTTCCTTGTGAGGAGCAAAGGGCACGGCCTGGAACATAAGGGACCAAGGGTAAGAAGTAGGGAGGTGCAGTAGAGCGAAGGGATTTGAAGGTTAAAAGCAGGGTATTGAATATGATTCTTTGTTTGATGGGAAGCCACCCTATGGACTGAAGTATGGGGTGTGGGTTCTCTTTGGAGGAGAGCGAGATGATCCAAGCTGCCGAGTTTAGGATAGAAGGAGAGAGAGAGAGGCCGGGAGTCCAAGCAGTAGAATGTTACAGTAGCCAAGACGGGAGAGTATAAGGGCATGGATGAGCATTTTAGTAGTGGAGAGAGAGAGGAAAGGGGGATCTTGGCAATATTGCGAAGGAGAAAACGACAGGTCGTAGTGACATTGTTAATGTGATGATGGAAGGAAAGAGAGGAGACAAAGATCACTCAAGGCCGACGTGCAGATTCAACTCTGTTAATGACCATATGTCAATAGAGATGGAGAAGGGAGGACTAGGTCCCAGTTTGGGGGGGAAATATAATTCCGTTTTGGATAGATTGGATAAAGCTGTTTTTGAATGTGATGGGTTATGGCTCTGGAGTACAGTGGCTGCTTAGTAATGTTATACGTTTGTATTTTGGTTCTAACAATTATTTGCTTCCCTGCAGACGGAACCTCCACTAAATACACCAGAGAACAGGGAATAACTGCTGAAATAATGTTCGAGTCTTTCAGATTTCCTGGATTGTACATCGCGGTGCGGTGAGTGAAATACCGAGTTTTATCAGTTACAGTCTGAAAAAAATTAAACCTTCCTTTCCTATTTACATCCTAGGTCCTTTTGTATGTTTATCTTTATTGAAATAATTTAATCTTCACAAGGCCCTTGAGATCTGTGGAACATAAAGGCGTTGGTGGGCGGAGAGCTGGTTACTTGTAGACATTGTGCACTGGAATGTTTGTTTCTGGAATCCCAGAGAGCTTTGCTGTAAAGCTGCAGGTTTGGAGTAGACGAGGTTTATTGTCCCCCATAAAGGACCTCACCTTTGTTCTTATTACTTCTGTGGCTTTCATTAAATGACACTTCCCTGGATGGTTTTACTGTTTATCTACCAACTGGATTGTTATTTAAAGGGAGTGTCACTATTTCTCCTAAGCCTGTATATCCCTGGTTGTATGGTGGTATAAAACTACTTTTACAGGGGCAGATGTTTTTCGATCGACTTCAACAATGGAAATTTGCCGGTTTATTTTAGGTCCAAGCACCACGCTGAGGTTTGCTTGGCCTGGGCACCACTAGCCATTTTGTGCCCTAAAGTTACTGTGTTGGGACCCAGCTATTGAAAGTCACCTTGATGTGGGTATTAAACTAATTGCTTTTATTTATCGTAGGGAAGGACAGGATTTCAATATATAATAGGGATATGGAAAGAAAACTATATATGGTGCTCCCAGAAGATACTGGCGCTAATGAAGGGGTAGAATACTGCTGATAAGGGTGTGTGTGGTGTAGGGGGCATTAACTAGAATTTATTTTATTGGACCCATAAAAAATTAAGTTATCTACAGCCGCCCACCATTCGTGTTATGTGGATTGGTTGGCCTTGTGCAGATACTGGGCTAATCAGATATTTAAAGTGGAGCCGACCATCCAATATGCTGACAGCGGTAGTTCCTGTGCATCGTGCTCTGACGTTTTGTAGTGTATGGGCTGCCTTAAATATACATGATTGTACCAGGCGTTGACTCTCTCCTGTTTTCTGTGACCGTAAAAAGTCAGGTGATTTGTTTCTTTTCTTTAGGCTGTTCCGTCTGGTGCTTCTTGGACATCTCGACAGGTGGGAGAACGAACACTTACTGGCACTGTATAGACAGTGGGGGACGGTGTCACTCACGTCATTCCAGTGGTAAGTACCTTTAACCTGATAACTAACGATCATCCTGGTGTCTTGTCTGCTACCATTACTTCTACATTCTCATGGGTCTATGTCCTGAGAAGTTACAGTAGACTCGGGAATACTAGAGTCGGGCGCAATGCCTTAGCCAATCACCGAGCGGATGCAGGTCGAACCCCTCCTGCTTGACTTCCGTGCTCGGGGGAACGAAGGCTTGTAAGTAAATTTGGGGATCTTTGGCAGCTGTAAACTCACGAGGTTGAGGTTTACAGCCTTTTCCTAGCACGTACTAAAATTTCGTTTTGGGGGGTGAACTTACCCTTTAACTTATACTCGTTTATAGAAGGTTGTGCAGGTGACTGGGGATAAAATCAAGACAAAAAAGTATAAAGTTAAATCCAGGTTAATAACGAATACAAAATATTATAAAGTGAAGGTGCTTTGCCTTTTCTCAGTTGTGCTACTATTATTCCCTGTTTGATGGTGTGTTGGTTCACAAGTCTGTGTTCCCTAAAGTTCCACTATTTCCATTCCAGGGCTGGTTCACACTTAAAGTAGTTTTAAAAGGCTTTATTTAGCAAGAAAACAAGTAAAAAAATAAAAAGGTATTTCACTTTAAAAGCTGGTTAAGAATAAAAAGCATATAACAGTCTGTGTGTGTTAATCTAGCAGGTTCAGATCACGCGTTTCACTAACTAACTAGCTTCCTCAGGTCATATTTGTGCTGTTTGCTTGGTCTCTTTCGAATTCGTGCAAATCATGCTATCCCGGAAGTCCAGTATACATTCCACTGGTGGAACGCATAGATTCGCGGCCGCATCTGTATTTAAAAACTTATTTTGTGTTGGTTGGAGCTAAATGACTGTTTTATTAGCGATTTTTAGTGCTCTGGGTGGTATGGCCTTGTATATTCGTCCTATATGGTTGTTTAAACGCTAGGGGTGATTGGTAAAATTAAGGTTGTTTACAGTGTCCCCTGTGGTTGGAAATTGGTATGGCCTTTAGTTTCCTGTACCAGAGCTGGATTTTATTAGGGGGAAGTAGAAGTTATATTGCTAAGTGACTGGCTTTAACTTAGGTGATTGCTCGACTTACCACCAGAGGCAGCATACAGGTTAATTAACTTAATTTTTTTTCAAAAAGGGGGTACAGAGCATTTTTAAAAGTTGTAAAGTAGCCTATGCTTTTTTCCAGGTCCTTAAAATAAGTATACCAAGTCATATGAAAATTGTCCCAGCCATCTGGAACATACAACATACATACCTACATTATCATAGGTTGCCTGCCCTGGTCTTATTCTCTGTTCCAGTGTCACATTACTTCCCTGTTAGGGCCCCTCCCTCTCTCTAGAGGATATTGTACTCATTGCCCCTCCCCGGACAGTGTTGAGTTACTAAAGCTCTATATCATTCATGGTCTGTGCATTGAGGTGTGGAATGTTCATTCATGCCTATGGCTGCTGGTGTACCTACCTATCTGCAATGTGCACATTGTACAGGAGACATTTGGGGAATGAAGCCATTGTGCACGTAATAAAATCCTGGAGTATTAAATCTCTTTTTCTTTGTAGGCCGAGGGCTATGTTATTGGCAGCTGCATTAAACACATTCCAATTGCTGGTCGGGACATCACCTACTTCATCCAGCAGTTACTGCGAGAAGAGAAGTTGGATTCCTCCTGAGCAATCCTTAGAAACAGCCAAGGCAGTGAAGGGTAAAGAACTGACAGGGAAACCTGTATATGCTTGGGGCTGGATAGGATAAATGTTCTGAAGTTTGCACATCATCTGCTCTCCACTTAATGTCAATGTTCTGTCAAGAGGGTATTCTATAGAAAGCAGGATTTCTGGAGTAATGGAAAAGGAATGCTGGGAGCTCGTACAGGTATGTAGGCTCTATGAAGTTAAATTATATAGCGCACTTGGTAAACCGCGCTGTACATTATAACAAATACAGATTATACAGTATGTATGTATATGTTTATTTATATAGCGCCACTTGGGGACACAGCGCTGTACATTATAACAATACAGATTATACAGTATTTGTATGTATATGTATATTTATATAGCGCCACTTGGGGACACAGCGCTGTACATTATAACAATACAGATTATACAGTATGTATGATATGTTTATTTATATAGCGCCACTTGGGTACGCAGCGCTGTACATTATAACAATACAGATTATACAGTATGTATGTTATGTTTATTTATATAGCGCCACTTGGGACACAGCGCTGTACATTATAACAATACAGATTATACAGTATGTATGTATATGTTTATATAGCGCCACTTGGGGACACAGCGCTGTACATAACAATAAGATTATACAGTATGTATGTATATGTTTATTTATAGCGCCACTTGGGACACAGCGCTGTACATTATAACATACAGATTATACAGCATGTATGTATATGTTTATTTATATAGCGCACTTGGGACACATCGCTGTACATTATCAATACAGATTATACAGTATGTATGTATAGTTTATTTATATAGCACCACTGGGGACACAGCGCTGTACATTATAACAATACAGATTATACAGTATGTATGTATATGTTTATATATAGCGCCACTTGGGTAGCAGCACTGTACATTATAACAATACAGATTATACAGTATGTATGTATATGTTTATTTATATAGTGCCACTTGGGGACACCAGCGCTGTACATTAACAATACAGATTATACAGTATGTATGTATATGTTTATTTATATAGCGCACTTGGGACACAGCGCTGTACATTATAACAATACAGATTATACAGTATGTATGTATATGTTTATTTATATAGCGCCACTTGGGACACAGCGCTGTGCATTATAACAATACAGATTATAAAATGTATGTATATGTTATTTATATAGCGTCACTTGGGGACACAGCGCTGTACATTATAACAAACAGATTATACAGTATGTATGTATATGTTTATTTATATAGCGCCCTTGGGGACACACGCTGTACATTATAACAATACACATTATACAGTAGTTATGTATATGTTTATTTATATAGCGCCACTTGGGGAAACAGCGCTGTACATTATAACATACAGATTATTACAGTATGTATGTATATGTTTATTTTATATAGCGCCACTTGGGGACACAGCGCGTACATTATAACAATACAGATTATACAGTATGTAGTATATGTTATTTATATAGCGCACTTGGGGACACAGCGCTGACATTATAACAATACAGATTATACAGTATGTATGTATATGTTTATTTATATAGCGCTACTTGGGGAACAGCGCTGTACATTTAAACAATACAGATTATACAGTATGTATGTATATGTTTATTTATATAGCGCCACTTGGGTACACAGCGCTGTACATTATAACAATACAGATTATACAGTATGTATGTATATGTTTATTTATATAGCGCCACTTGGGGACCAGCGCTGTACATTATAACAATACAGATTATACAGTATGTATGTATATGTTTATTTATATAGCGCCACTTGGGGACACAGCGCTGTACATTATAACAATCAGATTATACAGTATGTATGTATGTTTATTTATTATAGCGCCACTTGGTACACAGCGCTGTACATTATAACAATACAGATTATACAGTATGTATGTATATGTTTATTATATAGCGCCACTTGGGACACCGCGCTGTCATTATAACATACAGATTATACAGTATGTATGTATATGTTTATTTATTAGCGCACTTGGGGACACAGCGCTGTACATTATAACAATAACAGATTATACAGTATGATGTATATGTTATTTATATAGCGCCACTTGGGACACAGCGCTGTACATTATAACAATACCGATTATACAGTATTTATGTATATGTTTATTTATATACGCCACTTGGGTACACAGCGCTGTAACATATAACAATACAGATATACAGTATGTATGTATATGTTTATTTATATAGCGCCACTTGGGGACACAGCGCTGTACATTTAAAACAATACAGATTATACAGTATGTATGATATGTTTATTATAGCGCCACTTGGGGACACAGCCGCTGTACATTATAACAATACAGATTATACAGTATGTATGTATATGTTTATTTATATAGCGCCACTGGGACACAGCGCTGTACATTATAACAATAAGATTATACAGTATGTTGTATATGTTTATTTATATAGCGCCACTGGGTACACAGTGCTGTACATTATAACAATACAGATTATACAGTATTAGTATATGTTTATTTATATAGCGCACTTGGGTACACAGCGCTGTACATTATAACAATACAGTATACAGTATGTAGTATATGTTTATTTATATAGCGCCACTGGGTACACAGCGCTGTAATTATAACAATAACAGATTATACAGTATGTATGTAATGTTTATTATATAGCGCCACTAGGGGACCAGCGGCTGTACATTATAACAATCAGATTATACAGTATGTATGTATATTTATTATTATATAGCGCACACTGGGGACGCAGCGCTGTACATTAAACATACGATTATACAGTATGTATGTATATGTTATTTATTATAGCGCCACTTGGGTACACAGCGCTGACATTATACAATACAGATTATACAGTATGTTATGTATATGTTTATTTATATAGCGCCACTTGGGACACAGCGCTGTACATTAAAAATCAGATTATACAGTATTGTATGTATATGTTTATTTATAGCGCCACTTGGTACCAGCGTCTGTACATTATAACAATACAGATTATACAGTATTATGTATATATTATATATATGCGCCACTTGGGTACACAGCGTGTAATTATAACAATACAGATTATACGTATGTATGTATATGTTTATTTATATAGCCACATTGGGGACGCAGCGCTGTAATTATAAAATACAGATTATACAATTGTATGTATATGTTATTTATATAGCGACATTGGGGACCAGCGCTGTACATTATAACAATACAGTTATACAGTATGTATGTATATGTTTATTTATATAGCGCACTTGGGGACACAGCGCTGTACATTATAACAATACAGATTATACAGTATGTTGTATATGTTTATTTATATAGTGGCCACTTGGGTAAACAGCGCTGTACATTATAAACATACAGATTATACAGATGTATGTATATGTTTATTTATATAGCGCCCACTTGGGACGCAGCTGTACATTATACATACAGATTTACATTATGTAGTATAGTTATTTATATAGCGCCACTTGGGACGCACGCTGTACATTATAACAATACAGATTATACAGATGTATGTACTGTGTTATTGATATAGCGCCACTTGGGGACACAGCTGGACATTATAACAATACAGATTATACAGTATGTATGTATATGTTATTTATATACGCCACTTGGGAAACAGCGCTGTCATCTATACAATACAGGATTATACAGTATGATGTATGATGTGTATTTATATAGCGCCACTTGGGTACACAGCGCTGTAAATTAATGAACAATACAGATTATACAGTATGTATGTATAGGTT